>BLYE01000002.1:1200000-1800000 GCA_016586335.1 Nitzschia putrida
TCTTGATCGCTTGTGACTATTAGGCAAAGAGCAAAGCGAGCCTTAAAAACCCTCACAGTGTAGTGAAGCCTACTTAATGATACCGACTACCGAGCGGGCTCGATGTCTTCTAAATACACTCGAACGACATCTTATGTTTCCGAAGTGAGGTGTCAAATACGTCGATGTCAAGCATGAAAGGATACCAAGGCTTAAAGATTTCTATACCATGACGACGAACAATGGTGTCACATGTCCAATGCCTTATAGAATTTTGACACCTCCCTTTATGTTTGGCAACCGATGTAAATAGGACGACCTCGCCCAAAAAACCATCATCTTGACATCCTTGACTTAACGACTGCACCGCAACCTAACCGTTGCTACCGTTACTACACGTGATACGGTTGCACATCCCAAACTTGTACGTGAATACGACTTGCAGCGGTTCCCCTGGGCCGGATTTATGAGAAACAATGATGTTGATGGGGGTACTCGTACTGTACGAGTACAAACGTGTGAGGTTGTTGTATTACAATGAAAGTAGTTGTGTTTCAAAAAGTGTTGTGCTATTGTACCATTAGCAATGAGACAGTGTAATTACAGATTAGCGTCTCTTCCAAGCAGACGGTGCCTTGCTCGTTCGAGTAGTATGTATGTATTAAAATTTGAGTAGTGTGCGTGATGCCGATGTTTGTCAGCATACATCCAGACTTGGCATTTCAACAGAATCCACCGACACAACCCCTTGCGTCGACCCATATGGAGTGTTGTTCATTGTCATTGCAACAGCAAATCCAATCTCCCAAGCCTTCTTCATCTGGCCGTCCATGTTAACCGAGCTGGAGGCACCACAATTAGACAAAACTGGTGGCTCGCTGCTGGTGACAGAAACAGGTTCAGGCTGAGGCTGGCGAGGTTGCGACTCCACTGTTGTTGTGACAGCTGTCATCAAGTAGAAAGGCATACCCTCGAAGAAAACAATCGAGTCAGTTGTGATAAGCTTTTCAGCCAATTCATAGCCAGACTTGGGTCGGATGACAGAACTTTCTGCAGCAATGGGTTTGGGGGCAGGGTCAGCGAAAAGAGGATTGGAAGTGACCATGTTGGGAATAGCCTGCTTTCCAGCAGAGGGAGCAGGGCCAGGGGCAAGAGAGATAGAAATTGTAGTAGTCGTATCAGGACAGGCATTGGTGATCATGTTGTCCTCAGACAGCTTCTTTTCCCTCAACTTTTCCCGTTGTTCTTGTCCTCTTGGCTTGTATCCAACGGGCTTCATCTCACGGCAGAGATGCTTCATGCCACGTTGTAGCTTCTCGTGATAGCGTAGTCCCTTGTTGGAACCAGTAGTGGTGCGTTGGAAGCCGTACAAACTGAGTTGCCGTTGGAAACTCTTGTAACGGGTTTGGTTGTAGTACTTAGGGACGATTTCCTTGGTGAAGCGGTCCTTGTTGTGGACCATGAAACCGTTGCCTTCCTTGTTCCAAGCAACGACATCAGAAAATCCCTTAGAATCAGCATCTTCCAACATCTCATAAACTTTGCAAGGAAAAGGTTGCCTGACTTCCTTGTTGACCTTGGAAGAGCGCTCCTTGTTCATGTCAGAGACTAGTGATGCAACGCTCCCATTGTCGGGGGCGACTTCACAATTTTCGGGGGTAACGACAGGTAGTTCCTCGCCCATGGTTTTGCTCACTTGAAAGGCTTGTTGAAAGTCCGAAAAAACATCTTGTGGGACTTCCAACTGGCCCAGTCGCCCGAAAAGGATACCTGCTACAAATCCGAACCCTCACGGTTGGGAGGAGTTGATATCGGAAATTCCGTCGTTTTGCGAGCATATGCGCGCGGCAGCAGTGACTACGAGGTCTTTACACCCTGGAGGCCCTCGGAGCCACCGATTTTCGTCACAACTTGGGACATTGCGTTGACACCAAGGTGACAACTTCAAACTCTAAAAGTGACCGAAATTAATTTAAACTCCGTTGGCTGTTTGGGTGGCCAGGCGAGCGCACCTGCCACCAATTTCGACCCAACCGACTCTAACAGTGCACTGTGGCGGGAATCCTTTCTCAAGAATCTCGCCGAACGAATCTCTTGACACGAAATTCGCAAATGGGAAAACTGGAAACAACAATCAGAAAATACGATAACGGGCGACGTGGACGAAAGGGGTGAGGGACAGACGACAATTGGCTGGTCATCATTTCCATAACCTTTAACTGCTGGAAGATTCAGGGTAGGAAGGGACTTGTCCTCGTACAATGACCACTAACCTAAGACAGCACCCACCAAACATGCAACGGTCGGTAGTCTGTAGTGAAAACAAAATTACTAATAACTGGCGCGTGATGCCATCACAACATCATGTCCCCCATAGATACCATCAACAAAATCGGATGATGATCAAAATTTTATAGCAGAAGAGCCATTGGCTGAATTTGCTCTGCCATGAGGTTTTGGTATGTTTCCTCAGGCATGGCCATTGCCTGGGCAAATCCATGGCTCCAAGCTTCGTTCATTTGCTTATTCAAGAGCTTGTCTCCAGATCCAGCAGGTAGAATGTTCATAACGTCAAATTGCAGTTCCATATTGATTTTGGCAACATTTTCTGCAGGAAGTGCATCAACCACATGGAACGACTTTCCTTCGAAAAGGCCAACAGGAGGGTCTTCGACGCAATCATTCAAGACGGGAACATGTGGAAGAGATTTCGTTGGGAGTGTGCTCTGGCCAGAGAGAATCGAATCTCCTCTTGGTAGGGGCGACATGCTAGGAGAAACAATTCGCTTTTCGCTTTCACCAGTAGCCAACATGTTCATGGATGCCATAGAAGCCATAGACACCAAACGAGGTCGCATGAGCATGGTCGGCTTGGGAGGAGGGGTCGACGGCGCAGCACTGACCGTTTCCTCGCTTCGTGGCGATAGAGGTTTTGCTGGCTCCTCCGATTCGGTTTGAGGCAATACTTTCGATTTGATGCCAATGTACTTGACTTCTTGGCACAGGACCAAGTCGCCTCGAACAAAGTTTTTGTGATATCGACTTCCCTTGTGTGGGCCAGTGAGCACTCGGTCGAAGCCATACAAACAAAGTTGTCGCTGAAAAACAAAAGTATTATATCAGAATCGTATGAAAAATTTGGTGCGTGCGTTAACGCGTTGATGCAGAAAAACTTACTTGGAAAGACTTGTAACGTGTTTGTTTGAAGTACCTGGGGATGATCAGGTTTGTGAATGCAATAGGGTCGTGCACTTTGAATGCCTTACCGTTGGAGTTCCAAGAGATAATGTGTCGGAATCCCAATTCGTCAGCGTCGTGAAGCATTTGGAAAAGCTTGAAAGGGAAGGGGACCTTGCCCCCATTCTCGCGTTGGTCAAAGTGGTTCATGGACATGATTTCGTGTAAGAATCGTTGTGATTTTTGTGAGGGAAAAGGATTCTCGCTGAAGTGGTTTATGCCGATTTGTGGCCCGTTTTTGTGGGCCCAATCATGAGATGGAAGCCAAATCATTAAAAGGCAAAAGAAAGACACGTCGGAGGTACCGGAATGGCTTGGGAAGTTGTATTTCCCGTTGGGAATGTGTAAGATTCTCTCGTAGAAACCTGGTACATCATCTTCCGATGAATCTCCTTCGACGATTTCTTGGGAAGATTGGAAAGTTCGAGCACTTTACATTTAAGAAAGACAGTTGGAAGGGCCTACAATCACGATGGGTCCAGGTAATAGTCCGTGGTGGAAATGTCTATTGTAGTATTCCCCATAGTGAATCTGTTATCCCCAAGAATCCACGTATTGGGCGAAAATCTATCACTCGGGTCCTTTATTTAAGATAAAATATCAGACATTTTGTTCAACAATCCGAACCTAAACCATTAAGCTTCATCCACATAGTCACGTAATCCCTTGCAATTAACGTGAAGTGGACCGATAAACGCCCAAGGTTGTCACTGTCTTTCCAGAAATTTTTAAGGTGCAAAGCCGTTTCCTCACTAGTGATCCAAGAAAAGTCCCTATCTTACAGCATTTGCCTAATTGACACAGCAGAAACGAGGTACTGGGCCATGACAAAATGCCTATATTCCGTCACACCTTGGACCAGCTACCGCTGATGAACGAATTTCCAACGCAAAGACTTCTTTCCTAATATGTCGTGTGTCTTTGAAATGTATTGAAGTCTCTCTTGAATGACTCCTGTTGAGTCTTGTCAAAAGGAACACATTGGGCATGATCTTAAAATTTGCTGGTGACTTGGGGTAGTACAGAGACCAAAGAATCCAAAAACATCCTCTGCGTTGGTGGCTTGTCTCGATATATTATTGATATTCCTAACGTGTAGCGACGTCTGCTTGCAACAACTACTTCATGCTCGAAGATGATGTTAGTAAGAGGGTCGCGGCACAGTGAATTTCCAGAGAGGAGCTACCGGTAGCTACTACCTAGAGTAGTACCAGACTGGTAGAGGTCCAGTACAGTACAGGTACGAGTAGTAGCATCCCAGGACGAATACGCACTGTTGTTAGCAGATTTCACATGGTCCGGTGCAAATTCACCGTTCCAGTACTACGTACTACGTTCTAGTACAGTAGTTGCAGTTGCAGAGGTCCCTCTTCTACACACCGGTAGTAGCACTCGATTCTAGCTACTAGCGTATGGGAGGAGCTGGTGTTCAACCTACAGTGTATCTTTTTGGCAAAATTTACTTAACTTCTGACAACCTTGTCGTCTTGACATGGACGAGGGCGAGGACGAGGCAGCTTCGACTTGTCGGAGGAGGGAATGGATTCCGTTTCTGAAGCAGCCAGTTGAGTCCTACTCGGCTGCTTCCCCTACGAGTACTGAGCCGATTCTGGCTGCTACTGCAAACGAAAGTACGGTACCAGCTAGCCTACTACTAGTACTATAGAAGGAGGTTCTGAAATGGCGGAGGACATGATAGCCTACTACTACTGTACTAGTACAGTACCGTACGTCCAGTCAAGCATTGCAGGAATAGATTGATCGCTACTACTACTAGGACTGTGTGAGTGTACCGGTAGTTGTACTACTATACTACTAACGCTAGACTAGGTAGTACTACTTCCGGTAGAGCAACGTGGCGTAACAAGTCCCCCTTCGTCTCTTCATTACTACTACTGCTACTACTACTACGGTACCTACTCTACAGTGAGCACTCCGAGTAGTGTACTATTTTGGTGAACGCGAGACTGCATACCTCTACTAGTGATGAATTGTGTAGTCATGCATAGTGCATAGCTGCATAGCTCTTCTCGTTCTAAATCTTCAGCGGTCATCCAACGACTGGCCGGCGGCCAGGCGATCAGATTTGGAGGACTGAAACTGGAATCCTCGTCCCCCTTTCCGAACCCCGATTCCTAATTCCAAACCCAACCGCCGATCGCTGATCTTGGAACGAGGAATCGGAATTCGAACGCCAAGTTCTATGTTGAACATGGGAACTTGCGTTTTGTAAGATCCAGTAGGGATACAGTACAAACTTTACGTGAAAGTGGATCCAATTTTGCAGCAAAAACTCCTTTTCCCGGTCTCATTTTCCGCAGACAGTTGACCAAAGGACACCATACACACAGTTGGAAAGACCAACAAACTCAAGCAAAGTTGTCACTCGTTTGATCCATCAACTGTAACCACCAACCAAAACACTTGTAGCGCGTAACCAAACGACTGGTCTATACAAATACACCGATTTGACAATGAGTTCCCTTGGAAGTAACTACAAAACCCTTGCGTTCGATGACGCCTCCCTTTGTCATTCACACGAAGTTGAAGCCACTAGAGTCTTTGGAACTCCCTCGAGGACCAATTTTCCTGGAGACGAGTCCATTCCTGACTCATCGGCATCAGATTCTAGCAAGGCGTTGGATGCAGAGGAGGAGGACACCTTCGACATGGATGGTCTACCCCTTCCTCGCTTGACGAGCTCCACGGTGCCCGTATCTTTGGAAGTGGCTCGGAGGAGCTCGACCTTCAACTCGGGCGACCCTTTGTTTCAAGGCGTGTGCTTGTACAGTGGTAACATGAGCGTCGATGAGCGTCAGAAGTTGGAGCGCAAAGGCTCCGATGCGGCACGCATGGATGCACCTGAATCCCCCAAGTCTTGGTTGACATCCTTCTTTGCTGGTTCCTCGTAAGGATGCCCGGAGGACCCCTTGACTTCCTGTTGTGAATGTAATACATTTTATAGAATACATTGAAAACTCATAAGACTCATCTAGACTCCTCTACAGATAGGTGCTGAATAGATGAAGAGCTATTGCTCTTCTAGAGTGAATTCCGAGGACCAAGGTAAGGTGCATTGTCCTTGTTCGATTGCAAATTTTTGCTTGGAGCTCGTCGGTTGCAAACGAAAAAAAGAGTTCTTCGGATCGATGATGATGACAAATTGGTCGGAATATTATTTTTCCCGCGACATTTTGGAACTCGGAGCTCGAACAACTCCTGGCGTCTGGCCTGTGTACGTCAATGGTACGCTTCACCACCAACGAAACGAACAAACCATCACATTTTCTTTGTTCCATTCCTTGTGGGCATTTCCAACTTCTTTGTTAGATATAAGTACCTAGCTAGCAGCAATGGGCAAGAAGGACCGCATCAAAAAACAAAACAAATTGAAGGAGTCCAAGAAGGTTGAAACTCCAGAGGAGGATCAAGAACTGGTCGAGGAAGTGATGAAGAACAACGACGGCAGTGACAAGAAGCGCAAAAAGAATGATGCCGAGGATGAGGAAGAAGCCGCACTCGCGGTTGAGGCTGAACGAGAATCCAAGAAAACTAAGAAATCTAAGTCTTCCTCGAAGAGCAAAGAAGAGGAAGTGGATGCCGCAAAGGCTGGAGTCAAGAAGGGTTTTTTCTCCGAGGAGACCTTTTCTTCCCTGCCCCTGACTGAGGCGACCCAAAAGGCAATCAAGGCAATGGGACACGAGCACATGACCAAGATTCAAGCAAAGTCTATCCCTGCTCTTTTGTCTGGAAAGGATCTAATTGGAGCTGCAAAGACTGGATCTGGAAAGACTTTGGCATTCTTGGTCCCTATTGTTGAGTTGTTGCGAAAGGCAAAGTTTCAAGCCCGAAATGGAACCGGAGCAATGATCTTGTCTCCTACTCGTGAGCTTGCAATGCAGATTTATGGCGTGTGCAAGGAGCTTCTTGACGACGACGCTTCTAGCCACCTTACCTACGGATTGATCATGGGAGGTGCCAACCGAAAGACGGAGGCCGAGCGACTGAAGAAGGGTGTCAATATCGTGATTGCCACTCCTGGTCGACTTTTGGATCATCTCAAGAACTCTGCTGGGTTTGTAACTCGTAACTTGTTGGTATTCTGCATGGACGAAGCTGACCGAATTCTCGAAATTGGTTTCGAGGATGACCTTCGCGCCATTGTCAAGATGCTTCCCAAGGAACGTCAAACTATGCTATTTTCTGCAACTCAAACCAAGCAAGTGGAGGATCTTGCTAGACTTTCTATCAATCCAAAGACAGCTGTTTATGTAGAAGTTGAAAGCGACTCGAAGGAAGCTACTGCCGAGAACCTGGAACAGGGATATGTCACATGCCCATCAGACAAACGATTTTTGCTTCTCTTCACATTCTTGAAGAAGAACAAAAACAAGAAGATCATGGTTTTCTTTTCTTCTTGCAACTCTGTGAAATACCATGCTGAACTTCTCAACTACATTGATATCCCAGTCATTGATATCCATGGACGTCAAAAGCAGGTCAAACGTACAACTACCTTCTTCGAGTTCCAAAAGTCCAAAAGCGCCACTTTATTGTGTACTGATGTCGCTGCTAGAGGTTTGGATATCCCAGAAGTTGATTGGATTATCCAATTCGACCCCCCAGATGATCCAAAGGAATACATTCACCGTGTCGGTCGTACAGCTCGTGGAGCCACCGGATCAGGACGGGCGCTCATGTTTTTGACACCAGAGGAGACAGGCTTCCTTCGTTACCTCCAATCGAAGGCGAAAGTGACACTGAATGAGTACGAATTCCCTACTTCGAAAGTGGCAAACATTCAATCTCAACTGCAATCTTTGATTGAAAAGAACTATTATCTCAACAAAGCTGCTCGAGAGGCCTACAGAAGTTATCTCATGGCATATGCTAGTCACTCGCAACGGGATATTTTCAATGTACACCAACTTGACCTGCAAGCGGTTGGAATGGCCTTTGGTTTCACATCACCTCCAAGGGTTGACCTTGCTTTTTCAGCAAGGGGGGACAAGCGTAGCAACAACAAGAAAACGGCGGGCAGCAAGGGCAAGATGTCGTCGGGTCATGGATTCAGTGCTTCCAACCCCTACGGAAAGAGAGAATCGGGTGACCAACGGCAGTTTTCTTACTAGGTAACACACTATTCTTGTCACAGATTTCTAGCCAAAGATTTGTAGTGGAGGGAACAGAAACACCCAAGGAGTACATGGCTACTGTAGTATTGCATACTAGAGTACCAGGGGGGCGGAGGATATTTGGGTAATTTGCTATATCTATACAAACATTGGCACGCCAATGGACCTAGGGGTGATGATGGGAAGCGGGTAAGTTGCCCTCACGACTGGGTACTCTTGACTTAGTATCCAGAGTCAACCTTGACCAATTTGTCGGCCCCTCCCTTGCTCTTACTCGATTTGTCGGATTCCTTCTTTCCAGACTTTCCTGATGATGACTTGCTTCCCTTGGTTGAGTCAGTGCTGGACGAAGCCTTGCTTCCCTTGGAGGAACTGGAACTGCCCGAGGACTTGCTTCCCTTGGACGAGTCAGCACTAGACGAATCACCACTCGATGACTTGCTTCCCTTGGAGGAATCAGAACTGTCACCCTTACCCTTTCCGCTCTTAGCAGGACTTGTTGGGGCCTTGGTGGAGGTTCCGTCCTTTCCATCCTTTCCGCCCTTGGACTTGCTGGTAGGGGCCTTGGTGGAAGATCCATCCTTTCCATCCTTTCCTCCCTTGGACTTGCTGGTAGGGGCCTTGGTCAAAGATCCATCCTTTCCATCCTTGCCGCTCTTGGACTTACTGGAACTTCCACCCTTGCCATCCTTGCTGCTGCCGCTCTTTGAGCTCTTGGAACCCTTCGAGGGGTCTTGAGTAGGAGGCAAGGTGTATCCCACTCCCAAAGCTCGCTCCGAGATGTCCTCAACAGTGTTAGCTCTGTTTCCGCGAAGAGGCCTTTGGGCATCGACGGAAAATGCCAAAACTAGAAGGAAAAGAGATTGGAAACCTTTCATTGTTTTTTGATGTAGTCTTCAACTTTTTTGTGTGAAAAAGAAATTGTGAGCTGGAATGGGATGGTTTCATGATGGCACTTCCCATTAAATCGTGACCACCTGTCATGGAGCGTGCGCCAAATCCTTGGTGGGACGCTCCTAACTCGACGAAGTTGGCCCATTGACCCACTAAGTACCGTTGACTCATTTACTAGTATGAATTTATTGATCTGCGCGAATCTACATGACCGCCACACCGGTGCTCCCAATGTCCATCTAATTTTTGTTGGATGGCACTCATCCCACGCAAAGTCTCTCCCCAAGTTTTTTGTTCGGGTTAGTCTTGTAGAGCTCTCGCCTTCTTCGGCCATGCTGAAACCTCTGGAGACTACGAACCTCGAGTTCCCATCAGGTTCATCGCAACTTATAGGTGACACACTTATGATTGACACACCAAGAGACAATATCGCCAAAGGAAGAGTTTACCAATCTTGACCTGAACTAGGAGTTGCAACAACCCTTGTGACTCTTCTCGTCCCCTTTCATTTTGTAAGTCAGCTGAGTCATGGATGTGAGTCCCGACCCACCATGACCAGTGATTCACAACACAACCAAACGCAGTGCAACAATCTACAAGTTGTTGTTGCTGTCGGACCACTTGGCTTCCACAATGGATAACGACACTGGCTCAGGTAGATCCAACCCAATAACATGTGAAGAATGCAAACAACATGAATCAATATATCAATGTCCAAGATGCAATATTCGAACGTGCTCTCTTGATTGTTGTCTCAAACACAAACGTCGGCTAGACTGCTCTGGGAAACGAAACAGGGGAGAGTTTTTACCGCTCAGCCGAATGACAGATGGTACGATGCGCAGTGATTATTTCTTTTTGGAAGAAGTTCTGAATACAATTCCGCGAAATAGTACAAAACGCCCGCGTACTCAAGATACGAGTTCTGGTGGAAAACGAATGAAACGACTTGTGCAAAAGGCGGCGGAACGAGGGATTACTGTACAAGTCATGCCGCCTGAGTTACAACGTCACAAAACGAACACATCTTGGTATTGTGGCCCTCAAGATCACATCACTTGGAAAGTGGAAGTCCAGGTGTACCCGCAAAAACAAACATGTCATTTTTCGTTGTCTGAGAATGATGTCAACCTCATGGAAAAAGTGGAAGAGGCATGTGCAAAAGCTGAGATACCTTTGGAGGGTGACTACAAATTGTTTCTGATGGCACTGCCTCGCACTTCAACCACCCCAGAATATGTCGAGATTTTATCCTCGGACAGTCTAAAATCCAGATTGAACGGAATGACAGTGATCGAGCATCCTACCATTTACTGTGTACCTGTTGAACTCGAAGGGAACTTTCCAACTCCAAAGAATAGCCTCGTCACAGAAGTGGCCTCAACCAACGAGCAAACCTCCGGGGAGGGACAAATAGAAACTACAAATGGTACATTATAGCTTACTATATTTGTGCTCAATACGTGATCAGTCTTCTCTTAGAGCTTTCCCATCAACGCCTCGTTGAATTCGTTGGGAAGTTTCATGTGTGCCACAGTAAGCTTGCTGACTGCCTTGAAACTAGGATGCTCTGCAGTTTGCATCAACATGAAAGCTAGGGACTGTGCAGTAGTCATGTAGGCACCCGAGACAGTCATTCGCGAGAATGCAACTTCACGGTCGTAAGCAGTCTGGCTACTGGTAGCATCCACAACAAGATGAACTGTTCGCCCTTGCTCCAGGAGGTCAAGGCAAGTTTGTTGTACGCACACATGAGCCTCAATTCCAAACAGAATCACAGTGTTCTTGTTCATCTTGGTCAAGAGCTCGTTCACCTCGTCAACACACATGGAAAACTTCTTCTTCTCAATCACAGGATACTTGGCGATATCCTGGGGGTCCTCGAAGCAGTCTTCAATGGTCTTTCCAAACGCCTTTGTGTATTGCTGTGTGATAATGATAGGTACGTCCAGTGTTTTGGCGACTGAGGTAAGGTATCGAGCCGTATTGACGACGGTTTCCCCACGAAAAGTCAAGGGACGGAAGCGCTCTTGGATATCACATAGCAAGAAGACACAATCGTCAAGGTTTAACTTTCCAATTCCATGTTTCGCGGCGCTCATTCTGCTTTCTGGGCTGCGTTGACAGACTGATGCTTCAATGGACAAGTCGACCAAAAACACAAATCGAGGACGCGTTGCACTGCACGTGAGATATCAAGAATATCAGCAACACCACTCTAGACCGCCATGATACCAGAAAATCTGTTCCTTGGAACCGTGATCCGTCCAAAGTGGACCTAAGCAACTTACATTGGAGAGGTTATTGTGATGGGATGGTTTTGGATACCTTCTTGTTCTGTGTCGGGTGTCGACGAAGATATCTTTCGTCACAGCCAGACGCTAACTGTGTCAGAACGTTCGCGAATTCGCCAACATTCATCGATAGTCTATTGAGTCAAATCATGACATTCCTTCACCCCTTTACGAACGTACTAACATTGTTCATCAAGCCAATTTTCCGACTCAATTCTCTCTCTCTAGTAGTGCATTGCTCTAGGTAGAATCTTAATATACTAGTGGTTACTCGAAAGCTGTTTGTTGCCACAAGTGCAACAAGCCGCTCCCTCAATCCACTCGTGGACTTACTGGGCCTTGGTTGCCCTCATGTCGTTCTCGAACTCGTTGGGGAGCTTGATATGATCGACAGTGAGCTTGCTGATGGCCTTGAAATGCTCATGGTCAGCACTTCTCATGAGCATAAAGGCCAAGGACTGAGAGGTGGTGAGGTAGGCACCGGCATTGACCATGCGTTGCAAACCAATCTCACGGTCGTAGTGAGTCTGACTACTAATGGCATCAGCGACGAGGTGGACCTCCTTTCCTTGCTCAAGCAAATCCAAACAGGTTTGCTGCACACAAACATGAGCCTCAATTCCGAACAAAATGACATTTTCCCGATCAAGAGTCTTCATGTGCTCAGTGACCTCGTCGACGCACATGGAAAACTGCTTCTTTTCAATAACAGGGTAGGTGTAGAGATCCTCAGGATCAGCAAAGCATTCCTTGACAGTGTGTCCAAAGACCTTGCAGTATTGCTCGGTGACAATAACAGGAGAGTCGAGAGTCTTGGCAATGGAAGTCAAGTATCGGGAGGTATTGACGACAGTTTCGGCATTCTGGATCAAGGGTCGGAAACGATCTTGCATGTCACAAAGGAGGAAGACCGAGTTCTCAGGTCGCAACTTGCCAATGGCCCGGGCGGCACCTTTCGCTAGACTCATACTGTAGATTGATTTGGGTGTAGGTGGGAAATCGGGGAAACTTTCGAGTTCGTTGTCACTGTCATCGTATCCAAAAGAAGTAAGGGTATCATGATGAGAATGTCAGCAATGTTCAACGAATACTAGCAAATACCTGTACCAGGTAGAGGATTCTGGCAACTTGGAACACCCATTCTGCAACTTCCGACAGTCAAACGCAACACCGTCGCTACATACCGTCGCTACAAACAAGTTGTGACCTCTTCCGTTCGCGTTGTTTGGCCGCTTTGAATAGCCGGTCGCTGACACCCCCGAATCTTGTGAAGCTGAGATTTTGGATCACGCTTTCACCATTAGCGGATCACGGATGACGGACGCCCCATTGGATGACTGAACCAGCCACCACGATAGGCTAAACTAAAATCAAACCAAACCCAGAAGTAGCTTAGCTCCTGCTACAACAATCATCAGCTGTGTATTCATTGTATGTTTCCTATTCTGTAGATCCAGAGTCAAATGACAGAAGCCAACGGCTCAAAAATAAAACTAAAAAAGTCCCCTCGGAAAAACGCCAAAAAGAAAGGAGTTAGCTGTACAAAGACCGGGAATCGAACCCGGGACCTACGCTGTGTTAAAGCGTCGTCATAACCAACTAGACCATCTCTGCTCCTGGTGGCAGGTTATTTTTCTTGGTTCAATAACACATGAAGGCGCCAGGCGTTAAAATTCACTTCATGATTATCATAGGTTTCATATGCAATAGCGGAAGCATGTAGTAAAAACAACTCTAAATGTACAACTCAGGTATTCTTTTCAGGGTCTCTGGAGATCCTCCCAGCCGCAGATAACCACTTGATTGATCGTCACGACAATGACCAAGGAAAAACTCTTGATTGTACTGGCCTGATTGGCCCTCGGATATTCCAGTATCGCCTGTTAGTTGAAACAATTTTGATTCCAAGTCCAGACGGTATTGATGCCAAACCTTATGGGATTCCATACACAAGTCGAAATCTACAATGTCAACTGGAATGGAATACTTCCGATCGTACGGGTTCTTGGGATCATTGTTGCTCCTGGCAATGCAAGTCCAAGGTTTCCGGCAGGCTGTGAAATGAATACTGTATGTGTCCTCAATGCCAGTGTACCTGCAATCTTCGCATGTATCTCTTCCACTGAGGCATTTTCCCTTCTTCGAGACAATTGCTTTGACTGCGTTAAACCGGCAGTTGTTAAGCTCTACCCAAGTGCCAGGAACATGCACGTCATAGTAATATGCAATCAACCCCTGCATGGCTTTTGCTCCAACAAACCCACCATATCCCAACCCCTCCCAACCGTTCTGTGGTTGAAATCCTTCAACGTAATCTCCTTTCCGTACAATAGCAAGCAGATTGTCAAAATGTTTCTGGGAAGGTTTGAGGACCCAGAATCCTGCTTGAAAACCTGACTTTCGCCCAGGAAATGTGCTATGATAATCCCGTGTGATCATGGCTTCAATGGATTCCGGCCAAGGCACAGATGGGTCTTCCCGCTCTACCAAAGGTTTTGCTTCTTCGTTCCCCAACATGACATCAAAGACGGCATCCATAGGTTTTCGAAAAATCATGTCAATATCCAGGTGTACAACCAAGGGAGCCTCAATTTGATAGGCATAGAGTTTGATGAATTCATCGATTCCGCAACAAAGCTCTTTTTGGATGTTTTTTCGCAGAAACTCGCCTTGGATCTCATTTAGTTGAACGGGCGTATCCTTGATTAGAATTTGAAATCCAGCATCTTGTAGAATAGGGGCACAATGCTCGGCGTTGCGATGGACAATGGCATACATTTCGTAGTCATAACGGCTTCCACTGTCCGGATTTCTTATCGAGTTTTGATGGATCGAGTGCCGTAAAACAATGCTGGCATCTTGTAGTCCCGCCATGGAGGACTGTCCAGACTTGTGATGATCGGAACACTCAATGAGAGAAATGGCATATGCCACTTTAGTCGGAACTTCTGAGTTTGAACTGGCTGATGGTTCCGGATTTACCCTTAGAGATTGTTGCATGTCTTGATGTGAAGGATATTGAAGATATATGTCTTGATGGACGGGGCGCCAAGCCCATCCCAACACCACCATCCCCAATGCAAAGCATGCAAAAGGCCAGGCCGTTTGAAATCGTTTCGCAGAGGATGCTTCATTGGGCTTTGCTGCTCTTGTAGAACCGTCCTCGGTTGATGACAGAGTGTGTATTGTCTGTTTTTTCGCGCGGGATCTTAGTATGCGCATGGGTGACTTCGTTTGTTGATGAAAGAATGAGTGTCCATCTCCGGTGGTGGTGGTGTCGATTGGAAACAAAATTTTGAATCATTTTGCGAGCTCGGAGCTAGCACTTATTCGAGTGAGTCGGAAACTTCTGGAAGAAAAAATTCCAACCGCTACGAGTACATCGCCAACATCATCACGATAGCTACAACAACCGACCTTGCAGCGTTGCCTGTTGGTGACCCAGTTGAAACTATTCTACAAACGAAACACTATGACAAAGTGGATATTGTATCCATGCACGGTGCTTACGTTCACGCTACTGTCCTTCTCAAGAACGGATGCTTTTGTGATTTCTCCACACATTCTCGTTGCACCCCGACTGCTGGAAGATCACAATTCTCTTCAGGCAGCCGTCGGTAGTCCTCCACCTGAATTGATCGCAACCACTCCCATCCTGCAACGTGTACAGCCCAAAATAGTGGAGTACTTTCAACAGTATGGACACCCCAATATTCCCCTTGGGACAACAGAAGGTCGCCAGTGCAATGCTTTGAGACGTCTCAAAGTGCAACAGAAACTTGCCCCCGAAGAAGAAGCGTGGCTAGAAGGCATGGGATTCACTTGGCATTCGTATGAAGATGTATATCAACATGGAGATTTTGATGAGCTCTTAGCCAAACTATTGGAGTATGAAGCTCGGCATCCCAACAACAACTTTCAGATACCCAAGAAGTGCAAGGAAGATCCAGAGTTGGGGGCCTGGGTGACGGGAATTCGGCGTTTGGGTGAACAGGGCGTTGTTGCAGATCATCGAGATCGTCTGAATGCTGTTGGTTTTGCTTGGAAATCTGCCCGGCAGTGTGGAAGTCAATTCATGGGAAGATGGCGAGCG
The DNA here is from genome assembly GCA_016586335.1 of Nitzschia putrida. Lineage (NCBI taxonomy): Eukaryota > Bacillariophyta > Bacillariophyceae > Bacillariales > Bacillariaceae > Nitzschia > Nitzschia putrida. Next base: position 1,215,633 of record BLYE01000002.1, read on the forward strand.
ATGCGAGATCGCATCGAGAAAGAAGGGCTGGATGCAGTTTTGCAAGATCCCAGAACCATGCCTTGGCTTCGAATGCAACAAGAGGCTCTGGAACAGAAAGCCATGAGTCACACTCGGGAGCATTATATGGTCCAGTTGTTTGGAGAAAACTGGACTTCTATTGGAAAGTGAGAATATTGCGAGTTCATGTACCAGTACAAGTACTCCTAGCTAGTAGTTGGAGTCGTTGATTTTGTGTTCGATTGACAAGAATGGAATAATAATAAGAAATTAGTTTTGATTTGCCTCCGAACTAGTCGGGTGTACCAGTACATAAACTTTGATATAGTTTGAGGATTCTAGAAGCTTCTGATGTCTGAGAAAAGAACCTTGCTCACTAATATTATGTTCTAGCAGTGTATGTGCTAGGTAGTACCTGTCTTCGGATCCAGTGTCTGCAACAACAGAAGAGTAGAGGATAAAAGATCCGTGGAACATCATGATGAGGAGACAGCGTGATGTTATTATTGACTTCGAATATTGGCTCAAGCAACCATGACACGATAGAGCTCAAGTACGAGGCACTGGTACCCAGGTACCACACGGCACTGGATCGCTCTAGTAGAGGTGAACCTGGTTCTTGGGGCCTTGGGATGAATAGTGCGATCAATAGTAACGAGAAAGCTACAACATGAAACATGTTTAAAGTGATAATACGCTAGTAGTTAGTACAAAGCAGCGTAAACGAAAGCACGACCCCTTTTCTCTAGCCTACTGCCGGTGGTAGCACCAAGGAAGGTAGTTGTTGGAGCTGTTCTACACCTTCGGCATTATTATTTTTTTCTGTTTTTGGCCGAGAGGAGGAGGATTGGAAAAGCCTGCACCAACAACGTCGTACTAGTACGAGTACCAGTACTAACTTGTTATTGCCACTTCACGCACCACCTTCGTTGTTGCTCACCATTATATTCATCATTAAAAATTCATCAACATCGTCATCAACAATAAAACTAACGTAGCACGGTGTGGTGTTGTTGTACTAACGTTAGTACTAACTACCTAGTACGAGTAGAGGAGTTGGTGTTGTTGCAGAGCCCCAACAAATCTGATACGATTGCCCAGCGCCAAAACACATAACGTCGCCCAACACGGTTCTACTATGTCGGCCTAAGAAAAACTTGTCGGTGTTCAGTACCATTAAACAGAAAACACGATGAGTTCGGCTTGAGCAACAACTTCGGGAATATGGGATCGTAGTCTTGGACCAGTTTTGACCGTACACGACATGTCGTGAGACAAATTACTTAGAGTACCTTCGTCGAGGTACGAAGGTGTCGTAGGAAAATGCAGAGACGATTGAGCGAAGTCAAAAAGGACTTGATTGCCCTCCGCGGGCGAGCAAACACACACAAAACGAACAAGCTGCGACTCGTTGCAATTTGACACGGTTGAACTTGGCCTCGAATACACCACTGGGACTCGTCGTTGGCCGCTTGGAACACAATACCGTGAAAAGAATACAACTACGAATAGAAGGAGGAGTTTGCTTGACTCTCAATCAAGAGCTCCCTTATTAGCGCAATGAACATGTTGAGCGATGCAGACACTGCTAGTAGCGATTGCGCAACGAACGAAGGAACGGAGGTGATGTTGAGTGAACCCTGCTCAGGCGTACCTTCACCTTCACCGCCATCGTCAGACCCTTTGGACTTTAGGAGACTCTATGGCTTGTCTAATGGCCGACGTCCGGGAAGTGCTCGTTCTCTCTCTTCATGTACAACTTCGTGGAGCACTTCCACAGACCCAGCATCGAACACCACTCGTGCAAAACGAGAAAAGCGAAAACAGAGAAAGAGGTTTCAATCCTTTGCTAGTTTGCTCATGAAGTTTTTGGAGCGCAAAGACCCCAGAATCTTTGGTTTGGCCCAGGAAGTCATTCGAGACTGTGAAGAACGAAAGAATAGAGGGGAAGCGGGCTTTGAGAGTGTCACAGATAGCCTCAAGGAGCCATTGCGTGAAGTTGTTGGAAACGTGTATTGGAACGCGGCTCGCCATCACCAAAAGCGTCATAGCGCCAGGAGTGTATGTGAACCTTCTGTACATCTACAACAAGATCATGCTCCTACCTTTACTTCAGCCGAAATGTCTTTGCTCCAACACCACTGGCAATATTCCGATGATACATCGTGTGATGATAACAGCTCGGCCATGTCTAGGAACTCCAATTGGATGCACTTGTCCACAAAGAGTCCGCAGAACCCAGCCCAAGAGACTGAGCTCCGTCGTGAACGGTTTATCATGCTGCTGAAGCTACTACTCCGATATTTGAGAGAGACGGATTCAATCTTGTTTCAAAAGACGCAAGACTGCATTGAAACTAGTCTCTCCTCGTCTCAAGTGGATGGAACCCCCGAGAGTTTTGATGCTTGCTCGCGTCGCATTCGAAAGGATGTGAAACGCCTAGTGGGATCGCGACTTTGGAGAAGTGCTGAGAATACTCTAGCTAAGATCATCCAGCAACAAGATGATGATGGACATATGGAGTCCCTTTGGAACACTCCGCTTCACTTTGACATGCCAGTCCAAACGTCCGATCCATCCATGCTGGAACTATCTGAACCATCCACTGCAGAATTCCAAGAACTGTTTGTGAATAACTGTCAAGTAAACCCTTCCAAGAGATCTCTCAAGGGCGACGAAACGACTTGCCGCGTAGAGGCCGCAGCAGCAACTTCCGCAGCCCAGGTGTGCTCCGTCGCATTCCTACAGTCCGACATTTCTGGGTTTGACCGCAAGCGCCGTCGGCTACACGTTTCCCAATAAAGACCATGAGGATGAAAATCCATTGATTCTATTACAATCTTATGTTCGGTGCAATGAACATGATAGACCAAACACCCAACAATTTTGAAGCTAACTTAATCGTATTAACTCCATGTGATCGTGTGTCAACAAAGCCTGCTATTCTACTAGGACTATCATCAACCTATTGCTGCCATTGCTGCCACAATCATAACTATCATCATCCTTTCATTTTGCAGCGCAACAAACAGCTGCGTCAGTGTGCACCGCACCTCCTGTCATTGGAAGCATGGATGATGTATCCCCATAAACTTGGCGAAGACAACCTAGAACGAAAGGAACGTTCTCGCCCGGCGAGGGCCACGAGTTCAATACTGCAAACACATTCTAATACAGTGGTAAAGCTGTACAGCAGTTGTAGTAGTTGCGCGTGGTAGTGCTGCACTAACTACTGTAGTTAATCCCACTTGCAATCGCAAACGCATTTGGTACGGTTCGGGTCTCGGCGGAGGAGCTTTGAACCCTGGTTCACTGGAAACGCCGCCATCGCGCAATTTTCGTGTCACAGTTGGAGCGATGTTCGGCGATCATCAACAACAACAAGACGCAAAGTACCGTACCGGTAGAGAAGTGACACGTGGATGATGACTGGTGACGCAACACTCTTCGTCTGTATGTCTCTCCTCTGACAACCAGTCTGTACGTCACACAGTACACGTTCATGGCTCCCAACTCCCAACTTCCCCATGAACAAACTAGCGAAATCCAGCCACCGAACAATGGACAAGGAGGAGGCGACCGAAATAGAGAAACCTGAAAAGGTTTCCAAGGAGGAGAAGAAGAAGAAATCCTCTAAATCTTCTCGTGATCGACATCGAAGAAAACGAGACAAATCACGCCGCCGACGCAAGAGATCTCATCGTGACAGAGGCGACGATGATGACGATGACAGCAGTCAAAGCAGCAGTAGTAGTAGCTCGAGCAGTAGTAGCAGTAGCAGCAGCGAATCCAGTCACCGACGCCGCAAAAAGAGTCACCGCAAACGACGACGACGAAGACACCGAGACGATGAATCGGATGATGATCGGGGTTCCAAGCGAAAAGACAAGGGGAAACGTAAGAAAGAAGAATCGCGACGCAGTGTGATTACGGGCAAGAAAATCAAATTGCATATTGACAAAACGGAAGAAGATTTGGCCAATGATGAAGCGCGAAAGAATTTTCTACAATTTATGAATTCTTCCTATTAGCGACAGACAGACACAAACACCAGGGTTGCAGATTGGAGGACCGATCGGTATATCTACACTTTCGTGGATCATACACCATCATTCAGGGCTACACAAGTCAGTGCATTGCGGTATTGGTTTCCATGCGTTCCATGAGGAGAGGATACATGATATTGTCGGACAACCTGTCCTGTTCGAAGGTTCCATAATCGTGCTGTCGTGTCACTCGATGCCGTCACGAGGTATCCCGAATCGGCACAAAAGGCGGCATCCCACACCCACTTGGTGTGCCCTTTGAGATCCAGTGCCAAATCCCAAGTAGTTGTATCCCATAATTTAGCGGTTCCATCAGATCCTGTAGTACATAGATGTCGCCCATCCGGAGCGAGCACAGCATGCAAACAATAGGATCCAGCCGACGGATGGGCGCGGAATTTGTTCTCGGGAGGTCCTCCACACGATTTGAGGGGATTCCATACATAGGCTGTTCCATGATTGCTGACCGCCACTAGCTTGGATCCATCTTGTGAAATATCAACCGCTTGAATGGCCGATTGCATGGTTCGCTCGGGAGGCTGCATTTCGTACATGAAACCCGGACTATTGCTGTTGTTGGTCCCACCACTCGTACCATTTTCTGTCCCGGCACCGCCCAAATCCCATACTTTGACAGACCCATTGGCATCGCCCGACTAAGAGAGAGAAAGGAATAGTATAATATATAAAGTGAGGCGAAAAAACAGCAACAAAACAACACACAACCGTTTCCAGGTGCACCACTACGTACTATGATTTCGGGCTTGTCTACCCGGAGTGCCACGGAACGCACAGGCGCCTTGACTGCAAAACTCCTGGCACAGGTCGATCCCCGCAAATCCCAAAGCTTGACCGTACCATCTTCGGATCCACTAAACAGAAATTGCCCATGCCGTTGAAATCCAAAGGATGTGATACTAGCGCCATGCCCCTCCAAGGTCAAGGCAGCCTCGTGATGTTCTGTATTCTCAATATCATAGAGGCGGATATAAGGATTTCCTCCAGCGGCTAGAAACTGCTTGTCGGGGGATATTTCTATCTTGTTGACAGGACCATCGGGAAATTCCAACATTCGAGTACATTGGCCAGAGGGGGCATTCCAAAATCGGATGAGTTTATCTTGCCCTGACGTGGCCAGAATGACGGACATGGTTGTTTCTTGTAGTTGGTGGGTGGACCTTTGGTGACGAGGATCCGAGTTTGGGACAATACGAGGGGAACAAACAGGGAAACACAAGAAGTACGTAGTTTGGGAAAGAGTGGCATCGTCTGGGGTGGCCAAATTAATTATATTGGAGGGAGTATATTGGGGGAAATAGAAGGGGTACACCCCTTGGATCCCAATTTCACCTCGTTGTGACCGTGGGAGGACGTACAGATCCAGTACTGGTTCTACTGTAGAGCCCGTGGCAACAAGAAGAGATGCGACAGGAGCCCAAAGCCTCTATTGCGATCCTATCGACTACCTGGTACTCGTACTACTACTGTACTGCCAAGAGTATTCACTCCGAACCAGCTTCGTGTGGCTCTCCATCTCCAGTATACAATGAGAAATCTATGTTCTTTGCTATTCTCCACTTTGGGGTTTGTGTGTTTGTGGGGTTTGAGTATTCCTGTGGCACAAGCCTATCCGATGATCATTGAAGTCTCGGAGGCTTCGGAACGAGTGAGTTTTTTGTGTGTTGGCGTTTGTTTTGTAGTGTGTACTGTTGACGTGTTGGTGAAAGCACGGTGCAATGTTTTGATACTACGCATCCTTGCTGATGTTGTTGTCCACCACTCGTTCCATCATTGTATTTTTAGTGCATCCGCTTTACAGTCCCAGAAGATGATGATGCCAATGTAGTGTTTTTGGTTCTCCCATCCATGGCTGGAGAAGACGTAGCAGAAAATTCCAACTGGGAAGCAGAACAGAGCCAAATGGAAGAATATTTCATGCAGCAAATGTCTCTTATGCAAAAGTTCCGCGTCCGTTCCTCCCTTCCCAAAACCTTTCCGGACAAGCCAGATGACTCTGTTTCCCGTCTCATGTCCAAGTTCATTGATCAAATGGAAGGGGAGGAAAAGTCTGGTTGCAAGGTCGTACTCAAGAATCCATCCTCGGGGATTACTCGTTCCATGGACGCATCGTGGTTTGACCCTATCGTTATGAATCACCTCCGGAAGGTACTTCGCAGCAGTGGCCAAGAGGACAAGGTTCCCTTGGAAGGCTACGAGTTTTGCTTTGAGAACACTAGTCCCGATTATCCCGTGCAAATGGCCATTGAAACCATCTTGACCAGTGAAACCTTGGCCTTTCAAGACGATGACAAGTCACAACCCGCCTTTGAAAGTTCCAGCCTCACTCCCCTCGCTGAGCAACTGGCCTTGGGCATTGAGTCTGCCCAAACCGTCTTGAACGAAATGCGATACATGGAAGGACGAGAGCGTCGTATGCGTCAAACGGCGGATAGTATCAATTCGAGGGTCAGATACTTTTCCTACATTTCCGTCACAGTTCTGATTGTCGTTACCTATGTTCAAGTCACCTATTTGAAGCGATACTTCCACAAGAAAAAGTTGCTGTAAAAATCTAAAACGAGAGTTTATCTTGCGGCGGTCCAACATACCCTCTAGCAACGTTTGTTGTCGTCGTATGAATGATGTATGAGAGTGTGAGAGGGTGTACTGAACTTTCTAGCCATGCACAGTGTATGAGTGTGCTGAGAGGGTATACTGAACTTTCTAGTCAAGTACAGTCCAATCATTCTCCATAGCTGCTGTGATCTCCTACTGGGTTTAATAGAAACAACATGTATCGCTAGTAGTATGTAATCATGAAAGGACGTTTTGGTGCACACACAGAGTTGTTCAGGTTTCTTACTCTTGACATTCGCAACAAGAGCAGGTAATCAATGCTTCGCAGTCCACTTCAATCGTCAAGGTGTTTCCACACAATGTGTCAGAGATAGATCCTGTCACGTTCGTGTCGGCCAAGTACAACTCTTCCAACATGGCCATGTCTTCGAATTCGGAGGGGACAGTGCCTCCAAGATCAGGGTTGGACGAGACATCCAAAACAATCAACGATGACATGAAACTGATCTGTGCTGGAAGTTCCCCAGACAATTGGTTTCCAGAAAGATCGAAATACTGGAGGTTGGTCAACAAACCAACCGATACTGGAATGGTGCCAGTAAATCCAAAGAACCTGGCGTTGTTTCCGTTGATGACAACGTTTGTGTCCAAACGAGCTTCTACCAAAGAAGTCATACCGCCCATTCCCTGGGGCAGATTTCCGACGAAAAAGTTACTAGAGACATCCAAGAATTGCAAATTCTCGAGGTCTTCAAAGGACTCGGGCAAGCTTCCGCGCATCGAATTGCTAGAAACATCCAAGAGCTCCAGGTCGACAAGAGACCCAAAATCTTCGGGGAAGGAGCCATCAAGTTTGTTTCCAGACAAAGAGAGCTTTCCTGTAACGAACGTATGTGCCAGGTCAAGTGTTAGGGGGGAATTCATCAACTCGAGTTTGTGTTTTTTTGCTGTAGGGGCTACTTACGAAGAGATACCAAGGAACTCATTTCCGCAGGGAATGTTCCCGATAGGTCATTGCCACTAAGATCCATGACCTCAATGGATGTCAAACTTGTGATAGAAGCAGGGAGTTCTCCGCTCAAAAGGTTGTCTTCCATGGACAATGTTACAAGATTTGTCAAATCTCCAATAGCAGGTGGCAACGTGGAACTCAACTGGTTTTCGCCAAGAGCCAATGTCTGCAAGTGGGTGAGGAGGGTGATGCTATCAGGGACAACACCGGTCAAAGAGTTGTTTTGCATACTCAATTCTTGAAGAGTGGTAGTGTTGGCAAACTCAAGAGGGATGGGTCCTTCCAAGAAGTTATTATCCAAGTTCAAGGTTGTCAAGCTTGGCAATGATGCTACAGCGGGAGGAATTTCTCCAGTAAGTGAGCAACCGTCCAACTTGACCTCAATAAGCGCAGTCATGTTCGAAATGTATTCTGGGAATGGTTGAAGGCCCAAATTGTTATTTCCCATCCTCAGAATGCCCAGTGCTAGAGCACCCGAGAAATCAGGGATGGTTCCCGTTAGACTGTTGTCATCAAGTTCAAGAAGGTACATCGAGGAAATGGCACCAAGGCCAGCTGGAATGGTGCCCACAAAGTTGTTTCCAGACAACAGGAGAGCTCGGATGACGGGAGACTCAGCGAATGTGTCAGGGATTTCTCCTACCATTTGGTTGGAGGTTGCGTCAACAACAGTCAAGGAAGTAAGCTCGAAGAGTCCATCAGGAAGGGATCCAGAAATTCGATTTTCTTCAAACCACAAGATCCTCAACTTCTCAAGTGATGCGATTTCTTGTGGGAGAGTGCCTTCCAAATCATTCAAGGAAACAGAGAATCGCACTGAACGGAAGAATTTTAGAGGTGAGCGAAAAAGGAAACAAAACAACAGACGAAACCGAATAATTTGTGACTTACACAAGGACTCCAAGTTTCCGATCTCTGTTGAAATTGTGCCAGTCAATTGGTTCTCATCCAAAACCAAATAGCGTAGGTTGACTAGGGACCAAATGGAGTCTGGGATGGAACCTTCGAATTGGTTACTTGCCAAGTCCAAAATGGTAATAGAATCAAAGACCGAGAAGTCGATTCCCGACAAGTCACCGGAGAAGCTGTTGTCGGCCAGAATCAAGGAGTCGAGACCAGTCAATGCCTCCAAAGAGGACGGAATTTCACCGGTCATGGCATTTCCAGAAAAGCTCAAGTACTCCAGCTCTGTCAAGAGTGCAACATCGGCTGGAATCATTCCTTGCAAGTTGTTTTCTGCAAGGTCGATGCTGGTGACGACTACAGTTCCGTTTTGTAGCTTTCTTCTTCCATCGATAGTTCCACAGGTAATCCCAGCCCAAGAACACTCGTCTTCGTTCAACCAGTTCGTTTGGTTGTACCAGCCAGTAGAGGAGCCAAACCAAATAGTCAAAAGAGCAAATCGCTGAGTCAAGGTGAGAAGGTCGTCAGAGTTTGTAGGATCAAGTGCCAGAGGGTCTTTGTCTTGAAGCCATAGCATGGCTTGCGATTCAGGAGAGGTTGTATCGGCAAGACTTGCACTGTTGAGTGAAATGGAACCCAAGTACTCCTTAATACGTTCTTCGCGGCTGTCAGGAGAAGGAGTAGGAGCGCTTACATCGGGTGCATCTGTCTCAGTGGGGACCTCAATACTCTTTTGAGATTCCTCATTCTTGAATGCACCGGTTCCGAATCCGATTCCAAGGACAAGGGCGATGATAACCAAAAGACAGCCAGCAATGATACCGTATTTCATAGATCCACTCTCCTCTTTACTAACATTCCCCATTTGCTCATAATTTGGTGGTGGAGGGACCTCCACACTGCCATCATCGTCAATCTGATCTTGCTGGGCAGTTTCTTCTGCCATCTGCTCGAAGATCTTGAGCTGTTCCTGATAGCGAGCCTCTTCACGGTCCTTTCCACCCTCCATAGGGGGAGGGGGAGGAGGTGGGGTGTCCACAGAGGAGTCGTCTTGGTACGAGTAATCGTCAGCCATCGTCTCCGAAATGGGAAAGAAATATGCTGTGCAACAACATCTCACAACATCTCACCCGTGCACATCCCGATTTCACTAGATGCTCGGTGGTAACAAATCGGAGCGGGAACCTCAATGTCATATACAAACATGAATATAGTGAGGTGTATGTCTCATGTCTCAGTCGTGGGAATTCGGCAGCCGTCGGAGGTTTTGCATAGAATCCCATCAGCACAAAAGCGGTGACCGGCAACAAATTTGGCACACAAAAAAACTCGAGCATGCACCTGCTGGGTGTCTTCAACGCATTTTATGTAAGAAACCTGGCGTCTTCTGAGAGTCACATCAGATCCAATGCATTGGAGGTAACATCCACAGCATCGGATCTTTTGAATCATTTCTTGGCTTTGAAAGGACTAAGGACTAAAGCAGGGGGAATGAGGAATGAGATAAGATCTAGTTCAATATTAACCTAGGAGGTTTAGCTATTTACACATCAGGTCCTTATAGAAGCAGAGCCGTGGCAACTGCAACAATGGTTGATAAGATTGTGACCTTGTACCCGTAGGCTGATACACCATCAGATCCTCGAAGTGAGTTGGTCTCGGTACTTGTCGATGTAGGGGAGCCCTCTGTTGGGGGAACGGTAGAAACAGGCGTTGTTGGCACATTCGACGGCGTGGTGGATGGAGTCAGAGTTGTAGGAGAGTAAGTAGGTAGTGGCGTTGGAGCAGCAGAAGGCACGTTGGATGGCGCAGTGGTTGGTAACATGGTCGGCACCAGTGTCGGAACCGGCGTCGGAACAGGTGTTGGATCATTTGTTGTGGGGGATAATGAAGGAGAAATTGAAGGAGTAGTTGATAGAGGGGTTTCGGATTGTAGGGAGTCCACAGGAGTATCGGTAGCGTCACCAAGTGTAAGAGTCGGGGTCGGAATAGTTGTAGGAACGACAACAGTAGGTGTCGCGGTTTGTAATAATGATGTCGACAAAAGAGAGGGGGTTCCAGTGGGAGATATTGTTGGGGTTTGAGAAGATTCCGACGTGATTTTCGCAGTGGGAGCAAGCGTCGATGGGAAATTTTGAGTTCCAGAAAGTGTGGTGGTGGGCGAAACAGTGTTTGGGAGAGTAGCAGAAGGAGTGAGAGACGGTACCTCAGAGGCAGCAACGGTCGGGGCAACCGTCGGACTGGGCGTACCTTCTGAGGGAGCATGAGTAGAAGCGACAGAAGGAGCGGCCGTGAGAGGGATCGTTGTTGGAGGCTTTGTAGGAGATCTCGTCGGTGGATCCGTACCTTCAGTAGGTGGGTTGGTTGGTGAGCTAGTTGGAGCAGCTGTTTCTACCCCCACCAATCCGCATGGACCCTCGAAGTTCTCCAAAAGGTATCTGTATGTGGCATAGGTCTGGACCAAGCCAGCTCCATACTCATCGGAGTCTCCCAACTCGATGGTTGAACCAAGTAACGCCTCCTCCATCTGGGCTCGAGTACATTCAGGCCTGGCAGCCCACACCTTGGCAATCACACCAGTGACATGTGGCGTAGACATACTTGTTCCAGATTCATATGAATAGGTGTAATATTCAGAAGGAAAGGATGCAGTGACACCTTCTTCGATGGCTTTAGCAATTGCAGTCCCTTCTTCCAATGTGATGGCCACAGTGGGGATAGATACCCCAGAACCAACGTACCCATACAAGGTTTCATCCGCAATGTTATTGTAAATAACAGCTGCAACACCACCTCCATTGTAGCAATTGTTTGACTTTTGAGTGAATTGAATATCTCCACGTTCAATCAGGCAAATCTTGCCATCGGCATCGTCACAGGTTGTGAGAGCCAGACCGCAATCAATGATATCTAAGTCATCAAAGTCGGTGTCAACATCTGAGAGTTCGGGACTTCCTTCCATGAGTAGGGTGATGTATGAATCGCCGTTGCTGAGCGTGAGCCGTGTGTCCGCGTCCGATACTGTAGTACTCAGAATTGACACACCAGGGGCACTAAGGTCCACCATATCATTGTATTGGGAAAACGATGCTCGCTCCATGTCCTCGTCGACAGCAGCAACAGAGAGAACAAATGGGTACGACGCTGGGTAGGAATATTCACTTGTTCCGTCGTTACCAGCTGCAGCAACCACCAAGATACCTTCGTTTGCCATACTCGAATAGATGGCTCTTTCCTCGCGAACTTGACCACCTCCCGATCGTCCCAAACTCAAGTTGATAACCTTGGCGCCTTGATCAGCACACCATTCAACGGCCTCGAGGATGTAACTCGCATCATTGGTACCAGTTTCATCGAATACACGAGCAACCAATAAGCCAACCCCTTGGTTATCGGGGATGATACCCACCACACCAATATCATTGCCTCCTTCAGCAAATATAGTTCCCTGGCAATGGTCAATCAGGTGAGTATAAAGACAATCGAGACATGTCGCAAGGTCAATGAGCTGGGAGCTAGACGTACCGTAACGTGTGTGCCATGATAGGAATCTGCCACAACCTCGTACCAATTGATGTCCGACGACAAACCAAAGGTTTTCCCCTTAACGTTGGTACCCCCATATTCGAATGGAATATCTGGGTGATCTATTGCAAGACCTGAGTCAATCAAACATACTTTGAAGCAATCATCCAAGGAAGTAACAGCATCTGGTATGGGTATCCGGGTACTGGTTCCTTGGACCAATTCAATGCCATAGGGGGTTGACTCGGACATGAGATACTTCTTGTCATCTTCATGAAAGTAGGAACAATTATGCAAAGTGGCCAAACTCTCCACTATGTCGTATTCGTCGAAGGGAATGGAGGCAGCCATGGCATGTGTGCGGGAAAATCGAGTTATACGCGTCAAATTCACATTTGCTTGACCGGTGGCCTGGTAAAACGAGTCCACATCCTCTGTTTCTTCAAAACCCACAACAAAACGTAGTAATGTTTGATTTTGCGTGATATTGGTGCTCATCTCTGTTGGAGCAATAGTAGTCGCATCTGCAGGCATGGCTTGCACTGGCAAGGAGAGCCATCCTGCAAAACACCAAAGGAACACCCAAAGTTGTTGCAGTGACATTCTATTGGTCGTCATTTTCTTTCAAACTGAGCAGGCGGAAGCTTTCTATAATGCAAGTACGGTAGTTGTGTTTGTAAGTTGTTGCTGTTGTAACCTCTTCCGAAAGTGCTTTGAGTTCGTGTTCCGAGACAGCACTTTTCGTACTTGTTCATCCACAAACTACAACCGCCGCAATTGTGAAAGTGTGGATGATGTGCTTTTTGGTGCCAAAAGTCCTTTACCAGGTACTGGAGTGGTGGTGGCAAACGGCGTGACCAAGGTCGAAGGGAATTGCGATTCGAACTCTCGTACGACTCCACGAGAAATCCCACGTCATCCGACTTAAGTAAGTTTGTCCATTTAGCACGATCGCCTCCTCCGATCCGCCAAATACCAGAGTTTGCTGGTACAACACCAACGTAGCCCTCAATGAATTCCTCAATGCAATCGCACTTGTATCCATGGCCCATTTAGGCCTGGATAACGCCATTCTAACCACCAGATGGCCCAAGAATCCGGCACTCTTCACAGTAGTTAGCAGTAGTGGCGGGGGAGGACGACTCACCCCTCATCACACCACCTACTACAACGACAATGATGTTTGAGCACTCTAGCACGTGCCACCGATGATTTTCAGTCGCTCTTCAAGGACCGTTGTTGGCTTGAAGTGTAACTCTCCAATGTTGTGCGTTGAAAGTCTGCAGTTCATGATGGTTCTTGTTGTTTTGTTCTATTCTATGACTGATGAGAGCGATCGAAGAAGGTGGGCTTGAGCTTGATTCAACCGTATCAACTCTTGCACCCAAACGCATAATGACCATCTCACTAGTCACTAGCACGACAGTGAATTTACTTTCCCTCTTTCAATAAATACCCTTTCACTGTAACATTTTGTTTCTGGCAACAAAGAAGTCTCTCATTCTCTAGCTACCTCTAGACATTACAACAACAGTAGTGTGAGTACAAACTCGTGGCATTGCGACAGAACTGGGTGGTTTTTTCCCAAGATTCACCCGAGAAATTTGTGGAGGCAGGTGAAAGCAAACTATAAAGAGCAACACACCAAAACCATGTGAATAGGATTCCGGGTCTCCTCTATCTCGCTATATCCATGACAATAATGATAATGCTGCTGTCATCCAAACTAGTACTCGTCTTGCTCATCATACACATCATTTCATCAAGGATCATGATGGTGGTGGGAAGTTCGGTTGATCTTCCAACCATACCAACTGGATACAACTTTCCAATCCTCCCAAATAATAACTCCAGTCAAAGCAGTTACAACAATAGTAATCGTGGCGTTCAGAGGCACGAATGTAGCTTGTTCAACTGCGTAGGACTGCACGACAATGGCGTACGTGTAGATTGCCCCCAACGATATCAGTTTGCTACACACGAAAACAAGAAATGCCTCATCACTTGGCCCAGAATAAACGCTCGACTGACAGTAAGATTGGCTGATACTCTCATAGCCTACAGCCTACACTAGAGAATTGGCTATAAAACTCCTACTACAGTACCCATTCTTAATGGTCATGCTGATGAGTTGTGGTCCATCCACAACACAGAGCAGTATGATCCCAAATTCTTTTCTTCTTCTTGCGTTGGATGACTTGTACCAACCACAGATACTGTGAAAGAATAGAACAGCACAGTACCAGGTACGAAAGGAAGCATTGCAAATAAACTTGAGGTTGATGCTGACAGATTGTGGTCCAACCACAATCAAACACCCCCTTCTTCGAGGTCGGTAGTAGCAGTTGGTATGGGAACGTAGATGCCAAGCATATGCAATCTAGTCTCGGCATACTGTACTAGTACATGCACCAAGTCAGAAACTTGGCGCGCTTGGTGCGCAAGTTGTCGCCTCCGACAATGCCAAAGTCTTCGTTGTACCACACCGAAAGGGTGTAGATTCTGGCATTGTTCATACCATGCAATTCCATGATGCTGCGAGGGAAATACGCACATGCGTCACCAATCTCACCCCCGACAAAGCCCTCAGGAAGTTGGGGATCTTGTCCTCTAGGTCTTCGTCTAAACCCTGCCCCAATCCCAGCCCGCAACTTGGCTAGGGCCTGGAGCTGTGGGGGTGCTCCTTCTCGCAACGCCACATGAGCCTGGTTGCGTTGGCGACTCTCGGCACGTTGCATGGTGGCTTGCATTTCATTGCGAAGGCCTGCCATGTTTGCTTCCAGGCGGGCCGTGTTTGCTTCCAGGCGGGCCGTGTTTGCTGCCAGCAGGCGGTCAATGCCTTGGAGAAGGGCATTGTTCCCGTTGCCATGATCGTTGCCATTGGCGATCTCGGCAAGAGGATTCCGTGTAGAAAATTGAGCTCGTACCCGTTCAAGGCGCTCCTGCGACGCATTGAGTTCAGCATCGGAAACAGTGAAACCTTGCGTCGCTTTGGCCAACGTGCGAGATTGCACCTCGTGTTGCGCCATGACGAAGTCCCGGTGGTTTCGTACCGGTAGTAGAGTACGGTTTGTTTGAGAGCATTGGCAGGAACACCGAACTACTCTTCAAAATCCTGGTTTCTGTCGTCGTCGGAGACTACTGGAACGAACAGCGGGCGCAGTCGGCGGCAATTTTCTCCAATCTGGCTCCTTGTTGTTGTTGTGGGAGAAAGAGGTGACAAAGACCAAGACTGTGGGGTATAAGTACTCCCTGGGGACTTCAACGTAGTCACATATATCAGTGAGACATTCATGAGACATCAGCGGTGGGAGTCTTCCTCTTCTCATGGGAATGACAGGGTAGAATCCGTCGTTTGAGGCGCTGAAGGCTCACTGCAGCAGGAAGAGTTTCCTCAGGTGTGTTGCTTTGTAGCCCGTTTGCAAAACATACATACTCTATTGTTCTTGTTACTGGTGTCAACTTGTCTGTTGTACGTGCTTGTTGGGATAGTTTCTCCTGCGAAGGGAGTTGGCGGGTCGTATCGTGTTTCGCGCTGGTCTCCTATTTTCGCCTCCCTCCGAAACGTTCTCACGCCCTTTTTGTCGCTCGTACAGAAGTCAATTGTTCCCAACCAGTGATTTGAATCAAAACAAAAATTTGAGAAGCCATGGGCGCAGACGAGGAATTGAAGAGACTCGAAAAACAGCGACGTGCTGAAGCTGCTTCTGGTGTTCACGTCGTCGAGCGCAAGTCTGCCGTAGATGCGGTGGCCGAGCTTGATCAACGAATTGAACAACGTCGAGGGCAAAGCAGTGACTTTGAAGCAAAGCAACGCGCTCAATACTCTGGAGGCGGCCTCAAGAATCCTCCACCCAGCACGAGTTTGAAGAGTCCTCCTCCATCCTCAAACTTGAAGTCACCACCCCCATCCAATGGAATGCCATCTCGCCCCGGCGCCTTTTCGGTTGGTCAGTTGGACGATCTGGAGGCAAATGTTGTGGCTAAGACTCGCGGATCCTATACCCCCACTAATGGAGGCCTTGATGACCTTGAACGAGACGTTGTCGCCAAGAACCGCGCAAGGCCCCCCAGTCATCTCGCGGCGCAGAACGATATTCGTTCCGAGATTGCCATGCTCGAAGCTCGTGCTACGGGAAGGTCCCGTGCACCCGTTTCGAGTGATGGAACTGGAGGCATCGAGTTGAGTCAACTAGAGTCGGACGTTCTCGCCAAGTCTGCGGCACGTCGATCCATGGGAACTCCAAACGAATTGTCGCAGCTCGAAGGTGATGTCGTTGCCAAGAACCGGGCTCGTTCTTCTGCATCGCAACTCGCAGCTGCTGGTGCCTATCCAGACGATGGAAAGGACAGAGGTGCTGCTTCCTTGTCTGGAGTGGCTGTGGGTGTCAGAAGTCTGGATGACAGAATTGCCTACAAGACAGGAATTCCTCTCGAATCGGCACCCAGAGACCAATCCAGCACGACGAAACCAGACGAGGCTGACAACAAGATTGCCGAGGCTGGGGGTTTGGTAGCTGAAAAAATGCAATTGCATCATGATGCTGCCGCCGTCGAAAACAAGCTGGAAGGTCACCCCCATGGAAATGGTGTTGGGCTTCTTGCTCAAGATGTGGAGAATGGCGAACCGGAGGGGGACAACCTAGCTGTGGCCATTGCCGTCAAGGAGGATGAAGAGGATGTCTACATTCCTGCTGCCGAAGCATATGATCCCAATGCAAAGCCGTCGCTGCTTCAGAACCGTAGGTTTAGGCTATACAGTCTTCTTGCATGCTCGATGATTGTTGTCATGATTGCTGTTGTCGCCGTTCTTTTGACCAAAAACTCGGGCGGCGATGATAGTTTTGAAACCATCCTGCCAACGTTGCGTGAGGGGGCTGACGGTATCGAGGAACAGCTTGAGCTTGTCGTCGGCGAAGAAGTACTCAAGGATCCCACTAGTTCACAATACCGAGCATTGCAGTGGATCATCGACGAAGATACTCTTCAATTGACCACTGAAAGTGAAAATCTTGTTCAGCGATTTTTGCTGGCTGTTTTTTACTTCAAGTTGCATGAAGCGGCAGATTGGCTTTCTTGCAACGCACCTTCCGACGATGACCCCGATGATTTCTGCTTGTTCCAAAAACTTACTGGAGTGTTTCCCAAAACCTATAGTAGTGTTGCATCCTACAAATGGCTTTCGGAAAATCACGAGTGCTTCTGGGCTGGTATTACTTGTGACGAATTTTTTCAACTTCGTGCCTTGGATCTGTTGGGGCAAGATATTGTTGGTACCTTGCCAGTGGAGCTTGTTCACTTCACCTTCTTGCAGGGTATCACGCTCGGTTGGAACCAGCTCACGGGTACAATTCCAGCAGAGTGGGGAGATCTACCCCATTTGCTGAATGTTGAAGTGTATTACAACCAATTGACCGGAACCCTCCCTGCCGAATTGTCCAAGGCTGAGAATTTGCAAGTGCTCAACGTTGCTGACAATATGCTCACTGGTAGCGTACCAAGTGAGATCGGTGAAATGATCAATCTCAAAGGTTTGTTTCTTTACAACAATGCACTTTCTGGCACCTTCCCTGTAGAATTCGCGAATCTGTCTTCTTTGAGTAAGTACTTCCCCTGCTGGTCAAGAACCAACATTGCTCTGGAGGAATATTGTCACACTGACCAACCGCAGCCTATGTTCGCATGCAAGGAAACTATTTGACCGGATCTCTTCCGACTCAAATGGGTCAAATGGCCCTCAGGGAGATTTGGTTCCATCGAATGCCCATATCGGGACCAATTCCATCCGAGCTGGGGAATATGAAAAGTACTACAATGGACCTCAGACTGGCTTCATCGAATATCAATGGCACTATCCCTGAGGAATTGTACAACCTAACTTCTGCCTGGCGTCTGGACTTGTATGCAACACAACTTTCTGGTACCATCAGTTCCAATATCGTGCAGTTGACTGACCTGAATCGTTTGCGATTCCGAGACATGAGGCTAACAGGAACTATTCCGACAGAGTTAGCATCGATGTCATCTCTGGGGGTGGTCTGGTTCGATAATAATGACTTGGTCGGTACAGTTCCACCAGGTCTGTGTGATTGGAGAGTGGCTATCAACGGAATTACGGAGATTACTGCGGATTGCTTGGACGATTCTGAAACCGGGGTCCCTCGAGTTGAGTGCTCATGTTGTGATCTATGCTGTGACTATTCCACTGGGGAATGTACCGCACCATAAGCACATCTTTACGTAGTCTAGTTTTATAATAATTCAGTACACAATGCAACAGCAACGAATGGTACTTGTACTGTAGTAGCTGTTACCGTATCGGCAACAGCAATATCAAATTGTGAGCACGACGAGAGAATCATGATGCTTCCTCCTTCGTGGCACGAAAAAATGAGGATGTTGTTGCGGCGGCATAGATGTTGGGATAACGTTAGAACCAATGCTGTAACTGCATGCCGTTGCCTGCCAGCTGGTGGAGCGAAGCAACAGAAGATACCTCGCCGGGGTAAGATCTCAACAACCTGGTACGAGCGATTTTATGCAAGATTAAATGAGTCACGATTTTGTCATGTCGTGCGAGAAAATTATCCAGGAATTGAACCCCCGGTAGGGGCCGTGTTTCAAAGCTCCATACGAGAAGCAACAACAGCACCGCAAACATTCGCGAAGACCGTGTATTGAGGAAGTGGAGAAGTTCTTTGGTGAGTACTCGTTTTGCAGGGAGAGACTTCTTTTCAAAGGAAAGACCTCCATTTTGGACTTTCAGATTGTTGAATCGATTGAGGTGACATCATACCCAAGGCAGGTTCCATGCCGTCAACTCCGACCATCCTGGTGCTCAAGAGGTCCCTTGAGCCCGCGTAGCAGCAGGGCCTTTCGTTGGTAACAGGGGTCGACCCCCAAATTTTCGTCACCATGTGTCGTGGGTACATACGGAAACCAACGTGTCAAAGTCACAGACAACATTTCGAAATCCGCACGCCGGCCGCACCGTCACGTTCGACTCCGCGGAAATTTTTCCGTGCTCACTATTTGGCACGCAAGAACGTTGCTTGGGAAGGTGCTTCGTTCCTCTTGTTACTTTAGAGCTTCGAACGGCTGATCGAAACATCTTTCAACGTGGAGACTCACGATTTTGTTCTACTCCTTTTTGTGTTTTGTCACGGGCCTCATGGATTCATCGTACAGGTCAGCTCACAATTTCGGTTATAGCCGTGAGCCACCACCAGAGAACTACAGAGGTGTCGACCCTCCCCACTACTACTACAGATACCCATCATATTGGTCGTCGGAACGTGGAATGAGATATCATTATTCTGGGCAATACAATATGTCTTCCGTCGAAGAGCCTCAAGAAACGAGGGACAAGTCCCCTCACGCAGATGGTGAAACTCAGCACCACGTTGCTCGATCCAACTTAAGATATGAAAGCACTCCAGATGGAGATGTCGTTGTCGTTGAGCCATCATTTGATGCAGAGGATAATGATGGCCGTGGCCCAAATCCTGACAACAATGGTCGCGTTGGTGTCGAGGCGAGATCATCCCCTTCAAAGGACGGCCATGGGCACAGCCACAGAAGGAATTTGTCGGAACATTTTTACGATGCAACAAGCCTTTCGGATCATCCTGCGTCTCAAAAGCAAGCACCTTCACCAAATGTTGGACAAAAACATCGGCGCGGATTTTCTGGTGGAGTTTCCAATCCCGCTGAGGCACACCGTCGTATTAATTCCATTGGCAATGCGGCTGCTGTGCAAAGGCGGCCATACATTCAGGAACGTCATCACCAACGTGTTGATAGTGCTGGTTTAGATATGCTTACAGCTGCTGCTGACGTCTCAAGAGAGGAGCTTGCAGCCGCCGCCGATGCCAGGGGTAGACCTCCTGCACAAGGCCAATGGGAAGGTCCAGAAGGAGGTGGAGCTGCGAATGTTGAAGTAATTTCTTACAATCATAGTGCTGGTTCTCGGACAGGACCTCCTCCACCAGTCAACCAAAGTCGGCCTTACCCACCAGGCCCCCCGCATCCATCGTATTATAACGCACATGGGTACCCACATCCATCCTACCCACCACCTGCATTCTACAGTCATGGTGGTTACCAACGTCAACCTGCTGGATACCCTGTACAGTATGCTCGAGCCCCAGATTCATATTCCAAATATCCCCACCAGGCCCCACTGCAACAACCTGTCCTTGAAAGACCAGGGGGTGCAAGGCCCCCTGCAACAGGTGCACCAACAGTGAATGGGAAGGGTCCTCTTGGGCCACCTCCGATGGCCCCTCCTCAATATTATGACCAGGGCGCTGCTCACGGGCAGGTTTTCCCCCCTCCTCCTGGGGAAGGAGATTACCAAAGTTCTCGCCCGTATGGTGGGGAAGGAGTTCCTGCAGCCCCAGGTGGTGAAGACGACAAAAACTGGGTGCCTCCTGTGTCTGTTTACACTGGAGGCCCCTCTGAAACTGGAGATCATCCTTTGAAGAAGCACCATCGTGTAACATCGTCTTCAGTATCATTCTTGGGTCTGGACATGGGAGGTTTTGACAGCTCGGATGCAGCATTCCTCAAGAATTTGCATGCTTCCAATGGAAAGGGCGATGGCGGTTCCTCAAATGATAGTAGAGGGAGCCCCGACGTTTCGGAAGACGACGGTACGGGAAAGCTGGCGCCTGGTGGCACTAGCAAACGAATCCGTCGGAAGTGCACTGTCGAAGGGTGCCAAAACCGTGTTGTTCAAGGCGGTCTCTGCATTTCTCACGGAGCTCGACGAAAACAATGCAAGCACCCGGGGTGTACAAAGAATGTGAAGAAAGCCGGTTTATGTAGCACGCATGGACCTGCCCGCAAGCGCTGTGAAATTGAAGGATGTGGCAAAGTTGCAGTACAAGGCGGCAGATGCATTGCGCATGGCGCAAAGAAGAAGCTTTGTTCCATGGAGGGATGTTCAAAACAGGCAATTTTGAATGGTATGTGCAAGAAGCACCATGACCAGAGTCGAAAGGATGGGGGACCTCAGTCGTCCAATGGCTACGACCTTGAATGCAAAGTAATCGAAGAGCAAGATGAAGTATCACCAAAGTCATCTCGCAAGCCAACACACACTCGGGGACTCTCTCTTTTCCAAGAGATGAGCGCGGAGGCGGTTGGGAATATCCTCAATGACGACGATGTGGATGTCGCTCCAGCACCCGGGCATCAGCATCGAAGTACTTTCTCCCGTGAGTTTGGGAGTTTATACTAGACTATTCCGAAAGCGTCTTCATCATGGTATATATGATTATGATACGTGTTGATTTGGGAAAATACTTTCATTTCTGTTGTGACAATGATGATGCCCTTGGCGTTTTATGACGTTGGTTATGGAAACGTGATTCCAAGTGGTGTTCGATCATATCTAGCTATGTAAATGAAAGTACTAACGTAGTTCTATACTTCTGTAAATTTGGCATTATAGTGCAACCAGCTCTATTCTCATTTTCTCTTCAGCTCTCGTCGTCAGCAGTCTTACCAAGTTGCCTTGTCAGCTGTCAGGGTAAGTGGTATGATGCCCAGCCTATCTTGTCTACCGACGACTTCACTCCTCAATAAACAGAAACATTATTTCTCCACGGATAGTGAAATAAAAAAGAACATCATAATACCGTACGATGTACTCGTCCTCCGAAAGTCCACCGGAACACAGTATTCTAAGATTAAGCTTTCGAAGCAGATTTTGTCTCGAGGCTTCCTAGTGCATAGCATGACTGGCAAACTTCTTTGCAATTCTTCATTCCTTTTTCCTCCCCTCCCCAAAAATGGTATTGGCGGAGGGAGGTTTTGCAAACGTGCCGCCACGACCAAGGCGCAACTGCCAATTCACAATGACCATTGTTGCTGCACTGCAGTCTACCGCGTTCTTTGGTTATTGGTTGGTTTTAGTGAATGTTTGGTGGGGGCTATCCTTCACTCTGGTGCCACATTTATTGCCAGGGAGAGATACATAAACTGATTGATCGGAGAGATGCCCAAATTGGATTGATTGCTTATGTGTTTGCCTTCATTGAATGCTTCACCGTAAATGAAAATACTTATAGTCACGGGCTGAAAAGACATTCAGTCGTTCGCAAGTTCGGGTGAGATCCATTCGGCGCTAAATCAACCTTTTTAAGAACGTTGAAAACGCTGATTGCGTGGACAGAGGCTACGGCAACTGCCTACCAGGAATGCGGTAGCAGTTCCCACTCTTTAAGTAAGGCTTCATTGTCGCTCAGGTCGCACTGAGAAGTTCTCGGTACTCGTGGGAAGTAGATTTCTTCACAAAGATTGGTCAAAATCACATGGTTCGCGTTCAGGGTTTGCAATTGCGCATAATAACAAAATCTCTCACTCCGAGTTGAGATTGACAACGGTGGTTTAGGATGCAATCAACAACAGCAACCTTTGTAGATGAATCATCCAGGAGTGGAAGTGACGACTTCTTGGGATTCGATATGGATGGGTTTGACGATGATGCCTCCATTCTAGAGTTTCTTGAAGATGGAGAAGACTGTGACACCAGGGCAAACGGGGCTTCTGCTGGTGACAAGCGCAAGGCACCTTCTGGTCCTCCCAAGCGTCGCCGAAGAAAGCGTGTCCGAAGGATGTGCACAATCGATGGCTGCACGAACCGTGTGGTACAAGGAGGAGTATGTATTGCTCATGGTGCCAAGAGGAAGCAGTGCAACTATCCAGGATGTGATAAGAGCGTGAAGAAGGCTGGGCTATGCAGTACTCATGGCCCAGCCCGCAAGCGATGCGAAGTACCTGGATGCCAACGAGTTGCAGTGCAAAATGGTATTTGCATTGGGCATGGTGCCAAGAAGACTCTTTGCACCTCCGAAGGGTGCAAGCGTCCAGCAACTGTTGGATTGTTGTGCAACAATCACTCAACCAACAAGGACACTCCCCTCCAATGTGCCCCCTGCTCTCCTGTTTTTGAACCTCAAGCTACCATGGTGCCTCCACCAGCTGTCGCAAGTCTCAATGAGACTCCCAGCTTCCAACCTCCTACAATGATCCAACCTTCACAAGAGTTCCAGAGAGCAATGCAAGAACGCACTATGCTTGTCTTCGAAGAAATGATGGTTGGAAAGGACAACAAGGCATTCTTCGGATCTCCTTTGCCTCCTCCTCCACCTCTTCACTTGCAACAGATCGAGTTGCCTCCCATTACCCAACAGTTGGGTACGGACATCCCGCTTCCTTTGGACTTGCAAGCTGACTACGACAAGTCTTTGGACCTTGGTATTTGCTTTGACTTTGATGAGCTTTAATCCCGATGATCCTTCCGGGGACGTTCCTCAGGAACGTGTGGCTATATTGTACAATTACTTCCTTCCTTCCTCTCATGCCCGTTTTTGCGTTACCAATGCGAATGTTTTACATAGTATACTCAATAACTATGAACTAGCACTACATGATTTTCCATATCAAACAATCAATCTTTCTTGTCTGGCAGTGGTAGTTCAAACCCATCCGCAAGGATCGATGGAAGCCACAGCAAACCTCCTCCTTGATCCTTGTGTTGGGCGTTCCTGGCAAGTATAAGGTTCGCCAGTGCAAGGCGCACAGAGGAACTCTCTCCCCGATTCTCTTCTCGTTGTTTCAACTCTTTCCAAGGCTGAACACTGGTCAATGGATTTGGAGGCTGCTCGATGCTCCTCTCTGATGTTTCCTTGCAAGCCGTGATTGTTGTATGTTGGCTCTCATGATGATGATAATTATCAGCGATGCTGGCCAAGAGGGCATCATCTTGTTGACCGGATTCCATGCTCGAGGCACACATTGGCAACGATAAGGAATGCTCTCCGCAGGATGTATCCTGGGAGTTGGACTCTTGTTGGAGAGGGGTAAGGGACAATCCTTCTTTCTGGGGTAGTTTATTGGCTGGAGGGGGCATCTGGGAACATTGGCTTGCTGGTGCACCACCAAGCATCCCACGCGATTTGGTGTCTTCGGAAGAGGAAAAGAACCACCGGTTCCCATTCGACAGGGCTGATGGGAGGAAATCTCCCTTGGAGGTGGTACGAGTACTGGTCGCCTCTTTCTGGTCAAGACCCATTAGTGCATAGGCTGCTTCTTTCTTAACTGAGTCAGTGTCTGAGACTTCACTACCTTGCCTTGTGGCATTTGCTCCCTGGACAATATCTCCCTCTCCCATTGGTACTACATTGGTAGCTTCCCTGCTGTTTCCAATCATGGTATTGGTACCATATTCTTCTTGTGTTTCTAGCTGTGGTGGAACTGTCTCGGCAGCCTTTTGCAGATCTGTGTCAAGATTGCGTCTTGGTGAGTATCTACGTGGTTGGGAAAGCGATGCGCATGCAATGTCATTCTCCGCATCATGCCAACCCAAGCTCGAACCTTGTTTTTCTTCTATCCGTTGTTTCTTTTTCTTGGGGGAGGGTGTGATCCACTTGGGTGCTTCATCACCACAATCGTCAATAGCAATATCATGCACGTGACTTTTTGTAGTGGAACATGCGCAATCTTCTTTTGGTTCCGTATTAGTACTCGTACGTTTGCCAACCAAACGAGCAGACGTTTGGAAATCCTGCTCCACTGCTGGTAAAAATAATGGACCAGCACCCCGTTCGCGCTTGCGGGAGTGGTGGTGTTTGGTAGACGAACGATGCTTAACTACCCGTATGACTTGTCCCTTGTGGGGATCTCTAGTATTGTCGTCACTATCTTGGTGAAGAAGGATCCTGGGTACATACTGGTGGGTAGATTCCTGAGGAGGCTCAGGCCTCACCAGAAACGTAGACGAGGAAGCGCTGTGTTCTTTTGGCAGCACCGCCCTTGTACCATTTTCCTTTCTGCTGCTTTTGTGAGGAGGACTTGGGATGACTTGAAATCGACACCATGGCTCTTTGGATGGCCCAAAGTTGATAATATCGTGGACACGTAGTCTTCTTCTTTGGTGTCTCTCTCCATCCTCATCCTTGAATTCCTCTCGACGAGCAGCACTACCACCTGCTGGATGATCCACAGATACCAAGTGCCTATTCTTTCCCGCCACCGGCTGATAGATACCCTTGGAATCAATGTCCAACATAACTTTGGAGAGACTGCGTACATTTTTGGAAAGTGGTCGACAGTACGCACGACAATGTTGATGATTGCATGGACATGTCTTCCACCACCATTCGGCAATGGTGGTTCGGCCCAACAGGAGGGGAAAAGGCCTTGCCTCGGGGTTCTCGATCATAGTGGTGGATGTTTTGGAAGATGAAGAGAATGCTGGGTGAAGGGGGATAAGAGCCAATGCAGTGGATGTCTTGGTCTTTTTGTGGGATCTCTTGGATTTGGCTGTGGCGTGGTGGTAGTGGTAGTGGTGTGTAGCATCGCATGGAGGCGAAGCCTCCTTCGAGACTGCTTTTTCAATGTCCGGACTGTATCCATTCTGGTGCTCTTCATGGTTTCTTCGTTGAGTATTATCGCGTATTGTCATGGTATCAATGACAGTTGGTGTCGCATTCTTGAACATGTACACCAGCGTGGAGAAGAGGTGGTGACGGTGGGGTATTGCTGCTCGTTTGTGAGAACGAGACCGTCTCCAAGCCGGTGGCAAGTTTTGGATCTGTTGGCGAGCTGTCGTCGTTCCGTTGAATCAAAACCTTCGAACATAGCATGACGACGACACCCACTGTGACAACCGATCATGTCCGACTCCTTCGACTGGTGTCAACTGGATGCGACAATGACCATGCCGATTCCGCGCAAAAGTGTGAGGGACTGTGATACGAAGTACCTTCCTACGTACTCTTATACCTTGTTGGCAACAACGACAACACGACTCCAACCTTTACCCCAGTGATCCTAGCGTCCTCTTTCTATAAGACACTTTGTGCATCCATTCTTTGTCAGATAGAAAGAGCGGACCCTTTTACGGGTAGTAGTACAATAAAGGTTGGGCCGTAAAAACATGAACTTTGTTGCCCAACTAGAGGATTACCTCCGAGATTTGGGGGCGGAGGCACGCAAGAAACATCCTGGTACGTTGGGTTTGTCTATTTTAGTGTACAACGAGACTATGTATTGCAATATCAATATACTGTGTGTGCTATCGGGTTCCTCATCTTGTGATTGTTGTTGTTTCTTTCTGGGTAGGTGTCAAGGAAGCCTCGGAACGAGCCATCTTAAAATTACGATCTCTCCAAAACAATTACGTCACGGCCGTCCGCAAAGCAACTGGGAATGGAGACAAGCATCCCGATACGACAATTTTCCGCAGTAGCGATCTTTTACATCCGTTCCTGTTGGCTGCCAACTATCCCAATGCATCACCCAAATTGTTGGATACGAGTTTCAAGGCCATGAAGACCTTGATGGAGGCAAATGCAATTTGTCCAGGGGATGGCATGAATTTGGTGCGCGTATGGATGATTCAAGCGCAAGTGGTGGTCAGTTATTCCGGCAAGGAAGGATCCGCAGGCTCCTCGTCGGGGAACACGAATACTTCTGCATCCGTGTCGGAAATGATGGATGCGCAGACAGCAGCGGCGGTAGCAGCACAACAATCGTCTTCCTCGTCTTCGTGGTTGGGAAGTTTTCTCTCCTCCTCCAAAGAAGGATCCAAAACGACTACTGCTGCGGTCAATGTCAAATCGGCCGTTTCATCGTCGCATGGGCAAGCCGGGTCGGGTCATTTGAGTGCCAAGGATTTGGATAAGTTGGCCTTGGATATTCTCAGCTGTTTGTTGCAACTCTTGGAGCTCCGCGATTTGCCCGTCACTCCCGAGCAATGGACACAATCCGTGACCTTGTGTTGTCTCTTGTACCTTCCACAGCGGCAGACTGTCCGACAGGCGGCGCAATCGACGCTTCCACAAGTCCTGTCTCTTTTGATCAAGGACGAATCTGCCGGATCCTTAGCGGTTGCCACATGGGAAGACTTGTTGCTTTGTATTTCAGGCTCTTCTCCGTCCCAGCCATCCAACAAAAAGAAACATGCCTTTCATGGAGCATTTTCCCATTGTCGTGTCGGAGAAGTGGATGCAGCGAGTCCACCGTCCGCCAGTCTGAGTTTGGATTTGATGACCACACTCCTCGGAGTGGCCCCTGCTGTATTTTCCAAAGTGGGCCAAAAGGCGCTGGGTGTGGTGGTTCAAGCCCTCCAACGTAGAACCAACAATCCAAGTACATCCCCCGTGGAATATCTGAGACTTTTGAGCTTTGTTTTGGTTGTCTTGCAGACACAAGCCAACGAGTTTCCTGAAGAGTGTCGGGAATTGATGGGTCATTTGCTACTCTCCATTACTTTGGCCACCGAGTCGATACGCAAACAGGCGGATTTTGAAGATGGATTCTCGTACAAAACGCCCAACAAAAACTTGGTGGCTTCTGTGGGGACATTGGAGACCTTGAAGAATCTCCCTCCGACCATGTTGTGGAAAGCAACCATTACACTGGATACCTTGAAGGCAATTGTTCATGATGATAACCTCCGGAGTGTTTGGATGCATCAAGATGTTATTTTGCACTTGCTTGAGGCTATCAGTGACTTTTGTACCATTGGTGCTTCGTGTGAAGCCCACATGAATCTAGTTGTGTTGGCATGCCGGCGGAAACAGATTGCTGTGGCTCGGGCTGCCGAGTCGCTCCAGTCCATGGAACACTGGAAGAATGGGATGACAAAGGACGAGTCCTATGTTCTGGGGGAAGCCGTTTGGCTGGGGTTGGTCACAACTCTGAAAATGTTAGAAGATCTCGATGATGATTTGGTGGAACCCGCGTTTGCACCTTCTCTGGCAGTACTACAACACTTTTTGAAACGTTTCCCTGCTAGTGGAATTATTGTGGAACAAGTGCTGACCGGATATTTTGCATTGTCTACCAGTTCGCTGGACCACCCTCTCATTCGTCGTGCTTTGTTGACAAGCTTGTGCAAGTTGTCGTTGCCACAATGGGGAACACATGATGCAAATGGCTTGCTCAAGGATCATCATGTGGCAACATTGATCTGTTTGTTGAACATTATTCATCGATTCTACGACGATGTGGAATCCGAGTGGTCCATTGTACTTCAAACATTCCAGGAGTTGTCGATCCAGCCAATTGCATCACCACATCTGTGTGACAATGCATACATGGGAGCACTGAGCATTTCGGCAGTATACTCTCGTCTATCGGCGTTCTCCACGTGTTTGTCCGACAAGTCGTTGGAAGAATTTGTAGGCGGGCTACAGTCCGTGTCCACGCTGGATCATGTCTCCAATATGATTGTGAACCCAGTGGGGGGCCTGGACTTGCTGCGAGTTCCTAGTCGGGGTACAGATACAACAAGTAAGGACGAGAAAGACACGTTTGGGAAGACCTTGATGAATTTTGGTGTTCGAGCAATTTACGGGGGGTCAACAGCCGACAGTGCTGGAACACACCCATCGGATGATGTGCCACTTACAGAGAGGTCCAAGAACACCTTTGCCCATGACTATCTTACAGAATTCAGCTCCCGACTAGCGTCATCCAAACATCCGATCCGGGCAAAACAAGTCCCCTTTGTGTTTTCTCTTCTCGTGGATATCGCTATGGCCAATAGTTATCGAAGCAGCGCATGTGTCGCCACTCTGTACCGTGGACTTTGCAGTTTGGCGACAGATGTGCCATCTGTTCGGCACTTTGCAATGGATGCATTGGCTTTGTTGTTAATGTCGCAAGTAGCGGGGGATGAGGGCATGCCAACTTCCTTCTCTGGACCAAGCCGCATCATGTACAAGAATCCGCGGCAAAATCAATATCTGGCGGTGGAAGCCATTAGCGAGGGTACTGTGACTACGGGGTCTGTTTCACAAGCAGATTTGTTTGCTCCACTGGGCGACTTGATCCGGGATGCAGAGGATGCCG
Source organism: Nitzschia putrida (assembly GCA_016586335.1). Classification (NCBI taxonomy): domain Eukaryota; phylum Bacillariophyta; class Bacillariophyceae; order Bacillariales; family Bacillariaceae; genus Nitzschia; species Nitzschia putrida. The sequence continues at coordinate 1,244,565 of BLYE01000002.1, forward strand.
AAGTTGTAGAATCGGGATTGGAAGCTCTCCACTCTGTAATTGAAAGCTGTGGTCATGACCTAGACAGCGACGCTTGGACAACGATCATTCAAGCCGTTCAATCAGTGCCACAGCCAAAACGTTCAACTGAGGAATGGGCGTCTCCCTGCCTGGTGGGATTCAAGTGCTTGAAACTGATAGTTGACGATTTTTCTGACCAGACAGATACATCACCAAAAGCACGGAAGTCATTGCTTGAGTGTTGCTCATCGTTTGGTTCATCAAGTCATGATGTGAACACCTCGTTGACTGCTATTGGTCTTCTGTGGACCATTGCAGACCAAGATGCGGGCCCAGATTCAATCGACGTAAGTTGCGGGGGGAAACCGGTTTTTGTGTTCCTTGGGTTGAGAATCTTACAAATAGTTGTCCACAGAATGCTTTGTCCAATCTTGTCAATTTAGCCTCTGACAACAGACCCGAGGTACGGAACTGTGCCGTGAATACCCTTTTCTCGTGCATAGTCGGTCGTGGGTCTACGTTTTCGGAAAAACAATGGAAAGCATGTCTTTGCGATATGGTCTTGGCTATTTTTGGCAACGTTTCATCCAGCAGGGAGGGAGGAACGGCCGCAGGTGAACCAACGGGAAGCGAGAGGCGGAAGAATCGGTACAAAGTGTCTATCCACCACTCTCGAGATTCCAGCGGAAAACAATGGGCAACCACCCAAGCCATTGTGCTCCGAGGCTTGTGCCGTGTGTTGCGAAGTTTTTTCCCGCGCCTACTTGAGACAACTGACCATGACTCCGCCCAAGGGGATAGTGATTCACCTTGGTTTGAAGCAGCTTGGAACAGAATCTTGGGGTACGCTTTCGATTCGTCTGCACAAGAAGGAGGCCGGGAAACGCTTGACTTGAGAAATTCGGGGGTTGAGTTGTTGGTGGTGTGTGCCCAACTAGCATGCAAGGACGGAATCCAAGCTGCTATTACCCCAGCTCGGGTCGGTACTCACATGGAGGTTGTCAATGGGGCGCTTAGAAGTGTCAGAAACCCTGGAAGGAGCGAAAATAATGCCGTCCCAATTCGGACGAATTCTGCCAATGCAGAAATGTGGCGCGAGAACCTGTTCCTAGATGCATTTGACGTGCTAGACTCGTTTAGGGAATACCTGGAAAATGCTTCGTCAAATCAACCAGATGAAGGATTACATCATACCCTTGAGCCAACGCAGGTCCAAGTACTAAGCAAGTTTGTTGCCGACATGGGGAAGCTCTATGAATGTTGCAAGGGGGAGGAATTCAAGGAAGATCGTCATTTCAGGGACAGCAGAGCGTTGGCAAATGACCTCATGATGCCCAGGCCCAGAGCAGACGAGAATGATTCTATGGCACGGCGTTTTGTGCAAATCATTACTTCTGTGGCACTGAACACTTTTACGTCCAAAGATGCCCGTTATCCCTCACAAGCACAAAAGGCCTGTCTTGACTTGCTACGAACTATGGCTCAAGATGGTTCTCCAGAAGCCTTCATCACCCTCGCAGAAATGGCTGGATCGACATTTTTCTCCCGTCGTGACGAAAAAGGAAAACCTCTCCCAAATGTTGATATTCTGAGCCATGAGGCCTCAGCGATTCTTCACGAAGAGTTCTCGAAAAGTGTCACGAGTTTTGAGGGGCAATTGGTAACCATACATCGGGTCCTGTTGTGGTTCCGGAAAACTGTGGATGCGGATTCGGTCACAGTCGGTGATTTATCGTACGATTTCCTTGTTCCATTGTTTAGTGCGAGCCTTAGTCATGATCCTTCGTCAGCCGATTCTCCAGTATCGGATTCGATGACAAGAATTCTCGACGAAGTCTGGGATTTGATCTCATTGTGCCTTTCTCTGATGTTCAACATGAAAGCGACACCAGCAGAGCAAGATCAAATTGTCCTTCCAGACCAACTATCAGATATTGTGAATGCCGTCGCTTCAGCTACTCTAAGTCGAAGGAACGACACCATTTGTTCTGTTTTCGCAACAGGAGCAAAGCAATGTCTCCTCATTTCCAGTAGCAGTACAACATCTCCAGAAGGCTACCTTACTTTGTTCAAAGCATGTTTTGATGGAGTGTGCAAGATGGACCCCAGGAATGCGTTGCTGAAAGCCATGACAGAGGAAATAATGAACTTCGCAGTTCAGTCAGTCTCAATGCAAGATACAAGTGAAGGCACTACGTCAACTGGTCAGGATTCCAAAGTCCGTGCCTGCCTGGTTGTTTGCGAGGTTTTGCGTGAGGAAAGTGGAACTGGCCCCCTAGTTGTGCAAGTTTTCTCGCAGCTATGCAGGCTGGTAGGGTTGGAAAATCAGCAACTACGGCAAGCAGCTGGAAGAGTACTATCTACAGTGGATGTCACTAGCATCATTGCTCAAGCGGAGGCGGCACGCTTGGCGGCTGAAGAACGCGCTGTTGTTGCTGAGATCCAAGTAGTGGAGTTGAGGCGACAGATTGCGAAGTTACGCGAAGAAAAGGGAGTGTAACTCAAACTTCTGTGGCTGCTAGACAACAACTTCATCAGTGTAGCATAGCTAAGAATATACTTAATATTCTTCTCGTCTATCATCGGTCGGGGAGAACGAAGTGAAAAACTCCCAACTTGGCGGACTTTGGAGCAGAGGTCTCTGTAATGTTCCAATCATCGTCCAGCTTTTTATAGTGATATTCACCTTGCATACGGCCGACAACTTTAGTATCTCCGAGTGTAGAGTCCACTTCTAGCGGTGCCAAGCTTGAATATGTGAACGTTGCCCCTGGAGCTATCATTTGATTGAAGCCATTCACGCCATCCCCTTCAATGACGTTCTTTCTCGACTGCATAACAGTTTGAACCTCAAAACGACGTCCCGTCAGCTCAATGACACTCGAGCCTCTATTTGAAATTGATATGTGGTAGGCAAACCAGTGCTTCCCTTCAACCGGGTTCGACTTTTCGGGAACATAGGAACTGTTTGCCGCCACCAAGATGGTACCAGTTATGACTGTGCTCGATTCATGCAAGGCGCCTTCAAATTCACCCTTCATCATATCCTCGTCCCCTGATATCAATTTCATTGGAACTATTTTTGCAGGGGTTTCTGGTTCTGGTGTTTCCATCGCGAGTGCAAACTTGTGGACGGAAGTTTCTTCATCTATGGTAGGGAACAACAGATGCAGGGGGGCAATCTTAGCTTCACCCATTTGGTTTAAACCGCGTTCAGCCATGGCGACGTCTTTTGTAGCATCCCAAGTTTCATAATAGTAGTGACCCTGCATTCGAGCGGCCACATTGGAAGCGCCGAAAGACTCTAGTTCCAGCGGTGCCTTTGAACTGTATTCAAAAACCTCTCCAGGTTGGAGGATGGGGTTGAACCCAGTGACACCTGGGAGCTCGATTACCCTCTTTTTGTCTGATCCGATGGTCTGCACTTCGAAGCGACGACCCGTCAATTTGGTTGTATTGGTTGGGGAATTGTTGGTAATGCTGACAGAATAAACCCAGGTGTGAACAGGTGGCCCGGTTTGGTTTTGGTCGTATTCGGAGAAAACCTCCACAGTCAATGGACCGGACGTACACGAAGAATATGGTTCTGTAGAAGCATTGAATTCCCCTAAGCACATGTCCATATCTCCAACCAGTTCTGTCTTGCCCACGTTGGCCAATTGTGCTTGCATGTCAGGGTTCAAAAATTCCTCCTCATCATCCTTTTCAAGAAAACTGAAAAATCCAGGCCGTTGCACAAAACCCATCATCCGATCCACTAATTCTTTGTCGACTTCGTCCTCGCCTTCTTCATCGGGAGTGTCAGACTGGGTTTCAGTGTAGTTGATCCCGATATCTTTGCCACTCTTCCATTGCTTCCAAATTTGAAACGACTCCAAGATAAAGTCCATTGCATTTTGCTCTTCCTCTTCGAAGAGCTCCGCGCTGGATGGAATATATGGATCATAACCCAACGCATCGCGGACCAAGTCGTGCTTCATTTCCAACTCCACAGCATGGTCGACCCAATGTTTTGTTGACAGATGAGGATCCCTAAGGGCAAGGTAGATCTTCTTGTCAGTTTCGCTTTCATCAGGCATATACGGACTCCATTTGCGGCGACGTGACTTTTTTTTACTACGTTCTTCTTGGTATTTCATCACTGTTCGATGTAGATACTCAAACTCTGCCTCAGGACTCAGAGGACCATCGAAGATGTGCGGGTCATAGGCAACCCCTTCACCGGACAACTTGACACCGGGGGGAGGCCCACCAAGCTTTTCCGCAAGGCCACGAAGATATTCCATAATCTCGGGAGGCCCTCCAAACTCCAAGGCATCTATCATTCGTTGGTTCACCTCGAACCACGGATCTTTGTACCAATGATCGAAATATTCCTCAAGAGCCTTTTCCCGACTTGCGCCTGTGGAGGGATTATCATATCTAGGAAGAGTATTTTTCTTGAGAAAACGCAAGGTTTCTAGGTTCTCAATACGTTCGGGTTCAGACAACGTTTGAACCAACTTCTCATCAGGGATCTGCGGCCGCTTTACGGGGTCTTCAATGTAGGTGCCGTCATCGTAGCGCAGGTGTAGCCCACCCACGTCAACTGAAACAGGGAGGAGGAACTTCTCTCTTACAGGAGGATAAGGATTCTTAGCCTTGAGGACATCGTAAAAATTATCTTTTTCGATTCCCTGGAGGAACTGATCTTTGTAGCCTTCGAAATGATCCAGAAATCGCGGACGGGGGTCCGTGTGAGCCCAAAGCATTGTGGGTCGTACCCAAAGCCCATGTATACAAAATGCATCAACAGCGAGTGAAAAGGCTAAGAGCAGAGAAGCGACAACTGGTAGCATTGTTCTCTCCATGCTGGCATGGATTGGGAATTGGAACCCAATGTGCCAAGAGATCCGCGAGGGTCCGTATTCGTAGAGATGGCGGTGGTTCTTTTTCTTCCAGGGAATGGCATAGATTTACGACTCGTAGGATTCAATGTCAGAAGCTATGCACCTTCTAACAAATTTATATACAATAATTACATACGTAAATTGCAAAGGCGCGGAAGATTGTGTTCGATCCAGTTGACTCCGTGGTAACTCTGCGGGAAGTTATGCAATTTCATATACCCATACACATAATATATACATACAAAACCAGCAGAAAGTTCGGAAGAATCTCTTGGAAAATGGAGACGACGTGGCAGCCACACATTTACATAATTCGTGGAAACAGCGACACCCAAGACAAGACATGCACCTCCACACGTCCTACAACGAGAGCCTCACGAATCTCTTCGCCTCCACGACTGGCACCTGTAGAATCTTTACCATTTCTACGTGAATCCTGTCCAGTCCAAGTGTCATGCAATATTCGCATAACATGCCGAGTCATTTTTGAGCGAGTCGCCAAGGCCGTTGAAGAAGGTGGAAGTACAAATTTCCGGCCACAAATCGGCGCAACGTAGAGATTCACCGCCCTCATTTCTTGGCATCCATCCCAGTAGATTGTAGATTCAAAGAATGGTAGCCATGATTCCTTCTAGTACACCCACAACAATTTCAGAACAACAACCGGAATACCCCATTTTGATTTCCCACAAGCGGCCGCGTCCTTCCAAGCCAGATCGCACAGTCCAGTTTGCACCTCTGGACACCAACTTGGTCATTGAAGTTCCCCGCCGCCAAGACCTATCGGATGAAGAGCTGCAAGACTTGTTCATTTCCAAAGAAGAGCAAAAGCGCATTCATCGAGATATTCTTTTGTTGATCCGCGACATGAGACTGGATGATCGAATTCCATCGAGGTCACCGTCGACCGTAGAAGGATACCGAGGACTGGAATCCCTGGCCAACCCGAACGATGATGGGAGGAAGCACCGACTATCGAGGGCCATCTACGCTGTGATTCGACGTCAACGCGAAAAGCGTCCTATGGATGAAATGTGGTTGTCAACTGTTTATGGTCCGTACTCCCGGACTGCCAGCGACCTTGCTCTCAAGCGAGCCGAGGCCGATCGAGTTGAAGCGTTCACGGAGGATGCTCCTCAAACTGCTGTCTTGGCGCGATAGATCCCTTTTTGCCTGAACATAGTCTGTTTATAATAGGTAGATCATTCTTTATCACGCCATTGTCATCTCTTTCTAGCTTGCTACTTGTACCGTATTGGTATCTTCCATTCCAGAGTCCAGGAGGTATCCTTGGCTACTCCACTGGTACAGTACATGTACTGCAGCAAAACCACGACTGCTACTCCTCCTACGATCACGGGAATGCAAAATTTCCATTCTTCCATTCCATTCAATTCACGCGTGTCTCTACCGCCGGCATTGTAAGCACTTTCTCTTCTACTAGTAGTAAACTTGCACACTCTACTGGATTGTTCATACTACTAGCTAGACGTACTAATACCGTACTGCAACCATTGTAACGTTATTATGATGACTGTCCCAACCATGAAACCTGGGCAAGCGCCACTTGTGTACACACCAAACCTGCTCCCACCCAGGCAACTGCCGAAACCCCCGCGTTCGCATTGTCCGGAACAATCTTCGCCGTGGTTCCCCATTCCTTGACGGTAGTGACAACCACACCACCTTGTCCGCCCATGGTCACAAACTTTCCACTTGGATCATACGCCACGGATTCTACCGATGTCAAAATGGATTGATCCGCATTCATGGTAGCCATGGTCTTTTGTTTTCGCAAATCCCAGAATCGTACGGCAGCCGACTTGTGTCCCGTAGCCAAATGATAACCATTGTTGGAAAAGGCAATGCAAGTGACAGCGTCCTCCTCACTGGTAGATTCCTGTGTGTGTGTGTGTGTATGGACGGTCGTAGTAGAGTAGAATAGCATACCAGTAGTTTGTGATTCATTCACAGCCAGAAACAAGAAAAAACAGAGCATGGTCAGAATACATAATTTCGTCCAGATTCTTGTCGCACCATAATTCGCAAATCACAACGTACCTGTAGTCGACTGGCCAAGGTCTTGGACTTGAAATCCCACAAATGGACTTCACCCGTAGCAGTTCCCGCTGCATACAAGAGACCATCCGGATGAATGGCTCCACACGTGTACACGGCAGGCGTAGGAGGTCGGAATTCCGAAAGCGACGATGCATCCTCCAGCGAACGAACCAAAACGCGGCCATCGGCAGTGATTCCACAGACATGATGGTTGGTAGGGTGCAATTGAGCTTGTAGCCATGGGGTGTCGGGAAGGGCATCGTGTTTGGTGAGGGCGCCATCTTTGCTTACCCAGAGACGGCCATCGCTGAGAGTGAGCAACCAACTATTGGTGGAAGCATCCTTGTCGCTGGATGGCACATGCAAGGAAATGGGAGCCGCATCGAGTGGGATGGTTTGTTGCACCTCCTTTGTGGATGCGGACGACAAGACCAATTGTTGGCTGCTGGCCGTAGCGACAATGTCTTGGTTGGAGGCAAGACAAACAACAGGATATTCTCCATGCCAGGTAGAAGTCGAGAGTGATTTCCAGTCTGCGGTGGGTGCAACCGCCTTGGCCGCAAGGGCCTTGAGGAGTCCCTTGCGACTGGCATGAAGGGATTGCCATGTCTCCGTCATGGCCTGGAGCACTGCCTCAGGGAGGTCATTGGAAAGACGGGTCAAGGATGTTTTGGCGCGTTTGGCAGGTGGCTGGTCCGCATCTGCATCTGCGCCAGCATCGGCAGTGTTGCTTGTAGTAGGAGCTGGGCCTCGACTGGCATCCCATCGCTCCAATTCTTGACGCGCCGCATCTCGCTCCATGGACAGTCTAGCAACGACTCTTACAGCAGCATCATTTTGGTACAAGGCTTGACTAAGCTCCTTCCGCGTCTCTTCCAAGGCTTTTCGTGTATCAAAGAGTTCCAAAACCAATGCATCGTATTCGGATTGTATGCAATGCAAGAGATTGGGTAGCGATGTTGCCTGAGGCGGACGGGGGATAGCAGACCCAGACGTCGACGAACCGGTGGAGGGCTGGATGGTGATCAATTGATCTTGCGAAAGAGGTCGAGGGGGCTCAAAAGGATCCACTCCGCCATTCTCCGCCAATTTGGTGAGTAGCAACCGCTTGAGGCACAGATGACCCGAAGGTGTGGCCACAATTTCCTCTTGGGTCGTGGTCAAGGATTCCCCGGATAGTTCACACGTAAAAAACATGGCAAAATCTACTGCTGCTGTCGCTGTCGCTACTGCTGTATAACACCAAACAGAAGAAGAAAAGGATCCTAGCTACCGCGGTAGAGATGGGAGATGTGAGATGTGCAATCGGGTTGTTGCTCACCCTGTTGGACGGCGACAGACAAGATGCTCGGCGCTCACCAAGGGCTTAGTACCTATTGACTCGATTGGTACTGTACAATTTTACCTATATATAATAGGTATGAAATGTTATAGTTTCTCAACTTCTCTGTAGAGTGTAGTACATTCTCTACGTAAATGGGGCAAAGTGTCGCTGGGGGAGGCCGGAGGGAAAAACTTGGCGCGCTTTTGGTGGCAAGTTTTAGGAAGGTCAAAAGGTCGTCGTCCAAGGCAAGAGCAACTGTGTACGACGACGACGGCAGTGCTGCTCCCACGACGAGCCATAGTATACCTCAAGCAGCAGTCACAGTGGCAGTAGCTGGGGACTTCTCTATTTCCTTCCTCTAACCTTGGAGAACAAAACATGCATATCAAACAAATCACCATCTCCAACTTTAGGTCCTTCCGACAACAACCAGAGATCCAGCCGTTTGCGCCAACGACCAATTGCGTCGTGGGTCGTAATGGGTCGGGAAAATCCAACTTGTTTGATGCCATTCAATTCGTCTTGTTGGGTCCACGCTTTGCGACTCTTCGAACGGTACGTAGCATCTATCCATGTCTTGTACGAGTATCCATGTTGACGTTTGGCTTCTCACGCTTCTTGTCGTGTTCCCCCCCATCTTTTCGTATTGGTTCTCGTGCTCGTGCTCGCACCATTGCTGCTCCCACAGGAAGAAAGACAAGCACTCTTGCACGAAGGCAGTGGATCTGCCGCCGTTACAGCCTTTGTCGAAGTTGTCTTTGACAATTCCGATCAACGCTTTTCGCTGGAACACTCGGATGAAGTCGTCCTTCGCCGCACCGTCGGAGCCAAAAAGGATGAGTTCTTTTTGCAGCGCAAACGAGCCACCAAACAAGAAGTCCAATCCCTCTTGGAGGGTGCTGGATTCTCCAAATCCAATCCCTACTTTATGGTGCAACAAGGAAAGATTCAGACACTCTGTGTCATGACGGATGCCCAACGGCTCGAGCTCTTGCAACAAGTCGCGGGAACCACCGTGTATCAAGACAAAAAAGCCGAATCTCTCGTCAAAATGGAGGAAAATGCCAAGTCCATGGACAAGATCCAGACCATTCTGGCCGATCTGGATCAACGTCTTAATGACTTGCAGGGAGAAAAGGAAGAGTTGACCCAATATCAACAGTGTGATCGAACCAGGAGGGCTCTGGAATATACTCTCTATGACAAGGAGCTTCACAAGGCCCGTCATGTATTGGATCATTTGGAACATGAGCGAGCTCATCATTTGCAAGCCTCGGCTCATTGGCATGAAGTTGCCAAGCAAACGCATGACCAAATTCAAGCTGCCGAAGGTCATTTGCAACAACAAGGACAGGCCCTCAAGAGGAACCGTCAATTGTGGCGAAACCTCGAAGAAGACAAGACCAATGCGGTCACTCAACAGACCAAATTGAATCTGCGCTGTCAAGAGTTGCAAGAGCAAGTGCTTTTGGGAGAAGAAACTCTCAAACAGACGCAACAAGAGTTGAAGCAGTTGGAAGAGACCATTCAACGTGCTCAACAAGAATTGGAGCAAAAAGACAAGACTGCCAAGGAAGAACATACTGCCCTTCAACAGTTGCTACAACAAAAGGATCAAACCTCTCGTCAAATGGACGCCCTTTATGCCAAGCAAGGAAGAGGCAAGGAATATGCTTCCAAGGAGGAGAGAGATCGTGCATTGCGAGTGCAAATTCAAGAGTTGCAGGCAATGCAACAGGAAAAGGAACAGTTGTTGGCCTCTCAACAAGACACGCTTGCCAATCTCCGTCGTCAGCAAACGGAACGGGAGCAATCCATTCAAAACAAGCAACAAGAATTGGATACGCAAACGACGAGTCTTCAAGCGCTCCACAAGTCTGTGGAAGAAAAGACTCGATCACACTATTCGCTCATGGACCTTCGCAAAGAGTCCTGGCGTCAAGCCGAGACCCTCCAAGATCAACTCAAACAAGCGCGGGAAACTCAGTTTCAGCTTGTTGGTTCCTTCTTCAAGACCATGCCTCGAGCAACTGCCATGGGAATTCGTGCCTTGCCAAGATTGGTCCAGCAGGAAGGGTTGGTTCATGGCCAACAATATTTCGGAATGGTTCTGGACAATCTGCAATTGAAAGACGCCAAGTTTCGAACGGCTGTGGAAGCTGCTGCTCAAAATGCTCTCTTCCATGTGATTGTAGACAGCGATGCTACAGCGGCTCGTTTGATGATGCGATTGGAACGGGAAAAGTTGGGCCGTGTCACCTTTATGCCTCTCAATCAGATTCGGGTTGACCCCAACACCCGATATCCATCATCCAACGATGTACAACCGTTGCTTGACACTTGCATTGAATACGACCGCAAGGTAGCGTTGGCCATGAAGCAGGTATTTGACAAGAAGCTCATTGCCAGGAACACCGAAATTGCCGCCGAGTGGGCCGAGAAGATTCATATGGATTGTATTACTCTGGATGGAGACTTGTGTTCTCGCAAGGGAGCTCTCACTGGTGGATACACAGATCACAGTCGTAGTCGTCTTGCGGCTCATGCAGCCAAGTCCAAGGCGGAAGAAGAGTTCCGTCAACTCGAACGAGCCTTCCGTGACGCCGATACCCAAGCCAAGAAGGCCGAACAAGATGTCACGAACGCTTACCAAGAAGTCTCGCGTTTGCAACATCAACAGTCGCAACTCAATCGCACTGTTGCTAGTCTTGAGACTGAGTTGACACAACAGCGTGAACAGTGGAATCATGGCAAGAAGCAAGCAGAGCGTATTCTCAGCCAAGTGATTCCACCCATGGAACGTGAACTTGCTTCCATTGCTGGTGACATTACTCGATTGCAGGAGGAGATTGGAACAGAGCTCGCTTCCGCATTGTCCGACCAAGATCGTGCGGATCTCGCAATGTTGAAGAATCAAGCCCAATCGTTGCAGGAGCAAATCACGGAGCAAACGGAGCGAGTCGAGGATGCCCGGGGACAATTCCAACAAGTTGAATCCTTGTTGGAGGACAACCTGCTCAAGCGCCGTAGGGAGCTAACACAAGTTCACCACGAAGAGGAGGGTGTTGCTGCGACCACGTCTACTCTCCAACAAGAGCAACTTCAGAACGAGTTGGAAGATCGCAAGCAACACTTGACTCGTTTGACAAGGGATGTTGCTGATATTGATGAGAAGTTGGAGAACTGTCGTCAATCGGATGAGAAAATCAAGGCGGAGCTGCGAGCCGCCAAGAATGAATTGGAGAAACTCAAGGGTTTGGATATGAAGAACTCCAAGAAGCTAGATGAAGCCTCCGAACGATCCGAGAGTTTGATGAGCAAGGTTTGTATCCTATTTTCGTTGATTCACGAAAAGTGCTTGGATTTCGTTTTCTAACCTATTTGCTTGTGTAGAAATCCATGAATATCGCCAAACGAGACAGCTACATGCGCAAGATTCAAGAATTGGGTTCCTTGCCACCTCCTTCCGAGTTGCAGAAATACAAGGACAACTCTATTACTGACTTGGAAAAAGAGTTGGATAAGGTGAATAAGAAACTCAAGAAATACTCACATGTGAACAAGAAGGCCTTTGACCAGTACGTCAACTTTAGCGAGCAACGAGAAGCTCTTCTCATTCGCAAGGAAGAACTGGACCAGGGAGCAGAGAAGGTCAGGGAACTTGTGGAAAGTTTGGATCGCAAGAAGGATGAAGCCATCAATCGTACCTTCCGTGGTGTCAGCAAGCACTTTGCTGAGGTCTTCAAAGAGCTAGTACCACTCGGTGCGGGCGAGCTGATTATGCGGACGGCTTTGGACGAGGAGCCAGAAGGCAGTCAAGGTGACAGCAGTGCGAAGGGGAAACTCGCTGACATGGAGAACCCTGACGTGAGCCTTTACAGGGGTATTGGTATCAACGTCAGATTTTCGGAAGTGGGGGAGAATTTTTTGATGAATCAACTCAGTGGTGGACAAAAGGCATTGGTTGCTCTGGCCCTGATTTTTGCAATTCAGCGTTGCGATCCTGCACCATTCTATATCTTTGATGAGTTGGACCAAGCTTTGGATACTAGCTATCGTCAGGCAGTTGCCAATGTGATTCAAAAGCAGGCAAGCAACCCTGACAGTCCGACACAGTTCATCACGAGTACTTTCCGTCCAGAATTGGTGGCAATTGCCAGGAATTGTTATGGTATCAGTCACCAGAACAAGGTCAGTAGTGTTCATCACATGAGCAAGAATGATGCTCTCAAGTTCATCGCCAACTTGATGAGTGAAGAAGAAGCCGTTCCAGACGAAATCAGTGCCGTCAGGTCCAAAAGTAGCCGAAAGCGAAAGTCTGTGGACACTATTGAGGAAGGAGACGAAGGCGAGCCTGTAGTTGGTCCGGCCGAAATTGCCGCCTAGGTTCCCTCCTGTCGGTACCCATCTTTGCTTCATGTTTGTTGCCCCTTTTGTCCAAAGTAGTTTAGCATTACATTTATTCAACTCTACAATGATTGTTGGTAGATCCATATAGCGTGGAGGATAGTTGGTATGTCGAGGAAGTTGGTTCCATTTCCTGTTCCTTGGGGACTTCGGCCTTCCTTGGCCGCATTAAGTCCGAAAAAGGAAATTCAATGGTGAAAGTAGCAAACGCTGATAAAACGAAGCTTGCGACTGAAACGGAAACAAAGTTCATCAAGAAGCCAAACAGTTGGAAGGAAGTCTTCTCCCTGCTCCCCAACTTCCAAACAAAGATAATCATTGGGTGGATTAGGTACACACCAAACGAGAGTTGCGCCAGTGGTGTCCACAACTTCCAACTCAATAGCCGCCCAACCGCGGATCCTCGGTTTTGTACACATAGATAGATGATGGCACCAATGCAAACAGACCACACTGCTCGACAAAAGGCGGCATACAGAAAAGTGCCTTCTTGGCTCCACATAGACCCGCATTCGTCCTCGATGGGCCATTCCTCGAAATTACAAGCCCTCCTGGAATATGCACCAGTGACGGTAATGAAAGAGCAAACCCCAAGAGAGAGAACCGAAAGCGTCATAACAGCCGCATCCCAAGGATTGGGTTGTCGGTTAGACCTTAGCATGGCAACATACATTCCAGCCAAATAGGATTGTGCTCGTACGTGTGGCTTAGCATACCCTTCCACGTCAAACAAGGCTACTGCTTGTCCATCAAACGTGTTGACACTCCAATTACGCTCATATGTAAGAATAGCAGTCACAATCACAGAGATAGCCCACAGCATAAGGGTGACACGTCTAGCCATGCTTCGAGACTTGGCATACAATATGACCAACCACGGCGTGAAGAAGACAAAGAGCTGAACATCCACAGCAAGATACCACGAATGATAGAAGCAGGTATCTGTCGTCGGCCGATTCCAAGGCCAAAAGTTGTTGATGAAGAGAATATTGGTCCACCAATATTGCCGACATGGCTCCAAAAAGTTCTCCCATTGATACCAGAAAGGCCCCCACCCCAGGTGTGGAGCAATCAGCGCCCAAAACCCCAAGCACATGACATAGAGTGGTAGAATTCGTAGGACACGATACACGACGATGAGGGATATCTTGGTACAGGACGGATGGTCCAATTTCTTTTGAAGCACACGAACCACCAAGTATCCACTAACGCACAAAAACGTATCCACAGCAAACCTGGAACTGAACAAGAGCTGCCCCACAAAGGTCGTTGTAAGACCCTTGGGTGGAAGAAATCCAGCTGGATTCAAGTAGCCAGGTCCCGAACTGCTTTCAATGGCAAGAACGTGACCCAGAATAACCCACAAGATACTGCCGACTTTGAGGCCGTCGAGGCACGCCGTATCCGGTCGGTTGGATACCAACTTTTTTGTGTGATTTCTCATATTCCAAGCATTCCAGAAAGATTCGTTGCATGATGTTGTGTGCTGACGATGACCGTTGCTGCTGCCGTTCGAAAGAAATGGCTTGAATTCCGAGTGTGCGTGATCATCCATGGAACTCTTTTTTTCTTCGTCGTCATTTTCATCCAATGCATAATGCATCACCGTCGTTTGTGTCGTTACAGGAATTGTGGGTTTGGGCCGACGAATAAAGGTGCTGTAGATGCTAAGTGCAATACACGAGAGCAGTACAAGGATATAGATCGCCGAAGGGACTTTCTCCCATGCCACCTTGTATTCTCCACATACCCAACCGGTATGAAGAAAGTGATTGACTTCTGCGATGCGTTGGTGCAACGTGACATATTCATTGACAATATCATGATCCTTGGAAATGTCGGCATGAAAGGAGGCAGCCTCCAACCTCGCTGTAAAGTCTGGGGCGTACAAGTCGCTCGCAGTACATTCGGGAACAACACAAACGGCAGCAAAGGTGAGGGAATCTCGCTTGGTGCCACCTGCCAAGCATACTTGCATAGGACATTCGTCAATGTTTCCTAAACCTCCTCCCGCATAGACCCACGGTTGAGCCATTAGAGAACTGAGACCTGACACATGAGACGAAGCTTCCGTAGCGACATCCAATGTGACGGAGGATGCATTCTGAAACAAATGCACTAATCCATCGTAGCACTCCAAGGAAGTCAACTCGGGATTCTCTTGCCCTTTGATAGGAGCGATGCTCCAAGGACCATTGTAGTCTAGAGTAGTGTCCACCACTGGAAAACTTGGCATGGTCGACTTCGCCATGACGGTCCGAGGCGACGGAGTCGTCGTAGCAGTGACGATGATATTATGAGAGGATGCACTCCAATCTTCTCTTCTACGACTGACGACGATTGGTTCATTCCTTGGAAGAAAGTTCGAGGAGATGAATCTGACGTCAGCATGTGTTTGGGGATAAACTTCTTCAACTTAATGGGGAGAATTCACCCCTTTACCCCTTTTGATGGTGTCGCAATCAGGCGTGGTGTGCCTTCCCATTCATCCAGACGATCAGACACATACAAAAATAGCAACAGCCTGCTGATTGCTGATACACTCACTAAAAACCAATTGTCAAACACTGTCGGATCATGCCGTCCGCCATTGAACATCCAAGTAGCCAAGTTCAGCCTCCTACGGCACTCTATGAGAGTGAATCCACCGAGATTCAAGTAGAAACGGAGCTAGAATGCAAGCCTTACTTTGTCGATTTGCAGCGTCTTCCTGAGAGCCAAATGGAGTACTTGAGAGAGACTGGCTTGTTGGCCCCTGCAGGCGTGGAAATACAGCTCTTGCGTCAGAAACATATTGATTATCTATCCCAAGTTTGGAAACGTTCACTCAAGGGTACGTGCGTTATTATCCAGTGGTTGCAAATTGCAATCAACACACAATATCTTCAAGATTTCTCACCATTGTTATTTCTCTCCTTTTATTACTATTAGCCCCTTTTGTCAGTTTGGATTCCAGTCGTCCATGGATCCTCTATTGGTGTCTACACGGATGTGATTTGTTGGGAGACCTTCCTTCAGAAGCCGAACGTTCGCGCATGGTCGCTACCATGGAATCCTGTTTCACTACGTTTTCTGTGACCGATCCTCCTGTACAACGAGGAGATGATGCCATGTACTATACCGGAACGGAAGATTCGGATGTAGAGTTTCTAGCTGGAGGGTTTGGTGGAGGGCCTCTTCAATTGCCACACGCAGCAACTACCTATGCAGCAGTTCTGGCTCTCTCGATTGTACTCAGTATGGGAGGAGATGCGGGTGTCAAGGCCAAGGAGTTGCTTTCCAAAGTAAGGATTCCGTTGTACCGTTGGATGGCTGGGCTTTTGCAACAAGATTCTGGTGCCTATCGAATGCACATGGATGGTGAGGTGGATGTACGGGCAACCTACACTCTCCTTTGTTGTGCCAAGTTGCTGCAGATCGACTCTCCCTTTGTGTGCCAAGACAAAGTGGTAGACTTTGTCAAGAGTTGTCAAACCTTTGAAGGAGGAATCGGAGGTGAACCTTGGAGTGAAGCTCATGGTGGATATGCTTATTGTGGTGTTGCGGCCCTCCAGCTTTTGAACAAGTTGCATGTACTAGATATGGATGCTCTTGTTGGATGGTTGTCCAGGAGACAAATGAGTTTCGAAGGAGGATTCAGTGGCCGCAGTAACAAGCTCGTGGATGGATGTTATTCGTTCTGGCAAGGGGGTACGTCTTGTTTTGTGTGGATGAGACCTTTTCGTGACGAAATGAACACAACCTAACGCTCTTTGTACCAGGTGCCGTGGCGATTGCTAGTCGAATGTATGGACAATCTAACATCGAGGTGGATCCTTGGTTGCAAGCGCTGGAGTCAGAAGATCCGATGCAACCATTGTTCTTGTGCGATGCACCCATGCTAGAGAGGTACATTTTGCTATGTGCTCAAGATGTACAAGGTGGACTCCGGGATAAACCGTCCAAGAGCCGTGATTTCTATCATTCGTGCTACAATCTCAGTGGCTTGTCTATTGCACAACAGTTTGGTAGTGGAGACGGAATTTATGGGGATGCAGAACAGACGAGGTTGCCCAAAACGCATCCGTGTTACAACATTCGAATTGAACATGTACAAAAAGTCCTAGCAGAAGAATGGTAGAATGTTTCGAACTAAGAGGATGGTTTTGTATCTAGGCCAAGTTTTTGGATCAAGGATTCTGTCTCTTGGGCGTTCCTTGTAATAGCGTTTCTTGGCGACGAGAGTCGAGGGAAGGCCGAGATATAGTCTGAAACAGAGATGTGGGCATTGGTGGGTGGTTTTGGGAGGCCCTGATAGCCTACCAGCTCAGATATCTTTTCGTATGTCAACAGTGAGATTCCAAATTGGGGGGAAATTCTGCAAACGCGAAATAGTGATCCTTTGAAGAATGCTGTGATACCTTCCCTTTGGTAAATCTTCGCTACACAATCCTTGAATCCTCTGTAGCTGGTTTCCCCTAGCCTTGGGAGTACCTGTAGCCTGGTCTTCACCACATCGGCCGGCGTCGTGAGGAAAGATGCGGGAACACCAGCGATTGTTCCTGCCAACAAAATATTAGATGCCGTCACCTCGCCTGTCTCGCTGCCATGGTATGCCAAGTAGTCCTTGCAGGCTGTATAGGTTGGGTAGTAGATAGCTCCAAACGGAATATCGCGGTAAAGACAAGCCGCAGCACCCCTGTAAAGCCCAGACGCTCCCAGTACACGAACAATCTCTGAAAACTGTGGCGCCTTGGGAGGTGGGGCTCTTCGTTCTAGAAATAGCATCGCCGTCTCTCCTTGCATTTGCAACCGAATTTTTGTTAGTTCCAAGGGATTTGTAACTAAGAGCTGGCACGCTCCTGCAACTCCTCCACACACTGCATCGGTTGACCAATGCATCTTCGCCACTTGCTCATCTTGCGTCCAAATACTTCTGACGAGATCGGCTACAGCAAATTTGATGTATTTTTCAGGGCCACAGGCGAGGCATGCTGGGAGCAGTCCTCTATATAAGCCAAGGAAGCCTTCTCCGACAAACGTACGTCGCAGACAATCGATCGACCGGTTGTACCGAAGCGTTCCTCCAACCCCGGCTCTTTGGTTCATCATGCGAGTCTTGACCAAATCGAGCGGATAGACCAGCATCACTGCCGTCATAGCTGAAGCTGTAGTGATCAAAAATTCTGTCACCTCCTCCAGGATAGGAGGTGATCTTGTATTTGGCCTTACCCGATTGGTCTGGCTTCTTGCAACTGCAAAACTCTTGTCATTGCCGATATATGTTGGCGGGGGTGAGAAGGTTGCCCGGCCTTCTCTTCCGACAACAGCTTCCAGCCGTTCAATGGAGTCCAACCCGCAAACGGACAATGCATCTTCTGTGGAGATGAAACCATCCCGATCTAAATCGAACAACTGAAATATGATGTCAACCTGTGCTCGACTGAGTTCTCCACAGTACCCCAATATTTGGCTGGCAACCTTCAAATCTTCTGGTGAAATTGAGCCTCCCATTGTCTTGCATGCCTTCTCAATCAAATTGCAGATCCCTCTCAGCTGACTTAGTACGTCCTGGAATGCAATGAAATCTTGAAATGCGAAAAATAAGGTGCCAAGACTTTTTGATTCTTCCGACCCCGTTGTAGCCGATCGCTTTGAATCAGATGGGTCTGAGCAGTAGAGATCTTCCAATCTGTCTACCATACCTTTCGAAAGTTCTTTTTCCATTGACGTTTTCAAAACGTCTACAAAAGAATGTGGATCCAAGTATCCCAAACGATCTTTGTCTCTCCCCTTCCGCGCTAGACGTGCACGGTACAGGAAGTCTTGCTTTCCGATCTCTTTCTTCAGATCACCAAGAAACTGCGCTCCGGAGTATTAGTCATATGCAATGAACAGATAACTTCCTTCGACTTTGCTTCACCTTACCTGAGAGAACTTGTAGGGGCGAATGACTTGATTGGGGTAGAAGTGACGATCCACAAATTCCGATTTGGGGTCGAAGAAGGGGAAGTTACGCCGCAAGTAATCCTCGAAATCCTCTCTAGCAATCGCTCCTGTCCGCCGTTTATCCATGAGCAGGAAGATAATATCGACTTCTGGGTCGGGGCGGGCCATAAACAAGCGAAACAGACAATAGTCTGGCAAATAGATTCGATATTCACCAGAATTGTTTTGGACTGAAGATCGCAAGAACTGTCGTAGCGTATTGGCCACGGAGCTGTTCTCTGTACCCTCGGTTGTGCTAGATTTTTGCTGTTCAGTAAAACATGAACGAATACATTCTTCCACAGACATGTACATGACACCGCTTTCATCTCTTCTTGTCGCGACGCTTTCAAATAGCTTTTGCTGGTCTCGGCTTGGTAACACTTCATTCATGAAAACGGAATAGTCGACAACCCAGCATTCCAAAGCACTCCCTGCAACGACAGATGCAGAATGTTCTCTCTCAAAAAGAAAACCGCCTTCTCCGATGATGCTTCCAGGACCCAGGGAGGCTGGATTCAAAGAATCGTAGTAAACATCGGCCTTTCCCTGTCGAATGATATACAAGAGATTTGAATGATTTTCCGAATTCCCGCTTTCGGTCGTGCTTTGCTTGGAGCTATAGACATAGTATTCATCGACCACGTCTTCAACTGTAGCTGGTCCATCGGATACATCAACTCCCTGTTCCGTTTCCAACCAATAGTCGCCGTCTTCAAGGGCCGACGAGCCGTCATCATTAGGAAAGTCATTTTTGTCGTCTCGACAAGCTTCCATAATAATCGTAGCCCCTTCTTGAAACGTTCGAAGCTCAGCTACCTTTACGAATCTATCGACTTGTTCGTCATCCATGCAAGTGAAGTACGAGTTTCGCTGAAGAGCTCGACGAATCATTTCGTCATCCTGGTACGACTTGTTGGGTCGTTGATTGGATGGCGTTTTTTGCAGACTCGATTTGGATGCTTCATCAGTCGTCGAATCTTGATTGTTCTTTGTGGTACGAGATGTTGTACCTTTTTCTGGTTGAGGTGATGCCATGGTTTCCCCAAATATCCACAATGGGATGGGTTGGATTTTTTCCCAACGGGTCGCAATGGGAAACTTTTGTGGCATGAGAACAGGGCACCATCTATGACGCGTTCGAGTTGATCGGCCGTTATTTAAAGATTCGCCGACACATGACAGACTTGTCGCAGGTTTGGCGTCTGAAACGGGTCGTGTAGAATCTTAGGCGTTGTGCCAACGACTTGTGTTCCCCCAGTGGTACGTACCACAGCTACACTCCAAACGAAACTAATATAGTACTAACGTTAGAATGTAAAGAAACTTCGTGTGTTCTAGTAGTCTTTGGTTCGGTTCGAAAATGGCGGAGAAATCCAATCCGCCCAAGCAAGATAGTCTTCCCGATAGAAATCCATGGCGCTTTGCCGCAGCTTCTCAGAGCTATAGTATTCCTCCATCTGCGATCGAGAATGTGTTTTGTGGGTGGCCGCATTTTCTAGAAATAATGAGGATATTTGCTCGTGATAGGGCTCCCACGCTCCAACTTGTCGCAATAGCGTTTCGGCATCTTCGGCCAAATGAGAAAAACGGCCCACAAAATTGAGATGTTCCCGGAGTTGGCGACTAAATTGCTTGGTTTGAGGCCTCCAATGGGCATCGACGGAGCAAGAGGGAAGGACATCTGTCAGGAAGGATTCAAAAGAAATCAGTTCTGATACATGATTGCATACGGAGGGAGGGGAACTTCCATAGGGCACAGAGTCTGGAGTACGGCGAGGCGGTATGGGATCATCGAACGAACCTTGTGGTTCTTGCTGCCACCCGCGTAGGAAAGAAAGAATACTACCGGTATCACTTTTCGGCGCTTCTTTGGGAGAAAGTTTATGAAGTTCCTGAAGTCGATATATGGGTAGAATATCAGGAGTAATTCCACAACAATGATCCATAACATGAGATGCATTGTTCCTGGCGGCCTTATCCAAATAGGCACTGAGTGCACGTTCCATCGGGTCTCGGACAAAGAGGGCCTTTGTCCATTTGGGAGACGAAAGAATATGTTGTTGCTCAGAACGTGGCAAGTGGTGCAGATAGGTAAGACCATTGGAGCCAGGATCATGAGGGTCAGCTTTGAGACAATTTTTACCCCCCGACATGCAGCGAAACAACTTTTTCCAGGCAGTTGTGGCAATTTTTGGAGTGGTCCAAAAGGCCAAACGGAACTGTTTTATTATAATAAATGATGTGTCCCATCCTGAGGGTGAATAAAACAATTTGTCGTTTGGATCCAACGTTGGACCATTGTCTGGATCGGGGAGGGGCTCCACCTCGAGGGCGGATACTTTGCTGATGAGGGTAGGTGTCACATCGAGAATAGAAGCTTGGAAATAATGAGTTTCAATTCCAATCCATATAACCAAATTGACAAATAGAACACGAAGACAGAAACTTTCTCGTTTCCAGAAAGGCAGTCGTTTTTTCGCCATCTTGACCATGCCCAACCACAGTGCTCCCTGGCTTGGTGGTGGTTGGTGGTTTATTGGGTTTATTGGGTTGGAGGTCGAAGGCTTGCCCTGAGAATATGTACTATGATAGCTGTGGGTTGTACCATACATACCAATAAGACAAACGATCTTACCTACGTATCGTAGGCAGAGCTTCTGTAGCTTCCGTTTGACCTAACGGCAGGAAAATTATGTCAAGCGTTTTCTCACACCCTGTAGTTGCTTGTACCGTTGGATCTATCTCGTGCAGCAGAGGATCCTTGTCCATTTCCCTTCCTCCATCATGGCAACCACGGGCTCTATCCCCACCACGTCAAGCAATAGCTTGAATAGCTATTCTCCTATTGCGACGTTGGAACGTCAGTACCAAACTCCTGTCGGTCAACGGCTGGTCATTGGAGTGCAAGCCAATTCCTGCTGCGCTCTGGATGGAGGTGTGGAATCCATTCTTCGGCTGCGGGGCAATGCAGGTGCCTTGTCCTCTGAGCAGGGCGCTCAACCAGAACCCAACTTTGACGAAACCAAGGAAGACGATTTTGATGCCTTTGGATTTTTGCACGAGAATCCAGCGGCTCAAGCTCAACAACAAGCAGCTGCCATTGCGCCATCTGGTCAGCCCGGAAAAGGCTTGGGAGGATTCTTTCGCAAAGCAGCAGCTTCTGCATCGGCTTCTCTAGAACGTCAGATGCAAGGTCTTGCTGTTCGTATGGACAAGGGAAGGAATGCTGACTTGTTGAGGGTTGCCATGTACGATCCTGTCACCGAAGAGCTCCTCGGCGTCACGGAACCACTGCAACTCCCAGAACTACGCCAGGATATGAGATTCAAAATTCCACTTGTGGTCCCTGGAAAGCGCCGCCAGCAACAGTTGCTTTTGAAGCTTTGGATTCAGTCTGGAGCCGCCCTCCTACAAACGACCAAAGCTGCCAAGTGCTACCTATTGGGATCGGTTGCCGTTGACCCCATGAAACTGCCACAAGGAATCGTCACTCCAGTCTCGTTATCCTCCAATCTCGTGGTCGGTGGGCAGTTGCACCTATGTGTCATGCCCGACACCAAGTTCCCCGTGCCATTGCACCGAGGATGGAGTCTTTCGGATCCTGACATGTCGGCATACTCTACAGACTTTGCCTATCTTCCTTTGGATCAGCCCTACATCTTCAGTGGAAACAAGCCTGAACACTGGCTTGTGGCCACGGAGAGAGCAACGGAGTCCACCATTGCGCTACCCATTGCTGCTGCTTTTACGGATTTGGCAGCCCGAGCAGCCCAGAAATCCCTCTACCACGCACAGTCGGTAGCCAAGCTGCTCCGTGCCAACCGACATGACTTTAAGGATGATGCCAAGGCCACATGTAACCTCTCTGTTGTCGGTATCAACGCCCCTGGGGTTCGTTTCACTGGCGCTCTGTCTATCGCTTGGAGGCGACCCGATTCCATCTTTGAGTTGGAGCTCATTGCCAACGAGAAGGTCTCCAACGAAACTGCACTCACTCCATTTAGTCTGCGTTTCTACCCCAAGGTTTGCACGGAAGGGGTGCTCCCTGGAATTTTGCAGGC
The DNA here is from genome assembly GCA_016586335.1 of Nitzschia putrida. Taxonomy (NCBI): domain Eukaryota; phylum Bacillariophyta; class Bacillariophyceae; order Bacillariales; family Bacillariaceae; genus Nitzschia; species Nitzschia putrida. The sequence goes on from BLYE01000002.1 coordinate 1,267,277, forward strand.
TTTTGGAGGTCATCTGCCTTCTTCTGGGTATTTGTTGGGAGCACTCTACTTTTGTCTCAATGTTCAACGTGGGGACCAAATCGAGCTTTGGGAGAGTGTCATCGGTATGGAAGGATTCACTGACGTTGCAAGAACGACAGAGATCCCTCTCCACCGAGCGGGGCAACCCATGGGAAATTTGCAAGTCCAAATCTCGGTTGTCATGCCTTCACAACGAGAGGCGCACAAGCATTATCCTGCATCCGACGGTCTCATTTCCTTGGTTGGCCTTGAAAACTACAACACAGGGGTAAACCCCGTTTTCGACAGCGACGTGCCTCCAGGAACCACTGAGCTCACCCTTCGTCAACAGCAATTGGACACCATGGGATTGTTTTACACAACCCCATACATGGATCAACACTTGACGCTTCGTCAAGAAGCCATGGAAGGACTCCAGGAACGCGCTCGTGCTTACAAACAAGCTCTAGTCCAGCCTCAATCGTGCGAGGCACATGAAACCAGGACACCAAAGGCCTTCCGTCCATCCTCCAGTCGTTCGGAAGTTGTTCTCAGTGGTCTTCCTTTCAACTGTCATGTTGTTCATATGAGCATCAACATTGTGGATTCACTTCGCAGCATTGAAGGAAATCAGGAGTACCCTGGTGCAACGTTCCATAATATTACCCATGGTGCTCCCGCCGATCATGCTCGAGGGTTTGGCAACATCTTGGCGGGTATTAGTCATTCCACCGCTGCAGGAGGGCTTCGACGACTTGAGGCGAAGCGATTGGAATTTGCCAGCGCCTTGAACCAAGCACAGAATGCATTGATTGCGGGAGTAGGTAGTTACCTCGGGGCCGCCCGCAAGTCTGGTCGTGTGAATCACATCCCTGCAAGACATTCGGAGTTGCAAGCATTGAGGTACGTGTTATGATGTCTTGCTTTTTGGTCTGGTCGTCAAGATGTCACTAATCTCTATTGTTTTTGAAAACGTTTAGATGGAAAGTGTTCGAGGCTGCGCACAACCTTCATCATGTAACTTGGATATGCAGTGTACGACGTGCCAACGTGTTCTCGCAATCATTGGGATTGGCGGTGTCAAGCTACCTCGCAAGCATCTCTGATACTGACAAGGTCAATGCAGGTTGGCCTGAAGTTTGGAGGCGCCATGGTTACATGACTTGTTTCGAAGGGCTCTTGAGTGCAGCTGGAAAGGAGCTTGGAATGATCGAAGATGCAAGGTGCGTATCTCCATCAGAGACATGTTTGTTCCTCTTACAGGCAACCTCACATCGTATGTGTCTGCATCAACAGTGTGGCTATCAGCATGCTCCGCATGGTCAGAATAGTTCTTATGCCAGACACTGGTATCCCTAGCAAAGCAGTGTTTGTTCCATCTTCCTCCAACCTAAAGTGGGTCAATATCTTCCCTTCTGGTCAAGGAAAGGACCGCCACTTCTTGCTGCAAATCGGTGTTGATGCCGGGTATTACAACGAGCGAGTACCAACTTCACTCAAAAATGGAACCGCTGTACAATTGTACCCACTTCTCTACCAGGTTGGGGTTGACATTCGCCAATGGGGAGCACACACCGGAAGTAATATTGGAAACAACATTCTCAAGCAGAATGGCAAGCAAGAAATTTCAGCAGGTGGGCTTGTAGACGACGAGGATGACGATACCGGTGTGGTTGATGCCGATGTCCTAGTTGCGTTGAACTATGAAGCCTTGCGAAAGATGAATGCTTATGCACATGCGATCCGGCCACAAGATGTTCTATTGGACAAGGTTCAAGCTGCGATGGTCCGGGTGTTCAGTACTCAATTTGCTCAAGGTGCTCCAGAAGATCAACAGGATCTGTTGCCTGTTCATCCCACTCTTGCCCCTCTACATTCTCACATTATGTCGTCGGCTGGGCGCATGAACCACAGCATTCTCGATGAAGCTGCCACTTTGTCGCAACAATTGGGTGGCGGTGGTTTGGTGTTTTGTAAATCAGGCAAAGATCGAACTGCAATGCACGGTAAGTTTTGGATGAATTGTATTTTTTGCAGCTGTAAAGTTGTACCTCAAGAATACCGTATCCTCACGCCTTCTTTAGTCACTTACAAGCAAGCACAATTCGCGGCTCGGTACAGAGGACAAGCAGAACAGGATGTTGTTCTTCGTGACGCCACCTTGCTTCGAACCTACGGAACTCGTCTTCCCATCTGTGAGAAGAATGTCGGACAAGCAAAGTATGCATTCAACTCGGTAAGTGACGCACTGTTGCAAGTGTCGAGTCTATATGTACTGAGTCTAACTTTACTTTCCTACAGTTGCAAGTGCAGTTCATGCCTGATGCCCTTAAGCCACCAATGAATACACTCGCAGGGTTCTTGAAAGGAGGCCGACTCTTCGGCGAAGGAGCGATTGAAACGTAGAAGCAATAGAAATGCCGTTTTCATTCCATTCCAACAATCGTCCAAAGTGCTATGAATTTACATAAAGGATTCTGTTGACGAACATGACTGACAGTCCACAGAAACATCGTCAGAATCATCATCTCGAAAAATCAATTCAAATCTTTCTTGTAGTGTATTCTCCCTGTCTTCTTCCCAGTCCCATAGTTCCTCTTCTTGGAAATAGAGCTCATCGACTTCCTCGGGTAGAGTCTTTGGGCGATAATTTAATGTCTCTACCAATGGAAATGCAAATTTGACGATCTTCTTTCCTTCTTCGATGGGGGCGCCGTTTGATGCGTTCCCATGTAATATATCCGAGAACTCTCTCTTGACGTGAACATTTTCTGTCGGTGTGTCGTCTTCTCGCGACTCTAAGGTTAGTTTTGTTGTTATTGGACTGCAGGATTTCAACAGTTTGCTTCCGTCATGCTTTTTGTACCTGCACCTTGTAAGTTTGGAGCGGGTCGTCTTGTACCGAGTCGAGTTTTGAAGTCGTAGAGGACAGTCAGAGTCAGCTTGTGGTATTTCCGGGAAGGATGGCTCAATTTCGGTGAAGATTTCGGGTGATGAATTGGTCCAAAATATCGACTCAGACTTGCTCACATCCTCTGGCTTGGCGTCTGATATACAATTGTCGTTCCACTCCCGAAGGACGCTCATTGTGTTCTGTTCTTCTCTCACCGAGTCATCATTTCTGTGAGATTCTAGACTGCTAGAGTCAAGGTCGTCAAGTCTCGTGCATCCATCATTGCTTGTCAATTCCTGAGGTGCCTGCTGAAGCTCCATGGTTGCTTTCGTCATGGCTAGAGTATCGATACTATCCAAAGCCTCTTCCCCAGCACTAAACGTTGCTTCTATACCCCGAACCATTCTTTTCCTTCAGAGACCGTACGACACAAACGAGATCAGTTCCCAACTCCTTTGTCGTGCCAGAACGAATACGTGGGTGTTGTCTGCTGAATATGTTTCGTGGGAAGCGTTTATTCGACGGTTCTGTGATTCTCTGGATTGGGAATCCGCGAGTCAGCAGGCCGCGTACAATAAATAATCGCCAAGACATCGGGTACATGTAACCGTGATACCACGAGTTGACCGTTGAGCGTCGAAAATAGCCGATGTATTTGAAGTTAACGCCATACTATCCGTAATCTTGAGAAGGTCGCACGCGTCCATACCCTCACAAAATCTCAACAACACAACAACAACATCAATAGTCGTAATTCCACTATTATCATAGTATCACCATTTCACAGTCCCATTTAGTATGGTGTAGCGACGTCCCATTTCCTTCGACGACCATAGTTTTCTGAGTAAATCGGGTCTCCATTCCTATATGTTGTTTGTTGAACCTCTCGTTCCAAGTTCCGAATTCGAGTTTTCAAAGCGGCTACCTCAACTCCTTTCTCCTCCTCCAGTTGATAGACTTGCGATCTTAAATTTGACGATTCTTGCTCTCTCTCTCGTAGAGATTTCTTAGCTGATAGTGCTAAACAAGCCACAATCTCCTCTGCTCTACCACATATGAACTCATGCTCAAGGGCATCCCTCGAATAGTGAATATGCGTCATGCCACTTTCGGGATTGCCGTTGTCCCGAAAGTCCTGAAGGTTGTTTTCGGCGCCAAGGGGGCCTAGGAGGTCAATGGCACCGCTCCTTCCAATAAGGTAGGATAACTTCTCCCTTCCAACTTCTAGACACTTGAAACAAGCATCCCTTTCTTGAATGGCCTTTTCCAACCTTTCTTCTAGGATACCGTTGTCAGATTCCAAGCGTTGAACCCGGGACATTGACGACCTGTGTCTCATCGCCACATCTTCGATTCGCATTTTCGTGTCCGACTGAAAACGATGCAATGAATTTGCCATTTCTGAAAGCCTTTCTTCGTATCTCTTCTTCTCGGATTCAGAAACCTCTAGATCCCGGGAAATTCGACTAACTTCTGCTTTTTGTCGGGCGAGCTTTTCCTGGGTGCTGTGAAGTTCTGCCGAAAGAGACTTTTGTGTTAGAACATCATTCTTGAAGCTATTCAGCGCGTCGTCCCGCTCTTGAGTTCTAGTTGCCACCTCATTCTCCAGGTCACTGATTCGAGCACTCAGTCGCTGCATCTCGAGGTCATTGTTGGATGCATGAGTCAGTTCTCGTTCTCTAGCCAATGCCAAATCTTCATGCAACTGTGACATTTCGACCTTGTACTTCTCCAGCGAAGCCTCGGCCATTGTTAGTTCTCGGGACAAGCTGTTGTCCCGCACTTCAAAGGAAGCCAGCCTTTTCTGTAGATCGCTGCGGTCTTGTGTTAGCTCATCTAGACTATTTGTCCTATCAGCGAGTAACTTTTGAAGGCGATGGATCTCAGAGTCTTTCCTTGCATTTCGTTCAGTTTCTCGTGCTTGCAAGATGTCATGCCTCTCCTGGTATTCATCAACTTGTTTTTGAAGACTCAGTATCAAAGAAGCTTGTTTCTGGGACTCATCATGCATTTCTGCCTTCAATTTGACAATCGATGATTCTAAAGTGGCTTTCTCTGACTTCAGACGCCGACATTCTTCCTGAAGTTCTGCGACATCTTCTTTAACAGTTTGACTCGACCGCAATTCGTTTTCAAGTTTGTTGATATAGACCTCGTTGTCCTTCTGCACGTTGGAAAGCCTAGTGCGCTCCATGTTGATGTCGTCAATGGTCTTATTCAACTTTCTGCTCTGTTCCTCCCAATAGGCCTTTGACGAGTCGCCCCAATTGTTCTCCTCTCTCAACCTTGCACATTCCGCCTTCAACTGCTTAACCATAGAAGCCAGTTTTGTATTCTCCTTTTCCATATCCATTGCGCTTTGTTGAGAACGAACCTCTTTCTCTTCGTAGTGCTGCTTTTCGTTGAGATACCGTTTCTTGAAACCCTCAAACTCAATCTGAAGTTGTTGATAGCGATCCCTTTCTTGCTTCTTCTCGTTCTGGAGTGAGTCGATTTCCAAGTTTGCAGCACTGAGCATTTTTTCTCCTTTTGTGAAAGCATCGTGAAGTCTTGACATCTCTGCACGGTCGTTTGAAACAGAGGAAAGTATATCCTTTTCATTCTCGTCTCGTTGTTGCAGCAATGCTTCGAGTTCTACAAGTTTCCCACGTAGATTTTGAAGCTCTGAATTCTTGGTATTGTTTTCGCGTTCCAGTGAAGCCTGGTTTTCATTTGCTTGAGCAAGCGCACCTTCTGTGTCGTCTCGAATCTTATTGGCCGTATCACGCTCTATCTCCAAGTCGCCAAGTCTCCTCGTCAGCTCTGCAACCTTTGACTGCAAATCATCCCTTGAACGGAGAACGGCGTAATATGTGTCCGCAGCACTCGCAGCGTTGCTGCTACTCTCTTTCAAAGCATTTTCATACTCGTCGAGTTTATGCTCCAGATCAGCTTTGGCTGACGAAGCGTTTGCGACTTCATTCTCCAGTTCTGTCTTTCTTTCCACAGCTACATAGAGCTCACTACGAACCTGTTGAACTTCTTCCTCATACTGCTGAATCTGTGTGTCGTGCTCATTTGAAGTTAGTTGCATGCTGTCTTTCATTTCTTCAATGGTGGACCGCAGATCTTCATTTTCGGAAATTAAGCGGGCAATGTCATCTCGTTGCTCGTTCATTGCTGTCCTGAGTTGTTGAATCGCATTTGAACTGAAGCAAAGGTGAGAGAGTATGTTCAGTTTAGAAAATTTCCCGGTAGTTGAGTTTAGTCGAAACGTACCTGTATTCCCACATGCCATTCTGTGTGTATTCCTTGTTATGTGTATGTTCGGTAGCTTCGGCTGTTAGTTCCTCGCTTTCGTCTAGTTCAGGAGTTTTTGCCGTGGATGATGGAGGCTCAAATGCTGAAACATCGCTGTCAAAGCGCAAACTTGTGGATGGAGGGTCACCGTAAATGGAATCTCCCGGTGCATCCGAAGCCAATCGAGGTTCTAGAGTTGGCATAACCTCTTGGTCCTCTGCCACCAGGGAACCGTTGAAGGATGTTTCAGGGAGATCGTATTGGGTAGAAGGCTCTAAGTCCAAGTCATCATCGTCAACTTGCCAACCGTACCAGCTCCTGTTGGGTCCGGAGTATTGACTCGCGTTGGGATTTTCCATCGATTGGGGTGTCTCCGGTTGTTCGGGTAGGTCAGATTCATCATCAGATTCAGGAACCGCTCCACCATTGGGTTCAAACACAATTTCTTCTTCAGGGGCTATTTCTGCCATTGAGTGTGTTTGTGACATGAGTTCACTTTCGGGTGCCCACGATGGATTCTCTTCATGGTTGACGCTAGAACCTGTACCTGGGATGTCAATGTCAGGATCGAGAGGAGGCCACTCTCCCTCTTTATCAGGGAGATCCTCGTTGTTACCACCATTTTCCTCCTCGGGCAACTCACTGTCCGTGTCACTGTACGGAATCGCACTTTCATGCAAATGGGAATCTCCAAAACTGTCTTGTGGTGGATCTTCGGGCTGCCATTCGTCTGGGTCTTTGGCAGGAGATTCTGGAAGTCTAGGTGAATTTGGCAATGGAAGGGGTGTGGACTTCGCAGGAGGTGACTGCCAGGCAGGACCTGCATTTTCAGTAGGACGTCGGTCCAAACCTTGCATGTAATCTATAGGATGATACTCTTCTTCATGCGATGGCGTCTCATCGACAAATGATTCTAGACCTGGCGCTGGTTTGGCAACAACTGGGCTCATGTGAAACACTTTGGCAAGTCTTTGTCTAGGGTCCGAGACAAGGCTTTCAAGCAAATAACCGTCGTTTGCATAGTCTTTGAGTCTGTTTGGAGTATTGGGATCGTTGCTCGGGCCTGTATCTTCCGTTGGATCAGTGGGTTCATTTTGGAATGGCGTCGAGGCCGTACTTCCAGGTTTAACAAGAAGACGACGAAGGTAATCGAGAGTATGCAATGTGTTGTCATAGTCTTGAGAGGATTGCGAAACAGAGGCTACCAATACGACCTTGGACGACTCAAGTGGTCGCTGTAGAACCTTAGTAAGGGTGGTCTCACGGTAGGACAGCGCTGGCTCAGTACCGGTAGTAGACTGCAGCAGCAGCTGACGAAGAGCCAGCCCTAAACTGACCGACCTACGATACGCCGTGGCACTATTCCCTGGTGCCTTGTGCTTCCCCTCCGAAGACATTTCGACGCATGTGATTTGAGAAATGGTAGTCAGATCATTCTTGGGTTCTTGATTTGCCTCCCAGAAACTGATTGTGGCAATGACAATGGAGTCAGGAGATCGACTTCTCAAAGAAAGAGAACGTTGAATAGCCGCTGTGTCGTCGATGGGAACATGCACAAGACCTTCCAGAAGAGCACCATTCATGTCAATGTGACGAAGGGCAACCTCCTTGTTGGCGCCTTGCTGCAAGTCTCGGAAGGTATCTTTGTCGGCAGGAATTTCCACCATAGTTAAGGACCCCACAATTTCAGTTTCCACCAGGGACAAAGAGTGAGAAATAACCTTGGACAATAGAGACTCCCCGGAGGTTTTGTCGATGCATGTGGGTCCTTGACCCATGCTGATGACTGTAGATGATTGTTGTTCGAGAAGGGCATCCTGAGAAACGGCTCGTGCAAGAGAATCAATGGTTGAGAATTGAGAGGGTGCTGGCGCACTGCCAGGAGGAAGGGGAAGATCCTTAGGCCACATGACGTGATGAAATTCGTAGAGTCGGGCCCAGTCTTCCGAGGCAATATGAGCCACCTGAGCCACCAAACGAGCTGTCTCCATGGTGACTTGTACGGGGATTTTCTTGCCAAAAGCAGAGGGGTTGACAACGACCATATCCCGGGGACTTTTTGGCTTGTTGATGAGAGGAGGTTGTGACTGATGTTCGTTCTTGACATGAGGAAACAAACAGCGTTGATCCGGATCTGGACATGCGAGCACGCGGACAACCACGCTAACTTTTCGACAAGGTTGGAGCGAAACATATTGGAGATACTCATCGCGTTGATCTTGCTGTCTTAGGAGCGGAGAAAAAGGCGAGAGAAGACCATTGACAAATGACGGAGCTTCTGTGAGTTGAGGACTGACCATACCAGGCAAATTCCGAGGCGTCGACAAGCGCGGTGCAAGTTGAATCGAGAGATCTGATTTGTTCAGAGCCCCCACTTCTTCATCAAAACTTTCCCCAGCTACATCATGAAGGTAATCATCATATGACTTGTTGTCAGCCTGCTTCCCCGCGGAGATGAATTCTTTCGACATGCTCGGAACCACAAGGCGTCGGCCCCGTGAAATGATGAAATGATCTTTGGATGGAGGCATTGGCTTGGGTGGGGTCGGTGTTGTCACATTCTTATAATCTTACGTATCATAGCTACACAAGTATATTCCAACATAAATTTTGGATCCATGTGCGAGGTGCACGAGGTCTCGGATCTCCCACCGAAATCCATCCAATGACTGTCCGTTTCCCCTCCACCTTCTTGCATAGAGACGACGGAAAATAGTCCCGTCAAAACGCTCCGTAGTCGTGTGGCACGCAATTTCTGTCCAAGAATTTTTGGGGAGTTGGAAGACACAGTATATTGTGAGTAGACAACGCATTGGAGTTTCCTTGGTGGAGTCTGCGTTAGCACGACACATACAAGGGAGTGGAAATTGTCAAACTGGGAACTCACTTCACCTTTTAGAATACGTCTCAACACTACTTTATATTACTACTATTAGAGCACTTTGACCATGAAGCTATCTTGGACGCTTCCTCTGGCGTTGATGGTGCCCAGCACATGGGCTGCCGTCGACGAACGCTCTGTTCTATTAGAATTCTTCAAGGAGACAGGTGGAGATACATGGAACGAAAACAGCGGTTGGGTGGACAACTCCGGTGATATTTGTGATTGGTATGGAGTCATCTGTGACTCTGATGATTTGGGCTTGGATAGTAGACGTCGACTAGACGACGATGCACAGGTGTTGGGAATCTATCTTCCCAGCAACTACTTGACGGGTCGAACTCCTTCATCGCTGTGGACGCTACCTGCTCTCATTGCAATTGATTTTTCCGACAACTCTCAGCTGGACGTCAACTTCGTCGGGTTGGAGAAGGAAGACGCCTCTCCTTTGGCCGTCCTCCGATTGCCTGTTACTGCGACTACCAGTGTCACTGATCTAGCTGGTGTAGCTGCCACGTTGCAAGAACTTGAGCTTTCTGAGAACAATTTCGATAGTCAATTCCCCACTGAGTTGCTCGCGCTCACTAAACTCTCTGTGCTCAAGCTTTCCGAATGTGGACTCGTCGGTACTATTCCAGACTCCATTCGAAGTATGAGTGCGCTTCGTGAGATCAACATGCACAAAAACGACCTCACAGGAACCTTGCCATCGGGTCTTTCCAAGTTGGTCCACCTTCGCCACCTCACACTCAGTCAAAATCAACTTCATGGAACCATTCCTGCATTCATGAGTGATTACCTACTCCTCAAGGAACTATGGCTGTTGGATAACGATTTCACGGGACCTCTTCCTAGTTTGAACCAAGCCCCAGATCTCCACAAGGTCAGTCTCCAGGACAATTCCTTGACGGGAACTATCCCTACAGACTTTTTGGAGGCCACAGCCGATTCTCTGTCGGAAGACCAAATTATTGTCAATCTCAAGGGCAACCAACTTACGGGATCTATCCCGTCCGAGTTGGACAACTTGGAAGGTCGGTATGTGTTGTGGCTCATTGCTGACAACCAGTTCACAGACTACAGTGATTCCTTCTGCGACAATGCCCTCTGGAACAATGGATATGTTGCCGAATATGATTGCAAGGGGTTTTTGTGCCCCCCTGAGACCTACAGTCGCCATGGATTCCAGACGAACGACACTGCGTGCCAACCTTGCGAGTCCGCTGAATACTATGGAACCACCTCTTGCTTCGAATACAACGATTACACTGCACTCAAAGAAATCTACGACGAGCTCGATGGAGACAACTGGGTCAACAACACTAATTGGCTCACTGACGACGATGTTTGCACGTGGCATGGTATTGTTTGTTGGGAAGTTGAAGGAACTGACACGGGCCGTGTCCGCAAATTGTTGCTCCCGAACAACGGCCTCATTGGAACTGTCCCCAGCACTGTTTACAGTTTGCATGACTTGACCACCATCGATTTCAGCCACAACGACATTGTCCTTCCGTTTGATGATTTGGTTCAATCACCTCACATCTTCAGCATCAATGTGGCGCGCACCAACACCAAGGATTACGATGGTATTGAAGGTGCCTCCAACTTTTTCCAGGAGCTTTATGCTGATCACACCCCTATTTCGGGAACATTTCCGCAAGAGATCTTGAACATGAACAAGGCCACAGTTTTGTCTTTCCAGGAATGTGACATCTCTGGTCCTTTCCCCGAAGGATTGTTCAACCTCGTTAACTTGGAAGAGATCTACCTTGCCGACAATGCCCTCACTGGAACCATTCCTGATCAGTTCGACGTGTTCCCTTATTTGACTACCGTATCTTTGGCCAAGAACAAGCTTCATGGATCTATTCCCACAACGTTCGACGACGCTCCTAGCTTGATTGCTGTTTCCCTAGAAGATCAGGTGTCCAAGGGTGGTGGCATCACGGGTGCACTTCACGCTTTTGATACCACCACTACACTTCGCTCGCTTCGGTTGAGCAACAACAAGTTGGAAGGTGACCTCCCCGAGGATTTGCTTGCAAGTCTCGAGGGCGATCTTCCTGTGACTCTCGATTTGGCCAACAACTACATCACTGGAACTGTGCATGCTGCATATTCTCGCTTTTCCAAGATTAACTTGTTCTTGGAAGGAAACTTCATCTCGAAAATTGAAAGTTCCCTTTGCAAATTGAGTGATTGGATGTCTGGCAATGTTGCTGAATACGGATGCGACGCCATTCTTTGTCCAGCAGGAACCACTGGTTCGAGGCGACAGTACCTAGGTGAAAATACATGCGTAACTTGCGAAGAAAGCGGTTTGTCGGCGGCATACATGGGGCAATCTGTGTGCGGCACAGACCCCACCGCAAACTTGACAACTAGGGACACTTTGGAACTCCTCTTCGATTCGTGCGGCGGCTCTAGCTGGGCCTCACAAGATTATTGGAAGACTGACACTTCGATCTGTGATTGGTATGGAATTTCGTGCGATGAAAGTGGTAGTGTTACGGCGATTCAACTTGGAGGCAACCAATTGACCGGAACCTTCCCAACTGCCATCTACAAACTTCCTACCCTCCGCTCCCTAAAGCTATACTCGAACAAAATTCACTTTTCCTTTGATGGTGCTGAGAATGCCGAGAACCTTCAGACGCTGGTACTTGATGATATTGGTTTGAAGTCTCTTGCTGGTGTCGGTGCTATTCGTACATTGACTGAGCTCAACGTTGCCTCCAACAAGTTGGGAGGCACTATTCCCGAGGAAATGTCTCGCCTAGTCAGCTTGAAGACTGTGGACATCTCTGGGAATGACTTTTCAGGGGTCCTTCCTTCTGCCTTGAAGAACATGGCCTCTCTATCCACTTTCAAGGCGGCCAACAACAAGCTTTCTGGTCCTCTTTACAGCTTTGCATCCAATGTCAACATGCTGTATTTGGATGTCTCCAATAATATGTTGACAGGAACTATCCCAAGCGATTTGCTGGCTAGTGCAACCGATACAGAGAAGGTGGTGCTCGACATTACTTCGAACAAGTTGTCCGGAACTGTACCCGCAGATTTGACTCATTTGCATAAGCTTGCCATTCAAGCCGGAGGAAATCGTTTCACCGCCATTGATGACACTCTTTGTGAAAACATGGCCTGGAATGACTACGACGTTGAGAGCTACGGGTGTGATGGAATCATGTGTCCAGCTGGCACATGGAACTCACGCGGACGACAGTCCAGCGACGATTCCCCTTGTGTCGAATGCAACAAGGCCAAGTATATGGGAGCTACGGCGTGTTCCTCAGGGGCATCCTCCCCTACCCTTGGTCTTGGTGCCCTCTTGGTCGGTCTGTGGCTACTTTTTGCTTAGGTCTATTGTACATTATATTTACTGTTAGTAAGTAAAGTAATTATACTTTCTTTTCAATACATTGAATATCTCTAGCCTAGGAGCCTTTCTGGGATTCCATTCAAGGGTCAATCCCGCGTCCGTTAAGCGCGAAATATTGCTGCGTGTTCCGATTGCTCCGATGCCTGAAAGAGGTCACAAGAGTCACACAACGAATTATATTTCAGTGGCTCAGGTTGACACGAGGAATCTGTTGAGCAAGAGGCAACAATCATGGCTACAGAAGGGCGGGATCCTTCAGGCTTCGTGACTGTTCCACCTTCAGTTGTTGTCAAGGCAACAGGAACGACTAGACACGATATCAACGGGCTTTTGGGGATTGTGACAAGTTTCAATGTGGAAAGGGAATGTTACTTGGTTCACATGACCAAGTCTCAATCCACAATGGCATTCAAAAAGGAACACTTGCAGAAAGCCAGTGCGATGGAGTCCTATCAAGCACAGATCGAGCAGCTTCAGAATGATGCTCGAGTACGAGAAAAGATGAGCAAGTACTTGAACCTTTGTCGTCTCTACGTGGCTCCCTGGCAATTGTCCCACGTGATTGGTGGGGCCACCGTCATCTTCACAGTGCTTGTGTATTTCTTGGGGTTTTTCAAAACAGTTATGACTGTGTCGTTGACCGCTCTTATTCTCATTATTGCGGGTCCTGATTTCCCTCGCGGCCCCCAAGCTGTAGTAGACAACTTTCCAGAGAGAGCGAGAACAGTGATGGAAAAACAAATGCCGATTCTCAAAGGAAAGCTCACCAACAAAGCAGCTGCCACTTTTATTCTTTGTTTGGTGGGTCTGTGTTTGCAAAGTATATTCTTCTCGGGAGGTCGTGGTTTTTATGGAGGTGGACACGGGGGAGCCCCACAAGTGCGGCACGTGATTGACAAGGCGATGTTGGAGCGGTTCTACAACATGGGATATGAGGATGCTGCCAAGGGACGCCCACATGGGATCAATCTTGACGCAGAGCTAGCGATGGCGAAAACACTGTCCAGAAACATGCTGTATACGGATACTCTTGCCACGGAAGAGACGGAGGCTAGTGTCGTGAACAAGTCATCTATCGTTTGGAAAAGAATCAACATTATCAATATGGGGTCCATATTCTTTTTGTACCGTTCTGCCATTGAATTGGGAACGGATCAATCGACAAAGCTATTCAGTGTGGGTCAACTTGCCGCAAATATTCAGCACCACACAGAATGGTGGAAAAAAGCGTTACTTGTGCTCAGTGTATACAATGTTTGCAGGATATTCTTGTAACTCCTCTAGTCGGGATTGTATTTGTACTGTAGCGGTGCCATTGATAAATAGTTTACAAATGTAGCGCTAGTAGTGGCATCTTGAAGGTGACTGTACTAGACAATCTACATTGGTGGAGGAGGAGGCGGCGGTGGAGGAATAAAACTGCCTCCTGGAGGTGGTGGAATGCCACCCATTGATGGTGGAGGCGGAGGGGGCGGGGGTGGTGGAACTCCAAGTCCCGATGGTCTGCAACAAAATAACGTGTTAGTAAGCCTTTGTTCATGGCAGCGACAGTTGTATAACATTCACACGAAAATGACGTACACCATGGCTGGAGGAGGCGGTGGGGGTGGCATTGGAGGCCTGAACGATACAACGATGGCATCCTGTTAGCAACAGAAACAACAACACAAACCTGCAGATAGTTCATTTGAACGCAGAACGTACCTAAGAGCCGGAGAAACTCCAAAAGGCATGGCTGGAGCTCCAAATGGAGCATTTGTCATGGAGGGAGGTTGTTGGTGTTGCTGCAGCGTTCTTCGTTGTGCTGCAAGCATTCGTTCAGCTCTACTTCCATGTCGTTGGGATTCTCCAGCAGGTCTTCCCGTTGTTTCTGACTCTCCCGCAAAATCCTTCTTAAAGGCGTATTGCACGACAATTTGTCGGTTCCCCAGATACTGCCCATTCATGCATTCTAAGGCAGTATCAGATGCCTCAAAAGAATCGAAACTGACAAATCCAAACCCCTTTGATTGGTTCGTTGCTTCGTCCCTCATAATCTTGGGTTGTCGTATCAAAGTTCCAAAAGCCGAAAAAGTGTCATACAGCAGATTTTCGTCGACATCATTCGGATCCAAGTTTCCGATAAAAAGATTGGCACCCACATCCCTGGACTGTTCTGCCTTGTTGTTGAGAGAAGATTTGGAAACACGGAGAGCCCGGCCATAAAGCTTAATCATGTTCAGAATAGTGATGGCATAGTCCGCATCTACAACATCGAAAAATTCCACGAAGCCGTAACCATTGTGGGCCTGAGTCACTTTATCCTTGGGCATGTAGACTGACTTGACGCGTCCGACCTGAACGAAAAGCTCGAGGACGAGACTTTCACTACAGGAAGGATCTAGATTTCCGACATACACCGTAGCATCTTGGTTTCGGTGTTCTACTTGAGCCAGACTGGCCATTGGAGCTACACTATCGATCGATTAGAACCAGTAGAGGTGTAGCTACGGTGAGTGGTCAATGGTCGAAGACTTCGTGTTTCCAGCGTTCTTGTCCCAACCGTCGTCCGCTGAACGGAGCTTACAAACAGACAGACGTCAGACGTACGGCGTACATACGCATCACTGGGACCATCCACCGTGTTCCATCGGAAGCCCCAGAGAATAGGTATCTTCCGGCGGCGCCGCCTCCTCCAGATTCTGGGAGCCGCAGTAGTAGCAGTATTATGTAGACAGGTGCAGGAGTGAGGTACATTATGGACAGAAATTTGTTAGGGAATGGAATGGAGTGGCAGACTTGCAACATTCTTCGGAACCCTATGAGTGACCACTGACCACCTTTTGACCGGAGTAGTATTTCTATCCCATTCTGGTTGGAAGTGAATTGCCCAATAGTTTTCAGTACAAAAATGCCGTAAGAACTCCCACTCCCAAGCACCGGTTTCCCGACCTCTACCACATTCTTTGCGCAATAATAATTTTGTGTCTGAAGAATAGAGTGGTAACGGCATGCGACAAGACTCATTAACATGTCGCCCGTCGTAAGCGATCCGACTTTCCACGCTTCGGTAGTACCTGGCACCTGGTGGGCGACGTGTGGATTTGCGAGGAGTACTCGTACTCGTACTCGTGGCAAGAGGCGAAAACAAAAAACAAAACAAAAAACAACCACTTCAGTTTGACGACTATGACTACAGCCATGCCTGAGCTCTCCCAAGAGCAAGGGGAGGCACTCCAATTAGCAATACAGCATATTATCCCGTACTGCACCGACGATGCGGACCAAGAAGTCCTGCGTCACTTTAGTGCTGGACTTGCAGCCGGTGACGAGTTGACAGGCGAGCTTCTTGATGGTGCCACCAACTATTCCTTTGCCGTACGTCTCAAAGGTAATAAGACAACAGGAATGTTTGTTAAAGTTGCCAAGTCTTTTGCTAGATGGAACCCTGAGGGTACCTTTGCTGTGGAGAGACTCACAATTGAATATGAGATGCTAGAGCGTTTCACCAGGCTGCTTGGACAGTCTGCGCCTGTGGCCACGCCGTACTTTTGTGTAGATCTTCAGCCACAGGCCCGAATGATGGCAGTTGAACTGGCCCCTTCTCACGAACCATGGGCGGAGCAGTTCACCCGAGGTAACGTGGATGACCGCATCGTCCAAAAGGCCGCCCGTTTCCTTGCTATTGTAAACTCGCAGTTGCCCGAGGAAAGAGATTACAACGATGGCATCAAGGAATCGTTCAGGGATCTTTTTAGACTGACAAGAAGGACGGGCGAGGAAATACTGGCCACTGATACTGAGCCGGCTAACCACTATGAAGCTCGGGTGAAGGAGCTTGGACCTCGCTTCGGTGAAATCGTCGATGGACTTGCGACTTCCTTCGAGAAGCAAGAAGTCTTCTTGCACGGTGATGTTCACGCGTTCAATGTCATGGTGGAATGCATGGCAGATTCTGGAGACTTTGGTGAGAAGGGGGAGTTCTATGTTTGCGACTGGGAGTTCTCTCACTTTGGGTCGAAGGGAAGGGACACAGGAAGTTTCCGTGCCTGGCCTATTGCGTCGGCATACTTTCTCGCCGTTCGAGGCGAGCAAGAAAAGGCATTCGCTGTTATCGATGCTATGGAAAGATTTTGGGATATATACGTTGAATGCTTGTTGGAGCAAAAACCAAGATCAGAGGAATACGTTTTGGAGCTATACAGATCAACTTTGTCGTTCTGTGGATTCTATGCGTACAGTGCGAATGTTTTGCTGAAAGTACACCATTCAGGTATGCCATTCCACTTGGTTTCTGAGCAAGAAGGCAAAGAGGTCCTGGCATGTCTTGCGTACACAGGTTTGTACTGTATTGAGTATGGCTGCCCATGTACTGAGCCCACATTGACGCTACCGGCGTTGAGAACTTGGTTCAAGGACCTCGTTGAAAGCCAACTGCATCGTCTTCTTGCGATGAGATGTTGACAAAACGCATACTTTCTTTAAGCTCGTTTTTCTCATAGCATGTACTAGTATTTGATAAGTTGATAATCAGTCTCCATTAGTATCACTATCTACTTGGCAACTCACTGGCAACTCCATAAAATCCCAAGCCGCAACAACATTTGACGAACCAAGGTCACTGCTCTCAGCTGCCTGCTGCTCAATTTTCGACATTATGGCCATGCTTTCTAAGGTCTGGTCCCCCCTGTACCGAGAGCTAAAGTGGGTGAGTACTAGCCTTTTGGCACCCAGTGCCTTAGCAAAATCTCCAGCCATTTGTGGGGTGGAGTGTCCATGATCAACAGCATCTTTCGTAACAGATTTCTCTGATGTGTCGCGGTCGATGCCGGGCAAGTACGTGTTGGTTGCTTCGTGAACCAAAATATCAGCACCACTTCCCAATTCTGCAAACAAAGACTGGTTAGTATTCTGGCTCTGCAACAACGTTTAAAAAGAAACGAGCGAGGACAACTTACTCAATAGGGACCTTGCCGAGGCAGTGTCACCGCAAACCACAATTTTACGGCCTTTCACAGGAGGATCCGTGGCATCTTCTTGCTTAAGAATAGTACCGTCGGGAAACGCAAAAGATTCACCGACTTTCATGTTCTTGACCAAAGCCATGACTTTCATTGGTACCTTGTGACCGGCTTCTTTCAACCCTTCGATGTTTCGCTTGACAATCGGTGTGACGACATCATTTCGTAGACGACCTGGTTTCTCTTTCTCTTCGACGACATAACCAAGGCAGGCTACCGAATGAGACATCGGGGCAGCTCTGATCATGTAGTGAGCGTTGTCTTCAAGTTCCCAAACAGGTGCTCCGTCTGCACTCTGTTCATGGTCATACATGGGATAAATGTCCCGACCCCCTGGTGACTCCCCGTAGCGATATGATCGATCCAACTTGATGTTCTGGGATTGGCATACCCATCCATCTGGATCAAGATCACCATAGGCCCACCCCCTTACATGGACATGTTTGGGTCCCACATTGACAAAACGACCATTTCTTTGGTTTCGTCGCCATTCTGGCGCATGGGGTACTTCCTTTAGCTCATGCACTCGATACCTAGCGGCGCTCCGAGACACTGAGTAGTGCAAAGCACATCGCAACCACATCCTTAGGCCTTCCGGACCGTAAATGTCAATTGGTGCAGCCCCCGCCTTGTTCCGTTCTGGTCCAATCAGACACAGCAGGCTTGGGAGCCCGAAGCTGTGATCACCATGGCTATGAGTTAGAAAAATCTTGTTGATCTTCCCCGCTTTGAGAAATTTGGCCTTTTGGATTTGCCCCTAGAAGTTGAGAATTGCAAACGCGCACAAGGTTAGAATTGGTCTCGGTATCAGAGGTATGCAGGGGTGGGGACGAATCATTGCATCAGATTTTTTGAGTATCTTAGTAAGATGAGTATCACCATGGAGTTGGACTCTCAGACTGGTGCCAGCATCTATAGTTTCCTCATTTGCAAGCAAAGCAATTTGAACAGTTGTCAGTCACATACCTGAGTTCCCTCACCACAGTCAAAAAGCCATGTGTGGCCACCCATGATGCTGTCTGCTTCGTCCGAATCAGCTGAATACCTCTCTTTGACATTCATCTTTAGAGAAATACAACTTACACCCCTATGAGAGCTGGGGGAGCAACTTGCCGTCCCAATGAACCCCAAATCCATATCACCAGAAGACTTGGTGGAAGACATAAACGGGTGACAAGACTGTCGAACATCAGTGTCTCTATCTATTTTTGCTTTCGACTTCTCGCACTCGTTGAAGTAGTTCAATAGCTTTAGGTAGTCCTCCGGGGTATCGCCCAATCTTCCGCCGAAGGATTGACCCTTTGGCATGGACAAAGGGATGCGCCTTGTACGCTTAGAAGCGCCATTGTGTTTAGAGGCGTAGAGTATTGATGTAGGTACAGGGGCACTGTTCACCGTTTGAAAAAATGCAAACCCCGCAAACGCAGAGACTTGTGCAACGCAAAACAATAGCAGTGTAACCAAAATCAAATCAAGAGGAATCTTTGTGAAACATAGCCGTGGCGTACATGGCTTCGGGTCCATCGAAAGCGACAGGTCCAATCAAATTGATGGTAGTAACCATATCCAAAATAGTCAACACGCAGGCCAATCAATATGTTCAACCAGTGGTGCAAACTATGAGAAAATTTCAAAGGTTGCAAACCACCGATACCACATACTTGGCTTGTAGCAACAAGAGGTCGAGGGGATCCCCGAGAAGTCGTGGTCGTCCGTGCGGGTGGATACTGTCCGTCGTCAGATACCCCCAAACACCATATCCAAAATGTTGTATACAAGGACATATACATACGTTGGCACAAAATCAGAGATACTCAACGTATGAAAACCTCATGTATGGATAAATGATATCGCTATGTAGTTTGGAAAAAGCGTCGGGCGTCACTTTATAATTGTCGCCTCTCCCCCAACAACTAGAAACCAACTAGAAACAACTGAGGAGGACTACACATTTTGACGATGGTCCCGAGAAGGTGGATGATCCCTGATTGTTGTCTCGAAGACCTTCCTTTTCGTTTGCCTCTATTCTGTTGCATGATGGTTTAAGAAGAGTTCAGACGCATCAGCTGGTGTTGTAGGTTTTTATCTCCGGGTTATGATACGCTGGTTGAAATAGGCGCCAAATAAATTAATGTATACGTGTATGAATATATGGTGAGAAAATTTTTATCGACGGGGCCTCGCTGAATCGCTAGGAACCACATTTTCGGCCGAAGGCAACTATTTCTGGTCACCAATCGTTCGCTACAAGAATATATTTCCATTCAGGAGGCAGCGCCGTTTCCGATTCAACAACTGGCAGCAGCAGTAGTAGCAGCACCTCCACCCCTTGTAGTTTACATTACTTTTGTGTTGATCAATACCATGGAGTTGCCGGAATCGACAGAACAGAACATCCCCCCAACCCCTGTCAGCGCGACGGTGGGACCCGAGGTAGCACAAGATGAAGTTCCCGTATCATCGCCGAGGGCAAAACGGAACTCAAAGTCCAAAGATAAAAGAAAGAAAGACGGATTCGAATCTTTTCACGACATTTTTGTCAGATCAATGGAGGAGACACAGAGACTCAATAGAAGCGTCCAAGATCTGTCATCAAATGGTGGCGTCCTCATGGATACCATGAAAGATATCGAGGTGGTCGCTGCTGGAACATTTGCTTCTATCACCGATTGGACAAAACGTAAGATGTCTACAAGGGAATCCAGACAAGACGAGATGCCCTTGTCCAAGCACTCGGAAGGATCGTCTCAGGGTGATGCCGATGCAGACAGAAGTCAACCTTCTCAAGGTAGCAAAGTACAAGGAAACACAGTCCTTCAAGATCTCGCTTGGCCCTTGTCGTTTTTGACTCTCGATAACGATGAGGATGGACCAAGAGAGGGCTTTGCCCCTCAATTCCGCAGGATGAGGGAAGCCGTCTCCAAGGCAGTCAGCAAGGACTTCAACAACGCCGCAACTGACATTTGGCGATTCGCTGCTGGCAGCCGAGACGATGACGAAAATTCCATTGGATCTCTAGATTCGCTTTTGGAAGAAACAAATCAAATTCGTCGCCTGGGGTCCTGGGGTACTATTAACACTGTAGGAACCGGTGGCACCAACGGCACAAACGATACAGACTTGGAAATTGGATTTGGCCTGGAAGACGATGATGGCAACATTATCGACCCTGTGCTACTGGAAAAGGCTCAACGGCACCGAGAAAAACGATCCAATCGAAGGGAGAAACTAGTCAAATTTGACTATCCTCCCATCAAGTCCCTTCGACAGTGTCCTCGTCATGACCCAGAGCTTCTCCCTGACTTGTTTTTCACAGAAGGCGAGTTGGACCAAATCGAAGATGATCGATACTCAACCATGAGCACCGATGATATTGAGATTGTGGCCGTTTCCTCAAGTGGCCCATCCGAGCCATCCCAACAAAGATCCAAGATCTCCAAGGCCAAGCGTGGAGCTGCTTTCGACGACGCCGTTGACAGTCACTTGGCCAACACAAGAGAGCAACCAGCAGAAACTGGATGGAAGAACCCCAAGGGAAGAACTTCCACTCCATATCGACGTCGAAGAGACGAGGATGATGAGGAGGCAGACTTTCCAACGGGTGAATCCACGTCCCCCAGTAACGGTCGGCTGGTGAAGGGAGTCCAAATCTACCTTCGAGAACGATCAACTGGAGCCTAAGGATAAATAGACCTTTTCTATTGTTTTTGAAACTCCAGCAGAATGCATCTGCAAGTTCACAAGTACACGATTACCTGCACCTGATGTCTCGAAGATTCTGAAGCGACGCAACCCTCCCAGCGCAGGGTCCTGAAGGTTTAACTGCACTTCCGATGCCCTCATGTCGTCAACAGATGGATGAAACAGCGAAACTGATTTTCGCTTCCATATTATTTAATGAATAAGTTCTCGTATCACGTATCACCTCTGTACTACTGCTAGCTAGGTTGACTCATTCGAGTCGTGGCATGTCCCGCACAAAGAAATCGAAAGTTCCCAGGCTGCATCGAATGAGTCAGAACGAACAAATTGCACCATACGCACGATCCCTCCTGTTGGGGTTTCCATTTTCACATACTTCAGAAGTTCCCACTACGAGTACTTGTACCCAGAACGACGATGTTGCTCCGAGACCTTCAAGAAGACTCCTCTGGCAAGAATTTTATTTCCTTGATCATTGCAATTGTAGCTGCAGTTGCACTCCTTATTCTGATTTGTCGTCGCGGCTCCAGTTTGCCTCGCCCTCCAGAGGGAGATGCGTTGGTAGTACAACAACGGCTGCAACGTTATTTGATAGCCCAGTCGCGACTTCGACGTCTCGGGTTGTATCCTCAGACTGCCGTTGGTGCAGATGGATTTGAGCTAACTGCAGAAAAGGCGGAAACCAAGCGCAAGGAATGGTTGCAATGGTTTACTGTACGAGGCCTTCAGAGGTTGTTGGCAGAGACCGATTTTGTGGATGGGCAATCCATGGATCGAACGACCGATCAAGGAAAGAAAGGATCTATAAGAGTTACACGTAATCTTCCATCCTATTCGGATCAAGTGACGTCGAGTCAATGCGTCATCTGTATGGATGCTTACGTTCAAAATGAAACCGTGGTATTTTCCAACAACAAAGAATGTACTCATTGTCTCCATCAAGAGTGTGCGTTGGACTATCTTGTCCTTTCTCACAAGCAAGAGAAGATTCCATGCCCAGTCTGTCGCCGGCAACTGGCTATCCTTGACGTCAATGAATCTGTGGTATAACTCACGAAATGTCATGAATATGGTCGTGGCGAAAAGATGCCTGACTTCGATGGATTCGCCAACGCTCATACATACTGCAGTATTCAGGAAGGTTGGCTGCACCTGAGTATGTATGACCCTTGCCACTGAGAGAGAGTCTCCATTTTTGGTCAATCTCCAGAATGCTGAGGCCGGATGTTTCAGGGATGGTCCACACGCTGATAAAGGCAGCCATGGCACTGGCGTACCCACAGAGAAGGAATAGGTCCAAGTCACTGGGGAGAAAATTGAACATGACAGCAGCGATCAGTGCTCCAGCCTTTCCAGATGCAGCGCAAATGCCGTGGCATAGGGTGCGCATTTCCGTGGGAAACACTTCGGCGGGAACAAGGAAGGTTGTAGCGTTGGGCCCCAATTGACCGAAGAAAGTAGACCCCAAGTACAATAGAACCAATTTCCATGATGAAAGAGTTTCAAAGCAGAATCCACAAAGGATAAACATGATTCCAGTAATGACAAATCCCCCTGTTTGTAACCCAAGGCGGCCAATGTGCGGATTGTCCAGTAGGAATGCAGCACCAAAATATCCCAACAAAGCCACCGTGGCATTGAGCGTGGCTGCCACTGCGAATTCCAACAATGTCGTCTCCTCACCCGTTAACGCAATGAGGAAACTCGATTGGAACAGCTTGTTCCCATAGAATGCAATGTCCCATAGCAGCCAAGTAGCACTAGCACCAAACAATCTCATCCCGTAATCACGAAGTAAGAGTGCCACAGGAGTCGTAGGCCCATTTCGACCGTCGGAGAAATACTGACCCATCCTTTGACTCTCCAATGGATCCATTGCCACAGATGGGTAACTCAACGAGGAAACATTGGAAATGGTGGTGACCAGACAGGGGGCACTACCTGGTTCTGCCGTTTCCGATTTCTTGTCGTCAGAACTTGTGGAGACTTTGGTCTCTAGAAGTTCGCGCTGCTGTTGGTCCGCTGCCCACACGGGGGATTCTTCCAAATACAGAATGCGGCTGACCAGCACTCCCAGTAAGACGAAGGCCCCAATCAAATAGCTGAGTCTCCAAATGGTGTAAAGAGCCTCGTCACTGTAGTCATCTTGGTCTTGTCTGAATAGAAGCAAAAGCAAGGAGAGTACTACAGAGTTGAACCAAATTCCCATTCCTTGCATGGAAAAAACGAGTTGGACTTGTCGACCGGTTGAGGTCTTGGTGGGAGCCGCTTGCTGATCGGCTGTTTCCAGCTGATGTACCGCTTTTTCTGACGCCGATGAGGCAGACAAGGGGTACTCTCCTCCAACGCCCACCCCAAATAGGAAAAGAACGATACTCAACAGACGAAACATCCAAAGGGACGAAGGGACAAAGGAAACCAAAACCAACGCCAGAGAGCCCCCCGCCATGAAGGATGCCGTCAGTATCGACCCTTTGCGCCGCCCAATAGAATTGGCCAAATATCCAACTACCAGCATCCCAACAATAACACCCAACACGACACTGTAGGACAAGGAATGCAGTAGTCGGGGGGAGCATTCCTCAAACGCAAAACAATCTGGGAAAAGTCTGGAAATAGTAATGGGAATGGTGCCAAATGAGAAAAAGTCATGTACAAAAAGAATGAGCTTTCTCCACATAGTTGACATATTCTTACCTTTCCCATAGAGGTTTCAATGTTCCAATTGAAAATAGGATGTATGACTCCCTGCAGGTAAAAAAAGCGTGGTTAGAACAAGACACGAAATGGAAGCTCAGAAAAAGGCGGGAAATGTTGATCTCAATAGCGCAAGTACCTACCCAAACAACCCCATACCCGGCCAAGCACTCTCCAAGAACCAAGTGTTAACTGCTCGTTGAATTCTAGTACACGGTGCCATCCATGTCGGTGGTGACTGATCCATTTCTAGTGGGAGGTGAATGGCAGCCGGCTCGTCATCGGCTTGGTTGCCTTCGTGAAGGGCATATCCACACTCGGTCAACTCGGAAGCGGTGGCAGAGCCCTCCTTCATGTTTGTTTGTAGTATGAATGACGCTTTAGAACCTCTGGAGACAAGTATGGAAGTGATGTCAAAAGAGATGTGGTACGCTTTGTTTTTGTCATTGGAGGTGCGTTGTCGGTGCTATGTATCATACATATGTAACATAGGTATAGTTGGATTTGGGTCACTGGATCTTTGGGTTGATTTCCTCGTGGTTCTGTGGAAATCGGTAGGTTTCTACAGTGACAGGTGGAAGGTAGGCAAGGTGTCCAAACGGTAAAAAAGACAAAAGGACAGGCGCAGCGGGCAGGCACTACGACGAGCACGAGCCGCAAACACCCACAAAGCCTTCCTATAATCCACCCCCCCACAAAAGACTTTGTTGTTGCTGTTGTCTCGACGACAAAAAAAATCCATTGAAAATGCCCAACGCCCAAGCAGAAGCCAAGAAGGCAGAAGGAAACGCCTTTTTCAAGGCTGGCAAGTACCAAGATGCAATTGGCAAGTACAAGGAAGCCACGGCCATTGATGCCTCCGTTCCCTCGTACTGGTCCAACATGGCTGCTTGTCACGAGAAGTTGAATCAATACGAAGAGATGCTCGAGGCTGCCCGTCAGTGTGTGTTGGCCGATAAATCCTTCGTCAAGGGATACTTCCGATTGGCCGTTGCCCAAAAGGCTCTCAATGATCTCCCCAACTGCATCAAGACTCTGGAACAAGGATTGGGTGTCCAATCCAACAACCCTGACTTGAAGAAGATGAAGAAGGAAGTCACAGAATTGCAACGTGGAGAGCAAGTTGCCGCCTACTGCAATACTGCTCAAGAGCAAATGCAAAACGGTGACATTCCTGCCGCCATGAAGACTCTCGAGTTGGCCAGTCGGTTGGACGCTGGAAACCCTGACATTGAGAAAATGATGTCCAAGATCAAGCCTAAATGGGATGCCATGGAGGCCAAGCGAAAGGCTAGTCTATCTCCTACCGAAAAGCACAAGGAGCAAGGAGATCAAGCTTACAAGAATGCTAACTTCGAAGTGGCCGTTGAGCACTACACCAAGGCCATTGACGCTTTGAACAAGGAAGGAAAGGGACAGTCCGAGCTCGCCATCAAGGCACACTCCAACCGTGCTGGTACGTATCACTATACTTTGTTTCATTGCTCTGTCACGTTTTGCTACAGTTGGCTCACGTTGCATCTCTCGTCTTTTTTCCACAGCCTGCTACAAGCAAATCTCCAACTTTGATGGAACCATTGCCGATTGTACTGCCGTTTTGGAAGTGGAGCCAGACAATGTGAAAGCTCTTGTTCGTCGCGCTCAAGCGTTTGAGGGTGTTGAACGCTACCGATTTGCTCTTCAAGACGTCAAGACTGTTTTGACCATGCCCTACCAAAAGGTCGGAAAGGCCAACTTTGATCTCTGTAACCAAATGCAGCACCGTCTGCAACGAACCGTTGCCCAACTCAAGCAGATGAATAGCTCGTAAACTCGTTGCACGTGTTGCTCTACTCTAGTACTGTGTTGTAGGCGACTATAGTAGAACGTGGTCTGTGGTATGTAGTTGGTAAACTTCTGCTATAAAAGTCTACGGTTGGTGGTTTGTACATGGCTGGCAATATCCTCTTGTCACGCTCTATCGTTTGCGGACAGGTCTGGATCTTCGAACTCTCTCTACCGGCAGGGACGGGCTTCCTCCTAGCACCCGTTGCATGTCCGTGCGTGACGGAAGGATCCCTCCAGCTGCGCGTTTGGGTCGCTGTTGTCTGTCACCCCGCGGTTCTCGTTGGGATCGACTCTCACGGACGCGCGGTGGTTCTCTACTTCTGTCTGTGTTGTTGGTTGGGATTTGTGATGATGTTGTTGTTGTTGTTGTTGTTGTCGTCGTCGTTGCCCATTCGGGTGAATCGTCTACCGGCAGGAGTTGCTCTAGAAAATCCGGGAGTGGTAACGTATTCTTTCCCTTGGCAGAGACGGCCTCTGGAAGCACTGGATCGTTTTCGTTTTCCCGAATCGCCTCTTCCATCATGGCAGAAATTTCTTCCGAAGAGTAGAACAAGGAAGGATCGAATCGTATGGAAGGATGCGAAATCACTTCAATGTGGTCGGCAAACCCTACTTTTCGAGGGGATTGGTGAATTTCCGATGACGGTTCCATGTTGATTGTATCTTCTTGTCGTTGTTGTTGCTGCTGCTGCGTTGTGTGGGATGGTATATGGCTACTTGTACTCGCAGTTGCTGCTTCTGCTGCTGCTGCTGCTGCTGTGGATTGTCCTGCGTTCTCGTTGATTCTGGAGTGTCTCCTTCTCATTGCAAATTTTTTGTGTAACGAGGCCTCTCTCAAGCTATTCCAGTGGCGTTCCCGGACCCTTTCTAGAACTTGCCCGTGCTTTGAGGCCTCTCGCAATCACGATGTCGAGAGGGAAAATGGGAGTCACCATCACTGACGATAGGCCCAACTCCGGACAATATTCTCTCTACTTAACGAAATACGAATAGGCCGGCTCGAAACGGCACTCTACTTAGACTTCTATTTCCACCGGATGTGGCGAAAAAATTAAGAGGAGATGCATCTGCAGACTTTGAACTGCGACTGATGCCACGAAATGCGCCGCTTCCATACCCGCCGCCGTTTAAGACTTTGTGTAGCAACACGTACAATTCTGTACTAAAGTTCTCGTAATATATAAAATACCAAGTTTGACGGACGAAGTACGAGGCGTTTTGTCGCAGAGGTCTTGCAACAAGACTGTTCGGTGATGGAAAAAGTCATTCCCACGGGAGTCTCCAGACAAAAGAATCCGGATCCAGTTTCTTCTGCTGCCCTGCATCACGATCTTCTTCATCATGGTGTTGTATCACCTTCAGAAGCATATGTGACAAGACGAAAAATGGTCCCTCTCGATAACCTACGACTTTGATACTCCTTCGCTCTCTAGTAGGCACATAGTAATGTCAGAAATCTCCCTTCATTGTCATCATCTATGTTGTTGGCGCAGCCAACAATTAACCCGGGCAAGAGTTCCTTGCCAACAAGACTAATCGGTCTCTACCTTTTGTCGTTTGGAGAAGGGAGCCAAACAACTCTCGTCAAACACGCGGACATTCACAACAATGTCCTGGTAACGTTCACTCATTTCTCGGAGAATGTCGCCAATGTTCCGAGTAACAAGACAGTCTGATTTCCATGGCTCCTCCACGGGGCATCGGTATTCGGAAGTCATGGCGGAGAAGCTGACAGGTTCAAACGTGCCCGGTCTCCACAATACTCCAATGACCTCGGGACACATGTCATTGTATAGAAATACAGCCAAGCTACCGTACTCTTTCCTCAAGACAGAAACGAGATTGCGGACTGGGTTCCAGGCACACAGTACGCCTTCCATATTGTCGTTTCGTAGGTTGCGGTAAACCTTTTGGCGAAGTGCCTTGGGTCCACCCGCAAGCATAGTGGCGCTTCTGTCGAACGCACTGGTCAAGATACCTTCCTCGTTTTCGACCAACGACAGGTTTCCGCCTGTCGAGCTGGACTCCGAGTCGACAACGTAGTCTTTGTCCACGCGAAGTAACAAGCTATAGGACTTGAACGAGCTGGGGCTCTCCTGGAAAACCATACCCCAGTCGCTGTCGTCAAACTTTGTCAAACATTCTTCCATGAACCTGAAAGATCGTTTGGCAAGTTGAACTGCTCTGGTGACAACGACCCATTCGGGTGATTCCACGCTGGGTGTCCAAGTGGATTCCGAAGGCTTTTGTGATTTGACATCGGTTTCCTCGTCATCATTCTCTGATTCCAACTTATTGTAGGGGGCAATGATGAACATGGCAGGGCCATCTGTTCCACTGGATCCTCGCGTTTTCTCGAACAGTTGATAAATCGTGTCATATTCCTCTTCGGAAATGTGACCCCGGGGATTAACAATGAAAGGCTCTCTGAAAAAGGATAAGGTGTTAGGGTCACACAAAGACATCCTGCAAATTAACAATCAACCACCAATACTCACCTGGCCCAATCATGGTTTCCTAGCACTGCCAAAAACCGAACAAACCCAGACAACACAGTTGATGGCCGGACCGCCGAGGCTGCCTCTTCGCTGTAAATCTTGGCAACGATGAGTTCTACAATGTCGTCTGTGAGCAGACCGGAAAGAAGGTGACTTGCAACCCATCTCTTGGCCATTCGAACAGTGGCCGCAGAGGATGGGTGAAGAGTGTACACAGTGTGGACTGTGGCGTGGTGGCGGGATGCCAGTACATGCTTCTTTCGCAGTTCAACCAACAAAGCAGATGCCATGGCGCTCGGGTTGTCCAGCTTCTGCAACAATCGAATCTCGGGGTCGGCCTGAACGATGATTCGGAAGCAATACCCACGGAACCCGATATCCACGTATCCTGGGGAAACGGTAACCTTGCCATCAAAGTCTTGGTTTCCACTTCCTTCAATAACAGCCGCCAACTGTAGAAGCATCGCCATTTTTGCGGCTTCGATTGCCTTCAACTCTGTTGGCCATTTGGAGGATGGCCCAAACTTGATTTGAATCAAGATAGCATCTTGAACCAGTGCTCCAGCTACTTTGTTCTCCCCGGCGCTTGAACCGCCCAGGTACGGATGTGGACTCGGTGGAAAGAGTTCAGAGTATCGTAGGCATGGTGACAAAGGCTCCACAGCATCAATGGGCAAGGGAAGCCTAGGTGCTGAGTCCTTGAGGCCGCCGTCTCCCGACTTTCCTGAACTCTGACGTAGAAAACTGGCCAAGGAGTCAAAAGCCCGCATGATATCTTGGTGGGCGGCCCATGGATTTCTCGATGATCCCTTTGTTGTTGCGACAGAGTCGATTGCTGAAAGCAATGAGGGAATGGATGTCTTTACTGGCTTGGAGGTGTAGTGAGTACGAATCAAGTGTTTGGCGATCTTTTCAACATAACCTCCACTCCATTTGTCGGCGTTGGAAAATGTGGAACTGTCAACGTCATCGTTCCAGACGACGGCCTGTACAATGGCCCCATCTTTGAATTGTCTCAACTGTGCTTTGCCACCCCACAACTCCAGAAACTCTTTAACCTCGGCATCAAGGTTGGCAGGTGGTCCGCGATCTACAACCCGTTGACTAGTTTCGGGATCGATGGCCAGGCCCAGGACAATGTACTCCGAACCTGTTGGTGAAAGAGGCAATTTGGATTTCGCCGTTCTCACTTTTGCGGAAACTTCTGTAGGATATTCGTCGGAATCAAGCGAGTGCCCTGACATATTGCCGTTTCCAGTACTTAGTATCCTCATCGCCTTGATTCTATTGCCTAGACCAATTTCCAACTTTTGGAGAAGATTGCGAGTGCTGGTTTCCCATCCTTGTGTACTCGAAGTCTTCACTTGAACCCGCAGATACATATCCCATTGTAGCCAAAACCTTGTTGGTTGCATGAATAGACTGTCAAAGGCTGTCTTTGTAACACTGAGGGCGTCGAGACTACGCTTTGCGTGCAGTTGAAGTAGTCTCGTATAGTTGGGAGAGACACTTCCCAAATAGTTGTACGTAAGTGTGGGATCCATGAACACTGGGCCCAACTCGTAGCACTTGGTGCGGGAATACAACTCAAGCAACGTAGGTGGATCTTCCTTAGACAAGGGAGTATCTCGGGTCAGTCTGGCGTACATGTCAGCCAAGCTTTCCATGTCTGTTTCCGTCCCCGCTTCCTCTGGCAATACAAGAATCTCACGCTTTCCAGATTGAGGAACAGTAGTCATGTCCTGGCCCTGGGCAGCCCGTACTTGTACCTGCTTGTTGGAAGTGGTATCACCCAACCAGTTGGTGTTGGCCCAGGTTTGCAGCATCACATTGAAGAGCTGCAGAGAAGTCATTCTGGGGTTCACCTTGTGTGTGCGAAGCAAATACACCAACAAAAGGGCGACACTGTTCATGTCCCATCCATCGTGATTCCTCCACAATCCACGTTGTAGCGCCCACACTTGAACCAACACCAAAGCCTCCTGGCAACTTTTATGTTCCACAAGAACATCAAAGTGCCGATCCTCAAAGACTTCCCTGACATCCATGAGTAGCTGGTGATTGTAGAGTTGTGACTCCAATCCCTTTTGTTTGATATTTTGTCGATTTGGAACAAGTCGCAACCTAGGAATCCAGTCCATCGATTTCATACCAAAGTGGAGGTAAACCTGGAACTTGGCCTTGGAACCCTTTTTTGCCGCCGGTGGTTGGACACGAAGGACAGGTGGGCAATTCATACCCCGAGTCCACATGTATTCTACAACTCCCACTTGTTTGGATTTCTTACCAAGCGTTTTTGCCACCTGCTCCATGACAACTTTTCGTTTCTGGGAAGAAAAAGAACACAATTAACGTGAGGGAAATGGATGCCGAACAAGCAATGAAACTGGAAGGGTGATGGCGTGAGCGTACATCAAAGTATCGGTGGTTCATGAAATCCTTGCCTCCAAAAACATCAGTGGGAATTTGAACTTTGACATCAAAGGTTGGAAGAACGTGGGCATTTCCGGACTTTTTAGTGTAGGCGAGACGAGACCGCGTCAATCCAACCAGTTGCACCGAAAGTGCGGAAGTACCAGATCCCGACAACTCCAATGACACTGGTTTATCGGCAAGATCTTGATAGTTTTCAACAGAAAAGGAAGTTTTGGCAATAGTTTTCGAAATCATGTGTAAATACTCGGTCGCATCTCCAATCCACTTGGTATTGTCCAGATCCAGCTGACACTCGTCAAGCAACTCGGTCACCTGCATCCGAAGCAAGTTAGATCTATGAAGATCCATCGTAGCAGAGGTATCGATAGCCTCCAACAACGCCGCATCTTCTGCAATACTAGATGGAGACATGTTGGGTAGATCACGGGAATAGTCGGTCCAACAAACTCTTGGTATTGCACCAACACCACCGATATAGAGGTTTGTTCTTTGAGGAAAAATTCCCAAGTTTGTGAATGAATGGTGTTTCCCAATATGACACGTCATCAGGCAATGAGTCCAACTCGAGGGAGCCACGAAAAGTTCGTACGAGTCGTCCGTCGTCGGTTCGCTTCATGGTCTGCCGACGACACGACGGGAGAAGATCGTCTGGTCGAGGAAAGAGGAGCAATACCTCAAACGTGACACATTCACAAGAGAGATTCGTTCCTTGGTTTACCTGAGCAACGTCTTTATCTACAAGAAAGCACCAATAGCCAACAGCGGAAGATAGTAAACAAGTTAGTATTGCACAAAGATGACTCGACAATCAGGAATGGCAGATAGGGAGCCTTGCCCTTGGCGTATTGTGGATGATGTGGGTGGAGCCTTTTGCATGGGAAATATTGGAGGTGGCCTTTGGCACGCTATTAAGGGTGCCCGCATGGCTCCCTCTGGAGCTCGAATTGCCGGCTCCTTGTCTGCCGTCCAAGCTCGGGCGCCAGTTCTTGGAGGACAATTCGCAGTTTGGGGTGGTCTCTTTGCATGCTGTGATTGCTCGCTGACCGCTATCCGTCAAAAGGAAGATCCTTGGAACTCCATTATTAGTGGAGCCGCTACCGGTGGTATTTTGGCTGCCCGTGCCGGACCCCGAGCTATGGCCAGTGCTGCTCTTGTTGGAGGTGTTTTGCTTGCTCTTATTGAGGGTATGGGTATCATGCTCGGAAAGATGATGGCTCCTCCTTCCCCCGACGACATGTTGGCCCGACAGGCCATGGACCCTACAGCCCCTCCTACTGCCAGTGGCTTTTTGCCTAGTATCGGAGGTCCTGGAACCAGCAACCCTCTAAATGCCGCCCCTGGACCTGATGCTTCCACAGCCCCTCCAGACAGTGATCCTTTCATGGGTATGAGCACCACTTTTTCTACGGAGTCCTCCACCTCTGAATCATCCGAGTCGGGATCTTCGTGGTTTGGATTTGGAAAGTAAAGTTGTTAGATTGATTTGGTTACTCTTTTATTGTAAATGGATCTTGAATTCCTTTTTGCTTTGTCATGTGCCGACATGCCGTTGAAAAATTTTCATGGCGAGCTGGTCGCAGCTTTAAAATAAAAAAGCAGTATAGCAATAGTCCACAT
Source organism: Nitzschia putrida (assembly GCA_016586335.1). Lineage (NCBI taxonomy): Eukaryota > Bacillariophyta > Bacillariophyceae > Bacillariales > Bacillariaceae > Nitzschia > Nitzschia putrida. Next base: position 1,299,492 of record BLYE01000002.1, read on the forward strand.
GAAAAGCTGAATACAAGAGACTAGGTAGGTGTAGCTAGTATGTATCGCTTTCATCACCAAGAAAAGGGTGTTGGATATTCGCTTGCCGTTGAATGAGAATGATGGGTGGATTCAGTCACGACCAGTCACGAGTTACGAGTGATCTTGCTGGCTACAAACTACCAGGTACAAATCCAGCTAAAGCATTTTTTCACGGTGAGGTCGTTGGAACGATGACAGCGACTACGGATTCAAACGACAATGAAGGGCCCACCGTTCCAGCGGGAAGTCAGACGGAAGGCACGACAGATCAAGATGACAATGAAAATGAAGAGACTGCAGAACAGCAGGGCAACATGGAAGGGGAAGAATTTAACGATACCCAGGAACCAGCCTCGCCGGCAGCTGACGATACTAGCAAACCTGAGGAATCTCCTACAGATGCTCTTTCACCCCTATTGAGTTTTGCAATTCAAGTTGCGGTTCACATTTTTTGTTTGGTACTATATTTGATTCCTATCTTCACTCCCAATGAACACGGTGGTCCAACGCTGGATGAACTTCACATTATGGGAGGCGACAATAAGGATATTGTCGGTACTTCCACCCTCTATGAAGTCTTCCAGAACGATTATTGGGGACGCCCTATGAATAGTCCTAATAGTCATCGGTCTTGGAGACCACTCACAGTCCTTTCCTTCCGATGGCTCAAGGGGATTTACCCATCCTCTCAGATCACGGCTCATCGATGCATCAACATTTTGACACATGCCGCTGCTGCAGAGGTGGTGGGAATCTTGGCTTCCCGCATTGTGGCTCCCTCATCCAAGCGACAAGCTTTGATGGTCCGACTTATCACCAAGGTCGTCTTTGCTTTGCATCCGACCCACGTGGAGGTCACTGCCAATGCTGCCAACCGAAATCACATTCTGGCTATCATGTTGAGTGCCAGTCTGTGTGATCCACTCTGTCCCATTTGGTTTGTGTTCCCTGCTCTTGTCTGTGGCTTTCTTTGCAGTGAAACGTTTCTCTTTCAAGTTCCTGCTGCCATGGTCACGGTGGTCGTCGTCCAGTACTTTCGAGAACAGCGGGCCAAACCTTCCACTTCCACGTCTCTTGTGGCCGTGATCCGAGATTACATATTCGCCGCGCTCCATTTGTTCCCACGCCTCTTTCTCATGGTTCTCTCTATTGCTTTGTACCTCGGAGGACGTGCCTATTTCGATACACTGGACATTCCTGAAGGTCTCATTCGACCAGCAGAGAATCCGTTTTATCATTTTGAAGGTGAGCATCGGGTTCGTAACTACCTTTATACGCTGGCAATCCATGTAGGCAAGTCGTTGGGCATGGATCCGATTGGTTTCTCGCATGAATATGGGTTCGACTGTGTTCCTGCTTTGGAGGATTGGAATGACTCTCGATTGTTGCTTCCGTTGGGATTTGGAGTGATTCTCTTGATTGCCATTGTGTCGGCGTTGACGTTCCCTCGAACAATGTTTGGACCAGTGGCCATTCATGTGGCTTGGATGTTGACGTTGTTCCCTGTGAGCGGAGTGGTGAAGGTGGGAACGTTCATCTCGGATCGTATTGTAGTTCCCTTGTCGATGAGTGTTTCGTTGGGAGTCGGTATTGGTCTCTACCGTTGGTGGACCCATTGGCGACACAGGATCCCTTTTGGACCCATCCAAGTGGTTCTAGTTTCATCTTGTTTGGTAACGAGTTACATGAAGGTCCATCAGCGAAGTTTGGATTGGATGGATTCCATCTCGTTGATGAAGTCGTCTCTGGAGAACTGTCCTCGTTTTGCAAAAGTCCATATGGAACTCTCCAAGGTATATTCTGGACTGTATCCAGACTTGTTCGATCTCGCTTTGGCTCGCGAACACTTGAACACTGCCCGAGAAATCGACCCCAATCTATGTGACCTACACCAACAGTTTGCCCATGTGGGAATCCAGGAGGGCAACTACCTTGAGTACGAAGAAGAGTTGACCCAAGCCGTTTTGTGTCCCTTCACTGCGGGAGGTGCCTTTCCCCGATGGCAACAGTATTGGGACGTGATTGGGAAGGGTGCACCACCGGCAGAACAAGCCAAAATCCAGCAACGAAAGGCCAAATACGCGCAGATCATTCAGGATGCCATTGCCGAAGAACAAGCCAAAGAGGAAGCCAAGGCAGCTGCAGCTGTAAACGCCAAACTATCATAGATGGATTCAACGTGACTAATGTTACAGTAATAGTAGGTTGACTTGTGGACACTGTCCTACAAGATATGGGGCACCGTCTTTCTGTACGAGTACAGTGCTTGATGTTAGTTATGAAATAGGAAATCAAGCGCATCGGTGCGGTCGGAATGATAACGATCGTCCACCAGGGCCAATCGACGAATCTCAGGTGGATGAGGTATCTCCTCGGGGGCAGCCCGCCTTCGTCGACTAGTGGATTTGGGAGGGGAAGGAGTTGTCATCATGTGTTTGGAGGATGTCGATGATTTGCGAGGCCGTCGGTAGTTGGGAGGCGTGGGACGGGAAGAGGACCGATACGTCTCTGGTTCGTGGGGATCATCAAAAGGGCGGCAACAACCGCCAAACATGGTTGTCAAGACATTCTCAATGACATCGAGGCCTCGGCCACAACCAGCATGGGTTGGCTGATTGAGCGAGGCTCGTGATGAGGAGGAAGAGGATGTTGTGGCCGATTCATCCTCTCCAAAGAACTTGGAATGCCTTCTGGATTTCATTGTGTCAAAAAGATTGGGGTTGGAATGGACTGTGGAAAACTACAAGCGGTTGTGGTTCTTCTACTGTGCCCGATACCTTGAAGGATGCCAAGAAGGTTAGTGGTAGTGGTGGTGGTGGTGGGAAGAAAACACAGGAAAGATGGAAGAGATCTGTTGGTGCGTTGTTGTTGGAAGCCGCGAAGTTTGTTGTCGGAAGATGCGAGCACGTACAGTGGCGGTGACAAGAGTGGCAATCAGCAATCACACAACAACCTGACACAATCCTGCACTATCCCACTCCCTGCCATGCCGACCATTGGGGTATGTCATAAGGTCGAAACGGTTCAAGCAAGTATGCACTCTTGGCAAAACTCTTTTCCCGCGCTCCCATTGCCATGTTGGACCCTCTCTTTCTTGTGGAGTATGTCACAACTCCCACTTCGTTTGGGCGCCAAGGGGATTCAAATCGGCGCGAACACCTGATCCCGCGCCGACTCCCTCGGATGCTAGAGTGTTGAGTCAAATGAGTCAACCGATATCCGTTGCGTGGAATGAAGGACAGACCGATGCCGACGGACAGGAGACAGGACGCAGCAATGCCCGGAGTCTCTCTTCTTGCTACTGTACGAGTCGGCCGTACTGGTACTGTACCTGGAATCAACAACTGCTCACACCACGACGACGACACCTTCCTATAGAAGAACCTTCGTTTTGGGTTGAAAGAAAGAGGTTCTCAGAGCACAATAGTCCTACTGTACTCGTACCGGTAGTATTCGTTCTGTAGACAAGTTGTCTCTTGGAAAGAAGAAAGTATGCCGCTTCGAACGCAGGATCCTCAGGAGTACATCCGCATGGCCTCCGAGGTCCACTTGGGAGCGAGTCCCAGTAACGATGCCGTCGAGATTTTCCTCGGCAAGTCCGAGTGTTTGTTCGTATGGATTGATGTAGCCAATGACTTGCCTTTGGTTGGAGATTCCTTGCCGGAGAAGTACAAGGCTGCGATTGCCTTTTTGGGAGGCACCACCGAGGAAGGTCAGGCTCCAAAGCCTATGCAATGCGTCACCTTGCAGCCCACCGTCTTGCCTGCCGACGAGACTTCTGGAAGTGAGGATGAAGAAGATGGAGCTACTTCCCAGTCTACGGTTTTGTCTGCCTTGCAGCAGTATACTCGTCACTTGTTCCTTCCAGCTGTCAAGAAGGGCAACGAGACCACTGTGTTGCAAGACAAGATTCGGGAGTTGGATGTGGCCATTGGTCAGTCGCAGCGTAGTGCTCGTTTGCCACACATTCAGCTTCAAGTGGACCCACTCATTGAGGAAGTTTCGAAGAATCTCAAGTCTACCAACAACCTTGATTGGTCTGCGCTTGGACTGGCTGACAAGCTCACCGACGACGATGTTCTCAACCGTCTCCAATCGGGAGTCTCCCAGTGGATCACGCAGATTCGAAAGTTGACCGTTTTGCCAAAGAGTACACCCTTCCCAATGATTGCTGAAGAAACAAATGCCGATTTGGAAGAGATTGCTTTTTGGAGTCAGTTGCACCAAGAGTTGCAGAGTATTCAAACGCAGCTTTCCAGTCCGGGAGTGGAGGTGACCCTTGCTCTTCTCCGTGAGGCCAAGCGTTTTGTAGCCACTCTTGCCCTCGAGAATAACACTGGTCTGGAGCAGGCCATTGGTTTCACCCAGGATGTCGAACACTTCCTAAAGCCATACCCTATTGTGGACTACCAAGCTGCCCGCGACTTTGAAAAGGTGGCCCAAGTCACCAATGCTGTGTTTGATCACTTGCCTAAGATCCGTCAGTCTCGTTATTACACATTGGACCGCAGTGCCATGCTCTTGGAAGCTACCACCCTAACCTTGCGTAGAGCTATTGAAAGCATTCTCCAAGAACAATATGCAAGTTTCTTGTTCATGGAATACAAGCAGTACGAGGAAAAGGTGCGCTACCCTACGCAGGATGTCTTTGTTCAGTTTGATGATCGTTGGGAACAATATAAGGAGTTCTTTTTGGACCAAGCCCGTAGGCGCAAGATTGCCAGCCCTGCCAAGCTCTTGGAACAAATCACTTTGCACCATGTCCCCTTGTCCAACCGCCTCGACCAGATCCATGAATTCCGAGTGAATCATGAGCGTCTCCGAGAGGTTGTCCATCAGGTTCTTCAGGATGATGAAGACGAGCAAGGTGCTATCCAAACGGTCGATTCGGCTCCTCGTCAGAATCTCTCTTCCTTGAATCTCCTGGACTTGTCTCCCGGTGGCAACAAGGCCTTGGAGATGGCCTTGGAGGCCTATGACATTCAGATGGATGCTATGGAAGAGCGTTTGGCTCGTCTCTTGCGTGACAAGTTGACTGCCTGCCAAGATGCTGAAGACATGTTCCGTGTCTTTGCTCGCTTCAACCCTCTCTTGACTCGTACTCGAGTCCGAGTTGCCGTCAAGGAGTTCCAAATGCAGCTCATTGCCACCGTCGCCCAGGCTGTCGGAAAGCTTCAATCCAAGTTCACTTTGAAGTACGAATCTTCCAGCGCAGCCAAAATCTCCAAGCTCAGAGGCATCCCCCCTATCGCCGGAAAGATCCTCTGGGCGAAGCAGATGGAACGGCAGGTGAATGCTTTGATGGAAAGGATGGGAAACGTCCTTGGTCCAAACTGGGGACAGCATTTGGAAGGCCGCCAGCTACGAAAGTCTGGCGATGAGCTCTTGGCCAAGTTGGATGCTCGTACTTTCTTCCGGTCCTGGGTGGCTGAGTGGGAAAGGGAACTTACCAACCAGGCCAGTTCCAGGTTGCATTCCTACCCCGTGGTCGTTGAGATTGACCGTGATAACAACATGTTTGCCAGGGTCAACTTTGATGAAAAGTCGGAGCTCCTTTTCAAGGAGATTCGCCATTTGAAGTGGCTCGGGTTCGAGAAGGATGTTCCACGAACCCTCACGTTGGTGAGCGAAGAAGCCTCCCAGCGCTATCCCTACGCCATTGCCATCAAGACTGCATTGCGCAGCTACCAGGCCGTCCGTAGTTTGATCAGCGCTGATCTCGAGCCGTTGGTTATGCCCCAACTCCTTGGAGTCCGTGAAACAATCTCCGAGGCGTTCGATGTCAAGTTGGACACTTCCACTGCCATCGCCAAGAAGCGCCGCATCCGTTGGGACGCTCGGGATCTATCGGATTGGGTTACCCGTCTCTCTGATTCCGTCACCAAGCTCGAGGAGCGTGTGGAACAATTGTTGCAAACATGCGACAAGGTCGAAAGCTCATTGAAGCAATTGGAGACTGTAGAGTACGATGCATCTCGATTCAAGGAAGTCTTGGAGAGCATTCAAGGCAATGTGGATGAAATGTCCTTGAGTGGGTACTCCGACTTGGCATCTTGGGTGGAGGTCCTTGACAATCGCGTTGCTGCCATTTTGGCTTTGCGATTGAAGTCCGCATTGGAAAGCTGGAATTACATGTATACCAAGAAGGATACAACTGATGAAGAAAACGATGAAGAAGTTGCCAATGCGCCAGCCCCTATCTCGATCCCTCAGATTTCTGTTGAAATTGTATTGAGGAACCAAGAAATCAGTGCTTTCCCTGCGGTTCCAACCGTTAAGTCACTCTTTCTCAACCGTTTGCATGATTTCATTGGAATTGTGTGCAACCAAACTAGGCCCAAGAGTGGCCGTTTTGAGGTCTTTGACAGTGGCTTGTCGTCTCAAGGTCAGCAATCTGCAGAAACCTTCGACCGCCTGGTTAACTTGGTAGAGGCTGATATTGTTGCCAAAGCTTATGGGGTTGTTGAAGAGCGCATGGTTGACGTGGCCGACTTCGTTGACCAATGGTTGGCTTACCAAACTCTTTGGGACACTCAAGTTGCCGATGTGGCAACTTTTGTCGGCAAGGATATTGAGAAGTGGCAGGCTCTGTTGTTGGAATCTGCTGAGGCCCGCTCTGCCCTTGATCTCTCAACAACCATGTCCGAGTTCGGGCCGGTCGCTGTGAAATTCAACAAGGTGCAGTCGCAGATCAACCTGAAGTACGATTCTTGGCAGAAGGAGCTTCAGTCTTCGTTTGCCAATGCTCTCGGTGATTGCATTCAAGAGTCTCACGCCAAGATGGAGGATGCCAAAGCTCGTCTCGAGTCGGCATCACTCGAGAGCTCCAGTGGAACCGAGAACATTGTGTTGGGAGTTACTTTCATCCAGGAAATGAAGAGTCAGGTGGAACCATGGGCTGAAGAGATTACTATGCTTGAGGCATCTGAACGATTGCTCAAGCGTCAACGTCACAACTTCAGAAGTGACTGGATGGAGACTACAGTAGTAAAGGGTCAATATGAGTTGATGTTGCAAATTTTGGCGCGTCGCACTCAGTCGATGGAACAACAATTCCCTCTCCTCCAAGCTCGTGTCTCTGCCGAGGAGAAGGCAGCTGCCAAGCGTACTGCGGAGCTTATTGCCGACTGGGGCACCAATAAGCCTTTGCGTGGTAATATGCCACCTTCTGAGGCCTTGGGTCTTCTTGCAAAGTTCGAGTTCAGCTTGAACAAGGCCAGCAAACACCAAGAAAACCTCGTTAAGGCAAAGGATGCTCTTGGATTGGAACACACAGCCGAGAGTAGTGCGATCGCAGAGTGCCTCGTTGAAGTTAATGACTTGAAGGAAGTTTGGGAAGCAACCTCCAAGCCATTTGAGCAATTGTCGCAGATTAAGGAAATGCCTTGGGCTACTGCAGTCATGAGAAAGGTTCGACGTGCCTTGGATGACCTTCTCGCAGAGATGAGGTCCTTGCCAAACCGCATTCGTCAATACGATGCGTACACCCACCTTCACGACGAAGTGAAGGAGTACATCAATGGTCACAGTACTCTCTCTGATCTCAAGACCGAAGCCTTGAAGGAACGTCACTGGAAGACCATTATGCAGAAATTGGGTATCATATCCGCTTTCTCGGAACTTACCATTGGAGTGCTTTGGGACAAGGGAGTCTTGACAAGAAAGAAGGAAATCAATGAGATCTTGACGGTGGCGCAAGGTGAGATGGCCTTGGAAGTCTTCCTAGGGCAAATCCGTGATCGATGGATGAAACAAGAATTGGAGCTTGTCCTTTTCCAGAACCGTGTCCGATTGATCCGTGGATGGGACGACCTCTTCGCCACCCTCGATGACCATATTGGTGGGCTTGCTTTGATGAAGAGCTCGCCCTACTACAGATCTGTCCGTGAGTTCCAAGAAGAAGGAAAGCTCTGGGAGGAGAGACTCACCAAACTTCGAGCTGCTTTCGATTCTTGGATTGACGTGCAGCGTAGGTGGGTCTACCTTGAAGGAATTCTCTTCGGCTCTTCCGATATCAAAGCGCAACTCCCTGCCGAGTGGTCTCGATTCAAAAGTGTTGATTCTGAATTTATTGCTCTTATGAGACGCATTGCCAACAGACCATATGCCATGGAAGTTCTGAACATCGAGAATCTTCAACGAACGCTAGAACGGTTGGGAAATCTGATGAATGTCATCCAGAGAGCTCTTGGAGAGTACTTGGAGAAACAGCGACGCGAATTTTCTCGCTTCTACTTCCTTGGTGATGACGATCTTTTGGAGATCATGGGTAACTCGAGTGAACCAGGCAAGGTCTTGGCACATGTACCAAAAATGTTTGCCGGAATTGCTGGAGCTAGACAGAATAAGGAAGATATGCCGGAGGATATGATCACGCGACTGGATGCTATGGTCAGTAAAGATGGTGAAGTGGTCCCATTCAACACTCCTATTGCGATCATGCAAGGGACAAGTGTGAAGCAGTGGTTGAAGGAAATGGAGGAGCAAATGAAGAATACACTTGCCCTTCTCCTAGAACAAGCCGTCGCCGAGGATGCCTCGTCGGGTCTTTCTTTGACAGAGGAAAGCAAGGGTCAATTCGTAGATTGGGCGACCAAGTTCCCAGCCCAGGTAATGATCCTTGCAACCCAAATCAACTGGAGTATGGGAGTTGACGAAGCGCTCCACCATGACAATAGTGCTGAAGCTCTAAAGTCAAAATTGGAAGCACTTGAATGGAAGCTCGAGGTTATGGCCGAAACTGTGCTAAAGGATCTCCCTCCTGAGTCAAGGAAGAAATTCGAACAAATGATCACTGAGCTCGTGCATCAACGCGATGTTGTTCGTGAGCTCATGAACGAGAACGTTGCGGATGCAAACGACTTCAGGTGGATGTATCACCTCCGATACACGTACAACCCACAGGCTCCGAATCTGACTGAGAAGCTGATGATTTCACTTTCGAATGCCACGTTTTACTATGGTTTCGAATACCTCGGAATCGGAGAGCGCCTTGTGCAAACACCTCTGACGGATAAGTGTTATCTCACATTGACGCAAGCTCTTCACTTCCGCATGGGAGGCAGTCCATTCGGACCTGCCGGAACCGGAAAAACGGAAACTGTCAAAGCTCTTGGTGCTCAACTCGGTCGGTTTGTTTTGGTCTTCAATTGCGACGAGACTTTCGATTTTAGTGCCATGGGGCGCTTGTTTGCTGGGCTTTGTCAAGTAGGAGCATGGGGATGTTTCGACGAGTTTAATCGTTTGGAAGAGCGCATTCTCTCAGCTGTCAGTCAACAGATTTTGACCATTCAACGAGGACTACTTGACAGATCTTCGCATATCGACCTGCTTGGTCGATCTGTGAAACTGGACCCCAACATGGGTACATTCATCACAATGAACCCTGGTTATGCAGGCCGTAGCAACCTTCCTGATAACCTGAAGAGTCTGTTCAGGTCAGTTGCCATGGTTGTTCCTGACCGAAAATTGATTGCGCAAGTCATGCTATACAGTCAAGGTATTGTCACCGCAGAGCATCTGGCTCCGAAAATTGTGGACTTGTTCTTGCACTGCGAGGCAAGAATGTCAAAGCAACGTCACTATGATTTTGGACTCCGTGCGTTGAAGACCCTCCTCGTAAGTGCTGGTGCACTGAAGCGACAGGCCTTGGAAGGCCAGGGTGACCTCGAAGGTGATGCCCTTGGAGTTGTCGAACAGAAGGCACTTATTGTTGGAACCTGCAACAATGTCTTGCCAAAACTCGTTGCAGATGATATGCCTATCTTCGAAACCATATTACAGGAAGTTTTCCCCAGTTCTGAGGTGTCGAAGATGGATGACGAAGCACTCAAGGAAGAAATGTTGAAAATGTGTGAGGTGCGAGGTTACGCTGCCGAAGAAAGTTTCATTCAGAAGATGCTGCAGCTCAGGCAAGTTATTGAGATGCGTCACGGAGTAATGGTTGTCGGCCCTTGTGGGTCAGGAAAGAGTGCTGCTCTCGAAGTCCTATTGAACTCAATGGAGAAGATCGATGGGGTTAAGGGAGACTTGTACGTCATCGACCCCAAAGCCATTGACAAGGAGTATCTCTACGGAAGTTTGGACGGAACAACTCTTGAGTGGACTGATGGTGTTTTCACCAGCCTGTTGAGGAAAATCATTGACAACCAGAAGGGAGAATCTGAGCGTCGTCACTGGATCGTCTTTGATGGAGACGTTGACCCCGAGTGGGCAGAAAACTTGAACAGGTGAGTTGGTACAGCATACTTTGTAGGGCTACTGACAGATAGAGCTAAACAACTTTGATTCCTCTCTTTCCAGTGTGTTGGATGACAACAAGATGCTCACACTTCCAAGTGGAGAGCGACTTGGCATCCCAGACAATATGCGCATTGTTTTGGAGGTCGACAGTCTCAATTACGCAACGCCTGCGACCGTTTCGAGATGCGGTATGGTGTGGTTCAGTCATGACACAGTCACCACTGAAATGGCACTCCAACATCTTATGAACAAACTTGCCAGAGAAGATGTTTCAGGGGACAGAGGCGGCGACAAGGAAGCACCACCGGCACAAACAAACTTTTTGGACACTATCAAGAATTTCGTGGTGTCAGACTCGTCGCCCTCCTTGGTGGCCCAGGCACTAGACTTCGCCATGCAAGAGAACCATGTCATGGAGGCATCGAGAGAGCGACTTCTCCACACTTTCAAGGCGTTGCTTGTTCAAGGAATCGGGATGGCTATTGCCTACGATGAGAATCACCCCGACTTCCCGATGACAGGGGAGCACATGGACAAGTTTGCTCAACGTTGGTTGCTGCACTCGTTGATGTGGGCGTTTGCTGGAAGTGCGTCATGGGATATACGCAAGAAGTTTGGGCTGATGCTCCTCAAAACATGTAGTATCACTCTTCCCTCGAGTGACCATAGCATTGTTGATTATCGTGTCCGCGTCGAAGATGGTGAATACGAATTGTGGAGTGACAGTGTCCCACGTATGGAAATTGAAAGTCACCGTGTTTCCTCTACCGATGTTGTTATTACCACAACCGACACAGTTCGTCATTCTGATATTCTTGGTGCTTGGTTGGACTCTCGAATCCCTCTTGTGCTGTGCGGTCCACCTGGAAGTGGAAAAACCATGACACTGACCAGCGTCTTGCAGTCCATCCAAGGTGTTGTCTTGACCAGTTTGAACTTCTCCAGCCGAACTACCCCTGAAATCATTTTGAAGGTCTTCCAACAATACTGCAATTACGTGCGCCGTGGAAAGGACATTGTATTGGAACCAGCCGAAAGCCTCGGAGCCCAAAGCTGGCTTGTTGTTTTCTGTGATGAGATCAACCTACCCGAGGAAGACTCGTACGGTACTCAACGCGTGATTATGTTCATGCGGCAGCTTGTCGAGCAAGGTGGCTTCTGGAGGAATGACAATGTCTGGGTCAAAATCAACCGCATTCAATTCGTTGGTGCATGTAACCCTCCAACGGATGTCGGGCGTGTGGCAATGTCTCATCGTTTCTTGCGTCATGTACCCCTGCTGCTTGTTGACTTTCCTGAAAAGGACTCGCTGCTGCAGATCTACGGAACCTTTATCGGTGGAATGATGAAACTATTCCCCAATCTAAAGGGAGAAACGCAGGCAATGACTGAGGCAATGGTCGAAGTGTACACTGAGAATCAACGTAGATTCAACCCAAGCATGCAGCCTCAATACTTCTATTCTCCTCGTGAACTCAGTCGTTGGGTGAGAGGTATTTATGAGGCCATTGTCAACATGGATCAAGGTGTTACAAAAGAAGAACTGACTCGTATTTGGGCCCATGAAGGCCAGAGGCTTTTCAGCGACCGTCTCGTTGCCGAGGATGACCGAAAGTGGTGTCACGGAAAGATTGACGAAGTTGCACAAAAATGGTTTGCCGGTGTTGACTTTGATGTTGCACTTAAGAGGCCTTTGTTCTACACTTCTTGGTTGAGCAAGGAAACTCGTAAGGTGGAACGAGAAGAACTCAAGGAGTTCCTCAGTGCTAGATTGCGTGTCTTCTACGAAGAAGAGTTGGATGTGCCACTCGTCGTATTTGACGAAGTGCTAGAACACATCTTGAGAATTGACAGGGTACTACGACAGCCCATGGGGCACTTGTTGCTCTGTGGTGATTCCGGGGCTGGAAAGACAGTCCTTAGTCGATTCGTTTCATGGATGAATGGTCTCAACATCTTCCAAATCAAGGCGCACAGTAGATATGGCGCTGATGACTTCTTTGAAGACTTGCGTACGGTCATGAGACGTGTTGGTTGCGACGGTGAGAAGATTACTTTCATTTTTGACGAGAGCAACATTTTGTCGTCTGGATTCCTCGAAGCCATGAATGCTCTATTGGCTAGTGGTGAAGTTCCTGGTTTGTTTGAGGGTGACGAGTACAATGCCCTAATGAGTGCTTGCCGCGACAGCGCTGCCAGGGACGGCGTGATCCTTGATTCTGACGAGGAACTTTGGCGCCGCTTCACTTCGATCGTTCAACGAAACTTGCATGTCGTGTTCACTATTAACCCTAGCGGAGGTGATTGGAAGAATCGCTCTACTACCAGTCCAGCTCTATTCAACAGATGTGTTGTAGACTGGTTCGGTACCTGGGGAAACAAGGCTTTGGGAGAAGTTGGAAAGGAGTTTACTCTGAAGCTTGACATGGGCGATGCCGAGTCTGTCGGCGGCTCATGGGGCATTGGCGAAGGAGAGGAATTGATGGAGCGTGTAGCTGAGGTGTTCGAAGGAAGCGGTGGTTTGAGGCAGGCAGTCGTCGCTGCAATTGTTGACCTCCACACAATTGCCAAGGAAACTGCCGCGTTCGCGGCCAGCGAACCCAGCAGTGTCACTCGAACATTCCTGTCTCCCCGAGACTATTTGACAATGATTCAGAATTTCATCACTTGTCTTTCCAAGCGAAGGGAAGAAACGGAGGATTTACAACTTCACACCAATGCCGGTTTGGAGAAACTCCGTCAAACTCAAGAAAACGTGGCTGAGCTGAAAGCCAGTCTAAGTGAAAAGACAAGAGTTTTGCGTGAGAAGGAGACCCTTGCCAACGAGAAGTTGCAACAGATGGTGGGCGATCAAAACGCGGCTGAAAAGCGTAAGGTCGAGGCTGAGAAGATGTCTACCGAAGTCAAGAAGCAACAGGTGCAGATTGATACACGCAAGGAAGAAGCACAAAGGGATCTAGATGAGGCTGAACCTGCCCTCAGAAGCGCCCAGGCCAGCGTTCGAGGTATCAAGAAACGAGACTTGGACGAAGTCAGAGCGCTCTCTCGTCCACCAAACAACGTGAAGCTCACCCTCGAATGTGTATCTGTCATGCTGGGAGAGAGCAAGGTCGAATGGAGTGATGTGCGCAAGCTTCTTAGCAAGAGCGACTTTATCCCCAGCATCTTGAACTTTGATGCCGACAAATTGTCAGCAAAACAAATTGCATTGGTTCGTTCTAAATACCTTGATGGAAACGAGGATCTATCTGTGGAGTCTGTGACAAGGTCGTCGAGGGCATGTGGTCCTCTCTATCAGTGGGCCGAGTCTCAAATTCGCTACTCCACTGTGTATAACCGCATTCAGCCGCTCAGGGACGAGGTCGAACAACTTGAAAACGCAGCAAAGGACGTCAAAGAAAAGCTTGAAACTGTCGAGGCTGAGGTGGAGTCTCTCGAAGCTTCCATTTCGCAGTACAAGACAGACTACGCCCTGCTCATCCGTGATGTGGAAGCATTGAAGTCTGAAATGGAAACTGTAACCACAAAGGTCGAACGTGCTCAGAGCTTGTTGCTTTCCCTTGGTCACGAAAGCGAGCGTTGGCAAAAGAGTTCAGATGGTTTCCAATCTATCTTGAGAAGCTTGGTGGGTGATGCACTATTGATGGCAGGGTTCTTGACTTACTCCGGATTCTTCGACTTCAAGAACCGTTCTTCGATGATGAATCGCTGGAAGCACACCCTTGATGTTTTGGGTATCGAATACAGGGAGGATCTTGGATTCGTCGAATCATTGAGCAAGGCGTCTGCTCGCTTGCAATGGCAAGCCGATGGTCTCCCCGGTGACCAGTTGAGTCTCGAAAACGGAGTTATTCTAGACCACGCAATCCGATTCCCCTTGGTCATTGACCCTTCCGGAAACGCTATCTCGTTCCTCATGAAGAAATACCACTCAGACAAAATCCAGAAAACAAGTTTCCTCGACAAGGCGTTTATGAAGACGCTTTCTGGAGCCGTTCGGTTTGGAACGGCTCTTCTCGTGGAAAATGTCGAACACATTGATCCTATTTTGAACCCTCTACTGAATAAGGAGTTGCAACGCACTGGAGGACGAACTTTGGTTCGAATTGGAACTGAAGAGATTGACTACAGTCCAAACTTCAAGATTATCTTGAGTACGAAGAACCCTGCAGTTGAACTCACCCCTGATGTCTGTTCGCGAGTGACGTTGTTGAACTTCAGTGTAACCCCTGCCAGTCTTCAGAGCCAGAGTTTGAGCCAAATCGTGAAGGCAGAACGGCCCGAGTTGGAGACCCAGCGAGCCAGCTTGTTGAAGCTCCAAGGCGAGCAAAACGTCAAGCTTCGAGAGCTCGAGGATCAAATGCTTTCCAAGATCAGTGCCTGTGAAGGAAGCATCCTTGACGACGACCAAGTTGTAGCTGGTATGGAAGTGTTGATGCAAGAAGGAAAGCAGGTTGAAGAGCAAATTGAAAAGAGCGACCAGGTGATGCAACAAGTTCAACAGGCTGTATCGCGGTTCGAACCCTTGGCTGATATCTGCAGGAAGCTGTTTGTTCTTTTGGCAGCTCTACGCGATATCAGTTTCCTCTACGAATTCAGTGCTACGACATTTATGAACATTGTGGATACTGTTTTGACCTCCAACAAGGGAAGTGGATCGGAAAGCGATACCGAAAGAATTGCCATCCTCAAGAAGGCTCTTTTCAGTGAGGTTGCTGCTCGAATTGGACGCGGTCTTTCGTCAGATGACAAGGTCGTCTTCTCGATTCACCTGGCTCGCCTATATGCTGGCGATGATACTATAGGTTCTCAGGGTGGAACCTCTTCAGATGACTACGTCAAGCAGTTGTCGGTCTTGGGAGAAGGGTTCCCATGGCAAGGGCGTGGTTTGAATGACCTTGTCACGGTGACTGAAAATGAACTCGGTCCAACTACCCCATTGTTGCTCTGCAGTGCCCCTGGTCACGACGTCAGTGGGCGTATCGAAGCCATGGCCCGGGAACTTGGCAAGGACATTTCTGCGGTGGCCATGGGTAGTGCAGAAGGATACGAAATCGCAGAGAGTCTCGTTACCGCCGCATCCAAGAGAGGTACTTGGGTAATGTTGAAGAACTGTCACTTGTGTACGGATTGGCTTCGTGAAACGTTTGTGAAGAAGATCCAGTCTTTCGGACACAACACCCACTCTGATTTCCGAATCTTCATTACCAGCGAGATCAGCCCCAAGCTCCCCACGGGACTTCTCCGACTTTCTGATCTGATTGTGGCCGAAGCTCCCAGTGGAATTCAAGCTTCCATGGCAAGATTCTTTTCAAGTATTTCGAAGAATCGATTGGCCAACCCCGTTCGCAACCGATTGTACTTGTTGCTCGCCTGGACGCATGCGGTGATCCAGGAGAGGTTGCGATACGTACCAAGTGGATGGTCCGAGAAGTACGAGTTCACAGAGGCCGATGCCATTCATGCCTTGGATGTGATTGATTCGTTGATCAAGGACATGGGTGGCGACACGGGAGCATTGAATCCCGAAAAGGTTCCATGGGACGCCATTCGAAGTACACTCAAGCGTGGAGTGTTTGGCGGTCGTGTGACACAACCCATTGACCAAACTGTGTTGGATGCTCTCGTTGACAGTGTGTTTGTGCCAGAGGCATTCAATATCGACTTCAAGTTGGTAGCTTCCGTGGCGGAGTCACCAGTCGTGCCCGAGGGTACGTCGAAGGACGAATGCTTGTCGTGGATTGCTGCGTTGCAGCCCCACACTCCACCAACGTGGGTGGGACTTGGCAGCGACGCCGAGAAGGAGCTGGAGGCACGACAGGCTCAAGAGATCAAGGATAAGATCAAGAAGGTGGCCGAACGTGAAGATCAAATCTAAAGAGAAGGGGCTAGTACTAGTACCTAGTAGTGACATCATATACGACTATAAACTGTTGTTTTGACCCTTAGACATTCTGGCAACAACCCTTCTTCTTTCCGCCATCTTGGCTCAAACTGATGGTTTGTCCTGCCGTCAAGGAAGGCTGGTTGGCGGCTTCCTCAGCCGCAACGTTTCGGCGCGACATCAAACGGTAGATCTCGGTAAGGATTCGTTGGAAGGCAGTGTCGACTCCACTGGCATCCAAGGCGGACGTCTCGATGAAAGCGAGGTTGTGTTGTTCGGAAAAGGCCATGGCCTCGTCTGTCTCGACAGCTCGCAAGTGGCGCAAATCGCTCTTGTTTCCCACCAACATGACGACAATGTTGGCTTCGGCGTGGTCGCGAAGCTCCTTCAACCAACGTTCAACGTTCTCAAAGGTGCTGTGCTTGGAAATGTCGTAGACCAACAAGGCCCCCACGGCTCCTCTGTAATAGGCAGAGGTGATGGCACGATAGCGCTCTTGGCCGGCAGTATCCCAGATTTGTGCCTTGATTGTTTTTCCCTCTGCTTGAATGCTCTTGGTGGCAAATTCAACGCCAATGGTAGACTTGGACTCCAAGTTGAACTCATTGCGTGTGAACCGCGACAACAAGTTGGACTTTCCAACTCCGGAGTCCCCGATCAAGACAATTTTGAACAAGTAGTCGTATTCTTCATCCACACGAGCGGCCATTTTCTATTATTTTTGTTCTAGGAAAAGAAGCAACGACAAGACTACTACGTACAAGGGGATTTCCTGCCGTGCGTTGTTGTTGTTGTTGCTGCTGCAATGACCGGGACGGAAAGGGACCGAAGCAGCAGCCGCCTGTGAACCACCACGCAGCAGCAACACAGCAGCGGATCATCGGAATCAAAATGTGCGCATGAGCCACAAATACCCATATACAACGCTGTAAAATCAATCACAGCTCAATTACTTAACATAGCACATGGTAAAAGCGGGCATGCGGTGCGCACGCCGTCCCCTCAACCCTCCCAACGGTCGACTGAATCCACGAAATAAATAATAAGACCAGTAAAGTTCCACATTCCAAGTTCCCAGAAGGATTGTCTTTTGTTCCCCTCCTTTTTGTTTCCTCCGTGGATGGTTATGTTAGAATCGCCAGCTGGGTCCGTGGGTGGGATTCCTACGGGGGATTTGCGTAGAATTTGTGTGTAGAAAGCGGGAAATGCCGCGGCAACTTTGGCGCGTTTTTTGTGGATTGGCCGCAAAAGTGAGTGGTTCCTCGTTTGCGTTGCTGCTTGCTGTCTTGTTTGTCTTGTTTCTTTGCAAGATTGCAGCTTGTACATTCGATTTCTGTCAAGCATTGTGTTGGGAAAGAACGTCTCCTTGTGGACTAGCAAGAGCAACAGAATTTGTAGAGGGCAAAGTACCGTACTCATACGGGACGAGTCGTTGATTGAATCGACAGACTTTGGACTGAGGTCACGGGGGCATTCTCGCTTGCACGATCCTTTCTGACGTAATATTCACACCACCAGCACGAACATGTCGTCGTCCAAGACAGTTACATCTACTGCTACTAGTACGAGTACGAGTACCACTGAACCCAAAGAAGGTGGTTCGAATGGTTCCTCCTTGGAAGATGAGCAACAGGCCAAGTTGAAAGCAGAGGCACGCGCCTACGCTCTCGGGTCCTCGTCGACGTCCCGGGGGAGTAAACGCAAGAGTGCCGCGCTTCCCGCGGCGGTTGCCAAGCCCACATCCTTGCTCATTCGACGACCTGACGACCGACCTGCCAAGATGCAAAAGATGGAAGCCGGTTCTATTTCACATTCGAGCAGTGACTTGAACATGGCGTCCTTGGAGACGGATGATGAGTACGTCCGCTTCGTCAAGAGTTTGGGACTCGATGATTCCCTCTTTGGAGCCTTGGATAATGACGATGAGGATTTCCATCTCTCCGATATTGATGAAGAGGATGACGACGATGATGATGACGAAGATGACGACGACGATGTCAACATGCTTCTGCCAAAGACGGGGCTTTCCACAGCCAAGGGCTTTCAAGAAGAAGATGCCACACCTCCACTGTCCTCGCCGCTCTCTGCATCTCCCGTCACTCTTCCAGACTTTGACACCGACATACACGCAGACCTGGAAGAAGAGTTGGGAAGTTTGTTGGAAGAGGATATGGAGGCTGCTGTTCAGTCTCTCATGACGTCCAAGACGCCACCCGCTCCCGCTCCAGGAAACAAGCACCACAGCAAGGGACCGACCAAGCCTCTCGACAAGAGTCAGTCTGCCCAGAAGGAATCTCCTGCAACGCCACTTCGAGAGACTGCTCGACAAGGGACCAGGGCTCAGGTTACATACAAACAGTCCCAGCAACTGCGTCGTCTGCTTACCAAGCACTACCAAACGTTGGTTCAGCAAGCGGTTCTGGCCGTTCGAGCAGCACAAGTACAAAAGCTCAACAAAGAAAAGTCAGATTTTATGTCAGGGGAAACAGCGGATGATTTGGCGGAGATTCTCGATGGGGCTGTTGGAATGCTTCAAGATCTAGATCAAAATCGAAAGGATGCCATTCGTAATTGTATGCAAATGACACAGACTCTACCCAACACTGGATCCACACCCAAGGGAAGGCGCTCCTTGTTGTCCAAGTTTCAAGAGTCCACAGCGGAAGAAGCGAATCCAAAGGTCCGACCACTCACACGAGCGGCCTTTTCCAAGTCCCTTCAAGAACACTCTGCCGTTGGGAGGGGTAGAACGGCGTTTGATATCCCTGGTCTCACCAAGCTTGGAGACACCTTTCTCACCATTGATAAGAGTGTTGACGGGGTTGAGGGGGCTGTAAACATTCTTCAGACCCCAACCCATGAGGAAGCATGCAAGTTGGTCCTTCGCCAGGCTTCTGCCAGGGTGGATGATTCCATCATCCCAGGAACCGCGGATTTGTCAGAGAATTTTTGTGATGTCAAGGAAGTCTTCGGGCCTTCCTTTGAGCCGCCTTGCAGGGAGGATGAACAGGCCTTCCTTAGGAGGAACCGCAATCTTTTCACCAGCGGGGAAGATAACCTTGTGCTTCGTGGGGTCAACTTGTACGGGGAGAAACAGTGGATTTTGATTGCAGACCGGTACCTCCCTGATCGCTCCGTCAATATCATTTCGCAACGCTACTCGAAGCTTTGTGTCATGCTTTATCAGGCAAACGGTATTCAAATTGACAGCAAAGGAAATCTCGAAGAGCCACCAAAGCTGGAATCTATTGACGATATCAATGAGGCTAGGGTCAAAGAGCTTGAGCTTGGAATAGTTGAACCGCCTGCCATTCTCAATGTGCACCGATGGTCCTTGGAAGAAGATTTAACTCTTTTGAAGGCGGTCCCCATCACTGGCAATATGTGGGCAGAGCTCAGAGCTAGACTGATGCCTCATCGTGACAGAGGTCACATCCGAAAGCGTTATCAGGTTTTGGAAAGGAGAGTCAAGGCCACCATTGCTAGAACGTCCAAATCAGAATCTACCTTCAAGGGCCAGCGCAGCCAGGCGTCGAAAAAAGAGAAAGCATCTGCGGAGCAAAAGAAAGCTGCTACTGCCACCGCGCAGGCAGTAACCAAGGCTGGTGCCTCCAAAGCAACTCCTTCAGTTCCCACATCCAATGGTGCTGCTGGACCAGCTCCAAGTTCTATGACGATCGTGAACGCCGCTGCATCTCTCACAGGCCTTCGTCCACAACGAGAGGATGCTACTGCCAAGAAGGACTCGAAACCCAGTGCATCGGATGATCACGACATTATTCGTCGTCCAGCCGCTGCGGCGACTAAGGATGATTCCGAGAAGTTTGCCATTCCCGACGTGAGACCACCCCTTTCTCCTGCCAAAACATCCAGATTCTCAACTCCCAGAAAGGACAACAAACCGTTTGCTAGCCTGGGAAGTTCCACTCCCTCAAGGTTTTTGGACCGCCTTGACCTTGGCACTGGGGATGAGTGGTCGCAATTGTCTGGCATCAAACGCATGTTCGAAAATGACACCGAAAGTCATGCCGTAGATTCTACTCCAAACCGTCTCCCCAAGTCCCCATTGCACCTCACTGGCACATCATCTCTACCTCACATTCATATGGAGTCAAATTTGAGTGGGCTCTCCTTTTTCCAGACAGACATGTCTAAACACTCGACTACTGCCCCTGAGCAAGAGAAAACGTCTACTCCATCTGATTCTAGGCTATTGGCAAGAGTGTTGGAGGGATCAACGACACGGCTTGGTTCTAAAGACAACAATGACAAACCATTGATTCAGTCACCACGAAAGAGACAAGCTGTCCCATCTACCCCATCAACGCCAAAGCACACCCAATTCTTTGCTCCTACCGGAACACCCATTGGCTTCTCTCCAGGGTTCCGCCCATCACCTACCTCAATGAGAAACACAGCGTCTCTCACATTGACTCCAAACGCTCCATTCTCACCAGCCCCCAGTGCAATGATGCGAATGATGGCAGATAACGATGGTGATGATGTTCAGTTCTGTGACTTTCAAATATCCGAGGCCAGTCGAAATCAAATTGAGGTTGGCGGCGCTGCAGCCGAGCACGATCCTAATCCACCACCATTGACTCCTTCCAAGAGCTCATTGCTTGGAGATATGGATATGGAAGCGGCTGTGTCGGCACTGAAAACACTTAGCAATTCACCCTTCCGACAGCCCAACCCTCCAGAGGCGGCAGCGGAGAAACCAAAAGGGAGAAAATCTTTGTTCGAGACAGTCGTGGGAGGCATCAAGGGGAAGGACCCAAAAGCTAAATTACAATTTTAGGGATTTGTTGATTGTACTGAGTTCACACGGCTGCTAAAGGTTAATAGACGAGGGACTAACATGACGTGCTGCATGTTCAGCTGTTCACTTCTTGTAGGAATCGATAACATCCTTGATGGAAGCTGTCATCGCTTCCGAATTGAAATCAAAATGTTTCCAAGTAATCATCTCATACAGAGTAATATAACGCCTCGACAGCTCCATGACCAAGTCTCGGGGAGCCTCTGGGAGCACTTCATCTGCATAGGGGTCGCACTGGTCACGGAACCAGAGGCGCAAAAACTCCTTGTCAATGTTCTCGGGCTCCTTGCCGGCAGCGATTTGTTCCTCATAGGAACTGGCGAGCCAATATCGAGAGGAGTCAGGGGTATGGACTTCATCAATCAACAAGATCTCACCAGTTTCTTCATCACGTCCAAATTCGTACTTGGTGTCGACTAGAATAAGACCATGTTCTGCGGCAATCTTTCCTCCCAACGCAAACACTTCCAAAGCGGCCTTGGCACAAACATCCCAATCCTCCTGGGTCATCCACTTCTCGGCAACAATCTCTTCTGGGGAAATTGGGCGATCGTGCTCTTCCTCCTTGGTAGTAGGAGTCAAAATGTTGGCCCAAAGCTTTTGATTCTTGGTCATTCCCTCTGGAAGGGCATGGCCACAATAGTTTCGGACTCCATTTTGGTAGTTCTTCCAAATAGAAGTCGATGTCGACCCGGTCATGTATGCCCTGAGGGAATACGATCAAATTTATTTCCAAGAAGTGAGATTAATGTAAAACGAATTATGATATATATCACATCAGACAAGTGGATCAAACGTACCTCACAACGAATTCAATGGGGAAGGGCTTGCACTTGCGGGATACGGTGACGTATGGGTGAGGAACATCGATAATATGGTTGGGAATGATGTGCTTGGTTTTCTCAAACCAGAATGCACTAGTCAAGTTGAGGACTGCCCCTTTGAAAGGAACCGAGGCCAAGTGCCTGTCAAATCCGGATTGACGGTCAGTGGTAATCAAAGCCAAACGGTTGTTGGGAAGCTCTACCCGATCTCGCACTTTTCCAGGAATGGCATCTTCTACACCCGACTGTGCAACTTGCAACTTTCCATCATAGCAAGATGCAATGGCTCGGTGGTACTTCCAGCTCTTGGTAAGGAGTTGAGCATCCTCAACGAGCTTGGCCTGACGGCGAGAACTGGCGACAGCCCGCACTCGGTCTGCCACTTTGGCGTCGCCCAAGCTGCACCACTTGGCAATTGCCCAAGAGACCTCCTTTGGCTCAGCAGAAGCATCGACCTGGAGGACAGGAAAAGGAGACTCTTCTTCGAGGGCTCCAGCAGCAACCATGGATCCACTAGACCAGAACACCCAAATAGCACGGACCGTAGGGTCCGAATCGAGAAAACGATCCACTGGAGCTGAGGAAGATCGAATCGTCACATCGGAAATTCCGTATCGGTTCAAGAGGTCCTGTGCCACCAATTCTGCGGAGGCCAAGAGAGCCTCGGAAGGGATGGACAAGAAAACATTCATGGTTTCAAGGGATGTTATGACTTTTTCTGTGCCTGGCTTCGTTCTGCACTCTGCACCACAGTTTTGCAGACAGATGAGAACCACCAAATCATTCGGGGAGACCGGGAAAGCACAACTCGGGAATGGATTCTGTACGTAATGGCGGACAGTCGCCGTTCCGAGGTTGAGGCAAAACGTCGAATGAGAAGAAAGAAGAAAGTGAATGCCATCAGAAATCGAGAACAACAAGAAACAAACAGAGACTCATCAACTAACTATGGCAGACGATCCCTTCCTCCAGTCAATGACATTCGCCAACCATGATTTTGGTGGGTGCGATTGCGATGAGTGTGGAATCCCGAGTCTTCCTCTCCCGATTCTTCAAGCCGTCAAGAAGCGAAAAAGAGAGCAATTGGAGAGTCTACCCATGCGTCGCTCTCAAGTGCGAACATTGGTTAAGAGAAGCCCCAACGGCGTGGCAGTGTGGGATTGGTTGGTTCCACCAAATTCACAGTCTCTTGTTGAGTTTGGCGATTCTCATAGGTTGCTGTGGATCCGAAAGATGCCGCCAGGCACTAAACTCCAGTTTATTGGACAAGGAATCATTGGATCAAGGGACGAAGAAAACACCCGCGTAGATCTGGATTGGCAAGAAGATGACTTAATCCTTCTGCCTAGTCGTGCTGGAAAGGCTGTGGGCTGGGTGCCTTCCCCATCCGCAACAGACACAGATGGGGGTGCCATTGTCATGAGGGTCGCCAAGTTTCCTGTGGAGAAGATGAACATGGTCAAATTCGAGGGGGACGATGAAGTGCCTCTACCAACGTGGGTTTCCACTCTATGGGAGCATTGTAAGCAAGGTCTGGAAAAGGTCCCGG
This sequence comes from Nitzschia putrida, assembly GCA_016586335.1. Lineage (NCBI taxonomy): Eukaryota > Bacillariophyta > Bacillariophyceae > Bacillariales > Bacillariaceae > Nitzschia > Nitzschia putrida. Next base: position 1,322,834 of record BLYE01000002.1, read on the forward strand.
ATTCAGGAAACGCTTCTAAAGCGGATAGTGGTGTTGTGCGATCCTGCGTTAAGATCACCGAGTCATTGCCACGGAAGTCCATTACAAGTGCTCTCCATGAAGCAGATGAAGGTACCACCAGTGTGTCAACAACAGAGTCTGATGTATAACCATGGCAGGATTGAAGGCTTGCGCCATGATGGTTCTTCAGCCCATTACGAGAATACCGTATAAAGGTTTCCAAGGGCAGTGGTGTGTACAAACCTATTTCATGTAACTATGATGATTAGTCTACAGTGGTTAAAATCTACTTTGGAGTTTGGCTTGTGGTCGAGAGATCCGAATGCTTTCTGGCAACTTCGATCAGCTTATCCAGTCGCTTGGGGTCATATTTCTTGATGACAGCCGCTGGCTTCTGAACGGCCGAATCTTCCGTTGTGTATAGTGATAGGTCTACAGACACTCCGCACATTGACATCTCCTCGTCGTTGTCATCACTTGTACTTGCAGGAGACTCTAGAGGGGGAGCAACGGCAGCCACTACAGTGTCGCTGTCTTCATCAAAATCCGCTGCTCGAGGGGCGAATGCCATGGCCCCAGATCGTTTCTGGTTTCTTCGGCCAACCAGGACTAGAGCTAGCAAGGCCAATACAACCACTAGGCAACCTGCAGCCAGGCCCGCCAAGATTCCAAACGGAATTCCATCGTCGGAATTGGGTCCTCCGGTCGACCCTCCCTGCACGATGGCTCCTGCCTTGGAGTCTAAATCAACATCCGGAGATTGAATGACGTCATCATCAATTGCAACAGATACCACTCGTGAACTGGTTAGACCGAGGTCGTGAAGATAACTTTCAATGTCATCCAAACCCCAAACAGAGAAAAAGGTGCTGAATTCTAGAGCCAAGTCTCTCTCAGTGGGGGTGTTCCCAACGAAGAAGGCAGTGCCAGCAATCTGAATACTCAAACCTGCATAGAGCTTTCGACCGTTGAATTGTGATTGGATGATATTTACTTCCAGACTGGCTGAAGTGTAATCAGCATGGTGCTGTCCTAGAATATCATCAACAAACTTGATCATGGCAGATTCAAGGTCTCCAACAACATTTGACTCTCCATCTTCATCGCTCAAGACAACATTCAACCCAATAGTAGGGACCTTGACACTCTCAATCTGAGCAGTTGGTTCCTCTGGAGGAACACTCGGCGTTTCCTCCTCTGACAGAGTGGGCAAAACCGTGGGACTTGAAGTGGAGGCTTGAGTGGGGATCCCTGTTGGGGTGACAGCCGTATTGATTGTTGGGGGGCTGGTAGGAGAACTGGTTGGCTCTGAGGCAATGGTTTGCTCCATGGTTGGGCTGGCAGTACTGGCAACAGGGCTAGATGTGGGAGCACCCGTCGGATAATACGTAGGCTCACTTGTTGGGGAATACGTTGGTGTCTTTGTTGGGGATACAGTAGGTGTGCTAGTCGGGCTTTCTGTGGGTGTTGAGGTGGGGTTTGCGGTGGGGCTTGCAGTGGGAGACCCCGTAGGGTGGTTAGTAGGCCCTGAAGAGGGTTTGAAAACTGGGCTGGGAGTATCGGGTTCCTTCTTTGCAACGATGGCACAAAGCATGGTCATCAACACTGCAAGGAACAACGTTCTCGTCATATTGCGACCAGGGATGAGGGCCATCTTGAAATATTTTTCGTTTTTGTTTGTTTTGTTTTGTGGAAACTCTAGTTTGCAAACACCCGAGCGGAAGTCTATTGTGAAAAGCGGAGTTGTTGTGGTGGTCAACGAAGTATTAAAATGTGGCTTGCTTTCCTCAGTCGGTTTAGTGTGACCACCAATCACGTTTTAATACGACAGCCCGTGTCGATGCGACACCTATCCTCATATTCATGGTTGTTTATATGTCAGTCCCTTGCAAGGTTCCATTGCCACATTTCGTGTGGAAAAAACACGGATCCAACCGACAGAGGCATGGATGAATTTCATTGGCTCAGGGATATCATTTGGGACTATCATAGTAGTCCTGAATCTTGGGACTTGGGACCCGTGAACGTGAGCCACCCATCCACCATCCATCATTCATGGAAGTTCCATGAATCGTCGTTGTGTTCTACCATGACGGATTGTGCAGCTGACTTCCAGCCTGAGAGCATTTCTTCTCACGAACAATCAGACTGCGATGAAGAAGAAGTTCCTCCGAGTCTCAACAAAAGTGAAGATGCAATTGAAACCATTGAATACAACCCCAAGAAACCCAAATGGTGGCTGAAAAAAAGCGGCAACCCTTCTAGGGCACAGAAACGGGCAACCAATGAAATATTTCAAACACATCGGATTCCTACTCTTTCATACGGAGATGTATTGGATTGGAATACTGTTTTTTCGCCTGGAAGTGATGTGTGGATAGAGATTGGTATTGGGCGTGGTGAAAATTTGTTGGCCTTGGCCCATCGGAAAAGGGCGGAAAGTGTCGGCATTTTGGGGGTGGAGATCCACAAGGCTGGAATGGCCACTGCGTGCCAACGAATCCAACAAGGGATTTCAGAAAATAAGTACTGGGATGAATATGTTCTATATGACCCCGAGTTGGATCCATATTGTGAGAGTACATCAGATTGTGCCGAAACAACGGAATATGTGAATGCCGAAGAATCCAATCCACTTGTTCAGCAACGCGGCGGTACGAGTGCCTCTCCATACGACAACGTTCGTCTATATCCGGGAGATGGGGTGAAGCTTCTTCCATATATACCCACAGAAAGCGTTTCAACTATACTGTTGACATTTCCTGATCCTTTCCCGAGGGATTTTCAGAGGAAATGGCGCGTTTTCCAAACAAACACTCTAGTAGAAATTCACAGAATTCTCAAGAAGGAACCAGGCAATCAAGGAAAGTTTTTTCTGGCAACCGATCACGAAGGCTATTACGATTGGAGCCGCATGGTGTTGGAGGCGACAAATAGGCAAAACACCTTGTTCGAGGAGGTCACACCATGTCCATCGAGGATGGATTGGCTACCTGCTATCAGTAGGTACGAACAAAAGGGATGGGACGAAGGGAGAAGGACTAAACTTTCTTGTTGGACAGCAGTTTAGAGTTGGAATCTCAGTATCAAGCAAACGCTCGTTTCCAACCAACAAGGACGCCGCGCTGCTATGAAATATAGGTACCTGGTACCTACTAGGAACCACTACTAACTACGTGACGGCTTGTTGATGAATATCGTGAAGAAAAGCGATTACTGCTCCTATTATCTGAACAAATTCGTATATTATTTGTTGACTCGTTTCATTCTCACATCATAGCCTATGTTTCTATGATATGACATATAATCACAAACAACATACTACTACTAGTAAGAGGCAGGCCACAAGATCGTCAACGAAAGATCCAGAGAAGACTATGACAGTACCAGCCGCTCGCACAACACAGTGTCACCCCTCACCATCATCATCATCATCATCATCAATCCCCAACTCTTCAACCTGTTGTCCTACCACAAAGATGATCTCCAAACACAGCACTCACATTCCTCTTGCAACCAAGGCAGCTGAGTTTCTTACTGCAGCCACTGACCCTTTCCATGCCGTTCATTACTCCATCCAGAAGTTGAAGCAAGCAGGTTTCCAAGGTTTGGCTTCGAGTGAACCTTTGACTGGGAAGTTGCAACCAGGAGGCAAGTATTACTACACTGTGGAATCCTCCACATTGGTGGCCTTCACGGTTGGACGTCACTTTGCTCCAAACACTCCATTTGGTTTCCATGTCATTGGAGGGCACACAGACTCGCCCAACTTGAAGATTAAGCCCAGGAGCAAACGAGGCGGCAGTGGCTGCACTCAGCTTGGCGTGGAGTGCTATGGAGGTGGCCTCTGGCACACCTGGTTTGACCGTGATTTGAGTGTCAGTGGACGCGTCCTACTCCGTACTCCAACGGGAGCCATTCAACCACGCATCGTTCAACTCCAAGATCCTATCGCCAGAGTCAGTTCCCTGTGCATTCATCTGCAAACAGCTGACGAACGAAAGGCATTTGCAGTGAACAAGGAGACACACATGGCGCCCATCATTGCTACAACCGAAGGTACTACTATCGGAAGTGCTGCTAACACACGTGCCAAGGCCGAGTTGGAAGAAGGTGCCCAAGCACAATTGGACCCTATGGATGCCTGGAGAGAAGGCCACGAACCACTCCTGTTGCAAGCCATCGCCGAGAAACTACAAGTTGACACTACTGATATCATTGACTTCGAACTTAGCTTGTACGATACACAACCAGCTGCGTTGGGGGGAGTGGGAAAGGAATTTCTTTATTCCGCTCGCCTCGACAACTTGGCAACAGTTTTTTGTGGCACTGAAGCCATCTGTGACCATGCCCAGGATATGCCAGCAGATTCTCAAGATGTCAACATCTTCGTGGCATTTGATCACGAAGAAGTTGGCAGTACTTCGGCTCAAGGTGCTGGGTCTCCTGTTATGAATGATGCTATTCAACGCATTGCATCGGCCTTGCAAGGGGGATCTATCAGCCCTGATTTGTATACTGCCTGCATTCGCAAATCCTTCATTTTGAGCATTGATCAGGCACATGCGGTGCACCCCAACTATTCAAGCAAGCACGAGGCCATGCATGCGCCACAGTTGAATGCAGGACTAGTCATCAAAACCAATTCCAACCAACGTTACACAACCAATGGAATGACGGGATTTGTAGTTCGTGAACTCGGTCGTCTCGCCAAAGTTCCAATTCAAGAATTCGTTGTCAGGAATGACTGCCCATGTGGATCCACCATCGGTCCAACTTTGTCAGCACTAACCGGTATTCGAACTGTGGACGCAGGTATGCCACAATTGAGTATGCACAGTTGCCGTGAGGTGATGGGAATCGCCGATCGTAAGTTTCTTGTTGAGTTGCTACTCTGAGGATCAATGAACCTTCGCTCACATTGCTTTGCTGTTTTTTTGTCTGTCGTACAACAACTTCTACAACAGTTTCACATGGACTTCAACTATTCAAGACATTCTATGGATCCTTCCGCACTTTGGATTCAAGCATTGGGGAAATTCAGTCCCCATAGAGCAGAGAATTTTCTACAGTGAACAGTTTTAGCCCCCAGTCTTTTTCTCAGACCTCCGATGTTTCGTTAATACGAGTACATATACGTTAGTACGTTAGTACTAAAGTTAGTAGTAGCAAATAGGTGTGGGTTGAAACGATAAAATAATAATGGAAAATAATAACTAGATAATGGTGATGCGCACAACAGTAGAGTGTGTCGTATCTTGCACCTCAGCTGGGCCAACTGTGGTACTCGTCTTCACTACTAGTACGTACTAACAGTACGTGCAACATCATCAAGAGCCTCAATGAATCTTCGTGCATTTCCGCGGCGACCACCTCCTGGGCACTACCACCCGGTTATTTAAGGATGGAGGCTTGGTGGGTTGAAGTAGCAAGTAGCATTCCTTTCTTATGGATGGAGGATACAAAGGCTAGCTTCCCTCACATTCTTAATTTTTTGCCCCACAAAACTCTGGTTTGAGAACATTCTCACAAACTCGGTAACAAATCAAACTCTCATTCCAGTAAACATGAAGCTTCTCTCTACGATCTCTCTCGGTACTCAAGGGCTCAAAGTCAGCCGATTGGGGTATGGATGTATGGGCTTGACCACTGGTTATGGTCCAAAGCTCCCAGATGAAGAAATATCCCAAATGTTGGGAAAGGTATACGAGAACGGTATCAATTTCTGGGATACCGCCAATGCTTACTGTTTCTTTGACCCTATGAGGGTACTTCAATTGCAGTCTCCTGTGGTTTGTCAGGAAGAAAAAATTGCCCCTATGCTCCACGAAATTGGGAGGGAAAATATTGTGATTGCTACCAAATCGGGGATTCAGTTCAAACCCTTCCCCAAGCCAGCTTCTGTGTCTAACAACGATCCTGCTTTCCTTCGAGAGCAATGCGAAGCCTCTCTGAAGCGACTCAAGATAGACAGCCTTGATCTGTTCTATATCCACCGCATCGACCAGACAGTCCCAATTGAACGGTCAATGATGGAAATGAAGCGTCTTGTAGAAGAAGGGAAGGTGAAGTACATTGGTTTGTCCGAATGCTCAGCAGAGACTATTCGCCGAGCCCACAAAGTACACCCTATTTCGTGTATTCAAATGGAGTACAGTTTGTGGTGCCGCGGGATTGAGAAAGATGTCCTGCCAACTTGCAAAGAGCTAGGCATCGGGCTGGTTGCCTATGCACCCCTTGGTCGTGGCTTCTTCGGCGGAGTTCACAAGCGAGAGCTAGCGAAAGGTGATTGGAGAAAGGGACAAGAACGCTTTCATCAAGATGAAAACCATAAAATGTATGAACGCGTTGAGGAAATCGCCAAAAGCAAGGGAGTAACTCCTGCTCAACTGGCTCTGGCATGGGTCCAGGCCCAGCAACACCGTGCAGCTGGAGTAGTTCCAATTCCAGGTACTACCAAGGAGAAGAACCTCCTCAGCAACGTGGGCTCCGCTGATATCGTGCTCACAAAAGAGGAGATCGAGACGTTGGAGGCTGCCGTCCCAACAGCAGAAGGCAGTCGTGCTCACCAAAATGTTGGCATGGCGCTTTGGGAGGGCGACAAAAACCCAAAATTATCCGCTGAAGAAGCAAAGGCTCTTGGACTTGAATAGGCAACGTGTAAAGCAAAATACATAGCGTAATTGCATACCTAACTCAAAACACATACGAATACCCTCAATTGTGGACACGCAATAGAATCGAGCACTTGAATAACAATAAGGACACTTTTTGCGTTCTACTAGTACCGACGTTAGTAGTTGTTGAGGGAGGTGTCACACTGACCGCTATATGTGGTTCAGAATCATTTTTTCTGACTTCACAGAGCTAAGATATATCCACAATAGGAAGATCTAAAACCTCCACAAATTGTGTTGGCGGATTTCGCAGATTTCTTTGTCTTCCACCATTCAGCAGGGTTGCAACAATCCAATGGCTACCCTCAATGGACTTTCATCAGCGTCTTTTGTCGCCAGTACTGGCAGCATTCCATGCCACCATGGCCCACCTGCCAAGAACAATACTACGTCGCCAGCGGACTCCAAACGAACACCGTTGCGTTGAATAGAACGTCCTTGTCTCCTTGCCACGTAAAAGTCCCCACCAGCGAAATCGTTTGGATCTGACAAAAGCAACAAAGCTTGAACTGGAATTTCCTCACGATTGTTGTCTTGATGAGCCCAGTTTTCAGATGAGTGACCATATCGTAAGAGTATAGACTTGCGGTTTGGAATAGGCGCAGCCGTGGGTTCTGTGGCATGAAAGTATGGTGAACCGTCCCCTCGAAGGCAGTTCCACAAGCTAGATTCCAAGATGGCAATTGACGGGTATTTGGAAGTGTCCAACACAACGTATGTACTGGGGGGTACTCCGGCAACTCCATTTCCCATGGTTTCTCGGAAAGAAACAGGTTTGAAAGTGTTCCCCGACGACGCAGTGTCCAAAACATATTTCACGGCTATGCTGTCCATGGCTTGCGGGAGGACACAAGCTCCAAATAGTTCCAAGTGATTCCAGATGGATTGGCGATGATCACGAGTAATGTTTGAAGGCTGCAAAAGTATCGAGCCCGATGGTGCACCTGGACATGGGGGTAATGTGCGACCTTTTAACATCACATGAGGATGCAGTGGAATTGGGTCCGGGGTATTACATTCCGTATCACTCCACTCCTCATCCAACCAGACATTAGCAGCAGCATCGAACATCCCCCCCACTGTAATTCTAAACGGTGTGGTATTGGTTGCAACCCAACCCAATCCTACCGTATTCAAAGCTTGCCGAAGGACCCATTGTTTCTTTGGTTTGCTAGTCAAGAAGTACTCCTTGGGAAGTCTTCCCAAAGCGTCCCACACCACTGGCTCCAACCCTTCTAACAAACTTCCAACAGGGAAACCTCGCCGAATGCGAGATGCATACCATGGTGGCCAGGACATGCTTCAGCACTTGCTCCGAGGTATTTTCGTCGAATGTTTGGCGAGAAGATTCTTCTGTCTCCCTAGTGACTGCCGTTCGTTTTTAGTCGAGTGTGTCGAATGTGTTTCACTTAACGACGAAATGTTGTCTGTTGAAGACGTCCATCAAGCAAGCGGAACGAATTTGAGTTTTCGACGACCAAGTACGGTGGTACCAGCAGGTAGGAGATCAAGAAGAAATCAGGAATGCATGGCCGCTGCCTCCGAGTGTGAATGTACTGTACTGGTAGTATGCTTTGGGACGAATAGCACTACTAGTCTACTGCATGAACAAACCCCTGAAGAAAGATGCCGTACATGCCTTATCACAGGCGAAAAGCACCGACTCTGTTAGATGAAGAGGCGTTGGACCGAGCGCTGCAAGAGAAAACATCACGCAAGGACGACAATACAGATTCCACTCAAGTGCGTGAAGAACCGGACGAATCTGATACCAAGCCAAAATCTCCCAGTATACCGTTACATGCTTCCTTTTCTAAGGTTGTACTCCTTGATGAGGACGCTCTCCGCGTCGCCTGGAAGGCGAAGGAAAAACGGAGACATGATGAGGACGATTCTAGGAGTCGAAGAAACTTGGTGCAACATCAGATGGACCACCTAATTGAGGATAATAGGGGGGCAGTTCAAGCACCTGGTCGACCTCCTCGGCGACGACGTTTTTTTCTTGGATCAGCCAGACCACCTAAGTTGTTTGCTTCACGCCATGCACCGGATGATGCGTCCCGAGAAACACATCAGCTCAGTCTCGCAACTCCCTCCACCCCATCCCCTGACCGTGGCCACCAGCGACTTTCAGATCACAGCTTGACTAGTCGGCCCCAGTCTAATAAACTCATCACAGTCACGCCTATCTTGAAGAAAACTCCTTCGCCACAACCACAACCATCGCCACCAAAGGCTCCTGTTCAGGTTCCAGAGCATAAGGTCCAGGATATGAAGAGTATTTTGGAATCTCGTTTGGTTTTGAAGACGCCCGCTGAACGAAATGAAAACGATATGCATCACAAGTCTTTGCAGGTTGTAGATAGTCTCCCTCAAGAGATTGAGTCTGAAATGGAACGCCCGACTGACAAGGACGTTCAAAAACAAAGTGATGTCATTCAAAGTATGAAGAGTCTTCTAGTGTCAGGTGTTGCGCTCAAGCCAACCAAAAAGTCACCAGAACCAAAACAACAACATGATACACCAATTCTCGAGGAAAGAAATACTTCTGCTGAACAACTCGGTCCATCTGACACGCGCAATTCGCTTCCCCTTGTCGACAAACCCCAGAATGTGATGCAGAGTATGAAGAGCTTCATTGAGTCAGGGGTTTCTTTGAAGCCAACTCCTAAAAAAGAAACTGAATCAACACAACAAGTCACCCCCCCCCTTAAGGTACTCGTACCTGATGTTGACGAAGACCCACTTTCCGCCGATAGCGAACCGCCTCGGCCTGCCTCTAGCGGTGTTCGAAGTATGAGACAGCTGTTCGAGTCGCGGTCAACGCCCACCGCAAAAGTTCCTCCAGCCTGGGCAAAGAAGTTAGCAAATGCTAACAAAACTCCGGAGACACCTGCGCTGACACCAGAGCCGGCGCCGGTACCCCAAACTACCAAAGCGCCGAGACCTCCAAACCTACAAAAGCACGAGGAAACCAAGAAGCCTCGAAGCTCAGCCTCGAGACGATCGAAATCAAGCGCGGTTAGTTCGGCAAGTCCAAAGAAGAGAGTCGTGCGAATCATGAAAGTGCGGAAGAAAAATGGAGAAATTGTTGAGCGAGTGGTGGACGATTCGACGAACGATTCCAATTCAAGCCCTGTGAGTCGTCGTGTAGTAGTTGTCAAGAAGAAAAAGCGACCCAAGGGGTCCAAGCCATCGTCACATCGAACGAGAGAATCAGCTCAGACTGCAGAACGATCCCAAGCTATTGCACCCAAAAGCATCCCACGTCCAGTGTCCGCACCTGTGCGCGGCAAAAAAAACTCTAGAAACGGCAGGGAAACTACCTCCACTGCCATTCGTAGCAGCGACACAATCTCCACATTGGGTGATCCGAGCGAAGTCCCGCCAGTTTCTAATCAGAGTTTGGACGTGCCTTCATCTGTACACTCGTCCAATCCACAGGGTCCTTCAAGCTGGACTGTCCGAAACACCCCGACGTCCGGCTTCCAACCGAACCAGAACTTGGATCCCGAGATTATGGAGTACTATGCCGAAAATCTAGGTGGTGTGGAAACCGTATCGAACACATCGAGGATCTTTTTCTACAAGGCCCTATCAGATCCAGATCTTCATGAACATTTCAAGGATATTCGTTGGGAGGATATGAGGAATGAGTTTTTAGTGCTTGCAAACTTGGAAGTCCCAGATCAATTCGATGAAAGGTTAAGGAGTGTTGTGCGGCATCACTGCACTCTCATGGAAAGTGGGGCCGACATGAACCTAGTGATGTCAACCTGGGAAAGCGCTGTCGAAGAAAGTTGGAAGCAAAACTCTGCAGCTGACCCGCGACAATTGATTGTGGGACCTTCCAGAGTTATCTTCAACCTGAAGGCCATCGAAAGGCATTTTGCCATGTATAGAAGGGAAAAACAGGCCGAACGCAGGGCCCAAAACCAAAGGGCGCTACAACGGCGACGAGGAGGAATCCTTGCAAGACTAGTTGCAAGCAACAAATACTAACAGTAAGCTAAACATTGGACTAGCACATTTTGGTCACCAGCCTTGCTAATACTGAACAGATGCTGCTTCGTGTAGCGTCCCATTTTAGCTAGCTTGCACTAACGTGGAAGTATTGTACTAGTAGTACATACGAAGATATGTACTAACATACCCACACTGGAGCCACAAACTCGTCTGTGCTTGTCACCAGTCACCAGTCACCAGTCCCTCACGCCGGGATGACCCATTTTTTGCGAATTCCTTTCCCGACGTGACTCGGCCAAACGACTTGCAGCATCTTTTTCGTCCTCGGTGGCGGCACTTTCTTTGGAAGTGCCTTTTCTCGATTGATTTCGTCTCTCTCCGAACGATCTCATCAGAAAGGAAAGTAAGGATTTTACAGCTGAGTCAGGGTACACGATATCATTTCTGGACTCCCCTTCTCGTCCTCAATAAGCCACAATCAAATGACTGTGCCCACCTTCACTATTTCGAAGCCCTCGACGTCAGGGGACAATGGGGGTCCCTCCTCCTCTTGCTTTCACGATGTAAAACGTGTCCTTGCTCTTATTGAAGATGAGCGTCACCTCGTTGCGAATGGTCTCTATCAGTCAGTGTTGGAGCGACTGAATGTTCCAATTCCTGTTGATCCTGTTGCTTCCAAGACACGACGACGACGAAAAAGTACTCCCGTTGTTTCGGAACAACAACAAGATCGAGATGATGCCACAGAACTGATCGGGTCCAAGCGAGAAGTGCTGGATAAACTTGAGGTTCGTAGAATATGTTTATGTGAATTCCCCCGGAGCACCTGTACTTTGTGAAAATGGATCTTGTAGCTCACATGCATTCTTTTTTGTTTGCAGCATCGGTGTCGATTGTTTGTCAAAGCCAAACAAAATCTGGTTGACGACAACCAATGGACTTTAGCGCAGACTATGTTTGGAATTACTACGTATTATCGTAGAGAAGAAGATGGAAGCTTGAGTATCAAGATGGAAGGGACGCTGGAGGGTTGTCCTTTGTTTGATCAAGTAGCAGTTCTCCGAGAAGTTGATCTGCACTATAAGTGGGCTCCCTTTGTCTCTTCAAGCTTAACGATTGCGCACCTCAATAAATTGGACACGGTTGGCTGGTTTATAGTTGGGCTTCCCTCCTTCGGGTTGATGCGCGATGGATGTTTTCGAGCTGTCGGCTGTGACTCCATGCTCGAGGATGGCTCCATCCTGTTGGTTGGACAAGGTGTCAAAGACAGAGCTGAAGACGGAGTGAAACGTTCTGCTTTGATCCAAGAAGGCGTCGGGCTCCAATCAACTCAAGAAGACGCTGAGTACCATTACCTTTCCAAAGATCCCATTCTAGATGAGTTGGATATTCCACCTCCACCAACGCGAATGGGAGGAGGACGAATGACAATTCGCACGTTCCAAGCCTTGATTGATGTTGAATCGCCTACCCAGGCACGAACACGAGTGATTGCCAACGTTGACCCCAACCTTCCACTTATTCCCCAGAGTCTCTTAGATTTCTTGATGAAGAAGCTATGTGGTGTGCTACTCTATAAGCTCCAACATGCTGCTAAACGAGTTTCCAACGATCCAATTCGCAATCCGCATGCCAGTAGAATGCGCCTCGAAGAAGAATTCTACAAACATTGGTTGTTGGAAAAGTTTAAGGCCGTTTGTGCCGTTCGGAACTGGCAGATGCCCCCTGTCCAATGTTTTGACTTGACCGACCAACAACAGGAGCTCGCCCTCGCAGCCGATGCCAGACGGAACAAGCATTCACAGGCTAAGACTCTCCGCTTTTATCATTCTTTGGATGATGACAACTTGGATGAGTTCCTAGAAACCAACAGCGGAAATGGAAGCGAACCTCGAAACCTTGGACAGAAGCGTCCGGCAGTCCGAACCATGAGTTCCAATGTTGACTCGGTTGTATCCGACATTTCCCGCGATTCCTACTTTACCATGTTCTCTCTCTGGACAAACAATCCCATGGCGAACTATTTACGTCATTTGGAAGCTAAGACAGAACTACGTAAAAAGCGAGAAATTCACGAGTCACGAGAGAGGGCTGCAAATCGTCTCAAACCCAAAAAATTGGATGAAACATCCCGCAGTCGACTGGAAGAACTGAAAGAAGCCAGGAAAATGCGATTACATAAGGATACAACAATGAGCGAAATCAAGGAGCGGGGAATTGCAACCAACAAAGCCAAGCCGCGGAGTGATTGGGCGACAATGTGGTCGAATCACGATAAAAAGACGCGAGCGATAGTGATTCTTTTGTTAATGGTGATTCTCTTTGTCTTGTTGTTCATGGACAAATTGTTGGACAGTTACATGAGCAAGAAGTACAACGATCGATGGGGGGAACCATGGCAAACCTTGTTTTTTCTGGTATATATGGTTGTTGCAGGGTTAGTACATTTCCTCTTGTGCTATGTTGCTTTGATGTACGCTTTCTCGGGACTGCAAATTGGGTCGATGACAGGTGTGCAAGCTCAGCGATTTTACAGCAAGAATGTTCACTTGGGCGTGGCCATCGCTAGTGGCGGTTCAATAGCTGTGGGAATTGTCAAAGCATTGTTTGTAGCAACATTTCGCTGGTCCCTTTGGAAATTGTGGACGGCTTGGCACTTCACAGTCTCTGTTTTCGACGGAGTTTCGCTGGTGCCGCTTTATGTCTCCAATGTTGTGGCCTATGTCGTTGGGTGCATCGGAAGTTTCCTGTCATCGATGCATGCTGTGTTTCTACGATCCAACATGATAGGCCGTGTCGTGTCTGCCTTCATCCTTTCGCTTGGCAAGCCTCCCACTCTACTCTGGGCCCATGCCAGCTCTTTCCTGCAAAATTCGATAGTGCAATACCGGGATAAGAACCCGCGATTTTCATGGGGAAGCGATGCCTACCACACAACTCGGTCACTCCTCTTATACTCGGGATTCTTCTTGCTGTCGGTGTTGCTCATCTTCAATCTTTTTGCGGAACAAGTGAGGGCTGACAAGGAGAAAGAGCCGACAATGCCGGTAGGTACTGGTAATCCAGAAGAAGACATTGTTGTCGAGGTCCACGCGAGACACTTGCTTGCGGATGATATCCCGACAGCACCTGCCCACGCTGCTGTAATAAGTGAACAGACTGAACAGCCCGTAATCACCATGTCTGCCCCGCCAACGTTTGATGGTTTCTCTGGGATAAAATCAAGGTCTCTACCAATGTCAGTACCGGCCCAGTTAGAATCAGTCAAAGAGGGTGATGCCCCGAAGAAACGGAGTGGCTTCCGCCTGCTTCGTAGTCAAAACCGCAACAAACCCTTATCAAAAAAATAGAATCTTACCTTACAATTGCTATCTCCTTACAGACGAACAACGCCAAACTCGGAGTTCTTCTTGTTTTGCGCCTTGCTTGGCTACTACTCTTGCTCTGTCCCAACTACCTCCACAGCAGCACGATCGAAACTGCATTGAAGTTTATTTTATATTAAGAGAAAAAGAAGTAGCTTCCCTATTTATTTCTAGTAGACGTTTGTCATTTGTCATGGTGTCGCTGCGAGCGTTATATGGACGTTGCGGTGGCCCTGTCTGGCCACCCACCCACACACACCACTCAAAACCGACTCCTGACTCCTGACTCTTGACTGTTGTATAATGTTGCACCTCCGGCTGTTTTTTTTTTTTTACCAGCACTGAATAGAATGACCCCCTTGGAAACATCTGAAGCCATCGACACTGCCAAAGCTAACTCCAGGAAACGACCCCCTCCCGATGCAACCACAATCATAGAACTCAAATTGCAGCTTCAAAAGAAAAGGAAAGCGAACATCCAAGCAGCCCTCGAGAAGGCTCAGCGTAAGCTGGAACGAGCTCAGCAACAAAAGGAACATTCTCTTGTTGATCGACCTGGCGTGGTTTCGCCTTCTATTCTTTCAGCATTGAAGTCTTCTCTCGATTTGACAATCCATGTAAATAATTCTGATCCGGAACGAGTTCTTTTTCCGTGTGCAGCGCTTCCTGCAGATTTGGGATTGTCACAACTGGTACCAGAAGACAAAGACGACAAACTACTTGAAGTATCCACGATCGAAGAGGAGGATCCCTCCCCTCCAACTTCCAGCCTTACCCAACGGAAGCGCCAACTACAGGCGGAGCTGCAGGTGTTGAAAGATCGGTTGTTCGCCAAACAACAGCAGCAACAGGGGCAACTACATCGAAACGTCGACGGCGACGGTACTATCGACAAAACTACTGCAATATCCACTGCACAAACCAAGGAATCCTTGTTGCAAAAGAAGCAAGAGGCTAAAACCATGATGGATACATCGTATTGGAAACTGTTCGTGTCCAAGCAAGAAGATTGGTTGGTACAGGCGCATGCGCAGGTGAATGAAACTTCACAAGCCTTGGCTGCCTGCACAGCACGATTTGAAGAGACACAGCGCCAACGCAAGGCTGCCCACCAAGAGTTGGAGGAAAGCCTGTCACGACACCAGGTAGTTCGAGTGCTCATTGTCGAGACTTCCAAGTCGATACTAGCAGATCGCGCTGCCTTGTGTCACAGCGAAGTTTGAGCTTGACATCGTTGAACGGGTGTGCATGAAAGAACTGACGCGTCGTTCTACAATTTGTTGTTTACTTCATGTAAATGGTATTTAAACATGAAGAGACATGCAACCTGGAATAAGCAACGAGGTTCTCACAAAAAGAATGTACTCGCCTACTGTATCCATCTGGATTATCTATTCTCTGGATTGTCTCCTCCAATTGGTGGTCAGTGTTTTCCATCATCCTTGTCTGCAGCTCCCCCACAGTGCCATGAGAGGACCATACTTGTCATGCGGAGCCTGCTTGAGTGTCATCAACGAAATGTAGTAGACAGTGTGTATGAGTGACGAAAAGCAGCCGATCATGGCTACCAATCAAAAAGTAGCGATAATACCCTACCTAGGTAGTCTCAGGGCCATCACGCCATCTACAAAAAGGCCAAGAGAGCCTTGCGCCCGCTTCCAGGCCTTCACTGTGAGATTATTCAATACTGGTACTGTGCTACCGGTAGTTTTGCATAAACCTCTTTTCTACCAGGACCAACGTCGAACTACAGCAAAGAATTGCGGCGTCCGTCGTGCGACCACCGACAACCTCGACTCATCAACCACCCTCGCTACGTCACCACTTCTTCCAACACCTTGCTTGATACCATCGGGTTGTTTTCGGATGAAGTTCCAACTAGAATTGGACACAAGATGAAACCGTTAGAAGTTCAACAGTCTCTCCCGGTATGCTGTTCATTGGCTGCATTGGGTGGAATACTGGAAGTGGCAGCTACAGCTGTGACCGCATTGCCAGCCGTTCGTGAAAAACAAGGGATTAAAATGCGATGGTGGGTCCAATGGTTAGCCATTGCTGGCAATGTTGGACTCCAGGCCATAGGGAGCTTACTAAGTCACCTGATTGCAACATGGTTCGGCCCTGTCAGCTATGTCGTTCCTTTTTTCTACTCCTCGACGCTGCTGAGCAACGTATCTATTTTTGGACTCCTAGGAGAGAGGTTTACTAAAAATATGAGAGTGGGGACACATGTCATCGTCGTTGCAGTTGTACT
This sequence comes from Nitzschia putrida, assembly GCA_016586335.1. Lineage (NCBI taxonomy): Eukaryota > Bacillariophyta > Bacillariophyceae > Bacillariales > Bacillariaceae > Nitzschia > Nitzschia putrida. Next base: position 1,339,096 of record BLYE01000002.1, read on the forward strand.
GCTACCTGTTGTCGGACCAAATATTCAAGAAAAGCAGGATTTGGAGACTTTATTACGACATTGGTATTCGATGACTTGGTTTGTTCTGCTACTCTTGGCCTGTTTCATTTCCGGAGCCGTCCTAGTGGCGGTTGATATCACACATTATGATGTACCTTGGAGAAAGACCATCCTTTTGACTGCGAGAGCAACGGCCATATCAGCCAATCTTACTGTCAGTCGAGCGTTTATTCTGGGTCCAAGTGATGAGGCATTTCTCATTTTCGTGTGCATCAAACTGATATCGGGGGCAATCTACACGTACGCCATTGTCGTGCAGTCCTACGCCGTTGAACAAGCTACATTCGTGCCTCTGAACGCCACGATTATTATTGTCGTAAATGCTTTGACTGGAGTTATTATTTGGGAGGATTGGAAAGTCGTATCCAGTTGGTATGGTTATGTGTGCATTTTTGTTCTCCTTGGTTTGGGATGCGATTTGCTCCTGTCTGTCCCCATGTTGAATTCTGACAACCCAGAGTTTGGAGCCAAGAAGAGGGCATCAATAATCCTTCAGACACCAGCTAGGGTGAGTTCACAGCATTCCTTGGTGATTAGAGGTGCTCCTGTTTCAACATCCAACCGTCAACACAGTATCAGCTACGACCAACGCGACATTGATGCCTGGAAATCTTTGGTGAGTCCACATGATTTGGCAGACTTTGGGGTCCTCCAAACTCCTATGGCTAGTCGTGATTTGCTGTCGAATCAGCTTCTGGAGACTCCCTCCGAGCGGTCCAATCTTGTGATCAGCCCCACTGCCAATTTGGAAGAGCACCCGTACAACTTCGATGATGCTGCACCGACATCAAGTGGCAGGATAAGACATCCGAATTTGACTAGGCGGCAAGCGTGGCGAGAGACTGTCAGTCCTGTCAAATCTCTTTCCCTACGTGCACCACTGGTTTCCCAAATTCCGGAATCCCAATCGGGCTAGAGGACAGTAAAGATGGTTGTTCCTTTCAATGCGGCTACACTATGAAGGGAAGGTCTCATCCTCAGGGTGTCCATCAGCACACGTCAAAAGGCAAACCATCCCAAATGCCTCTCTGAGATGCTATCGTTGCTTCCTGCAGATTTATCATAGTTCTGTAATACTAACGTTAGTACTACCTAGTACAGTACTGTACGGTGTTGGTAGGATAGCAGTAACGATCTCTCGCCCACCACACTCTACAAAAACAATCATTCTCCTTGTTGGGAAACTAAATAGTGTTCGTCTTGTCACATCAACACTACTACAGTCCTAATAACATTAGTAGTCAGTAGTAGTAGTTTTAGTACAGCGACCATCGTTCTTGTTGGTGGGTGAAATCATGTCGTAGTGGGTATTATAAAAAGGGTGCATAACATGGTCTGTCCTTCGTATGTTGTCTGTCCCACGTCTCCGAATGAAAAATGAACCGTTCAACGACTGACGACTGACGGGCAAGGTCCAGTGGAGAAGGACAGACCATGCTATGCACCTCTGAAAATACCGGTAGTGGCAGTGCCACTCGTACTGCTGGCGAGGATGCCGGCTATATCGAGCACATCCCACCAAATCAACAGCCCCAACTTTATCCCAACGCCCGCCAACAACAGTTAGTGAATGATTGCGAGTATGACACTTCGTTGGACTTTCTCATCAACTCATCATCAGTGTGTTGTAGGCTTTCTGTGAATGAACATCGTAACAACTAATCACAGTACTGACTTGGCTGTTGGTAGACCCTCCTGACTCTATACGAAGTACTCGTTTTTTTGGAAGACTCAAATATGTCAGGTGACAACAACATGAAGGTTGCATTGCTCCCATACAAGACTTTGTTGTTGTTTTGTGGCATCACCGTTCTCGGTTTGTTTCATGTTGGGTTCGGACCACTTGGAATTGCCAAACTGAATCAACAATACCTTCCACGTCACCATCACCATGAAGTTTCGGGGTGGGTCAATTCCATGACCATGTTGTTGCAAGATGATTCGACTGAAACTTCTCCTGACGACGAGGAGGAAGTGGTCGAATTCTTTGGTAATGAGGAAGATGAAGAGGAGACGTTCGCTCTGGAGAAAGAAAAAAATACAGTTGAACCAGTGGATGTCGCGGCCTTGGCAGAAGAATGGGGACTCTCAGATTTGTTGGCCATTGAGAACTTGACCGTGTCGAAGGGATTTCTGGAAAATGTGCGAGAGGTCCGAGCCTTCTGGGAGGGCAATGGAGGCAAGCAGAAGTTCGAAGTGAAGGGGCCTACCAAGAACAATTCCATGTTGCATTTCATCTCTCATATCCCCAAGACAGGAATGGCGGGAGGGATCCGAAAGTTAGGGAATATCATTGCGTCCGACCCGAGGCTTAGATTGTTAAAACCGTTTGATCGCTTTCGCCCCTGTGATGTTTCCAAACTGGAGAACATTGCCGACCGGGCTCACGGTGAATATAAGAATCGAGTATGCACACTCTGGATGAGTGAGATGCCAGCACCTGCAGAATTTACGTATGCTTACACCATGATTCGAGATCCGCGGCAACATGTGCTTTCGCAGTTTTTCCATTGTACCGAATCCAAACCACATCGAGGAAAAGCGAAGTTCATGCCTTCCACCATAGATGAATGGCTCGAGTTTTGGGTCAACGTAACTGTTGTTAACGACGAAGAGGTCACAAGGAGACGAACTATGGATCCGCTGTTCAAATGTTACGATCCAAGAAACCACCAAACCATGTTTACCGAGTTCCAAGTGTCTGCTAGCAATGACCTCGAACAAGCCAAGGCAGACTTGTTCACCCGATATAGAGTGTTGGGGGATATGGCTAAATACACTCAGAGTCTGTGTGTAATTGTCATTACGTATACTGGAGGTGTTCCCCCTGTTTGCGACTGTACCAATGACAACGGCAGGCGCCGACTGAATGCTCATGGTGTTTCCCATCATGGTGCAACCTACAATACAACAAAATACCAAGATTCACTGATTGCTAAGCTTACCAAATGGGACAATCTATTATACGACTTGGTCCAAACAGCCTTTGAGGAACAATTGCGTTCTGTGGAAGAGGAGTATCAAATACGAGTGTGTGATTCTATCGACTATGATGAATTATATTAGGTTAGAATTTTCGCTACCAATGCAGCAAACGGATTTTAAGACATGTGATATTTTCGAAAGAGCGGTGGCAGCATTTGCATCGGGTGGTTCGATATGCGTTGTTGCTTCGAATCGTTTCCATCCAACAAACCAGCCAGTGGTTGGTAGTAATTCATTGTTCTTCTCCTGATGCGCCCAGTACCTAGACAACCAACCCCTTCTTGTTGGCTTGCTCGTCAATCCCTTGATTGATGCTTGAAGCCCCATTTCTTTGTCAGATGTCGAACAACCATGTTGCTTGTGGTGTTGACACAAGCCCAAACGACAATCCCTTCCGGAAGCCACGACGTTCACTCCGATACCAAGGAGGGCAGCCCAATCCTCCGATTTGGGACATTCTTATTTGATTCATCACGCCGACACCCTACTGCCCGGATGTTTCTATGCTGACTACCACGACTATCTACTACTAGTAGTGTTGTACGCTAGTACTAGAGTTTGGAAATAGCTGTGGTAGGGTAATGTAAACTTTTGCATCGCGTTTTAAATCGAATTATGAAGCCTTAGTTGTTGATGTTGGTTTTTGTTTTGAACCATCGGTATAGCGTTGTTATCAAGTGCTTGTTGACGGTGAAGGCAGAAGGCATGGCGTGTCATACTATGGAAATCAACAGTGAAGGTAATTCTAGTTTAGGAAGACGAGGACAACCAGTAAAATACTCGGACATTTGCCTGATTTGCTAATTTTTTCTCGTATACTACGAGTTTACTCGTAGTATACGAGTATTCAAATATACTACCTGTACTAGTACTAGTAGCTACGTTGACAAAGAGTGAGACGGTTTCCGAGACGTTATATTGACTCCGAACTTCCATTGGCTCTTTACTACTTAGTCCTAGTAGTAGCTATTATCCCTGTTTGAAATTTGATCTCAAATTTTGCCGCCACTCCCAACCCTTTTTGCACTTTGATGATGGATGCAACACAAATCAAACCCTTCAAATACAACAACAAGCTATTACAGTACAAGGACGAGACAACACAACAAACACTACCATGGGGTCACCATCCAAGAATTCCAACTGGACAGTTAATGATGACAAAAGTCTTGATGACTTGTTGGGACATGATGACTTTAGTCCGCCGACAGGAACGTTGATTCCCCTTCATGACGATACTGGGATGCAAGCAGGTCCTATGATGATCCTTCCAGACTTTGATGATATTTCTGCCATTCCTGATGACAGCGTTGTCAGCATTTGGGTGCCACCTCCGCCTCCACCGGAACAACCCCAAAGTCCACAAAAGCCTGGTGTTTACCAGGAGGACGACGAAGATCTTGAAGACTATGACTTGGAACAAGATTGCTTTCACGACGATGACACTACGTGTCCCGAGACACCACTTCAATCCAACAGTGCCGCTTCCTTTAGTGTTCCTGTACAGTACCAGTTTTCGAGACAACTCTTGGCTTGCTCCATTGTGGCCGCCCTCTCAACTGTGTTCCTAGTCGGGGCCATTGTTTTTTTGGGCCTGAGGTTGTCCAATCGCAAGGGCACTACAGCCACGCCCAATCCCATCGCCAACTGGACCATTGAAGACTTTGATTTTGTGCCTGTACTTGGAGATCCTTCCTCTGCTCCTACAGGTAGTCCAACTCTTGCCTACATTGAGAATCTGGGGGCCAAAGAGTTGTACATTACCGATGCCATTCTCGAAATTGCACCTTCTGGGTTTCGTAACAATTGGGAGATCTTCTCCTCTGCGGTGGAACTCAGAGTACTTCGGTGGTTATCTTCTGATCCCTCTCTTTACTCCTACACCCCTCATCGTTTGATGCAACGATTCGCGCTTGGTTGTTTTTACTGGAGTATGTCACCCAACACTACTTTGACTCAGGATTGGATGGCTTTTACAGACGAGTGTACTTGGTCCATATCCCGAGAAGCCACTGATATTTGCGATGACACGGGAAATGTAACCAATATTTACTTTGAGCATGTTCAGGGCAATGGGACCCTTGCGTCTGAGTTGGGGCTTTTGAGCAACTTGAAAATGTTGTACTTGACGTCAAACGACTTGCATGGTACCATCCCATCGCAGCTTTGTTGGATCACGGAATTGCATCGACTCAGCCTAGCCCGGAACGAGTTCAAAGGAACCATCCCCACCGAGTTTGGTCTGTTGCCTAATTTGGGTAAGTTTCCAAGTTCGGCATTAAGCTATGAGTGCTTTTGAATTCTTATCGTCCTCGTGCGTTGTTCTTCTTTTTCTCTACAGCGGTTCTTGGATTGGGTCATAATGACCTTACTGGGACTCTACCATCTGAGATTGGAAATTTGTACAAGTTGGAGTCTTTGGTCATTCCTGGAAATTCCTTTCATGGTACGATCCCTTCCACCTTTGGCAATTTGGCAGAGTTGGAGTATCTACATATGCAACGAAACAACCTAGAAGGAGGGATACCTTCCGCCATCGGAGGCTGTCTATCCCTCAAGGAACTTTTGTTGCAAGATAATATTTTCACAGGGACTGTCCCAAGCTCCGTGTGTTCGTTGAACTTCTTGGAGCGAGCAGTAACGGACTGTGCACAACTGACTTGCACGTGTTGCGAAGAGTGCTCCGCGGATGCAGGTGCTACGGATGCTGTGGCAACCAGTGATCCAACCTCCGGAACAACTTCTTGTGCTTGGATAAAAACAGGAAAGAAGTGTTACTTTCCAGAAGAAATCATTGATATTCAGACCTACCATTGTACAGGAGATGTGTTGGATGTAGTTGCTCTCTACCAGGTGGAAACCTCTGGTCAACAGACATCAGTGTACCAAAACTCAATAGTTTGGGTGCAATCTTGTGCAGAACTAGCCTGTCAGGCAGAGCTATCGGATGGACTATACCATCGTGAAGATGGTATTGCTCAAACGTTGAATTCCGCTTGGCCCATGGATGAGGCAGAATATCAACTGTTGTTGCTTAGAGTCGCCCAACCAGGTTCCATGGAACTGTTGGCTCAGAGCGTCGTTTTCTCAATAAGTGTAGATTGTCCGTAGTTTGTATCAGATGTTGTGTTGTCAAATTTTGGAAACCTCGATTTTTCACAGGGATGGTATCTCCTTGATCCCCCTCGCGTCCCCTGGAACATTTTATTGTGCACATATCTTTGGCAGATCTCGTGGTGGTCCCTGTGGCAGAACCGAAACAGCCAACTCCATGACTAGCCCCCCCCCCTGGCCGCAGATATCCCGTCGTACCACCAGGAAGTGCAGCTGCTCTATTATTCTCAGGGACCGGCTTCAGTAGTCCACCCCCTCGATCGAGGCCTCTTCCTCAAGCCACTCGCTCGCCTTTTAGCCGGCCCAAGCACCCTGCTTCAACAATGGAACTCCACCACCACAGACGCCCAACATTGTTTCTCTCACGAGTAACAAACACTTCACCACTACCACCATCAACAGGGCTGAACCAACGCGTACACCGTCTACCAGTCCAGCCCTTATACCACACCTCACAATCTCCAGGGTCCTACTATTCACCCATGGGCACTTGGGCTTTTCGCCAGCCAATTCCAACACCCCTTCGGCTGCTTGACGAATAGCTGCCTAGTTTGTCAGGACGTCTATTTACATCCACCACTATATTTCGAGCGGGAGACAGACGTCATACAGGAAGAGAGTTTGCCCTGGGATCCGGCAGCCAGGGAAATTATGATTTTACATAGCTATGAGGTGAGATTACTCTACAAAACTAGTAATCAAAACGGTAGCATTCATGCTCAAACCGTGTGAAATGTTTATCCCACGATTGGAGACTGAACAAATAACTTTCCATATCCATTTTTCCTTCGGTTAGACAAGCACGATAATATTAACTTCCTTGGTCGTCGATGAATGCTCTAACGGAGCTTTCCAATATCAGAACTGAGGGTTTCCTTCGACTCCTGAGTCACTTCGCTATGTTAAATGAGTTCCTTAGTTAGTACTAACCTCCATCCCATAACAAATTCGACAAACTCGTTTTTCACATTTTTGACCCGAATGTATCGCAGGTGAAACAGTAGCCCGGCACACCACTAGAAAGCTCTTTTTGAGAGGAATTTTTGTATATATAACTTCAATTTAGTTTTTGCGAGTCTTCGAGGCCTGTTTTAGCGATGAAAATTCACAAAATAGCCAAAACCCGTGCTTCAAGAGACCTTCGTTTTGGGAGTAGCCCTCGTAAATTCCGGCATATTGGCAATGGTGGTACGACAACTTCTACGCATGATGACACGGTGTGCCGTAGCTCATTCGAAACCTCGTAAAAAGAGGAAAAAGATCCGATTCTGGAAAAATGCGGTACTAATTGACCGATTCTTCGACAAGAAGACGAAAAATCGGTGAGATTGAAAAATGGCAGGGAAATAGTCGTTGCGCGCATGACAATCTGGGCATTATTCGGCACAATCTGCGTACTGCGCGCCAGCATAACCCATTCTCTAATTATATCACGCCGGCAGGTGTCTACGCATTTGACGTAGAGTTTCCTACCATCGTGCTTTGGAGGAGGGTCCAAAATCGTGGGTTGTCGAATTTGTTATGGGATGGAGGTTAGTACCACTAAGATGAGGAGGTGAAATTTTTGCTGGATATCGCAGAAGAAGGAGAAGGGAACGACGGTGTTGTTGTTGAGCCGTCTAGAAATCAGGTGTCTCTCAAAAAATACTAGTACCCGTTAGTATAAGACAACACGACATGACGACATGCCAGATTATTGGGCATGTGTGTACCAAACGGACAGCACATCATGGAGTAGAATAGAAATAGTTACCTAGTACTACTACTGTGGTGGAGGAGGCATCATTCTCTATGTTGTCAAATTATGATGATGATATTCTGCTGATCCGACAAATAAATAAAAATATACTAGTACACACATTCCAAAATCCGCGTAACGATACCGTAGCCCCATTACTTCACCCTCCTGCAAGTACTTAGTACTGTTACTAATATTATGGTTAGGGATACTCGAGGAGATTCAGTACCCCTTATCCTTGTTTACCTGTGGTTGATCTCGTGGTAATGCGTATCCCCATGCTTTGTAGACAATCCCATTGACCACCGTTGTTGTCAAAAGTCAGGACCAAGAGTGGATGGAAGAAAACCAACCTGGGACGGAGAAGATAGAAAAGAGGAAACGTCTGTGTAGATGTCACCCGTGACCCGTGACCATCCTACTTCCCGACTTCAAGGTTACATCATTATCTTGTTAACCATGCCACAACAAAAGTTCCGAAAACTCCTCCTTGTTGATGATTGATTTTGTTGACTCCAACCACCATGACCTGTACAAGAAACGAAACGCAACCATATCTTGTCTTCGAGTGACATCGAAAGCGTTTCGGTTCGCATCTGAACCTCTAAGTTGATACCAACTTCTGGAAGTTTGGAACGATTCACCAGGGGGAGTAGCGGTTCTGTTAAATGACTTAAATGAAAATGCGCAGCTTGCGTTGCCCCAGCTCCATCACCACCAATTTCATTGAGCGATGATGTCAGGTCCAATATACGGGTGGGATTTCCGTCAATAGGGATGGACTGTTAAGTGCAAAAATCCAATATGACTTAACCTGGGAGCGCTTCGAACACTCTTTATTTATGAGAAAATAGTTCTCCTACACAACATCATTTTTGTCAGCACCAAATGCAATTTCGAGCAATCACGTCGAATTCACATTTGCTGTCTTTCAACACCTAAACCCTTTGTTGTGGGCTTGGAAAAGGAGTTTAAACCTTGTGTGCTACTAACGTACTAGGTACAGTATCACATATCACGAAATGATTCCCGAGAGTGGTAACAGTAGTAGTGGTACTAGTCGAAGAGCTTCGTCTCGAGGACGTCGAGGGTCCTCGTCGTCTTCATCATCTTCATTGCTATTGTCAGCAGATGAGGCGTACCTCATCCCGCGGGAGGCTGCGGATATTGGGCAGCCCCTCAACTTGGCTGAAGGGAACAATGATGCTACCTGCGGAGATTGTGATCCGGCACGGAGTGATTGTTCAACGCATGTTCTCATATCACAGGCCCTCAACTCGTTAAGTCATTTTGAAAGAGAGAAGTTGTTACAAGAAATTCATGGCGTCGATGACCGAGCCGACGAGGCTAGGGCAATGGAAACTCTACAGTTCATCGCAGAGAGCTTGGAAGCCTTCTCTCAAGAGCTCCTGCGAATCAAACGTGAGAAGTCGGGGCTACCTGAGATCCGAGCTCTGGAACTCGCCGAACGGATGAACATCGAGTATTGTCGCAACGCTCTCTTTCGTCTTTCATTTCTCCGCACCAGAGATTGGGACGTGAAACATGCGGTTGCGGCCTTCATCCGCCATTTGGATTTCAAACTCATGTTATTTGGTGTCGGCAAATTGACCTCAGATATTGGCATCGATGACTTGTTCCCAGAAGACATACAAGTGTTCCAGGACGGATACTTTCAAGTCCTACCAACTCGAGACAACGCCGGGCGCCCAGTGTTTGTCTGGATTAACAACGGACAAGCATATTCGTCCGTTGAGTCCATGGTATGTCTTGCTGACTTGGTGGGACTTTTTCTTTCACTGCTGATTCTAACAACTTCCGATTCGTTTGTTCCGCAGGTCCGCATCATGTTTGTGTCCGCCCTGGTGGACGAGGAGACTCAAAGGCGAGGAGGTGTATACTTGTCCTTTAGGCTAAGACCCTACGATATACTCGAAAAGTCCCGGACACAGTTTTTCTTCTCCACGGTGCAACGATACATGTCGGACATGCCTATCCGCGTGGCTGCCTTCCACATCTGTTTGAACAGCTCAGTTCCGTTCCAGTTGACATCCAGCACGTCGACAGTTCTACTTGACAACGTCCTCCATTTCTTCTCCCCAAGGAACCGGGCACGCATTCGCTTTCACAAGGGTACGTACATCCGGCTCCTCCGCCACCAACATGGATCATTGCTAACTAGGTTGCTGAACTTCATCACCATCATCATGCCGTGGTCATTAGGGACACATGTAGAGTGGTGCTATGAGCTCATGACATTTGGTATACCAGTTCAATCACTTCCGCTGACTGTAGACCTCAAAGTCAAGTCCAAGAATCATTTGGAGTTCATTGCCTCGCGCCGCAAAGCCACCGAGGTCTTGAGAAGCGGCGCTTCCATCGTTCCTGTCTTACTTCCCTGCAGTCAAGACGTACTTTTGGGCAAAGGGAGGCCAATCCAAGATTGGGTAGGCAACAAGACCCTATCTGACTTCATCGCTGCCATAGTGAACAATCCCGATCAATTCATCAGCACAGATCATGCCACGATTGCCGTAAGCGTCGTCCGACATGTTAAAATGTGTGGTGGTAGATTCCTAGCCAAAGATAGTGGAGTTTGGCTGGAAGTGCCAGATAATGTGGCATGCGACAAAGTCCTTCACAGATTTAGGCATCGGCAAAAAGTGAGTCGGCCTACTACAAGTACTTTGTCTTCTTCCTCGATGGACGAATGAAATTTTTAGTACGAGGAGCAGCATGATGATCATGATCATCGTCGTCATCTTGTCTAGTACTATCCTCCACGTTCTCCCCATCAGTGACGAGAAAAAGGACTAGAATTCATAGTAATAGAAGAATTCAATTCTTTTGTCCTCAACACCAAGCATCAAGAAGACCGAGGGATGGACGAGGACATCATGGTGATCAAGAACAACAAGAAGATGAACTTATTGTTCTTGTTGTTCTTGTGCTGATGGCCGTCCACGTCCTCCTGCTGGTACTACTAGTAGAACTAGCATTAGAACTACACCTGCTATTGCTAGCTAGAGTAGTATTTATCATGCTTTCCTGTAATCTCCCTTCGATGGAAATGTTCTACCGATAGTACGTTAGTAGTACTAACTTAGTACAAAGTACTAACACAAAGTAATGGTGTGAAGAAGGCCTTAGCAGGCAGCAGGCAGACTGCCATAGCACGAACGAACAGACATTGCTGGGTACTAGTACAGTACGGTTCGAGGTAGATCGTACCGTACTGGCCGTCTACCGTCTGAAGTCATACGAACTTCTTCGTCGCAACAAGCCACATGCCGTTTCCCCGTGTTCCAACAGTACCAGGTACAGTACTGGTATTGTCGCATTCTGTTGCCCCGGGACAGGATGGAAAATGATGGCATGTCAGCAACAACATCGACTACTTCTCTGTTTCCTGGGTACAACGTCAGTTTAATCGATTCCCAAGTGCCAGACGTCGATATGGACGAATCGATGTTTCATGCAGAGGAGGTGCTGGATTTAGCCAGTCACGAAAACAACTCTTGTGGTGCTTGCACTCAGTCGTTGGGTCATTCCTTGCATCGACCGCAAACTCCCACAAAATCTGCAGAATTGATATCTGACGCTCTCAAGTCTTTATCTATGGAAGAGAGAGACCACGTTTATAATGAAATACATGGGGTGGATGTCCGAGCTGATCAACTACAGGCCCTTGAAACACCTCAGTTTTTGATGGAGAAGCTACAGGCATTTGAAGAATCGTTGCAACAAATCAAGAATGGTAGACGTTCCTATCCAGATTTGGCGGCTCTAGAATTGGCGGAACATATGGATATAGAATATGTGAGAGACAATCGCTTGCGGTTGGCCTTTCTTCGAACAAGAGAATGGAACCCGAAGCAATCTGCAAGTGCCTTTGTACGACATTTGGATTTCAAACGGTCTCTTTTTGGAGACTCAAAGCTCACCAAAACCATTGATGTAGATGATTTGTCTCCCCGAGACCAGAAAATGTTGGGGGAAGGTCATTTCCAGGTTCTGCCATCGCGTGATCGGTCTGGTCGGGCCATTGTGCTCTCTATCAACACTGGACAGACGTATGACTCTATCTTGTCTTGGGTACGTATTACCATCCGAAACAATCTAGACGCATGGCTCTGCTATATCATCATAATCAAATACTAACGGCATCGTCCCTTGGGTGTGTCTTGCAGATTCGACAGGTCTATGTCATGACGGTATCGGACGAAGAAACGCAACGTCGAGGCATGTTGTATCTGTCGTTTTTAGTGGCTTCACGAAAGTTTGCCAATGAATCCAATTCAGCTGCTTATCCCATGATGAAACGATGTATGTTTGACATGCCCGTCCGGTTTGCAGCTTTTCATTTTTGTGTCGAGCAACAGTCCCCATCTCTTTTCCGCCCAAGTCTTTTGTTGGAAGCAGTGATTCAACTGTTTACACCTGGATTGAGAGCCCGTATTCGATTTCATGATGGTAGGTTGCTTTCTCGAGTTCTGTTTCACTCATTTGTTGACGATTGTTGTTTCTGACGCATTCCCATTACTACTGGTGTTCCTGTCGTATGAAAGGTTCATTCACAGAATGGTGCTATGAACTCTTGACTTATGGTGTGCCCGTTCATTTGCTTCCTTTGACTATGGATTTCCGTATCAAAACAAAGAACCATCTCGAGTATCTGAGCATGCGTCGTAGAGCCTCTGAAATCCGCCGACAGTCGAATGGAATGATTGAACCCATTGTGTTGCCCACCAACCGAGATATTTGCCTAGGACGAGGCAAGCCGATACAGCAATCCATTGGGAATCAGAAATTGTCGGAATTCCTTGCCACATTTGTCGAAGGCCAAGGTGCAGCAGCCAACTCCAACGTCAGTGGGCTTGCTGATATGGTCGTCCAACATGTTAAAATGTGTGGCGGGAGGTTTCTATCGAAGGATACCGGTGTTTGGAGCACTGCTTCTGACGAACTTGCGCGTGAGAAAGTGATCCATATGTTTCGTCATCGACGCAACATGACAACCGCCAAAAAATAGGTGGAAGTTCAATTGTAATGCAAATAGTCACTCCTCTTTCACTGTTAGCATTTAATTTAGGCCCCTAATGGGCGTATGCATTAATATGAGGGGAAATTGCTATAACACCATGCAACTTCTACCACTTTGAAACCGCCATGCAATCTGGAGCACCATTTAGTCCTCCAGTACTAAATTCCCCAACACCAAGTACCCAATTCCCTACTAGTACCACATAGCACAAACAGGCCAACTACGGCCGGGTCCCTGTTTTACAACACGGGTTCATCTCTTTACAATTTCGTGGAGGTTGATGAATTTGAATTGAGGAAGTTTGATTGGAAATGGCGACGTAGCGTTGATGACGTGCTGCTGTTTTCGGACCACTGTCTACATGTTATATTACTGCATACGCCCATTAGGAGCCTAAAATAGTGATCAAGTATGCCACCAGGGACCCTTTGAAGGTGTTGGAGTCCGAACAAGAAGCCAAGAAAAGGAAGAAGAAGTATCTTGAGGCATGCAAGCGGGCTCACAGCCAGTTCACACCTTTGATTTTCTCTGTGGATGGACTGATGAGTTCTGAGACCCGATCGGCTATTCGCCGCTTGGCTACAGGGCTTTCCAGCAAGTGGAAGCGCGAACATTCGCAGATGTGCAAGTTTGGTGTGCGCTCCCGCCTTTCATTCGCGTTGATTCGATCTACTACGCCGTAGTAGATCGAATCTCGTGTGGTGCTCGAAGCACTTGCCACAACAACACAACAGCCAGCAGACTAGACTAGCAAACCGACCTGACAGACACCATGTACCACTGTATTTCACCAGACGGAACCGACGGAACAGATGGCAGTATTTCCCCAGACATTGTAGAGCTCAACCTAACTGAGTATGACTTGAAAAGGTTGGGCGTGAATGAAGATGAGACAACTCATAAGAAGCAAAGTGCAGGGAATTCACAAACGCTCGTTCCCGAAGCCCTACAGTCCATGTCAATGGCAGAGCGAGAAAGAGTGTTTGATGATATTCATGGCGTACTAGACAAGCATGCAGAAGAATCTGAAGCTTTGGAAACACCTCCATTTCTCGAGAAGCAGTTGCACATATTTGAAGAGGAGTTGAGACTTCTCAAGCTGCTGAAACAAGGTAATCAAGAAATGCAAGCACTCGAAATTGCGGAACAACAAAACCCCGCTTTTGTCCAAGATCCTCGTTTGCGTTTGGCCTTTCTAAGAACACGGGATTGGAATTCCTCAGAAGCTGTAGCTGCGTTTGTCCGGCACTTTGATTTTAAGCACCATCTCTTTGGGACTAAGTTGCTCACTCGAATCGTTGGAACTCACCATTTGTCTTCTCATGATAAGCACGAACACTCGAAGGGGTATGTTCAAGTCTTGCCTAATCGAGATCGTGCAGGGCGAGCCATTATGGTTTGGGTGAATGTCGGTCAAGAGTATGAGTCTATTGAATCGATGGTACATGCTTGCAAGGTTACCGATACTGCTCCCTCGCTCACTTTTGTTGTGCCAACACAGGCCCGTCAACTCTACGTCATGATTCCTGTTGACCTTGAAACCCAAAGACGCGGCGTTTGCTTCGTTTCCATTCGCATCAAACCATACACGTTCAAGATGCAGTCGACGATTGAGCTTAACAAGACTGTGGCTCGGTCGTTGTATGACATGGCACTCCGAGCAGCTGCTCATCATTCCTGTATGCTTGTGTCGGCCTTGCCCGATGTCCCTTTGGAGCAGTTTTTGAAATCCGCGGTTCCGATCCACACCACCAAGAACCAGGCACGCATGCGGTTTCACTACGGTACGTCACGTCGTCATGTTCAATGCATAGCAAGCCCATCGTGTAGTTTTTCATCGACCATCGCTCTGACATGCGTTTGCAATAGGTTCCTTCATTGAATGGTGTTACGCCCTATCAACCTTTGGGATTCCTTCACATCTGCTTCCGCTCACTAACGACATGAGCATCAAACTCAAGAATCATCAGGAATACCTTGATATGCATGCTAGAGCGACATCATTGCACTATGAGGATCAAGCCATCTTGTTACCGACGAATAGAGACTTGCTGTTGGGAAAAGGAAAACCTATCCAACAGTCACCAGGAAATGTTATGTGGGGCGAGTTCTTGGAGGTCCTCCTCCTCATGGTGGCACAGGCAGACCTGTCGACTCACAGGATGTACACTGCCCTGGCCAAGCAAGTGATCGAACGTGTTCACAAGCACAGAGGGCGCATCCTGACCAAGGATTCTGGTGTTTGGGAACTTGTACCCGATGAAGTGGCACAAGAAAAGATTGCAGGCATGATGCGCAATCGTCGATTTCGTCAGAAGCACCGGACGAAATAATGATCTCGTCTGTTGCCAAGGTCCAACTTGGAATCGCTACTTGGAATTTGTCTTATTCTAGTTCTACCGGAAGTAGAGTAATACTCTTACTAACTAACTACAGTGGCTAAAGCTACCTTATAATTAGCAACATGAAAGTTAGTAAAATGGAACTCTTGCTGATATTCGTTGAGCAGCCTTTGGATGCCGCAGCAGTGTTGTCCCTTCTCCAGCAGTCTGCTATGGATTCATGAAGTGATTGAAGCACGCCAATATATTCCGGAACCGGTTGACTTGGGACAGAACTCGTACCACCACCGACCAAGGACTAGGGTACGGTAGTACCAGGAACACGAAGAAGGAGGAAGGGCGTCACGTACAGGTCATGATCATGGAGGAGCCTTTCGTTCCTCCGCTGCTGCGTTTCTCCGCATAGGGGCTTCTAATCATGTCAAGCACGTCAGGAGAAATTTCCTAGGCTATGTTAAACAATATTATGTCCTAGGCTGTCACACATGCATAAGCACAACTTCGCCATTGTCACCATCATACAATAAGCTTTCGCGCGTTTCCAGGAACATCATGGCGCATGTCGTACGATTCTACAAAGCTCCAACTCTTGTTGGTATGGACTGTACTACTGAGTTGCACACACAGACCCCCGTGGTAGATAAATAACAGAAACAGAAATTACAGCTCCATAGTCCACGCAGCACCGCAACAATGGTCTTTTGCGTTTCACCCGACACAGATGGAGGAACCCCACCCCCAGGCCTAGGTTTCAATCTATCCGAACAAGATGTAACCAAGTTTATAGTCTGTCGGGATGTCAATCTCATAGCAAGCGATGATTCAGAAAGCAAACGCAACAGCGATGCGTCTTCCCCCCAAGCCCTCATATCTGATGCCCTTCAATCGTTGTCTTTAGAAGAGCGAGGGAAAGTCTATGACGACATTCATGGGGTGGATACTCGTGCCGAAGAAGCGGAGGCCCTGGAGACTCCTGCATTTCTTGAAAAGCAGTTGCACTTTTTTGATGAAGAGCTACAACTCCTCAAGTTGATGAAACCAGGCACACCAGAACTAAAGGCGTTGGAAATGGTTGAGAAACAAAACAAAGAATTTGTACAAGATCGGCGTCTGCGTCTGGCTTGCTTGAGGACGCGGGATTGGGATGTCAACGAGGCTGTTGCTTCATTCATGAAGTACTTTGATCTCAAGCTGTACTTGTTTGGAGCTGAGCTACTAACCAAGTATCTCAGCATCGAGGATCTGACACCCAAAGAAATGACACAAGTCTCCAAAGGGTACTTCCAAGTGTTGCCCAATCGAGATCGAGCGGGGAGAGCTATACTGGTTTGGCTCACTATTGGTCAAGACTATGACTCGGTTGAGTCTCTGGTGCGTTTCGTGCATGTCGTATTTTGAAAAATACGTCCAAATGATGAACCCCCGCCCCTCATAAATCTTTCCTTTTTCTACTGTCCATGTAGGCCCGTCAAGTCTTTGTGATGCTCCCTCTGGATGTTGAGTCCCAACGCCGCGGCGTTTCTATGGTTTCCGTACGTGTCACACCGTACACCATTCAAAAAGGGTCTCCGACGAAAGCCATGCCAGTTTTCAACCGTCTGGTTAGCGATTTCCCACTCCGGCTCTCATCTCACCACTTCTGTTTACCAGAAACATCACCAGTCACTCGGCCTCTGGGAGCTCTCATGCTTGCTGTGGTCCGTGCATATTCCCACAATAACAAGGCGAGACTGCGAATGCACATTGGTACGTCCCGTTGTGTTTGTGGGTTGTGTGTTAATCAAGAATGCTTACCCCTAGAATGTTGTCCCACAGGGTCCTACGTTGAGTGGTGCTATGCTCTCATGCCGTTTGGTATTCCAGTTCATCTTCTTCCCCTCACAAATGACCTGAAAGTAAAGACCAAGAGTCATCGTGAGTATCTCGACATGTATTCTCGAGCTGTCATTTCCAGCAACAAATTTGATGCTATTTTGCTGCCAACGAATAGAGACTTGTTACTGGGGAAGGGGAAGCCTATTCAACAATCACCGGGGAATATCATTTGGAGTGAGTTCTTGGAAGTCCTCATTATGACGCAACAATCAGATCTATCATTGCCCATGTTGTACACCGGCCTAGCGAAGCAGGCTGTTGAGCGTGTGCACAAGTATAGGGGACGTATCCTGTCAAAGGATTCAGGTGTGTGGGAAGTTGTGTCTGATGATGTAGCTCAGGAAAGGATTGCAAGTATGATGCGGAATCGTCGCTTTCGTCGTCGACATCAAGGATGAGCTAAGCATACTAACGACGGGCGATTGAACTCTCGACAAATGATTGCATAAGTATGTCACACTGGTTTTCTGAGCCTCTAGGGGTATTGGATGTTCCATTGCCTGTGAATTCGAGTGTTGGGCGCTGGTCCCAAACCTTGGCACAGTCAGTTTTCTCAATACCAAGCCTCCATTTCCCATCCTCTTCATACAATAGATGCACTCTGTATAAGAAACTATTGTAGCAAGCCTTGGACAGAATCAATGCCGTCCCATCGTAGATTTTCGCACTAAAGTTCATAGAAATTTGGTGGGAAGTGATGATGGCTTGTCGATGGCAGGAGCCACCAGCGGAGGCACTTCTCATTTCACAATGAGTGGCACGACAACCTCACTCATTCGCGACTTATATCCAAACACGTCACGAATCTCATTCTCTGTCCTTTCTTGTTGCTGTAAATAAGGCGGTACGACAACAATAGTACCGGTACTGTACCATACCACCTAAAAAAAAGTACTACTACTGGCGATAGCACACCATGAGTTTGCAGCACGCCACATGCGCTTTTGTTGCGGTTGTCACTTTTTCTTCAACAGCAGCAACACCACTGTCCAGCAGTCGGAGGATTGCACTCCAACCAACAACATCATCAAGAGCATGGTCTTTTGTGTTTCACCAAGCACAAACAGTAGTTCATCACCGGACCATGGCCTCGATTTGACAGAGTACAATTCAAGCAAATACGACCACAGTTGTGAAGTTTGCGACATTGTACCTCAAGATGACGAAACTACTGAGGAGGCATCTCCACCAAGCTCGCAAGCTCTCATCGCTAGCGCTCTTCAATCATTGTCTCTAGAGGAGCAGGAGAAAGTATTCGATGATATTCATGGAGTAGATAATCGGGCCGATGAAGCAGAGGCTTTGGAGACCCCTGAGTTTCTTGAAAAACAGTTGAAATTCTTCGAAGACGAATTGAATCTCTACAAATTGCTAAACCAAGGGGATCTCGACTTGCAGGCGATTGAAACTGCCGAACAACTGGATTTCACTTTTGTACAAGATCTGAACATGCGATTGGCATTTTTGAGAACCCGAGATTGGGATGTTGCAGAGGCAGTAGCTGCCTTTGTGAAGTACTTCGACTTGAAACAATACCTCTTTGGGCAGGAGCGACTCACTAAACATTTGAGCTTGAATGACTTGTCAGAATATGAAATGAATCAAGAGTCAAAAGGTTATTTTCAAGTTCTACAGAACCGTGACCGACGAGCCGGAAGAGCTGTTGTGGTCTGGTTCAACGTGGGACAAGAATATGAATCAGTAGAATCCATGGTAAGTCGGTGTTTTCGGGTCGTTGTCTACGTGAGACCCCCTTATGTTTGTCTTACTCCCCTCGTTCATGTTATGAATCGACTTATCTACCAGTTTCCAATTCGAGTTTCTGTCTTTCACATGTGTTTGCCCAAGTCACTTGCAACTGTGCTTACTCTGAAATCTTTGGTTGATGCCATCGTACCGAGCCATTCATCCAGCAAGATGAAAGCGAGAATGCGATTTCATGGTGGTAGTAAGATATTGGTGTCCGACTTGTTGATCGCTTTCTTTTGTAGCGTTCTTTCTTACATTCATCAATCACGACTGCATACGTTAGGATCCTATGTTGAATGGTGTTACAACCTTCAGACATTTGTTGTTCCAGTCCATCTACTGCCTTCCACTCCTGACTTCAAGATCAAGCCCAAGAACCATCGTGATCTTCTCGAAATGATGAGCCATGCAGCCTTGAAGGGTCAGTATTTGGATGCCATATTGCTACCTACCAATTGAGATTTGCTGCTGGGAAAAGGGAAACCTATTCAACAATCGCCCAGAGACGTGAAATGGAGTGAACTTCTTCTGGAAGCCATGATCATGGCAAATCCTGATACCACTTCTCCCATGATGTATGTGGAACTAGCAGGGCAAGTCGTCCAATATGTGTACAAATACAGGGGCCGCATCCTATCGAAGGACTCTGGCGTATGGGAAGTGGTACCAGATGATGTCGCAAAAGAGAGAGTCGTGAACATGATGAGAAACCGACGTTTCCGACATCGACATCGAGGGTAGGTCCCACAGTGCTAATCAAAGATTAAGATGTAACACCAACGTTGCTGAAGTTTAGTTTGTTACAGTTGAAACACTCATCTACACCTCGTCGTAATGACACGTCGCACGGAGCTGGGTCCATGTAGTCAAAATCGGGGAAGCATAAGTCAAGTGTCTCCTTCGGCATTTCGGAACAGAAGGGGAGTTCGGTTTCTGTCCGTAGCAGCGTACCAGGTACCGTACTCCGAGATTGCGGTATGGCACGTACGGTACCGTCGTACCGCGTACGTATGGTGCTACGGCAACACGGAGAGCAAAACGCTCTTTTTCGTCCAGGATCAGTTTTCGTGCCTGCTGCCCACGTCAAAAGACAGCAGGTGTACGTACCTCCACGTAGTTGCGTACTACGATGTGGAGCACGCTCACGTGCAGTCGTTGCAGCACCAGCAAAAATTTTACAAACATTGGTCTTGAACTTGGTCACCACCACCATGGTGTTTTGCTACTCCCCTGCCTCTGACCCTTCCACGGATAGCCCGTCTCCAGACCCTGCGCTGAACTTGACGGAACACGATGTGAGGCATTTGAAAGACTTCATTCCAAGATTCCGAAAAGATGAGACACAAGAAGTGAAGCAATCATACCAGGATCTCATATCCGACGCTATTCAAGGCCTCTCCATTACGGAGAGAGACATTGTCTCTGACGATATTCATGGAGTGGGCACCCGAGTAGCAGATGCCGAGCCTACAGAGACGCCGACGTTTATTGACAAACAACTGGAATTCTTTGAAGAGGAACTACAGATGACGAAGTTGCTAGAGCAAGGTTCTCCGCAGCTGGACGCACTGATAACTGCGGAGCAACAGAGTCTCGTCTTTGTGCAAGATCAGCGTCTGCGATTGGCCTTTTTGACTTCTCGCGATTGGGATATCAAAGAGTCGGTTGCTGCGTTTGTCCGGTACTTTGATTTGAAGCGACTTCTATTTGGAGAAAGGCTTCTTACCAAGTTCGTAGGGATGAACGACTTGTCTCCCAAGGAGATGTTGCAACTCTCCAAAGGATACATTCAAGTATTGCCGAATCGCGATCGAGCTGGCAGAGCAATCATTGCTTGGATGAATCTGGGACAAGAATATGAGACCGCAGAAAGTTTGGTAAGTTCATAACCCAGCTCTCCTCTTATAGGTCTTTCCACACTACTTGACGGCTCATGTGCCATGTTTCAAAGGCTCGACAGTTCTTTATCATGTTTCCGATGGATATAGAAACTCAACGCCACGGGTTATTGATACTTTCGATTCGATTGGAAGCCTTCACCATCAAACACCCGTCCAATGTCAGCACCAATACGTTGCTGTCCCGACTGCTACGTGACTTCCCTTTTCGGTTATCAGCATACCACTTTTGTTTACCAAAGTCCCCCACACTGATGCTTCCTCTTCAGGGATTGGTAGCGGGTGTTATTGCAGCGTACTCTCCTATATTGCGGGCCCGAATGCGCTTTCACTACGGTAAGAAGATCATGGGTTGCTCTATTTGAATATTGACCATGAGATGTTATTATGTAGTCCTAACAATGGAGATGAATTGTGTTATACAGGGTCCATTTTGGAGTGGAGCTACGAACTCATGACGGTTGGGATACCAGTTCATCTCATCCCTCTGTCATCCGATAATAGAATCAAAGCCAAGAATCATCATGATCATCTGGATATGCAAAACAAGGCGATCGAATTGGGCCAGAAGTTTGAAGTCATTCTGCTGCCATCGAATCGGGACCTGTTGATTGGCAAGGGGAAACCAATTCAACAATCTCCGGGCAATTTGTTTTGGAGTGCTTTTCTAGACCAACTGATATCCTCTGCCAATCCCGGCCAGTCCTCGGATGAGAAGCCCCTCTCCCATGCGGATCTAGCTCACCAGGTCGTCAAGCATATCCACAAATACAAAGGCCACATATTGTCTAAGGAATCTGGAGTATGGGAAATAGTTCCTAATGACCTCGCAATTGACAAAATTGTGAGCATGATGCGGAATCGTCGATTCCGCAATCGACACCAAGGGTAGATTCAAGTGTACAAATGCCTTTTCCCACCTGTCGTGGTGGAGGGTTATTCGCTTCCCCATTCTGTACTTGGTTCTTTTTGTCAAGTGTACATTCACGTTTTCACCAATACCCAATACAACATGTTAATAATGAGTGGAGACTAGTCTGTATGTTTATGAATAATGAGTAGTAGGAAAAATAATGTGAATCGACAGTAGGAGTTTGTTGTCGTGGCCATGCCATGACTGTGGCTGTCACTATCGCTGGTTGGAATGCTGGACATGGTACTCGGATGACGAGTTGTTGCTTGGGGGGGTCGTCGTCTTACCGTTTCAGCAGATTGTTTTTCTTCCTCAATCTTGTCCACATCGTCCAGCAAAATTGGATTTTGCTTGTCTCTTGGGGTTGAGCTGAATGTCTTCAAATGCACCTCCCAATATTTCAACTTGTACTGTAGCCCATCAAACACTTGAATAATTTTCTGGTCTGTATGAACAACTGCCAATACATAATGGTGGAGTTTTGCACTTCGGAATGTCCTTTCGCAACATCCAATTGTTCACCGAACTTGACATCGCGAAAAACCTTGTAGTGGTTCAATGCGGTCTGGAGATAATTCTTCTTCTGAGGCTCGGTGAAGTGAGCACTAGTAGGTGTGATTTTCTCGTAAAGACGCATGTTGTTCAACCATTCGAGGACAAATTGAGAAGCGGTACCTCCATTAGTCTTCAAATCAATGCGAGCAGTGGCAAAGAAGGTCATAAGGTTGTCGATCTCAAGATCAGCCCGAGTAGAGGTCTTCATGTAAAGGCAGTATTCACGCCAAACGGCCTGTGCATCACGGTCTTGTTCATGTTCACAGACGATGTGTTTACCCATGCCGGTAAGCAAACAACTGTTGAACACGTCGTACATGAAATTTTGTTGTTCAGTAAACAACTCAATTTCGTCATCAGTCGTAGGAAGATAGCTCGTATTGAGCACTTGCTGGCATCCATGAGAGAAAGCAGTAGAGATGGTTTTACGTTTCCATTCATCCCAGAACTTTTCGTCGTTGAGCTCTTTGTAGTGGGTCTTGTCACGCTTGATACCTTTACGAAACTCTTATGCAGCAGAAATCTGCAAGGAACCAAAGTTGCGTAAGATGGAGGGAGGTGATTTGACACCGAGTGCATCATCATCAGAACTCATCGGGAAACGATCAGTAGGGGTAGAAGGTTTAACCTTCTCAACATGACGACAAGGGTTATCCGGATCGTAGTCGGTAACACGGTAGTCATCAAAACTATCGGAGTTGACAATGTCAACATTGCTCCAATCAACCTTTCCTGTTACGTACCCATTGGAGATGAGGTAGTAGTTCCAGGACTTCAAGGCTTTGAGGGTATTCTTGGTACCTTCAGGGAGAGCAACACGAGCATTGTTCGTGTCCTTCATGAAAAGCATGTTGATACTTTCATCAGAAAGGGCAAGGAGGTCAGGCATGGAACGAACATGGATCGTCTCAAGGATGGCAAAGATCGGGTTGGATTCTTCGAAGAGCAACACGTCTTTGAGGACATGTTTCATCAACTCAGAACGGGTAAGAGGACGGGAAGTTTCTTCGACTTCGATGGTCATCTTCAGAACAAAGGTTTGTGAAAAAAACACAAAGAGGGTTGCGACTGTTAATCTGATAAACTGTGATGTAGTAGTATTATGAAGTAATACCACCTCGTCTTATATTCCTTTACTATATGCTGCAGCCACTTGAATGCTACTAACAGAAAGCCTAGCGTTATTACCACTACCAAAGGATTTCAAAGACTGTGAGCTCAATCTGGTGGATGCCGATCGACGACCAAAATGTGGGAAGAAAAAGCCTCTGGAAGAAAAGCCGTTCTAGAAGGAGAAGGTCTTGACAAAGGTAAGCACTTAATTCACTATTTTAGACCCCTAATGGGCATATGCAGTAATGTAATATGTAGTGTACTCTGGAGACAGCAGCACGACAACGCAAAGCCGCCATTTCCAGTCAAACTTTCTCAACTCCAATTCTTCAACAAATTACTCCACGAAATTGTAGAGAGACGAACCCGCACCAGCCACACAATCAATTTGGGGATTGCGGAACCGGCCGGTGTCCCTCGTTCCTCGTAAACATTGTGTAGTAGATCTTACCGCTACCTCTTTGTCTATCGGCAGGTTCTCATGTCAACAGGATCAGGCAAGTCTCCAAGGCGAGCCCGCGGCCAGACGCACAGGCCCAAGGAAAAGCGAAGCCCCCAATCAAGAAAGAATCCAAGGGCTAGCGTGGGATGAGACCCACTCTAACCACCACTTGCATGTTCCTCTAGACTAGTCAACCGAATCAACGCGAATGAGAGGCGGGAGCGCACAAACTTGCACATCTGCGAATGTTCGCGCTTCCACTTGCTGGAAAGCCCTGCTGCAGAGTCTCTCCTGAAGGAATGATAGGTTCATTCATCACAGCTGAAGGGGGATACAACTGAGAACAAAGCTCCTGCCATTCAGCCGCCAAGTCGTTGTGGCGGAGAAGGATGAGACCTCCTCTCTGGCATTGCAAGGCATGTTCAACAGAAAACGCCTCGTTGGGACATCCATCACACTTCTCTGGCAAATCCAAAGGCATCATCCCATATCGAAGTCTGAGATTGTCCCGGAACTCAGTCACAGTCAGAACTGTGTTGTTCAACTTGTTCGGTGCCGTCGTCAACCAAATTCCAGTCTCCCTGGCTCGAAGAATCTTGCGAACCTTCTTTGCTGTCCTTTCAGTGTCGATTCTTTCTCTTCCTTCAAATTCCTTGATAACTATGTCAAACTTTTCTTCCTGCTTCTTCTTTCTTGCCGTCGCCTGGCTCTTGAGTGTCTGAACCGCCTGAAGCTGATACCGGACTGTGTCTAAATCTTCCCCAGCAGCAAGAGAACTCACGATGGGTAGGGTTAGGGTTCTGGAGTTCATGTGCTGTGTCCAAGCCTGTTGGGCGGGGACTGGGATGTTAATACCTGCTTGAGATGTCGACAGGGAGAGAAGGGTACGGAGTCGGGGGCTGATATCAGCCATGTCCATGCCCAACAACGCTGGTAGGAAGTCTTCAGCAATTGCTTGCTCCAACGGAGAAAGCAGAGACTTCGTTCCAAGGTTTTGTAGATCTTGTGTAGGGCTTTCCTCGTTCAGAAGCCATAACCGGGGGTTAGTGACTCTGAGCAAGTACAACCACTCATTCTGTAAAGAGAGGGTCAGAGCTGTGAATGCCGACTGTGGGTATTTCTTAGCGGCTATTGCCAGCGTTCGGATATGGTCACACCAGGCTCTGATCTTTGGCTCAACCCAAGAGGGGAAGTCTTCTTTACATCCAATGAATCCGCCCATGTAACGATGACCAGAGGTGAACTCGAA
Source organism: Nitzschia putrida (assembly GCA_016586335.1). Lineage (NCBI taxonomy): Eukaryota > Bacillariophyta > Bacillariophyceae > Bacillariales > Bacillariaceae > Nitzschia > Nitzschia putrida. Next base: position 1,364,173 of record BLYE01000002.1, read on the forward strand.
TCCGAAGGGTGCAAGGATACGAGAAGCTCGCTTCTTCCATTTGGGTCTAACAACAACGACACTCTTCTCGGGCTCGGGGTAATATCCGCGAGCTGGACCAATCTCTTGAAGCTTCTTCATGGCTCTGGAGATCAAAAGAGGATGCCCTGAAAAAGACGAGCCATCTGCGTACCATGGCTGAAGGAGACCTGGAACGTGTCGTCTGATTTCCTCGGACAATGGAACTAAAGCTAAGCCATATAGTACCATGGAAAGGGGGTCTCCCTGCGTCACTCCTTCCTTCGATTCGAGGAAGGATGCCTTGGGAGTTTCGGAGCGCCTCAATACCAGAAGAGCAGCGTGGCGATAGCAGTTGTAACTGAATCTTGCTCCCTCTGGCCACCGATGTCGGACTGTCCAAATCATAGCTTTCCTACTGAGCTCATTGAATCCATTTCGAGCGTCAAGAAGCGTCGCCACTAGTGGATCATTCTCATCTGGCCACTCTTCGCTCTGAAGTTTGGCTCGAATCGTCGCATCAATGTGATCCTGAGCGTCTGGCATGGAATCATCTCCTTCATCAGTTGGCGGGGGTGACTTGTCCTCAGAGTCACCCAATAGGCTTGGGGATGAAGAAGCAGGATCCTCTTCTTCGATGCTGGATTCACAATCCACCTCAATACTGGACACAGAGCTGGAGTCCTCAGTATCTTCCAATAGGTTTGGAGACTCCTCTGTATTTGAGTTAGGGTCACGACCTTTTGTATGGACATTGTCCCCCGGGATGATTGTGCTGCTCCCAGTGGTTCCGGAATCCACGCTGCTGTCATCCCGTTCCTCGCCTCGCTCTTCAATAACTCGGGAGTGTAGGGCTTGCACGGCATGTACTGCACCCTCGATGCCTGCTTTGAGACCAACACAAAGGTTGTGGATTCCTGCTGCTTTGGTTGCGTTAGCTCGGGTAGTCTTTAGTAGGCATTTAGCCATCAGTCGTCTGTAGATCTCACCAATTCCAATCGGTCGGGTTCCGGGGCACTTGTCTAGTGCAACTAGGCGACCAGCCATCAATGCCCTGTAAGCCGCCCATGGAGGATGGGAAGTAGCCAGCCATGTGGTGAAGGCAGCCCACTCCTCTCGGAGTGCTTTGGACTGATCCCCATACCGGAGCAGCCAGTTGGTGAGCGAAGTTGAGTCAACTCCACCTGGACCTGCAGAGCCTGACAAGTGCCTTGCGACTTTCTGGACTATGTCCTCGGGGATCAGGACTGGGGGCACCGTAGGAATTGTCGCATACGGCTCGAATGACCCATCTGTTTGATTGAGTCTCTCTGGTTCACGAAGGTCAGGATGCTTCTCTGCCAAAATCTCAATAACTGGACGGCCCGTTTTAGTGCAAAGGCCCTCAGGGGCCACTACTCCACCGCCATGGCGATTGGTTAGTCGCCGGACAGCTTGTCGGACCCGCCCTGCGATGATGTCTTCGTGAAATCTTCGAAGCTCAGATTCGGTGGGCTTGCTCTTATCCTGGACGTGATCTTCCCAGGTGACAGATCGTTGTTCCGGAATAGTGCTAGTTTGCAATTGTGTCTCCGCTACAAATGGAGATCACTATTTTATACCCCTAATGGGCATATGCAGTAATGTAACATGTAGTGTACTCTGAAGACAGCAGCACGACAATGGAAAGCCGCCACTTCTTTGCTGTCCTTTCAGTGTCGATTCTTTCTCTTCCTTCAAATTCCTTGATAACTATGTCAAACTTTTCTTCCTGCTTCTTCTTCCTTGCCGTCGCCTGGCTCTAGAGTGTCTGAACCGCCTGAAGCTGATACCGGGCTGTGTCTAAATCTTCCCGAGCAACAAGAGAACTCACGATGGGTAGGGTTAGGGTTCTGGAGTTCATGTGTTGTGTCCAAGCCTGTTGGGCGGGGACTGGGATGTTAATACCTGCTTGAGATGTCGACAGGGAGAGAAGGGTACGGAGTCGGGGGCTGATATCAGCCATGTCCATGCCCAACAATGCTGGTAGGAAGTCTTCAGCAATTGCTTGCTCCAATGGAGAAAGCAGAGACTTCGTTCCAAGGTTTTGTAGATCTTGTGTAGGGCTTTCCTCGTTCAGAAGCCATAACCGGGGGTTAGTGACTCTGAGCAAGTACAACCACTCATTCTGTAAAGAGAGGGTCAGAGCTGTGAATGCCGACTGTGGGTATTTCTTAGCGGCTATTGCCAGCGTTCGGATATGGTCACACCAGGCTCTGATCTTTGGCTCAACCCAAGAGGGGAAGTCTTCTTTGCATCCAATGAATCCGCCCATGTAACGATGACCAGAGGTGAACTCGAATCCGAAGGGTGCAAGGATACGAGAAGCTCGCTTCTTCCATTTGGGTCTAACAACAACGACACTCTTCTCGGGCTCGGGGTAATATCCGCGAGCTGGACCAATCTCTTGAAGCTTCTTCATGGCTCTGGAGATCAAAAGAGGATGCCCTGAAAAAGACGAGCCATCTGCGTACCATGGCTGAAGGAGACCTGGAACGTGTCGTCTGATTTCCTCGGACAATGGAACTAAAGCTAAGCCATATAGTACCATGGAAAGGGGGTCTCCCTGCGTCACTCCTTCCTTCGATTCGAGGAAGGATGCCTTGGGAGTTTCGGAGCGCCTCAATACCAGAAGAGCAGCGTGGCGATAGCAGTTGTAACTGAATCTTGCTCCCTCTGGCCACCGATGTCGGACTGTCCAAATCATAGCTTTCCTACTGAGCTCATTGAATCCATTTCGAGCGTCAAGAAGCGTCGCCACTAGTGGATCATTCTCATCTGGCCACTCTTCGCTCTGAAGTTTGGCTCGAATCGTCGCATCATTGTGATCCTGAGCGTCTGGCATGGAATCATTTTCTTCACAAGTTGGCGGGAGTGACTTGTCCTCAGAGTCACCCAACAGGCTTGGGGATGAAACTTTCTTCTGCTCTTTTGAGACAATGTATAGCTCAGCCGAGTGTTCCAACAAAGCAATCAGAGTGTCAAACTGTGAAGCTTGCAACAAGTCAAGGCGGGCAGGGACCCTTTGAAGGTGTTGGAGTCCCAGCAAGAAGCCAAGAAGAAGAAATATCTTGAGGCATGCAAGCGGGCTCACAGCCACTTCACACCCTTGATTTTCTCTGTGGATGGACTGATGAGTTCTGAGACCCGATCGGCTATTCGCCGCTTGTTGGCTGCAGGGCTTTCCAGCAAGTGGAAGCGCGAACATTCGCAGATGTGCAAGTTTGTGCGCTCCCGCCTTTCATTTGCGTTGATTCGATCTACTACACAATGTTTACGAGGAACGAGGGACACCGGCCGGTTCCGCAATCCCCAAATTGATTTTGTGGCTGGTGCGGGTTCGTCTCTTTACAATTTCGTGGAGTAATTTGTTGATGAATTGGAGTTGAGAAGGCTTGAATGGAAAGGGCGGCTTTGCGTTGTCGTGCTGCTGTCTTCAGAGTACACTACATGTTAATTAAATAGTCTGAGTCAAGACGGGCAGAGATTACAGCACGAATGTCTTTTGCTCGCTTGATTTCCGTGTTTTGGTGAAGTATCACTGCAGAAAAGACAATGAGACGTTCGCTGTTTGACTTACGTTCTCGAATGTTTCTAGTTTCCAGAGAAAGTTGGGCCAAGAATCGTTTTGCAATATTGCCATGGGGGAGTTCGTAGTGCCGAAATGGGAGCTGGACAGTTCTCCGCCATCGACGTTGCCACTCTTTGTCATCTGCAATCCCACCGTCGAGATGCAGCCCTGGGTTGGAGTGGATATGGTCGCCCATGAGATTGAACAGCGCTTGGTCAGCAGCTGTCATCTCATATCCGGGCAAATCGGCTTGTGGATCCTGCGTGACAACAAGTTGCTCTCTTGGTGAGAGGTCACGAGGTCTGTATGCCGCGTTGGTGGTAAGTTGTGGTGCTTGTACCACTTGCACAGACTGTGGATCTTCTTCATCCGATCGATGTGGTTGACGAGTTCGAGGTGGGTGTTGTGGGTCTGACGGTGCTGTCAGGTTCCGCCCATTGTTTGTGCAGTGTGCAAGGCATCTGCTGTTAGTGCACCTGCGCCCGTTGGTCAAGCATTCACATCCTGCTCCTCTCCTCTTCCCATTTCTACCTGTGCTCTTGTTTTGGATGCGACGACAACATTTCGCTTTCTCAGAACATTCACAACACCTTGGGATTTCGACACAATACTGAGTATCATTTCCATCAGGTTGCCAGCTATTGTCGTCTTCCTCCGAGGGTGGTGGTGCTGCATTCGACTCCTCCAGTTGTGCAAGACCATCTTGATCATCATCACTGCTGAGTTGTTCCTCCCTATTGCGCGTAGTCTGCACAGGTTTTCCTCCAGCTTGAGTCAATCGGGTCAGGGAGTCACAAGACTGCCCTATGGCTCCTCTCGCCAGGCGTTGGAATGCCAAGCCTGCAGCACCAATGCGCCGGCGGGTTTGCATCCGAGAAGGATGAGGCGGTGGGGACGACCTCCCCTTGGTTGCTGCGACACCCACCATGGACATGATGGGGCTTCCAGATCTCTTGATCGACTAAAGTAAACTCTAAAATTACCTGAACCGTTGGTTTTCCAGGGTAAGACTTCCCTCCAGAGCCAAAAACCGCTCTTGGAGGGCGTCTCCTATTGCTAGACTGGTGTAAACTCCGGGTTACTGTGTACTGGTCAGAACTGGACACAGTAGTGAATTCTATGGGTTGCTCAATCAACAAGTTACTCCACGAAATTGTACAGAGACGAACCGGCACCAGCCACACAATCAACTTGGGGATTGCGGACCCGGCCGGTGGTGGTGCAACACATACCAGCACAGTTGCTACTACTAACTACAACATTGTTGAGAAGTACTACGGCATGGAAGTGGCGATCCATAAACGAAGATGGGATGAAATATACCTTCCTTCAGGAGAGACTCTGGAGGAAACTGCCACATCCCCAGGACCTGATCTACGAGGCGATGTGGCAGTGCGCGGGTTCTGGGCGAAATCGACCACTACTACATACTTCGATATTCATATCTCTGACACAGATTCTCCATCATATGTCACCAGGGTGAAGATTGTGCAGTTGGGACCCTTTGAAAGTGTTGGAGTCCCAACAAGAAGCCAAGAAGAAGAAGTATCTTGAGGCATGCAAACGGGCCCTCACCCTTCGGATTCGAGTTCACCTCTGGTCATCGCTACATGGGCGGGTTCATTGGCTGTAAAGAAGACTTCCCCACTTGGGTCGAGCCAAAGATCAGAGCCTGGTGTGACCATATCCGAACGCTGGCAATAGCTGCTAAGAAGTACCCACAGTCGGCATTCACAGCTCTGACTCTCTCTTTGCAGAATGAGTGGTTGTACTTGCTCAGAGTCACTAACCCCCGGTTATGGCTTCTGAACGAGGAAAGCCCTACACAAGATTTGCAACACCTTGGAACGAAGTCTCTGCTTTCTCCACTGGAGCAAGCAATCGCCGAAGACTTCCTGCCAGCGTTGTTGGGCATGGACATTGCTGAAATCAACCCCCGACTCCGTACCCTTCTCTCCCTGTCGACATCTCAAGCAGGTATTAACATCCCAGTCCCCGCCCAACAGGCATGGACACAGCACATGAACTCCAGAACCCTAACCCTACCCATCGTGAGTTCCCTTGATGCTGGGGATGATTTAGACACAGTCCGGTATCAGCTTCAGGCCTTTCAGACACTCAAGAGCCAGGCGACGGCAAGAAAGAAGAAGCAGGAAGAAAAGTTTGACATAGTTATCAAGGAGTTTGAAGGAAGAGAAAGAATCGACACTGAAAGGACAGCAAAGAAGGTTCGCAAGATTCTTCGAGCCAGGGAGACTGGAATTTGGTTGACGACTGCACCGAACAAACTGAACAACACAGTCCTGACTGTGACTGAGTTCCAGGACAATCTCAGACTTCGATATGGGATGATGCCTTTGGATTTGCCAGAGAAGTGTGATGGATGTCCCAATGAGGCGTTTTCTGTTGAACATGCCTTGCAATGCCAGAGAGGAGGTCTCATCCTTCTCCGCCACAACGACCTGGCGGCTGAATGGCAGGAGCTTTGTTCTCAGTTGTATCCCCCATCAGCTGTGATGAATGAACCTATCATTCCTTCAGGAGAGACCCTGGAGGAAACTACCACAGCCCCAGGACATGATCTACGAGGCGATGTGGCAGTGCGTGGGTTCTGGGCGAAGTCGACGACTACATACTTCGATATTCGTATATCTGATACAGATGCTCCATCATATGTCACCAGGGACCCTTTGAGGCTATTCGCCGATTGGCTGCAGGGCTTTCCAGCAAGTGGAAGCGCGAACATTCGCAGATGTGCAAGTTTGTGCGCTCCCGCCTTTCATTCGCGTTGATTCGATCTACTACACAATGCTTACGAGGAACGAGGGACACCGGCCGGTTCCGCAATCCCCAAATTGATTGTGTGGCTGGTGCAGGAATTTCGTGGAGTAACTTGTTGATGAATACGAGTTGAGAAGGTTTGATTGGAAATGGCGGCTTTGCATTGTCGTGCTGCTGCCTTCAGAGTACACTACATGTTACATTATTGCATATGCACATTAGGGGTCTAAAATAGTGAATTAGAAGGTCACTTCACACCTTTGATTCTCTCTGTGGATGGACTGATGAGTTCTGAGACCCGATCGGCTATTCGCCGCTTCTTGGCTGCAGGGCTTTCCAGCAAGTGGAAGCGCGAACATTCGCAGATGTGCAAGTTTGTGCGCTCCCGCCTTTCATTCGCGTTGATTCGATCAACTACACAATGCTTACGAGGAACGAGGGACACCGGCCGGTTCCGCAATCCCCAAATTGATTGTGTGGCTGGTGCGGGTTCGTCTCTCTACAATCTCGTGGAGTAAGGTGTTGATGAATTGGAAATGAGAAAGTTTGATTGGAAATGGCTGCTTTGCGTTGTCGTGCTGCTGTCTTCGGAGTATACTACGTGTTATGTTACTGCATATGCCCATTAGGGGTCTAAAATGGTGTTGTTTAACTACCTAGAGGATGCCCTGAAAATAATGACGATTCATCTGCGTACCACGGCTGAAGGAGACCAGGAACGTGTCGTCTAATTTCCTCGGACAATGGAACTGAAGCCAAGCCGTATAGTACCATGGAGAGGGGGTCTCCCTGCGTGACTCCTTCCTTCGATTCCAGGAAGGATGCCTTGGGAGTTTCGGAGTGCCTCAATACCAGAAGAGCAGCGTGACGGTAGCTGGGGCGGGCTCGTCTCTCTACAATTTCGTGGAGTAATTTGTTGATGAATTGGATTTGAAGATTTGATTGGAACTGGCGGCTTTAGGTTGACGTGCTGCTGTTTTCGAAGTATACTACATGTTACATTACTGCATATGCCCATTAGGAGTCTAAATTAGTGAAGATATGTAGCAGTTGTAACTGAATCGTGCTTCCTCTGGCCACAGATGTCGGACTGTCCAGTTCATTGCTTTCCTACTGAGCTCATTGATTCCATTTCGAGCGTCCACGACGAGAAGTGTTGCCACTAACTAACTAACTATAGTCGTGGGTCGTGGGTCGTCTTCACTATTTTAGACCCCTAATGGGCATATGCAGTAATATAACTTGTAGTGGATCATCTTCATCTGGCCACTCTTCGCTTTGAATTTGGGCTCGAATCGTCGCAGCTCCCAGTGGTTCCGGAATCCACGCTGCTGTCATCTTGTTCGTCGCTGCGTAATTAATATTGTATACGCCCATTTGGGGCCTAAAATAATGGTGATGTTGTCATTGCTAGGAACAAGGGTTACCAGCCAGTTCCGCAATCCCCAAATTGATTTGTGTGGCTGGTGCGGGCTCGCCTCTCTACAATCTCGCGGAATGACTTGTTTGGAATTGATGATTGGAATCGGTGGGTGCCGTTGACGTGGAGTCGTTTTCGATCCACATTCTATACAGGTTCCATCATCCATTATTGCGCCCACTAGGGGTTTAGTTTGCTTCACTATTTTAGTCGCCTAATGGGCTTATGCAGTAATATAACATGTTGTATGCTCCGAAAAAAGCAGTACGTCAACGCAAAGCCACCATTTCCAATCAAACTTTCTCAATTCCAATTCATCAACAAATTGCTCCACAAAATTGTAGAGAGACGAACCCGCACCAGCCACACACTAGTTTATTATCACAAAAGAATATACAGTAATCTATTTCTATGCAGTGGCCTATTGTAAAATAAGAGGAAGCAACGACTTCGTCAAGATGACAATTTAGACAATTGCCTTCTTCTTTCGTCGTGGAACTTTGGCACGCGATAAGGGTTTGCTTTTGGATTTGCTTTTCGCAGGCAAGGGGGCGGTAGTGGGCTTGGAAGTGGGAACCTCAACAGCCGTGGGACGAGCTGTCTTGGTACTAGACCCTTTTCCAGCACTTTTTGAAGTGGACTTCGACTTCCCAGAGCTCTTAGATTTGCTTCTCGAAGGCAATGGAGCTGTAGTGGGCTTGAACGTGTCAATCGTTGTACTCGATGTTCTTGAACCTTTTGCAGAACCTTTCGACGAGGACGTCGATTTCCCACTGCTCTTAGACTTGCTCTTCGTGGGCGAAGGGGCAGTGGTGGGCTTGGATGTGGCAGTCGTTCCGCTCGACGTACTAACGTCAGTAGTCGCACTTGTACTTTTTCCAGAACCTTTCGACGAGGACGTCGATTTCCCACTGCTCTTCGATTTGCTCTTCGTGGGCGATGGGGCAGTGGTTGGTTTTGACGAGATAATCGATGAACTCGACTTCCTTGAACTTTTTCCAGGATTTTTCGATTTCCCGCTGCCCTTCGACTTACTCTTGGTGAAAAAAGGAGCAGGGGTGGGATTGGAGCCATCAAAGGAACTCTTAGGGGGTGATGTCGTTGCACTAGAAATGTAAGTGGTACCAGTGCTCTTCGTAGACGTCGCCTGACCCTTGGACCCAACGGGAACACAGGTTGAAGATCCTGCTTTGCTCGATTTCGTTGACGAACTGGAACAAGTAGGGCTTCCGCTTGGTAAAACAGAAGGTGCCGGTGATGGCTGCCTCGATGGCATCGCCGACGGCACCAGCGAAGGCGAGTCGGATGGTACCGACGACGGTTGGCTCGAAGGCACCGTCGAAGGCATCGACGAAGGCTCACTCGATGGCATCGACGATGGTTGACTCGATGGAACCGAAGATGGGTTCGATGATGGCATTGCCGATGGTTGGCTCGAAGGCTCACTCGAAGGCACATTTGACGGCATCGACGAGGGCTCACTCGAAGGAATCAAACTGGGAACATCCGAAGGTACCGACGACGGTTGGCTCGAAGGCATTGACGAGGGCGTCAAGGAAGGAGACTCGGACGGTATCGACGAAGGTTGGTTTGAGGGAACCGAAGAAGGCATCGACGAAGGCTCACTCGATGGCATCGACGATGGTTGACTCGATGGAACCGAAGATGGGTTCGATGATGGCATTGCCGATGGTTGGCTCGAAGGCTCACTCGAAGGCACATCTGACGGTATCGACGAGGGCTCACTCGAAGGCATCAAACTGGGAACGTCCGAAGGTACCGACGACGGTTGGCTCGAAGGCATTGACGAGGGCGTCAACGAAGGCGAGTCGGATGGGACAGAAGACGGTTGGCTCGAAGGCACCGTCGAAGGCATCGACGAAGGCTCACTCGATGGCATCGACGATGGTTGACTCGATGGAACCGAAGATGGGTTCGATGATGGCATTGCCGATGGTTGGCTCGAAGGCTCACTCGAAGGCACATCTGACGGTATCGACGAGGGCTCACTCGAAGGCATCAAACTGGGAACGTCCGAAGGTACCGACGACGGTTGGCTCGAAGGCACCGCCGAAGGCATCGACGAAGGCTCACTCGATGGCATCGACGATGGTTGACTCGATGGAACCGAAGATGGGTTCGATGACGGCATTGCCGATGGTTGGCTCGAAGGCTCACTCGAAGGCACATCTGACGGCATCGACGAGGGCTCACTCGAAGGCATCAAACTGGGAACGTCCGAAGGTACCGACGACGGTTGGCTCGAAGGCATTGACGAGGGCGTCAACGAAGGCGAGTCGGATGGGACAGAAGACGGTTGGCTCGAAGGCACCGTCGAAGGCATCAACGAAGGCTCACTCGATGGCATCGACGATGGTTGACTCGATGGAACCGAAGATGGGTTCGATGATGGCATTGCCGATGGTTGGCTCGAAGGCTCACTCGAAGGCACATCTGACGGTATCGACGAGGGCTCACTCGAAGGCATCAAACTGGGAACGTCCGAAGGTACCGACGACGGTCGGCTCGAAGGCATTGACGAGGGCGTCAAGGAAGGAGACTCGGACGGTACCGACGAAGGTTGGTTTGAGGGAACCGAAGAAGGCATCGACGAAGGCTCACTCGATGGCATCGACGATGGTTGACTCGATGGAACCGAAGATGGGTTCGATGATGGCATTGCCGATGGTTGGCTCGAAGGCTCACTCGAAGGCACATCTGACGGCATCGACAAGGGCTCACTCGAAGGCATCAAACTGGGAACGTCCGAAGGTACCGACGACGGTTGGCTCGAAGGCATTGACGAGGGCGTCAACGAAGGCGAGTCGGATGGGACAGAAGACGGTTGGCTCGAAGGCACCGTCGAAGGCATCGACGAAGGCTCACTCGATGGCATCGACGATGGTTGACTCGATGGAACCGAAGATGGGTTCGATGATGGCATTGCCGATGGTTGGCTCGAAGGCTCACTCGAAGGCACATCTGACGGCATCGACGAGGGCTCACTCGAAGGCATCAAACTGGGAACATCCGAAGGTACCGACGACGGTCGGCTCGAAGGCATTGACGAGGGCGTCAAGGAAGGAGACTCGGACGGTACCGACGAAGGTTGGTTTGAGGGAACCGAAGAAGGCATCGACGAAGGCTCACTCGATGGCATCGACGATGGTTGACTCGATGGAACCGAAGATGGGTTCGATGACGGCATTGCCGATGGTTGGCTCGAAGGCTCACTCGAAGGCACATCTGACGGCATCGACGAGGGCTCACTCGAAGGCATCAAACTGGGAACGTCCGAAGGTACCGACGACGGTTGGCTCGAAGGCATTGACGAGGGCGTCAACGAAGGCGAGTCGGATGGGACAGAAGACGGTTGGCTCGAAGGCACCGTCGAAGGCATCGACGAAGGCTCACTCGATGGCATCGACGATGGTTGACTCGATGGAACCGAAGATGGGTTCGATGATGGCATTGCCGATGGTTGGCTCGAAGGCTCACTCGAAGGCACATCTGACGGTATCGACGAGGGCTCACTCGAAGGCATCAAACTGGGAACGTCCGAAGGTACCGACGACGGTTGGCTCGAAGGCATTGACGAGGGCGTCAAGGAAGGAGACTCGGACGGTATCGACGAAGGTTGGTTTGAGGGAACCGAAGAAGGCATCGACGAAGGCTCACTCGACGGCATCGACGATGGTTGACTCGATGGAACCGAAGATGGGTTCGATGATGGCATTGCCGATGGTTGGCTCGAAGGCTCACTCGAAGGCACATCTGACGGTATCGACGAGGGCTCACTCGAAGGCATCAAACTGGGAACGTCCGAAGGTACCGACGACGGTTGGCTCGAAGGCATTGACGAGGGCGTCAACGAAGGCGAGTCGGATGGGACAGAAGACGGTTGGCTCGAAGGCACCGTCGAAGGCATCGACGAAGGCTCACTCGATGGCATCGACGATGGTTGACTCGATGGAACCGAAGATGGGTTCGATGATGGCATTGCCGATGGTTGCCTCGAAGGCTCACTCGAAGGCACATCTGACGGTATCGACGAGGGCTCACTCGAAGGCATCAAACTGGGAACGTCCGAAGGTACCGACGACGGTTGGCTCGAAGGCACCGCCGAAGGCACCGCCGAAGGCATCGACGAAGGCTCACTCGATGGCATCGACGATGGTTGACTCGATGGAACCGAAGATGGGTTCGATGACGGCATTGCCGATGGTTGGCTCGAAGGCTCACTCGAAGGCACATCTGACGGCATCGACGAGGGCTCACTCGAAGGCATCAAACTGGGAACGTCCGAAGGTACCGACGACGGTTGGCTCGAAGGCATTGACGAGGGCGTCAACGAAGGCGAGTCGGATGGGACAGAAGACGGTTGGCTCGAAGGCACCGTCGAAGGCATCAACGAAGGCTCACTCGATGGCATCGACGATGGTTGACTCGATGGAACCGAAGATGGGTTCGATGATGGCATTGCCGATGGTTGGCTCGAAGGCTCACTCGAAGGCACATCTGACGGCATCGACGAGGGCTCACTCGAAGGCATCAAACTGGGAACATCCGAAGGTACCGACGACGGTCGGCTCGAAGGCATTGACGAGGGCGTCAAGGAAGGAGACTCGGACGGTACCGACGAAGGTTGGTTTGAGGGAACCGAAGAAGGCATCGACGAAGGCTCACTCGATGGCATCGACGATGGTTGACTCGATGGAACCGAAGATGGGTTCGATGACGGCATTGCCGATGGTTGGCTCGAAGGCTCACTCGAAGGCACATCTGACGGCATCGACGAGGGCTCACTCGAAGGCATCAAACTGGGAACGTCCGAAGGTACCGACGACGGTTGGCTCGAAGGCATTGACGAGGGCGTCAACGAAGGCGAGTCGGATGGGACAGAAGACGGTTGGCTCGAAGGCACCGTCGAAGGCATCGACGAAGGCTCACTCGATGGCATCGACGATGGTTGACTCGATGGAACCGAAGATGGGTTCGATGATGGCATTGCCGATGGTTGGCTCGAAGGCTCACTCGAAGGCACATCTGACGGCATCGACGAGGGCTCACTCGAAGGCATCAAACTGGGAACATCCGAAGGTACCGACGACGGTCGGCTCGAAGGCATTGACGAGGGCGTCAACGAAGGAGACTCGGACGGTACCGACGAAGGTTGGTTTGAGGGAACCGAAGAAGGCATCGACGAAGGCTCACTCGATGGCATCGACGATGGTTGACTCGATGGAACCGAAGATGGGTTCGATGATGGCATTGCCGATGGTTGGCTCGAAGGCTCACTCGAAGGCACATCTGACGGTATCGACGAGGGCTCACTCGAAGGCATCAAACTGGGAACGTCCGAAGGTACCGACGACGGTTGGCTCGAAGGCACCGCCGAAGGCACCGCCGAAGGCATCGACGAAGGCTCACTCGATGGCATCGACGATGGTTGACTCGATGGAACCGAAGATGGGTTCGATGACGGCATTGCCGATGGTTGGCTCGAAGGCTCACTCGAAGGCACATCTGACGGCATCGACGAGGGCTCACTCGAAGGCATCAAACTGGGAACGTCCGAAGGTACCGACGACGGTTGGCTCGAAGGCATTGACGAGGGCGTCAACGAAGGCGAGTCGGATGGGACAGAAGACGGTTGGCTCGAAGGCACCGTCGAAGGCACCGTCGAAGGCATCGACGAAGGCTCACTCGACGGCATCGACGATGGTTGACTCGATGGAACCGAAGATGGGTTCGATGATGGCATTGCCGATGGTTGGCTCGAAGGCTCACTCGAAGGCACATCTGACGGCATCGACGAGGGCTCACTCGAAGGCATCAAACTGGGAACGTCCGAAGGTACCGACGACGGTTGGCTCGAAGGCATTGACGAGGGCGTCAACGAAGGCGAGTCGGATGGGACAGAAGACGGTTGGCTCGAAGGCACCGTCGAAGGCATCGACGAAGGCTCACTCGATGGCATCGACGATGGTTGACTCGATGGAACCGAAGATGGGTTCGATGACGGCATTGCCGATGGTTGGCTCGAAGGCTCACTCGAAGGCACATCTGACGGCATCGACGAGGGCTCACTCGAAGGCATCAAACTGGGAACGTCCGAAGGTACCGACGACGGTTGGCTCGAAGGCATTGACGAGGGCGTCAACGAAGGCGAGTCGGATGGGACAGAAGACGGTTGGCTCGAAGGCACCGTCGAAGGCATCAACGAAGGCTCACTCGATGGCATCGACGATGGTTGACTCGATGGAACCGAAGATGGGTTCGATGATGGCATTGCCGATGGTTGGCTCGAAGGCTCACTCGAAGGCACATCTGACGGCATCGACGAGGGCTCACTCGAAGGCATCAAACTGGGAACATCCGAAGGTACCGACGACGGTCGGCTCGAAGGCATTGACGAGGGCGTCAAGGAAGGAGACTCGGACGGTACCGACGAAGGTTGGTTTGAGGGAACCGAAGAAGGCATCGACGAAGGCTCACTCGATGGCATCGACGATGGTTGACTCGATGGAACCGAAGATGGGTTCGATGACGGCATTGCCGATGGTTGGCTCGAAGGCTCACTCGAAGGCACATCTGACGGTATCGACGAGGGCTCACTCGAAGGCATCAAACTGGGAACGTCCGAAGGTACCGACGACGGTTGGCTCGAAGGCATTGACGAGGGCGTCAAGGAAGGAGACTCGGACGGTATCGACGAAGGTTGGTTTGAGGGAACCGAAGAAGGCATCGACGAAGGCTCACTCGACGGCATCGACGATGGTTGACTCGATGGAACCGAAGATGGGTTCGATGATGGCATTGCCGATGGTTGGCTCGAAGGCTCACTCGAAGGCACATCTGACGGTATCGACGAGGGCTCACTCGAAGGCATCAAACTGGGAACGTCCGAAGGTACCGACGACGGTTGGCTCGAAGGCATTGACGAGGGCGTCAACGAAGGCGAGTCGGATGGGACAGAAGACGGTTGGCTCGAAGGCACCGTCGAAGGCATCGACGAAGGCTCACTCGATGGCATCGACGATGGTTGACTCGATGGAACCGAAGATGGGTTCGATGATGGCATTGCCGATGGTTGGCTCGAAGGCTCACTCGAAGGCACATCTGACGGTATCGACGAGGGCTCACTCGAAGGCATCAAACTGGGAACGTCCGAAGGTACCGACGACGGTTGGCTCGAAGACACCGCCGAAGGCACCGCCGAAGGCATCGACGAAGGCTCACTCGATGGCATCGACGATGGTTGACTCGATGGAACCGAAGATGGGTTCGATGACGGCATTGCCGATGGTTGGCTCGAAGGCTCACTCGAAGGCACATCTGACGGCATCGACGAGGGCTCACTCGAAGGCATCAAACTGGGAACGTCCGAAGGTACCGACGACGGTTGGCTCGAAGGCATTGACGAGGGCGTCAAGGAAGGAGACTCGGACGGTACCGACGAAGGTTGGTTTGAGGGAACCGAAGAAGGCATCGACGAAGGCTCACTCGATGGCATCGACGATGGTTGACTCGATGGAACCGAAGATGGGTTCGATGACGGCATTGCCGATGGTTGGCTCGAAGGCTCACTCGAAGGCACATCTGACGGCATCGACGAGGGCTCACTCGAAGGCATCAAACTGGGAACGTCCGAAGGTACCGACGACGGTTGGCTCGAAGGCATTGACGAGGGCGTCAACGAAGGCGAGTCGGATGGGACAGATGACGGTTGGCTCGAAGGCACCGCCGAAGGCATCGACGAAGGCTCACTCGATGGCATCGACGATGGTTGACTCGATGGAACCGAAGATGGGTTCGATGACGGCATTGCCGATGGTTGGCTCGAAGGCTCACTCGAAGGCACATCTGACGGCATCGACGAGGGCTCACTCGAAGGCATCAAACTGGGAACGTCCGAAGGTACCGACGACGGTTGGCTCGAAGGCATTGACGAGGGCGTCAACGAAGGCGAGTCGGATGGGACAGAAGACGGTTGGCTCGAAGGCACCGTCGAAGGCATCGACGAAGGCTCACTCGATGGCATCGACGATGGTTGACTCGATGGAACCGAAGATGGGTTCGATGATGGCATTGCCGATGGTTGGCTCGAAGGCTCACTCGAAGGCACATCTGACGGCATCGACGAGGGCTCACTCGAAGGCATCAAACTGGGAACATCCGAAGGTACCGACGACGGTTGGCTCGAAGGCATTGACGAGGGCGTCAAGGAAGGAGACTCGGACGGTACCGACGAAGGTTGGTTTGAGGGAACCGAAGAAGGCATCGACGAAGGCTCACTCGATGGCATCGACGATGGTTGACTCGATGGAACCGAAGATGGGTTCGATGACGGCATTGCCGATGGTTGGCTCGAAGGCTCACTCGAAGGCACATCTGACGGCATCGACGAGGGCTCACTCGAAGGCATCAAACTGGGAACGTCCGAAGGTACCGACGACGGTTGGCTCGAAGGCATTGACGAGGGCGTCAACGAAGGCGAGTCGGATGGGACAGAAGACGGTTGGCTCGAAGGCACCGTCGAAGGCATCGACGAAGGCTCACTCGACGGCATCGACGATGGTTGACTCGATGGAACCGAAGATGGGTTCGATGATGGCATTGCCGATGGTTGGCTCGAAGGCTCACTCGAAGGCACATCTGACGGCATCAACGAGGGCTCACTCGAAGGCATCAAACTGGGAACGTCCGAAGGTACCGACGACGGTTGGCTCGAAGGCATTGACGAGGGCGTCAACGAAGGCGAGTCGGATGGGACAGAAGACGGTTGGCTCGAAGGCACCGTCGAAGGCACCGTCGAAGGCATCGACGAAGGCTCACTCGACGGCATCGACGATGGTTGACTCGATGGAACCGAAGATGGGTTCGATGATGGCATTGCCGATGGTTGGCTCGAAGGCTCACTCGAAGGCACATCTGACGGCATCGACGAGGGCTCACTCGAAGGCATCAAACTGGGAACGTCCGAAGGTACCGACGACGGTTGGCTCGAAGGCATTGACGAGGGCGTCAACGAAGGCGAGTCGGATGGGACAGAAGACGGTTGGCTCGAAGGCACCGTCGAAGGCATCGACGATGGTTGACTCGATGGAACCGAAGATGGGTTCGATGATGGCATTGCCGATGGTTGGCTCGAAGGCTCACTCGAAGGCACATCTGACGGCATCAACGAGGGCTCACTCGAAGGCATCAAACTGGGAACGTCCGAAGGTACCGACGACGGTTGGCTCGAAGGCATTGACGAGGGCGTCAACGAAGGCGAGTCGGATGGGACAGAAGACGGTTGGTTCGAAGGCACCGCCGAAGGCACCGTCGAAGGCATCGACGAAGGCTCACTCGACGGCATCGACGATGGTTGACTCGATGGAACCGAAGATGGGTTCGATGATGGCATTGCCGATGGTTGGCTCGAAGGCTCACTCGAAGGCACATCTGACGGCATCGACGAGGGCTCACTCGAAGGCATCAAACTGGGAACGTCCGAAGGTACCGACGACGGTTGGCTCGAAGGCATTGACGAGGGCGTCAACGAAGGCGAGTCGGATGGGACAGAAGACGGTTGGCTCGAAGGCACCGTCGAAGGCATCGACGAAGGCTCACTCGATGGCATCGACGATGGTTGACTCGATGGAACCGAAGATGGGTTCGATGATGGCATTGCCGATGGTTGGCTCGAAGGCTCACTCGAAGGCACATCTGACGGCATCGACGAGGGCTCACTCGAAGGCATCAAACTGGGAACATCCGAAGGTACCGACGACGGTCGGCTCGAAGGCATTGACGAGGGCGTCAACGAAGGAGACTCGGACGGTACCGACGAAGGTTGGTTTGAGGGAACCGAAGAAGGCATCGACGAAGGCTCACTCGATGGCATCGACGATGGTTGACTCGATGGAACCGAAGATGGGTTCGATGATGGCATTGCCGATGGTTGGCTCGAAGGCTCACTCGAAGGCACATCTGACGGTATCGACGAGGGCTCACTCGAAGGCATCAAACTGGGAACGTCCGAAGGTACCGACGACGGTTGGTTCGAAGGCATTGACGAGGGCGTCAACGAAGGCGAGTCGGATGGGACAGAAGACGGTTGGCTCGAAGGCACCGTCGAAGGCATCGACGAAGGCTCACTCGATGGCATCGACGATGGTTGACTCGATGGAACCGAAGATGGGTTCGATGATGGCATTGCCGATGGTTGGCTCGAAGGCTCACTCGAAGGCACATCTGACGGCATCGACGAGGGCTCACTCGAAGGCATCAAACTGGGAACGTCCGAAGGTACCGACGACGGTTGGCTCGAAGGCATTGACGAGGGCGTCAACGAAGGCGAGTCGGATGGGACAGAAGACGGTTGGCTCGAAGGCACCGTCGAAGGCATCGACGAAGGCTCACTCGACGGCATCGACGATGGTTGACTCGATGGAACCGAAGATGGGTTCGATGATGGCATTGCCGATGGTTGGCTCGAAGGCTCACTCGAAGGCACATCTGACGGCATCGACGAGGGCTCACTCGAAGGCATCAAACTGGGAACGTCCGAAGGTACCGACGACGGTTGGCTCGAAGGCATTGACGAGGGCGTCAACGAAGGCGAGTCGGATGGGACAGATGACGGTTGGCTCGAAGGCACCGCCGAAGGCATCGACGAAGGCTCACTCGATGGCATCGACGATGGTTGACTCGATGGAACCGAAGATGGGTTCGATGATGGCATTGCCGATGGTTGGCTCGAAGGCTCACTCGAAGGCACATCTGACGGCATCGACGAGGGCTCACTCGAAGGCATCAAACTGGGAACGTCCGAAGGTACCGACGACGGTTGGCTCGAAGGCATTGACGAGGGCGTCAACGAAGGCGAGTCGGATGGGACAGATGACGGTTGGCTCGAAGGCACCGCCGAAGGCATCGACGAAGGCTCACTCGATGGCATCGACGATGGTTGACTCGATGGAACCGAAGATGGGTTCGATGATGGCATTGCCGATGGTTGGCTCGAAGGCTCACTCGAAGGCACATCTGACGGCATCGACGAGGGCTCACTCGAAGGCATCAAACTGGGAACGTCCGAAGGTACCGACGACGGTTGGCTCGAAGGCATTGACGAGGGCGTCAACGAAGGCGAGTCGGATGGGACAGATGACGGTTGGCTCGAAGGCACCGCCGAAGGCATCGACGAAGGCTCACTCGATGGCATCGACGATGGTTGACTCGATGGAACCGAAGATGGGTTCGATGATGGCATTGCCGATGGTTGGCTCGAAGGCTCACTCGAAGGCACATCTGACGGCATCGACGAGGGCTCACTCGAAGGCATCAAACTGGGAACGTCCGAAGGTACCGACGACGGTTGGCTCGAAGGCATTGACGAGGGCGTCAACGAAGGCGAGTCGGATGGGACAGAAGACGGTTGGCTCGAAGGCACCGTCGAAGGCATCGACGAAGGCTCACTCGACGGCATCGACGATGGTTGACTCGATGGAACCGAAGATGGGTTCGATGATGGCATTGCCGATGGTTGGCTCGAAGGCTCACTCGAAGGCACATTTGACGGCATCGACGAGGGCTCACTCGAAGGCATCAAACTGGGAACATCCGAAGGTACCGACGACGGTTGGCTCGAAGGCATTGACGAGGGCGTCAACGAAGGCGAGTCGGATGGGACAGAAGACGGTTGGCTCGAAGGCACCGTCGAAGGCATCGACGAAGGCTCACTCGACGGCATCGACGATGGTTGACTCGATGGAACCGAAGATGGGTTCGATGATGGCATTGCCGATGGTTGGCTCGAAGGCTCACTCGAAGGCACATCTGACGGCATCGACGAGGGCTCACTCGAAGGCATCAAACTGGGAACGTCCGAAGGTACCGACGACGGTTGGCTCGAAGGCATTGACGAGGGCGTCAACGAAGGAGACTCGGACGGTACCGACGAAGGTTGGTTTGAGGGAACCGAAGAAGGCATCGACGAAGGCTCACTCGACGGCATCGACGATGGTTGACTCGATGGAACCGAAGATGGGTTCGATGATGGCATTGCCGATGGTTGGCTCGAAGGCTCACTCGAAGGCACATCTGACGGCATCGACGAGGGCTCACTCGAAGGCATCAAACTGGGAACATCCGAAGGTACTGACGACGGTTGGCTCGAAGGCATTGACGAGGGCGTCAACGAAGGAGACTCGGACGGTACCGACGAAGGTTGGTTTGAGGGAACCGAAGAAGGCATCGACGAAGGCTCACTCGACGGCATCGACGAAGGCTCACTCGACGGCATCGACGATGGTTGACTCGATGGAACCGAAGATGGGTTCGATGATGGCATTGCCGATGGTTGGCTCGAAGGCTCACTCGAAGGCACATCTGACGGCATCGACGAGGGCTCACTCGAAGGCATCAAACTGGGAACGTCCGAAGGTACCGACGACGGTTGGCTCGAAGGCATTGACGAGGGCGTCAACGAAGGCGAGTCGGATGGGACAGAAGACGGTTGGCTCGAAGGCACCGTCGAAGGCATCGACGAAGGCTCACTCGATGGCATCGACGATGGTTGACTCGATGGAACCGAAGATGGGTTCGATGATGGCATTGCCGATGGTTGGCTCGAAGGCTCACTCGAAGGCACATTTGACGGCATCGACGAGGGCTCACTCGAAGGCATCAAACTGGGAACATCCGAAGGTACCGACGACGGTTGGCTCGAAGGCATTGACGAGGGCGTCAAGGAAGGAGGCTCGGACGGTACCGACGAAGGTTGGTTTGAGGGCACCGAAGAAGGCATCGACGAAGGCTCACTCGACGGCATCGACGATGGTTGACTCGATGGAACCGAAGATGGGTTCGATGATGGCATTGCCGATGGTTGGCTCGAAGGCTCACTCGAAGGCACATTTGACGGCATCGACGAGGGCTCACTCGAAGGCATCAAACTGGGAACATCCGAAGGTACCGACGACGGTTGGCTCGAAGGCATTGACGAGGGCGTCAACGAAGGCGAGTCGGATGGGACAGAAGACGGTTGGCTCGAAGGCACCGTCGAAGGCATCGACGAAGGCTCACTCGATGGCATCGACGATGGTTGACTCGATGGAACCGAAGATGGGTTCGATGATGGCATTGCCGATGGTTGGCTCGAAGGCTCACTCGAAGGCACATTTGACGGCATCGACGAGGGCTCACTCGAAGGCATCAAACTGGGAACATCCGAAGGTACCGACGACGGTTGGCTCGAAGGCATTGACGAGGGCGTCAAGGAAGGAGACTCGGACGGTACCGACGAAGGTTGGTTTGAGGGAACCGAAGAAGGCATCGACGAAGGCTCATTCGACGGCATCGACGATGGTTGACTCGATGGAACCGAAGATGGGTTCGATGATGGCATTGCCGATGGTTGGCTCGAAGGCTCACTCGAAGGCACATCTGACGGTATCGAAGAGGGCTCACTCGATGGCATCGACGATGGTTGACTCGATGGAACCGAAGATGGGTTCGATGATGGCATTGCCGATGGTTGGCTCGAAGGCTCACTCGAAGGCACATCTGACGGCATCGACGAGGGCTCACTCGAAGGCATCAAACTGGGAACGTCCGAAGGTACCGACGACGGTTGGCTCGAAGGCATTGACGAGGGCGTCAACGAAGGAGACTCGGACGGTACCGACGAAGGTTGGTTTGAGGGCACCGAAGAAGGCCTCGACGAAGGCTCACTCGACGGCATCGACGATGGTTGACTCGATGGAACCGAAGATGGGTTCGATGATGGCATTGACGATGGTTGGCTCGAAGGCTCACTCGAAGGCACATCTGACGGCATCGACGAGGGCTCACTCGAAGGCATCAAACTGGGAACGTCCGAAGGTACCGACGACGGTTGGCTCGAAGGCATTGACGAGGGCGTCAACGAAGGAGACTCGGATGGGACAGAAGACGGTTGGCTCGAAGGCACCGTCGAAGGCCTCGACGAAGGCTCACTCGACGGCATCGACGATGGTTGACTCGATGGAACCGAAGATGGGTTTGATGATGGCATTGCCGATGGTTGGCTCGAAGGCTCACTCGAAGGCACATTTGACGGCATCGACGAGGGCTCACTCGAAGGCATCAAACTGGGTACATCCGAAGGTACTGACGACGGTTGGCTCGAAGGCATTGACGAGGGCGTCAACGAAGGAGACTCGGACGGTACCGACGAAGGTTGGTTTGAGGGCACCGAAGAAGGCCTCGACGAAGGCTCACTCGACGGCATCGACGATGGTTGACTCGATGGAACCGAAGATGGGTTCGATGATGGCATTGACGATGGTTGGCTCGAAGGCTCGCTCGAAGGCTCACTCGAAGGCACATCTGACGGCATCGACGAGGGCTCACTCGAAGGCATCAAACTGGGAACATCCGAAGGTACCGACGACGGTTGGCTCGAAGGCATTGAAGAGGGCGTCAAGGAAGGAGACTCGGACGGTACCGACGAAGGTTGGTTTGAGGGCACCGAAGAAGGCCTCGACGAAGGCTCACTCGACGGCATCGACGATGGTTGACTCGATGGAACCGAAGATGGGTTCGATGACGGCATTGACGACGGTTGGCTCGAAGGCCCACTAGAAGGCACATCCGACGGCATCGACGAGGGCTCACTCGAAGGCATCGAACTGGGAACATCCGAAGGTACCGACGACGGTTGGCTCGAAGGCATTGACGTGGGCGTCAAGGAAGGAGACTCGGACGGTATCGACGAAGGTTGGTTTGAGGGCACCGAAGAAGGCATCGACGAAGGCTCACTCGACGGCATCGACGATGGTTGACTCGATGGAACCGAAGATGGGTTCGATGATGGCATTGCCGATGGTTGAATGCTAGGTTTGGAGGAAGGCTGGGAAGAAGGATTTGAGCTCGGATTTGAGGAAGGCAACAAACTTGGATTTAAGCTAGTCTCTGAGGAAGGAACCAAGCTAGGCATTGACGAAGGTTGAGAGCTGGGTTGGGCGGAAGGACTCTTGGTTGGGACGGAGGATGGTTTAGATGTCGGCGATTGACTTGGCGTCGGAGTGGGATTCGACGAGGGTTTAGGTGTCGGCATTTCACTTGGCTTGATCGTAGGAGTTGACGAAGGTTTAGGTGTCGGAGATTCACTGGGCTTGGGTGTTGGATTCAACGATGGCTTGGAGGTTGGTGACTCACTCGGCTTCATTGTAGGACTTGATGAAGGCTTTGGCGTCGGCGACTGACTTGGCTTGGGCGTAGGAGTCGACGATGGTACGGAAGTAGGCGATTGACTGGGTTGTGACGTAGGCAAGGAGGACGGACCATCACTTGGTGGAAACGATTCCTCTGGACATTTGTAAGGAAAATCATAAAAGCAATTTCTCGTGACACTTCCATGACTTTGATTGGTGCAGTCAATTTCTGGACATTCATCGGGACTTAATCGAGGAGAGCAACTGTTGCAATCCTTGTTGCCTTGCAGCGATGCCCAACAAGAACTGTAATCTGCTCTGCCACAATAGTACCATTTGTTGGGTGGCTTGGCAAATTCGCGACAATACGATTTGATCACGCTTCCATCATCTTGCAGTTCATACAATGTGTAATGTCGTTGGCAATAATCGACACAATTGGGTGCACATCCATTGTAGGTCTCACAGATAGCCTTGACATTTCCTGGGCAAGAGCACGACGGGTTGCTTGCATAAGTGTCGCAAAAGTCCGTCGGGGGCGGTGGTGTAGGTGACGACGTGGGGAATGGGGAAGAAGTGGGGAATGAGGAAGGCTGTGGAGATGGGGGAGATGTGGGAAATGGGGAAGGCGGGGGAGATGGGGGAGATGTTTTCTTATCCAGTTGTCGATTTCGGTCAGCGGTCAAATCATCAAAATCGTAGTACAAACAATATCCTCCCATCGACGAGTCTTCATCACGAACACAATAGAGTCCATAGCTGCAAGTCAAGACACCCACATCCGGATCACATTCTTCCAGTGATGATCTACTACTAGATGATGCCTTGTTTGAAGTAGTAGTATCGTCATGATCATTTTGTGGTTGCGAAGATATTCTTGTTGTTCCCCGCGGCCCTCGCCGCCGTAATCCGTGATGATGTTGAAAATGAGATTCCCTTCGGTTGCGTCGTGTCGTCGAGGAAGATAATACCACATCTTGCATGAAGTTGCTGTCGTCGTCATTGTAGATGTGACGTAGGGATGTTGTTGTTGAATGGTTGTTGTTGTCGTCGTCGTGGTTGTTGGAAGAAGAGTTGCTCAAGAGCAGGGAAGAAGGTTGTCGTTGCTGTTGTTTCTTGGAGTTGCCTTGGAGCAACGAATGAGGTACCCATATCGATGATACCGACGACGACGACAACCAGGAAGAGGAGGGCCACCAAGACGACGAAGATGACGAATCCTGTTTCTGATTGTGGTGGTTGTTGTTGCCATTGTTGTCGACACCACTACTCGTTCCAATCACAAAAGTAGAAACAACCAACCCTCCTTGTATCCATGGAATGGCAGTGGCCAATCGCATTCCTGAAAAAGCAAAAATGTTGTTGCAGTTGTTGTATGTGAATGACAGTTTTGCGGCAATAGTAAGACGTTCCACTACCACCACTACAATTCCTGGTTTGGGTTGTTGTTGTTTTTGTTGTTGTACGATGAGATGCGACTCTGCAAATAAAAATATACGGTACGTGCCACCAGCCACCACCTACGCCAGTCGTACAAATCTATACTGCTTCCAAAAGTTGCGAATAATCGAATATTATCACTACCACCACTACTGTTATTAGTACTTCTTCCCGCCATAAAAATCCCAAGAAGCAAGGCGCACACATCATCATGATGATGATCGATGTGGGAAGGGAAACCTCGCCGGAAGTGAGAGTGGTTCCCTACGGCCACTACTACTACCAGCATCATTCGCATTTGGGGGGATATCTTAAAAGGGATTGTTTGGCTCTTGAAGGTCATTCTGTGACACTTTTAAATTAATGACAACAAACCAAAATGTCCTGTATTAAACAATTTTGACAATTCTTTAAATCCAAGCGACGTTTCCAATCCGTAAGAATGGTAGCTGCCTTCCGAGAACGACACAGCAATACAAGCCCACCAGAGTTACCTGAAATGTTAAGAAAGCGTCACAGTTGGCATATACTTTGGGGGATGGAAGTAGACACTTGGTCGTGTCCCACCACCTTCTTGACTCTTGACGTAACGCATACGTAGCGCGTTGTTGTTGCTGTAGTAGTAGGGGCAGACGCGACATGGGTTCGAATGAATGAAGTCCCGTCCAACATTTTCTGGGGAATTCTAGCGGGAGAAGTGGGTCGTAGTACAGACGACGACGCATCATGTCAAAAGAGCGTGTGTAAATAATGTTGCATTGCTCGTAGTGGGACAGCGTCGCGCCATTATTGTGAAAGACGTATCCCTACTACTGTACCGGTAGTACATTTGCTACTTACGTACTCTTGTATACTATTCCGTCGCGTGGAAATACCCCACCTAAAACGATTGCAGTAACTTTACTCGAACCTCCTCTCCAACGTCTTTGCTTTGTCTAGCTCGGCTCTCTACAATTTCGTGATGTAGTGAGAAGTTTTGGATTCGGTGATCATACACAAGTCCTTTTTTTATTCTTCCCTATTACCCTTCATGGTTTATGTTGCAATGGAGCACTCGCAACGGAAAAGTGAAGAGTGACTCCTCCATCGACCTACGGTATTATGCGGCAACTGTCCCTAGCGACTCTAGCGGCTATGGGAGGAGTTGTTTCGTTTCGCCACCCATCCAGCCACAACTTCCTTACCCCGAAGATCCCATTCTTCTCTGTTCTTCAAGGCATAGTTCAGGTATTCGTCGCTGGAAACACCAAACACACCACAGTTCCGCAATTTCCTGGCCAGAGGAATCACGTAGTTGTCCAAGAACTTTATTTCTCCTTCATACCAAAACTCGGCAGGATCTTTGGTCGAGCGACCGCTTTGGAACGCAGTGTACATCTCCGCGAACAGCTTCTCATTCCATTTGAGATATATGTGCCAATGTTGCATTGTGTGAGCGACATCGGAGGCTTGTATCAAGTGTTCCATCACAATTGTAGCCTTGCGGTCCAGGGAAACTTGAGGCGATGACTCGTCCATGTCGCTAGAAAAGGCTCTCTCCCACCGATCGTTGCGAAGTTTCTTGAGGTCAGGGTCCATAATGTCCGTGGCAAGGACTATGTTCACCACGAGTTGACGGAACCGTTCTAGCTCATGATCGGTGGGGCAGATGGCTTGGCGGAACGCGCTGTAAGAATCTTGCATGAACATATTCCAAGCAATGTCGACACTGTTTTGCTCAGCAACACTCTTGCCCTTGTATCGAACAGCTAGGTCAGTTTGTTCTGCGACCAGAGTACTGTTGGGCACACCTGGATGTTCCAAATCATGGATCAAAGCTGCGAAGATGCAAGCGAATTGAGCCAAGGGGTCGGAAGTTATTCCAAAGGTGTGCTCATGCAGCGACCTTGCCAATGCTTCTTCACTGAGGGAAGGTCCTTGGGAAACTAATACTTCTTCTGGCTTGACAATGCGGCTCAATAGTTTGGCAGTGGACATGCTAACGTGACTATAGAACAAACAATGTGGGTGTGAGAAGGGTACGGGAACAATGAATGACAGTGCATGCAAAGGCAGGCTTACCTAGCATGATCAAAGCAGTGAAAATGGTTGTCGTTGTAGAGGGCGGCCATAGCAACGACGTAGTCTTGTAGTTGCCCTTCCACGACCTCATCAAACTCCTCCAATATTGGGTCATCTTGCTGTACCACGTAAGCTGGGTCGTAAGCCGGTAGACTGATTACCTCCCTCACTTCGTCCAGCAAAGTATCACCCCGCCCATACTTTCCAGCCGTGACAGGAGTGGCAACATTGTCCGGCGAAACTACAAGTCTCTTTGCCATAGCCTTACGAACGTATCGTCCCAGAATGTCGGTCTGCCATTCTACCAATCGAGTCGATCTGACATCAAGACAAGAATTGTCTTCAGAGGCCTGGGTGCATCCTCCCATAAACTTTGGCTCAATCCAATATGCCTGGATAAAGCCTTTCCCTTTGGCTTCAACTTTGTCTTCACGGGGTACCACCCAGCTGTGCTTTCCAGCGTCGATCAAGAGTGCTGCGGTTGTACCGGAAACTTGAATCTTGTTCGGGGCCCCAGTGCTTTCCATTCGCGAGGCAGTATTTACAGTGTCTCCGAAAAGTTGGAAACGACTCTTTTGTCCTCGTAAAACCCCGGCGGTAACAGCGCCAGAATGAAGACCGAAACGAACTTTCAACTCTGCTGTTCCAGGTCCAAGCGATTTCTCGAGGCCCCTCACGACATCCATCATACGAAACAAGCAATCACGAGCGAACTTCGCCATGACAATGGCGTGATCTTTGCATGGTTCTGGTAAACCAACCACGGCGACATATGCGTCACCAATTGTCTCAACCTAGACATTGCGTAAAGCGAACAAGTTAGTACTCTGCCAACTTCAAAACGCACCGTGGGCGTTTGGACGACCTACCTTGAATACATTCCTCTTCATAGCGAGCTTATCAAATGATCCATACAGAGTCTCCAAAAGAGTGAAAACCTGACTTGGCTCACGAACGGAACTCCAGGCTGTAAAACCACATATGTCAATGAACAATACTGTGCAATGAGGGAACAAGTCGGCGATTGGAGTTTGGCTGGAAGGTGTCTCCTGGACGTCCGATGGTTTGTTGCCATCAGTACTATCGGACAAGAAGGACTTGATACGAGTCTTGTTGTGTTCGAACTTTCCGTTTGACTCGGCTTGTTGTTCATGTCGAAACAGGCGCTCCCGAACGTTTGAGGGGAAGAGCGAAGCAACAATGGCGTTCGAATGAACAGCTGATTGCATTACTTTTGCTTGTCGCCTTTCCACTAAGAAAATGAGAAGGTTAGATACCACTTCAGATGATGGGCGTCTCCGGCAAAACATTCTTACCATTGATATCATAGTACACAAATACCAACGATGTGAAAGCAAAGATGGCGACTGCGACGATCATGAATATCCATGGATCTGATGTCTTGAACTCGTTTTCCATGCTCGATGAGGGGTACACACTGAGGTAGTAAGTACAACCTTTCTCACTTACGTCAAGGCCACTGTAAGTTGAGTCTTCTGAGAATGAATCCAAATCAGCTAAACGAGATCCGATGAAGAATTCGTCATTGTACTTCATTTCATGGAGGTCCCCCTCTCCGAGATAACGTGTTTCAGGGCCATTGAGCTCGTATGTGAATGACTCGCCACATGTGTTTTCGAAGACCACAACAATGCCGTTTGACCCATCTGGTAGGATGTTCTTGAGAAGGTCTCGCCAGTAGAAAGTCATTGCGAAAACACCCACCAGTTTTCCCAATCCTGTCGATGATGCGTTTTTGGGAACTTCCACGTAATCAGCAGCGACATCGAGAATTGGGAAGAAGACATCACTGAATGGCTCTGTCTCATCTTCTTCGTCACCCACGTAGTCCTTGATGTACAAGTTATTGTTGGCAGCGGTGTTAATAGAACTCGGATCATCCGAATCTGCGATGTTGTGGATATCCCCGAAGGCAATCTTCCGATCATCTTTAAGAATATGAAGCGAATTGAGCAAGCTGGATAAAGTCATCCCATCCCAGTTGTACGGTGCATATATGGGAACAACCGGGGAGTTCTGCCACTTGGGGAGGTATGGCCCCGAAGCGTTGTAGTAGTTGGCATCATCGTGAATGTCACCTCGAGTCCAGTATCTGGACACGATGGTCCCTTCAAAGTTTTTGTCAGCTCTTTGTGTATCAATACCAGCTTGAACCCAGTCATCATGAGCAACTGAATAGTTTTCCCAGGCACTTCGTTGCTCACTTTCTACCCAATGGTATTGTGTGCAGAGAACTGCTTTTGAGAGAGTCCGGAGCTTGGAAGTTCGTACAGCATAGTCAGGGTATGTCACAAATGGCCAACTTGAGTTTGTGTCTCTAGCGTATGACACTAGGGCTACGATGAAAGCGTCAACAGCACCCAGGGTGAGATCCAATGAAGTCCCAATGGAAGCTAGGACTTTGAGGGAGTCGTCGTGATACTGATCCTCGAATTCTCTCTGCTCAGCGTTGTCCACATACATGAACACCCCAATAGCAACCCCAATGGTCGATGCCAGGAGAACAAACATGACCACCACGCGAAGGCGAAACACATTTCTTTGTTCTTCTTGTGCAATGACTGGCTGATCACCCATTCTTGCGAAATTCCCACCACCTGTGGCAGAGTTTCGGCCACTGGAAGGCGTCCCTCCAGTTTCAGTTGACTCTACTGAAGCAGAGAACTGGTCCTCCTCATCGGCGAAACGAGACTCGCCATGGAAGGGTCCGTTCATATCTTGTTTTTCGATTTTGGACATCACGAGATTTGTGACGCTCTTGACACACCCATTATGTGAGTCCAGTGATGATTTGAAGATTGCACTGCAAGGCCAAAAAGTTCCTCGTTCTCCATAGATTTCATGTTGGGGACGACGAGGAAGGACGAGGAATATTAGTACAAGGGAGATCACATCACAATGCGCGTTTGTGCGGTTCGGCGGGGGAACTACTAAGCCCTCCCCTTCCAACGTTCGTACATACCGGACTTCGGACATCAACTGCATCCAATAATATGCGATAATGCCGGGAGGAACAATGGCAAGCAACGTGCTGCAGCCTCCTCCTCCTGGAGGAGACAGTTACCGTACAACAATCATGGGAAGCAACAACCGTAGACTACGGAAACGCGCATGATGGGATCCAATGATGAAAAAGAGGTTTGCACGTTGTTGTCAACTCAAGGTTCCTCACCACTCACTAGCTAGCTCTCCCCGTTGTTGGATAGTCTCGGAGGAAGGTATTGTACGGTTACTCAACTGCTCAAATTTTTACCACCCTAACAATAGTGGTGTACTCAGTCTGGAAGGTAGTAGCGTAGCATGAGACACGGTACCGGTAGTAAGTACGAGTACTGACGGTACGAGTACGGTTCAGGAACCCCACCATCATCATGGCGAAAAGTACGTTTGAAATTGTTTTGGGGTTTCGACCAATTTGAGGTACGAACACCTTGCTGATGTTCAGATAATATGCTCACCCCTGTTCCTCCTATCTTGGCGAATGTAGGATCACCTAACAAAAGCGAAATCGTCTCAGTGGTGGTACTAACCGGGATGCCAAGTTAGTAGCTTCGATTAACGGCACCTCCCCTGACAACAGCAGCAACGAAGAAGACAACACAAGATGTTTTGTCCCTCCTGCCACCACCCGACACGGATGCGCCGCCGAATAATTCCTCGTCAATCACCATTCTGCCTTACAGACCACCACCATCAAACTTACCAGATGCTAGTTCTTTCAGTACTCGTACCCGTCGGGCTCTTGCCATAGGCTAGCATAGAGCTTGTACTAGGTGGCGAGTGGCAACTCGTCGTGGTAATGAGGGACAAGGAATAGTAGTGCTAGGAGTACGAAGTACTTTCACTACTTCCATCCAAAAAGACTCCTGGACCTACATTAACTGTAGATTGACTGAAACATCCACAAAAGGAAAGTTGTGCTGCCTCTATACAGTGGTCTTAAAGTGAAATTAGCTCATCGAGACCTCAGGACCATCCGTCATTGATGAGACCGACGTTGACGTAAATTTGGGTGTAGAGAATATCACCATCTGGCCCTTCGAAACCCGATACTTCTCTCATTTTTTCAATGCACTGAAATGAAGGTTCAATGGAAGGTGAGTACCTGGAACTGACAATGACCTTAACATTCAAAGCGCTTCTTGGGTTTGCTCATGGCCACTGATGGGGCCTTCGAGAAACTTGCCCCATCTTGCTTGGACTTTTTTAGATTCACTGCCACAGGGGATACGGCAGGGGCTGTGTTTCGCTCTCTAAACAAGTCGATACTCTCTTTTGCTGTCTGCAACAAAACATGAACCAGATCTTGAGTCAGTCTTTCCTTTTTCATAGTAACCAAGTGACTAGTAGGCATTGTGGTTGCAGACGAAGAGGTAAGGGAAGGGGAGATCGTTCTTTGGATTTCAGGGGTCTCAAGGTTAGCTTTTGGAAGCGCTTGGTCCAAAGACAACTGAACCATACCTTCCCTCAACAGATACGGAAAAAGAGGGTTGCACAACAAAGCTTTGGAGTCTTCGATATCAAGATCATGCGGCAAGTACATGATGATGCACGACTCCCACAGCGCCATCCTCAGATCATCGCTCTTGGATAGAAGCAAACACAACTGTTGGAGGTCTGGCAACGACCATTCCAACTCTACGTCGTCATCTAGTGGAGGATCACTTTCCTCACTTCGTTGGAGGTAGCGGAGGTTCGTCAATTTGTCTTGCAACCATTGTTGGCTTTGACTTTGCGTCAACACTAAACCAGTTTGGAAGGCAATCTCAGCGAGGAGCAACAAGTTCGCCACGGAGATAGCAAGAGTATCTTCATCGGTGTTGTCATCAAGCCCCACGACAACCGTCTCCAGCATGAACAGATCAACTTCCTTAAGCTGTGCTTTCAATCCCAATTCTGCAAACCAGGGCAGTACAACTGGAAGGTTTTGCCAAGATACTTGTGTTGCTCTTCCAAGGTTTCTCGTTGGTTGCAAGAATTCGACAACGGTAAGCCAATCTGAAGCTTGATGATTTGGAAAAGAAAGGTGAAGCCTCCCATCATTGCTGATTTGACCTCCCAAAAACTTTTGAAGATATTCTGGTTTCTCCAAGATTGTAGATGGGTAGTAAAATTCTTCCAAACCAACCTGCACCACCATGTCACATGCTGCAGAGTTAGCTTGAGGCAACCGACGTACGTGGTACAAGCCAGGTCGATCTAGGGTCCCATAGCTATCGCCGCTGGAATCACTTTCACTGCTCAGCGTAGCATCAGTGACAGACCCACCTGACCCTACTTTGGGTTGCTTCTCGGAAGTTCCCGAGAGATGTGACCGTGGCGTGCAAGGGTTGGCAAGTGCCGATACCAAGGAAACGGAAGCTGGTGCAGTAGAGCAAGTGCTCGACGTACCATTTGCAGAAAGAGGGGTGGTCAAACATTCGGGCATGTTGGTCTGCTGGCAATTCTCCGAAAACTCTTGGCAAGCTTCTACGCATCGGGGACGGATGACATGAGAGGGACGACGCGTCGAATTGCGCACCTTGGGATTACCACGGTGACGATTCAAAGAAGGTTGCTTGTAGTTGGGCGTGGTGAAAACGTTGATTTCCCCCATGGTAGTTGGACTCCTCAAATGAAAAGGGAGCTGGTGTTACAATGCTTGTTACAGTGCTTTCGAAACATCTTGTTGGTATTCTGGTCAGTGGCGAGGGTTGGCCGAAAATTCACCATGTTCTATCATGATGCCATACAGTTGTCCGTTCATCTGCCGAAGGACCAATTTATTCTGGGCGCAGGCAAAGTTTCTCGCCGATGGTATAGATCCTCCAACATGAAGTTTTGAAATAATACGAACGAAGGCAGGGCTTAAATATAGAAAATGTTTTGGCGCCCCAAGGCGAGTGGCACACTTTCATTCTTGGGAAAAACGTCGAGCAGAAGTACCAGAAGTAGTGCGGACAGTGTACGTACAGTACAATCCTCATACCTCGTACAACTAGTACGTACTCGTACGGTTTAGTTCCGTACGTACCTTCACAATATTTCAAGCCATCAACCATCATAAAAGGGCTTGTTGTTGTGGACTCGCAGCCATCTGGAGCCGAAGTAACGATGGTCGAAATGAAGTGTTTGTACAGTACTACCTAGAGTAGATGAATGAAAATATTACTAACGTTAGTAGGAGTTAGTGGAAGCTTTCTTCGACGGTCGATGAACGATGACCTATGCAATATGAATGATGGATGATACTACTACTAACGTTATAGTACCGTAGTACAGTAGTAGTAGAAGATGATGGGGCTCGAAAAAGAAGAAGAAAGTAGTAGTGTTCCCCATACACAAATAAATAATTACTGACGTCAGTGAGGAGCCAGTTCTCATGTTGTTTTTTTTACTGCACCACATGGACAGCGAGCGCCTTTTGATCTACTCGTAATTAAGTACAGTCGTTAAACACGACTTACTTTCTACGGTAGTACAGTACTGTTAGTAGCAGGACTGTACCACCAGTACCATAGTAATTCGTCTCATGGCACCAGGAGGCACCCCCGTCCTCACAATCTCAGAACCACTGACGAAACCACTCAGCTTTACTGTTGTGTCGTTTCATTGCTCACCAGATTGTCTGCATACTTTGACTACCTTGCATCACCATGAGCTACAACGTGTCTGACACCGCGGCCTACGCCGTTCTCTTCAGCGTGTTGGTCTTCTTCACTATCCTTGCTTTTGGAAGTACTGGATCGTTCTCCAAGTTTCTTCCTTCGAACATCGAAAAGTTCCTCGTGCTCAACAGCGAGACAAGCTCTGACAAAATGCAAACTGCTGACTACTTTTTGAGTGCTCGCAACTCTGCCAAGGCGACCGCAATCGCTCTCTCCTTCTTCGCCTCTGGAATGGGAGCTTGGGTTGTGTACGGCACGACCGAGATGGGAGCGACTCCACAACTTAGTTGGTTGGGAGTTTTGGGATACTCCGCTGCCTCTGGTCTCCCTGCCATCGTAATCTGCTGGCTTGGACCTAAAGTCAAAAAGTACACCGAGTCTCTTGTTGAGAACCCTGACGACACTCCTGCCTTCTCCACCACTGACTTTTGCCGACATCGCTATGGACGAATCATGCAGTTGGCCTGCGCCACTGTGAGTGTATTCTACATGTTCATCGCTATTGTTGCTGAGATGACCTCGCTGAGTGCGATTTTTGGAATTGTCACCAACGATTGGTCCACTTCCTTCAGCAACATAGTTACCATCAGTCTTGGTGGAGCTACCATACTATACACCACGTATGCCGGACTCCCTGCTTCCATTGTCACTGACAAGTTCCAAGGAATCATAATGGGACTGTTGGTACTGCTCTTGACCATCGCTGTTTGCAGCCAAGACGAGAATCGCGTCTCCAAGGCAGAGTTCGCCCTCGCTTCCAACTGGACCACAGACGGACTCATGGCTGCAGTGACTTTGTGCTGTGCCATTCTATCTGCTGAGCTTTTCAACCAATCTTCCTGGCAACGTGTCTGGGCTGCTGAGGATGACAAAGCTCTTCGTCGTGGATTTGCAATTGGAGCTGTGTTGGTTTTCTTCCTCATGGCGTTCTTCGGTGTCATGGGGATGATTGCATATGCCAAGGATCCCGAAGGCTACGACAACAGGGAAAAGTGGGCATACCTATCCTTTTTCGATTTGCTAGAACCGCTTGGAAATGGATGGCATGTTGTTGTCTTGATCCTCGTCACTGCCTTATGTGCTTCTTCGGTTGACTCTTTGCAGAACGGTATCACCTGCGTCTTCAGTGCCGACCTCGTCAAGATTGGCTGGAACCCCAAGTGGATTTCCCGGATTTTGATTGTTGCAATCAACGTCCCTGTAGTCTATATGGCATCCATCCAATACGATGTGCTCTCACTATTCCTTGTCGCCGACTTGGTTTGTGCCACTAGCGTTTTCCCTGTCTTCCTTGGTCTTCAAACCAATGACTACGGTATGTTGAAGGCCCCTACTGAGTTGGGAGCCATCGGAGGATGCATCGCCGGAATTGTCACTGTTCTGGTCAACGGAGTCATCAACGACGCTGAAGGAGGCTTGTTCGAATACTTTTGGCTCCGCAACAATGACATTTGCACTCTTTGTGGACCCAAGACTATGACTTCCTTCATTGTCACCCCTTTGTTCAGTGGCCTCTTCACCTACATCGTCTCCTTTTTGGATGTTGTCATTCGTGGAGAGCGCGCTCGGAAGCCTTTGATCGAGCTTGGCTTCGATGAGGATGAACGCAAGACCACTGGAGACGAAAAGAGCGATCTCTTTGACGCAGAGGTTGAGGAAGGCCACCCCGACCCCAAACACGACGATGCTGCTGCTCACGGTGGAATGGTTGACGAGAGCGACGGACTCGCTTCCTAATTCCTATGGAGAATGTTGTGTGATGGGTGCAATGAAGCGCCCGTGGTGAGTTGAAAAATGAAAAAAGTGAGTAAATTGGAGGCATCGATGCACCATATTTTATTTGGTCATCTCTGAATCGTGTTTTTTACTGACACTCTGCCTAGTTTGATGTTATGATATTTGTAGACAACTTGGAAAAGAAATCATTGAATGGCGGGAGCAAGTACATGTCATTTGTGTACAAGCTGAGAGTGCAAGTCAGTTATTGATCATTGTTCTGGCTTCTTACCGTTTGAACCTGATTGTGGTAATGCATGCGTGAGGGAACATTCGATATTTCTATCACCAAGGAAAACGTTTCGCGGTATCCGTGACTTGGGCCTTCTGGGTCATTATACTTTGTCCTTGACAATGAGTTCTGTTTGTTGTCTTTGCGCTCGGTATAACATAGTGGATGCAGATATAGTGTTACGTTCTTGTGTCAAGTTGACTGATCTTCGCCTAGTTTCGTTTCACTCCCAATCGGCCAATCACTGTGGTCAATACATGTAGGACGTCACCGTGGTAATTCAACCCAGTTTCGTCGATTCCAATGGTCCATGAGCGATCCACCAGAGGGGAATTTGTGAAGTGGGTCAGCAGAAATGAAGCAGCATTATTATGTTGAGATTATCGAGTGGTATGCCTCTGCGATGGCCTGGAATTTTGCTGCTGTTTCATATGTTTTGGATTTGTCAGGGTGATAGATTCGAGCAAGCGATCTGAAATGAGCCTTGACTAGTTTCATGTCGGCCCCCTTGGGAAGGCCAAGCCGACTGTATGGGTCTTTGAACTCCCAATGCGATGGATATCTTGTGTTGACATCAATTATTGGCGTGGGAAACGAGACATTTGAAGACAGAAAACCACTTGGACCTTGCGTTACGTGAAATTGAGCCTTGTGACGTACACGTGAAGCTGCTTCGCGCAGCAGACGATCTTGCTCTCTTTGCGCTTCTTCACTGGTCGCAAACTTGAAAGATCTGTAGTCGTGGGCTTTTTGTTGTTTTTTCTGTACCGATGGTCGGTTGGACGCTGAATGGATTACGTATCGCCGTTCTGGGAAGACCGTGGTTGTCGTCGTTGCACGTTTAGTTGCAGGCATATGAATGTTCGTTCTATCCCTGTTTTGAACGTTTGGGGCCCGGGAGGGCTTCGGAGCAACTGGTCGGAATCGTTGGCGCTTGACAGTGGGCGCCCTATCACTTGAATCGTTCGTTCCTAGTATTCCACTTGTTTTCGAGTTAGACTCAGGATCGAGGGGGGGTGCAGAAACAACTTTGACAACCGCAATGTCACCATCTGGTTGGGAACTGGAGGTATGTACGTCAATACTGTGTTTCTTTTCAGCACGATCGTCTTCACTAAGATCAACAGTTGATTCGTCGCAGCCGTTTTGGAATCCATGAACATGTTCCAAAAAACTGTTAATCGCCTTTTCACTCGTTGCCACCCCTTTCGACGTCGGCTTTGGAGCAGTGTGTTTCATCTCCCACTCCGATGCTATGTCCGACAGCAGCGGTTCCCGCAGACCTGAAGACATCGCATTCTCATCGTCTTGCAGCGGCGATAACTTTGACTGTTGGGAGGGAGGAACGATGACATTCTCGGAATTTCCATCTAACTGTTTTTTCATCTCCAACCCAGATACAGCGGTCACCTCGTGCGGTGCCTTCGTATTTGTATCCTTGTGTTCCTCCATTGTGCGGACCTCCAACTTTGTTGTCAAAATGTTGTCACCTTGCATCAGTGAGGGGACAAACGGTCCTGTGGAAAGGCCTGTCTTCTCGAAATCTCCATCCGCGTGTTCTCCAGTTTCCAAAACTTCCAACTCAGCCATACTGACCTCAAGTGGTTCGCTGGAACTTGTATTCCTGTGTTGGTCCGTGATGTTCACTCCAAACCTTGACACATCGTCGTTTTTAGGCGCACACTCAAACTCGGTGGATCCGGCAACGTCGCCTTGCAACGTTGACGAGGCTCTACCGTTTGCAGAAACTGGACTGTGCTCGACGGTGTCTCCATGAACTTTGTCACTCACATTATTTAACTCCATCGTCATTGCAATTTCTTGTGGCAACTCGGCCTTTGTGGATATGTCGGCATATGGTTGCTTAGGCGGCGTGGCCAACGTTGCTGTGGGTGTATTTTCGATTTCTTCTACGATCAATGCATGAGTTTGTTGTGCGACAGCAGCGTTCGCTTCCATCGTTGAAGGTGTATTGGTATCATGAAGTTGATCCACCATGTTTGCTGATGCAACTGCACAGTGTTGTAGCGGAACCGAGACCAATGTTTCCTGTTTGGAATTCTGCCCCAACAAATTCTCATTTCCCTCCAACTCGTATTCTGAATCAGAACTTGACACCAGGTCGACCACCAAAGGGACATTGATTTCAGAAACCGATTTGCTGTGAACCCGATGCGATTGGGGCGATGCCTCACTCTGTTCACTAGAATGCGTTCCTCTCGACTCATTCCTGGAACTGATTTCTTCGGGCTGCTTCTCAGTCGCTTCTGTGCTGTTGTTCTCCGGAGGATGTATGGCAGTCTGTTCACTCTCGTCACGGGATGAAGTCGCCAGTTCCGCCTGATCACGTCCGTCAGATGCTGCCACAACCCTGTCGGGTTGCCCAACTGTGGGTAGTGTTTTGGCAGGAACAACACGGATGTGACCCGATCCCAAACGCAGTCCCGAAAGCACGAGTGCCTGATGAAAGGAGGCAGAGGACTTGAGCACGACATAACCACCCCCCTGAAGCAACGAGTCAGAGTCTTGAGTTGTAGGCAATATCATATCTTGTATGGAGCCTTCCTTGAGACCCTGAGACACAAGGAATTGGCGCAATTGGTCCGGGGTAAAATCGGAGGGGATACCTTCTATGTGCACTGCGTTCCAAATTGAGCTATTCGATTTGGTTGACGTTTGAGGGGGTAAAGGGCGCTTTGCGCGACCACCAGGATGTTGGCCAAAGCGTTGGCGTTTGTAGTTTTCTCTCTGTTGGTGTTGTTCCAACTGTGTAGGATGATGCTTGTTCCGATAGGAATTTGTTTGTGTTTTGGTTGCATTGTTGTGGGTACGATTGCGTTTTCGCTTTCGACCCTGTTGGTGGTCAATGGCATTGTCTCGGGTGGGATGTTGTCGATGTGACTGAGAATTTCGACGGTGGCCATGTTGAAATGAGGAGGCACGAGGTTCGCCATGACGAGGAGGCGGGGACGACCCAGGTGCTTGTGGCAAGCTTGCGAACGGTGACACAGAATGTTGGGGGGATCGTTGCTGTGATGTTGGATTCCGTGGGTTCCCTGCATGGATGCTTGAAGACTTATTCTTCTTGCCCTTATCATTCCCATCTGTCAAGTCTATGATGTGTGGGTTTTGGGGTGACATCGTGCTGGCCTGCAGGCAATTGTTGCTTTTTCAATAGTTTCTTTCCAGGGTCAGTAGAGGTCTCGATATGGTAGTTAATTGTCCAAACCAATTACTAGTAGATAGACAACTGCTTCATTTCGTGAGGCATACGAGTACACTACTCGTACTCATGCAAAAGCTGCCCTTAGTATCTCGAATGGTTACAATGGACTGATGCTGCTGTGCTGCAGAATTTGCGCTAGTATTTAGGGGAACGGATGCGGGAACACTTTACCATACCCCTTTTCCTAACTTTCCCCTGAAACTGGCAATCAGAAACTACACTGGAAGAGTTATAGCCAGAGAGAAAGAACTACATGATGATACTAGTTGAATATTCACCCATGGTGGAGTATAACCTAGTTGGAGGGAGGAATGAATATAAATGAAAAGCCTCCACAGACTATATTGCAGTGGCAGGTATTATTCGAGAGGACCAAAGATGGTAGCGGCACTTTTTACTGTTCGGCACCTTGGTCAGCTTAGGAGTAAGTCAGTGCAATCACTGAATTTCTCACCAGTTCGGAAGACATTTTACAACTTGTTTCTTGACCAGTGGTGCTTTGAACAGAGGATGGAGACATAGGGCAGGCACAGAGACATGCGCGACGTAGTGACAGGTACTGTCCTCCGTCACAGAAAGCTCCAATTTGTTCCCACAACCATACTGAACTACGGTTGCTCGCTCCACCAATCCTTCTCCTACGGCACCGGCTTTGATGGCTGAGTCCGTGACATCCACATGATCACATGTGTCCCCTCCACGGTACTCCTCGGAGAAGTAGGCGCCGTTTCCACTATGAGGCGTCAACGCTCTGAGTCGTCGAGAATTGCTTGCCACCGTTCCTGTGGGATCGGTTGCATTCACAACGTGATTGTAATCCAGATGACGCGGGATGCGGGGATGATCATCACCGTCGTACCTCCCGAGGACGTGTTCGGTATCTATCCTTGCAGACATTATACCTGTCGAGCGATCAATCATAGCTGTTTCATGAAATTGACGCACATGTTTGCCCGGGCAAAACTCATATACCCACCATCCTCCCGAACCAAACTCGATACATTCATTTCTTCCCCGAACAAACGTTGCTTCGATGACCTCTTGGATGCTCATTTCTTCAACCTGGGAGGCCGATAGTTGAGGTGATAAATCTTCTGTAGTGTTCTTTAGTTCCTTCGTAGTCTCTTCGGTCTTGCACAAAAG
Source organism: Nitzschia putrida (assembly GCA_016586335.1). Classification (NCBI taxonomy): domain Eukaryota; phylum Bacillariophyta; class Bacillariophyceae; order Bacillariales; family Bacillariaceae; genus Nitzschia; species Nitzschia putrida. The sequence goes on from BLYE01000002.1 coordinate 1,403,691, forward strand.
GGGAGTACAGAGAGTCATGCTGTATGTACACACGTCGGATTCAACGGCATGGTGAAAAGCTAAAAGGCTTGTTTTGATAGGCTCACCCTCCTTCAGTACTGTTCCTCTCAATTGATCAATCAACTTTGGAGTGCAGCATTTTAGTACTGCCTTGGTCTCCCTCGGCCTTCCAGTGGCTGGGCATTTGTCACCCTCCGTAAATAGATCATGAACCTCTGCGATGGCATTATTGGTCTCTTTCATATTTCTTTGTACCATTCTTCCATCTTCTTCATTTTTTCCCTGGAGTGAATCTTCGTCTACTGTATATACTCTTCTTTCCTTGAATTCCCCAAGACTTGTCAAGTCCATAATCTCAAGATGAGGGCGTTCTCCATCATTGGATTGAATTTCCACATGGAACTGTTCAATTTTGTCTTTGTAACACCATTCATATGACCACCAACCATTGTGATACTGGGCACACATTCCTTGCAATTTCTCCAAGAGATTATGCACCAGTTGTTCCGTGTTTGTTGGGCCAGATATTATCTCCATTCCAGAATTACCATGAGGATCACCTTCCTCGGTCGGGGCACTTTCGTCACTTTGTGATTCGAGTGCGTCGATTTGCTCCCCCTGAGGCAACTCTTTCCCAGATGGTGGGAGAGGAGGAGACGGAGTCTCTCCCTTTAGCACAGCAAGGTCAAACATGCTAGTATCCAAACTCTCTGCATCCAATTCGTCTTCATGGTATGTGCGACAGGAGTAGGGCCGACCAGCGAAGTCATGGATTTGAAAAAATATTGGCTGGTAGGTTTCTAGATCTTGTCCAGTGCTATCAAGCTCCAATGGTAAATGTGCAAGGCGACTTGAAGTCGCTCGGCTGAAACCGCCGTAGGGGCTCCCATACGGGGAATTAGGATCCAGCACGATATGATCATACTCCGTTCCGGCAGCATCAAACAATTTCGAAGATGTAGAAGCTGCTGTCTCACAGGATTGGAACTGAACGAGGCTGGCGATAACCAGAATGAGTGCCTTTGTGCCAGGCCACCCGACGTTGGCGCCTTGCATTAATCCCATGGTTCGGTACGACGAGTTGTGGCGGTGGGAAGACGGCTGAAGAAACTATAGGTACTTCGGTAGTCCCTCTACCAAGGCGTTCCCGACTCAAACTGCGAGTCGAGGTCGCGACGCTATCAGTCTACACATCAGCCTACACAAACAAAGAAAGTAGTTGCTAGGAATACTATTTGATTACTGCAATGAAACAGTCTTTCATATTACTTGTTGTTTATGTAAGGCTAATAGGTTGTGGGACTTTCCGGCCACCAGATGCAAACGGTTTTTCAACACAAGCAGAAAAACATACTTTAAAAAACGGAAACTCGTCTAATGATGGAAAAGACGAACTCCGGTGAAGCACATGGCCATTCCATATTCATCACAAGCCTCAGTAACTTGCTTGTCTTGGACACTGCCTCCGGGTTGGGCGACAAAGGAAACACCAACCTTGGAAGCATGATCGATGGAGTCGCGGAAAGGGAAGAAAGCATCACTGCTGATGCTCACACCCTCAGAGCCCTTCATGAAATCAGTCTTCTCGGCATCAGACAATGGCTCGGGAGTCTCCGTGAATTGGGCTTCCCATCGGACCTTCTCCTCAGCTGTGAAATCACCCTCAATGTAACGAACACGGGCATTCACGCGGTCCTGTCTCTTGACACCCTCCTTGAATGGCAAAGCCAAAACCTTAGGGTGTTGTCGCAAGTACCAAGTAGAAACCTTTCGGGCAGCCAACTTGACACAGTCAACACGCGATTGCTGACCAGCACCTACTCCAATCATCATACCATCCTTGGCAAACCCGACCGAGTTGGATTGAGTGTACTTGACGCAAATCGATGCCACAAGCATATCTCGAACGGCACCCTCCCCGATGTCCTTCTTGGAAGTAACGGCTTCTCCAATATGAGACTTTGTCAATACAACATCGTTTCGCTTCTGTGCAAACGTCATTCCATAGACTTCACGGTATTCAACTTGACCAGGGTTGTAGTTAGGGGTGGCCTCGAGAATGATGAAGTTTCCTCCCTTCTTGGTCTTGAGAATTTCAAGAGCTTCAGGAGTGTATGATGGAGCTACAATACCATCACTGACCTCCTTCTTCAAGTACTTGGCAGTGGCCTCGTCAACCTCATCAGAGATAGCACAGAAGTCACCGAACGAGCACATGGGATCAGCATTTCGTGCTCGTAGGTAAGCCAAGGCAGCAGGGGTCAAAGTTGCCCGGGTCTCCTCAGTGACCTCGTAGGCCTTGCACTCAGTATCAGTCAAAGGGACTGCGACAGCGGCACCAGCAGGACTGACGTGCTTAAACGAAGAAGCAGCAGCAAGACCAGTAGCTTGCTTGAGCTCAACAACCAATTGCCAGGCGTTTGCAGCATCCAACAAGTTGATGTATCCGGGGACTCCATTCTTGATGGTGAATGGAAGATCGGAGCCAAGTCTGGAAGCAATATAAGCAGGTTTCTGGTGAGGATTGCATCCATACTTGAGTGGGCGCTCGGGCTTGTAGCAGCGGGTTACAACAGGAGCCTCCTCGCCCAATTGACCAGCAAACCAGGTGCTGATGGCACTGTCATAGGAAGCAGAGAGAGCAAAAGCTTGGGCAGCCAACTTCTTTCGGAGACTGAGAGATGTACCACCGTTTTGTTCGATTTCTGCTTGGATAGAGGCATATTGATCAGGGCTGGTAACAATAGCAGTGAAAGCGTGGTTCTTGGCGGTGGACCTCAACATGCTGGGTCCTCCAATGTCAATATTCTCGATGCATTGCTCGAAACCAGCTCCCTTCTGAACAGTCTGTTCAAATGGGTAGAGGTTGAGGATGGTCATGTCGATAGGCTTCATGCCTTGTTCAACCATTTGTTCCTCGTGAACCTTGTTGCCGCGAACGGCAAGCAAACCTCCGTGAACCTTGGGGTGCAAAGTCTTGACACGTCCATCAAGGCACTCAGCAGCCCCAGTGTAATCACTGACATCTTGGACTGTCAAACCAGCCTCACGCAACTTCGAGGCAGTTCCACCAGTGGAAAGAAGCTCAACACCCTTGGAGCACAAGAAAGTGCAGAAATCAACAATTCCAGTTTTGTCAGAGACGCTAATGAGCGCCCTGCGAACAGGAACAATGTCAAGCTGCGAGCCTGAAAAGAACAGGGATTAGGAAAAAACAAAGATGGCTACACGTGTCCTTGCCTGTTTGGAGGATATTTACCTTGGACGGCGGCGAGAGAATGGGCCATGATGGTTGAATGAATAGATTCCTGGAATTTGTGATTGTTCGGATGACCTGCAAATGAAAGATCGTTGGGTTCGGTGGTGGACATGCCCCATACGGAAGAAGGACAGGACATAATATCCAGGTACCTCGTGTCCGCTTTCCCTTCCCGCCAAAAAATGATGAGGTTTGATGTTATAGTAGTGTAATGATGTACTAATGTTGTTAGTATGAGTAAGTAAATACTGCACTGTCCCTTAAGAATTTAAGATTGCAAGCACAGCAGTTACTATTGACGATGAATAACAACCATAGGGGCGACCTAAACTAAGGCGGAATCTTTCTGAACACGATATCAGACTTCAGCATCCCCGCTACTAGGCACCACAAAGCTGCAGCAACGAGAACACAAGGGGAAAATCCTGCTTTGCCTTGGCCGACAATGGGGCGTTGCCGGGCCGAACTGTCATAATAGGGTGACCAATTCCTGCTTCACAAGCAGCCTGGAGCTCAGCCTCCAAGTCACTGCAGAAGACAATCTCAGATGGCGCCACACCCAAAGCCTTTGCAATATTGACATAGCTATCGGCCACTTTCTTGTTGCCACTAGTTGAAATGTCGAAATGTTGATCGAGGTATTGAGTGAGGTCTCCCTGGGAAGAGTGCCCAAATAGTAGCTTTTGCGCGTGGACAGAACCCGACGAGAAAATATGAACCTTGACCCCTTGGCTCTTCATCCATTGAAGCATGGGGACAAAATCATCAAAAATATGACCCTTGAGGTCACCTTGTTTGTACCCTGCTTCCCATATCTTTCCTTGAAGCCCCTTCAGGGATGCCACCTTTAGATCATTCTCCACCATATACTTGACAAGTGAAACGCAACTCTCAGCATCGCTGACACTTTGTATTTGTGATTCATTCAAATCTGCTTTGAGGCTTTCAACCACGGTGGCAACCTCGCTTGGTGAAAGTGTCTCCACATACTTCTCGATATGGGCAAGAACAAAAGGGAACAGAGTGTCCTTGACAAACGAAATGGAAGTTGTGCAACCTTCAATGTCCAGAAGCAAATGCTTGGCATCTCGGGGTAGAATGGGAACCGCATTCTCAGCAAGGTCAGCAGAATTGTCATCCTTGCCGACTCCATTAAATCCAGTTTTCACACGCTTAGCCGATGGCTCGGTAGTTTCATCCTCGCGATATGTTCCAGTCTTTGGAATGGCACCAGGTTCCACACCAAGTCGCTTCATCTCGATAACCGACTGGAAAAGATAATCAAAAGCTTCACATTGTGTTTTGGCCTGCTCCCACGAGTCACCCCACACGTACAAACCATGACGACGAACCAAGACAGCATTAGCCTTTGGATAGGCATTGATGACATGTTCAAGCTGTTCTGCCAACATATCTTCACTTGGACGATTGTCGATGATCGGGATTTCAAGGACATCGTCATACGCATGGTTACCGACACCCTTAAGCATCTCCAAATGGGTAATTCGCAACACTTTGCTTTTTTCCGTGGGATCCAAGAGGGTGGCAAGCTGAGCATACATACTGTGCGTATGGATGACAGATCTAGCCGAAGGCCTGTACTTGTAGACAACATACCACAATGGGGTACAAGCCGATTGTCGTAGGTTAGGTGTTTTTGGGAGATTTACAACATTGCGGTCCATGTCGAGCTCAAAAACGTCATCACCAATCATGTCCTCCTTCTGGATACCAGAGGGGGCTACAAACACTCTCCAGGGGCGGTTCTCTTCGGGACCACCCACTCTGATACTAACACCTCCTCCAGTTCCTGTGGCCCACCCATTGCGGTAGAATTGCTCACAGAGTTGCGCAATAAGACTTCTCACGGCTCGAGCTTCTGCATCGGCGTCTTCAATGATAGCCCCACCTCTGCTGGAGATAGAAACTCGATGGCTGTACTCAGAAGCTTCCTTTCCGTCTTCACCGGCTCCAATGCGAGACCATCCTTGCGAAAGGTGCACCCATCGACGTTGACTGCTATAAAGCTGTATTCTGCCATTTCTCGTCTTGGGGAACAGTTCAGGGCGGATGTCACCGTTGGACCAGCCACGCCCTGGAACAGAGCTTGCTTCTTCATTCAGGTCCATCTCGATTGAGGACATTATGGTGCTTTGATGCAACGTACGATTTCACGAGTGTTGTGTACGATTTCACGAGTGTTGTGTGGATGATGTCCACAAGATGAAGATTTGTGCAAAAATCTGCTAGATTCCTCACGCACCCCCTGCCACCGTTCAAAGATTCATCTCACATTCCCGCCACCTGCCAGCAGCAGTGGTCAGACAGTTCCTCTTAGTCCGTACGCGGTACGGTATCAATAACAAAGCACGAGCCTCATGTACATAAAGTACTCGCACGTACGGCGGTGGTGGGCAACAGCTCCTCGAGCAAACAACACCGACGACCGACGACCGACGGATGACCACCGTTACCTCAACGCCTCAGCGGGTCTGATACGACGTCGTAGGAGATGTACCATGCCTACCAACTCCTAAATTGGGGAACTACAGTAGTGTCAAATTCAAATCGCAATGCTGATCGGAGCTACCGGTAAGCTCCCCCCATTTCCCCACGAGTGCTTGCACCGACGTCCTTTCTCCAACTCTTCCACTACGTGCAGAACTCTAGAACGAGAGATTCAGATTGACTTTCCGGAAAGATGATGTCCCGGTACGTGAGAAAAAGAAGACTTGACGGTATGAGGTGTTCGTCTCTCACACATGGCGCAATGATCATTGAATGCAGTTACCAAAAGATCGAAAAGCCTGACTCCCAACTTGGGGAAGGTACCTACGGAGTTGTATACAAGGCCCGTGACCGCGAGACAGACGAAATTGTGGCATTGAAGCGTATTCGTCTTGAAGTTGAGGACGAGGGTATTCCATCTACGGCCTTGCGTGAGATTAGTTTACTAAGAGAGCTCAACCACGGCAATGTCGTCCAGCTCAAGGACTGTGTCCAAGAGGACGGAAAGCTCTATCTTGTCTTTGAATTTCTGGACAAGGATTTGAAGAAGTACATGGAATCTTGCAACGGACTCCTTTCTCCCATGCTTGTCAAGTCATACTTGTACCAATGCTGTCGTGGACTTGCATTTTGTCACGCCCGTGGTGTCATGCACCGTGACCTCAAGCCCCAGAACCTTCTTGTCACACGGGATGGCCGCCTCAAGTTGGCTGATTTCGGACTTGCTCGGGCTTTCTGCCCTCCCATCCGCCCCTTGACTCATGAAGTAGTTACCTTGTGGTATCGCCCACCAGAAATTCTCCTTGGATCACAAACGTATGCTCCTCCCGTTGACGTTTGGGCCATCGGAACAATTTTTGTTGAGATGGTCACCAAGCGCCCTCTTTTCCCTGGTGACTCGGAGATTGATCAACTATTCAAGATTTTCCGTCAACTAGGAACACCCACCGAGGAGATGTGGCCAGGTGTGTGCCAACTGCAAGATTGGAACCCTGCGTTCCCCAAATGGCAAAAGGTGCCTTTCGCCAAGAATGTCACTGACCATCTAGATCATACGGGTATGGATCTACTTGAAAAATTCTTGGCCTACAGTCCCAAGGACCGCATTACAGCCAAGGAGTCTCTCCTCCATCCATATTTCGATGGACTTGACAAGGAGAACATTTAATTGGTACGCTTCCTGTTGTTGAACAATGTTTGGACAACTTCGGACAGGGGGGAACTACCACCAATATTGATAGATGTGTTTCATTTTATTAACACCACTGGTAGTTAGTTTGCACGGTGGGAGCCTAGAATCGCAGTTGTTCTGATGCGCTTCGTGCAAGTTCAAAATGGGCTTCTCGAAAATCACTCTCTCTGACATCCGCATACAATTTTCAAATACGTGTTCCACGAGATTGTTATTTCCACTGGTAGCTACCTACTAGTACTAGTGTAGCTTATTTTGCTATTATACGTCAGGCAACAGTAGCTACCAGCTAAAATAGAACTAGCACGACGGCAGTCTCTTCTCCGAACCTCCACTTCTTCACTGAATCTTCACATCAAATGGGCTCCGCCATCATCATGTTGAATCTCGAGTCACCAGTGCCCAGTCATCAGTCGTGGCGACATCCAAAACGCTAAGTATCTTGTGGAACTGCCTTTGATAAAATAACAGTTCTGAATATATAGATTTCCATGTAACTCGCCAACGCACTCCACTGCGATATTCGAACCCTTTAAAAATGAAAGTCGCAACGGATGTCAAATAGGTATTTATCTATACAAGTCTGGATATGTCCCACGCTCTCTGACAATGGACGTATAGGGGCTTGAAGAATACATCAACTCCAATGTCGTTTAATCAAATGTTTATGAGCAGAGTTTAGGCGAGGCCTTGGCTCGTTGGGACCTCCCACATTTCTCTCCTGCCCGAGGACAATTGAAACTTGACGATGTTTTCTCGTATTGCTGTTGTCGCCCTTGGCCTTTTCGCCACCGTTCAAGGAGCCTCCATCACCAAGGAGAATGGAGTTATCCCTGGAAACACTGGAGCTGCCAAGAATATCTTGCAACATGCTCGTCGTGCCCAAGAAAACGAGCAGAACGACGTGGATGTTAGCTTCCTCAGTGGATACAGTGTCGTCTTCCAAGGATGCCACCACGTCCAACAATGGAACGAGAACGCTGATGATGAGGAGGATGTTCGCATCATGACCAAGCGTCTTGTCCGCTTCCGACTTTGCCCTGCCGAGGACTGTACCGACTACACCGGTTGCAAGACCGCATACGGAGACTATGTCGTCGACATGGAGACTTACATGGAATCTTACTATGAAGCTGTAGCTGAAATGTACGGAGAAAACAACAACGGAGGAATTGATTTGGGAGATTACATGGAATGCTCTGCGGTCAACGTGCGCCGCCAACTTGAGGACTACTACGGAGGCAACGTTCAATACTACGTTGGTCCTTACTGTGCTGACCAAGGTGGTGAGATCCGATTGGGACTTTTCACTGATGACACGTGCACCAGTTTTGCCCAAGACCAGAGCTTGATTTCCGATTTCCCATACACTTCCTCTTCCATGGTCTCTACCTCTTGCATGACCTGCTCCAACAATGGAGATGTCAACGAGTTCTGCGAGGACATCTACGAGATCTCTGGAAAGTGCGAGAGCAAGATGAACGTCTACTACCCCAACGAGGCTGCTTGCTCTTACATTGAGGGAATCAAGATCATCCGGGCGGATGGTGTTATCCGAAGCAATGCCGGAAGCGGCAAGTCCAAGGCAGCCGCCGTTGCCATTGGATGCTTCCTCACCATTGCCGTTTTGTTGGCAGGATATGTGTACTACCTTCGAACCAAGCTCAGCCGGGCTTCTATCAACCTTGACGCTGCTTCTAAAACTTTGACTTAAGTCTACCTGCATTGATAGTCCCATGCCGGGATTTCATGGACCTTTGCAAGTTGTACAATCAATCGTTTGCTCACGCAAGAAGTAGGATTATGTGAAATTAACATCTTTTCAAATCTTATTTGGCTTTACTCTATACAAACAGAATGCAGGGCTAGTAGTATGTTATGTCAGTAGGTAAAACATTCCTACCGTACTACCGGTAGCAATACTACCCTTTACCTAATTGGAATTACAGCAGTCCAGGAAAACATTGTCGGGTGTCGGGCAACATTCGCCCATCAAACCACCAGCAGAACATTGAGAATGGCTAGAACAGGCGGTGGCAGCAGAAGGAGTAGCACCTTTGGTTTTGTTTGCGGACGGTATGTTGCTGCTGTCAACGGGGATAGTGATATTGAACCCAGCTTGAGTGCTGATCCAGTACAACACTTGGCTTTTGCTCAAAGCAGAATCCAACTCTGCACTGACGAGGCCTTGTGCGTCTTTCCATGCCTGGTTAGGATCTATGATCGCATGGATACTCGTTGTGTACCCACGCCAAGCCATCTCCACTGAACTAACTTCACTCATGAGATACTTGTACTCCTGTTGGACGTAGCTTTTGTTGAATAGCTTGGATGTAGCAGCAGTAATTGGGATCGCATTGATCATGTGAACGTACAAAGGGTTGTTGCCAAACCAAGTGTTGACGTTGACATCAAGCATACCGAGGTTACCCACCATGTAATTTTCTTGGAATGACTCACTGTACACAGGTGAAGCAGTCTTCTTATCAGCCAAGGCTGAGGGAGGCAACATATGCCAATACGTCTTTGCACCTCGCAACTCCATAGCTAGAAGGAGGTTGGTGAAATCAGTTTGACTCGTGGCAACATTGGAACGTTGCAATGACCAAAGGTAAGCTCCATAGTAGCAGTTGACTGCCTCACTGGAGCTTTCCTGGGACTTCCCATTGCTGAAGGGGAACAACCCCGTGGCAAATGAGTGACCGTCAAACCACGACATGTGTCGCGATTGAGGGAAGAATGAGTTTGCCAATGTTGCCGGCCTGGAGTCACTGTTCCCAGAATGTGCAATGTCATGGAATAGGACATCTACGTAGTCTCCGAAATCGGCGACAAACTTGGGGTCGAGATGGGCCAAAATGGCCGATGCGTAGAGAAAGTAACCGTAGTGGAAATGATGATCTATAATCAAGCGGGTGAGCATAATCACGAATAAACTGATGAAGCCAAACGACCTCTTCCGACGTACCATTGTATCTACGTTGACATGAAGCGCGAGATTATAATCGGGAACACACAATTGAGTTTGAATTCCATGAACTGATCAAAGCAACCTGATGACGCGGTACCTACCTCCCATTTCCAAAATCGCCGGCGCTATCTGCCAGCCCGTTTTTTGAAACGAGTCCACCCAAATTCGAGTCAAACACCAAAAAGTCTATGACATTGCCTGTCAAGAAGTTCTGGAGGTATGATCTTAGCTGGTCAATTCCGTGCAAGACCAGGCTGGATCGGTTTCCACCAATGGCAGGATTGGAATCAAGCCTGTCAGCAATGTGCACAATCTGGGCCAGGCGAGCAACCTGTTTCCCGTACCCATACACATTTTCCATTTTTGCTGGTAGAACGATATCGATGTCTTGAGCAATTTGATCGATGATGGCCTCGCGAACCCCTGGGTCCATCTTAATCTGCTGCTCAAGTGACATATCCAAGTCAGGGAGCTCTTCATCAAAGCTCCAAGTAGATCCGACAACGGCACTGAGAGGTCCCTTAATGCAGCTGTATGTCAAGTTGAAGCCGTCAGAAGACAAGACACTGTGACTTGGTAACACTTGTACATGATGAGGCAGTGCTAGCATGAGCAAATCAATATTGGCTGCTGTTGGTCGGAGGGACGTATCTGTCATTGTTTTAGTCGAGAAGGCAAACTGAACAGTAGCGTGACTTTTTACCTTCTTCGCAGACACAAGCTTGTTAACTTTTTCAGCGGCATCCGTTGGGGTATGTACCTCCCAACTGATTTGAGTCCCAGTGGGATATACCCCAGCATGGTAGATTAGTCGACGAAGACCAGTGGAAGCAAATACAGATGTATCAGAGTGATCTTGGGCAGGGATATACGCCACTCGAAGGATTCCAGTGAATGGTTTCTTCGCTTGAATGGTAGTTTTGGATATCAAGTCAAAGTCGAAGGCAATCGGCTCAGAAGCAAACACTATCCAATGGGCGCCTTCTTGGGTACTAAACATAAATTGTACCCCACGCATACTAACAGTTGTGTTTCCCTTCTGCTTTCAGGCGAGCAATAGAATGTGATTTTGTGAGAGTGATGCACGAAGAACGGTTGGTCGCCAGAGACGTGCTCCATACTTACATCGATATCACAGACACCGAATAGTTTTCTCCCCGCATCAGAGTCAACGGGGGGTTGATCCATGTCCTCCACGAAATCATGAAAATCTTCTGCTTCATCGCCTGGACATTGGACGGTGCTGAATGTACTCAAAGCCTTGAACATAGGTGTGACATTCTCATATGCCATGGTGGTGTATGGACTGCCTTGCACCAAGGTGGATTCCCATTTGGTATTGTCGTCTGAAATGTACCTGATGGTGACACTCATTGGGTCATACTTTACAACATACCTTTGAGTTATCTTTTCCAAAGCAGTAATCGTTAGGTCAGGTAGGAAGGTGTCGGAAATGGTTGAGTGTGATTCTGTCTCCGACCTATGTGCGGCAGGGTAGGACATGGCCAACGAATGATGCGACCATTTGTAGGCGTACGGGTATACAACAATAGGATACGAAAAAATTGCGTCCGGTGAAGGTACCACAAGGTTTGTCCAGAAAGCTCCAGTAGGGAATGGAAACTGGAAGGTTTGAGGCTGAATCGGGGACAGGAGACTGGGGTGGAAAAGATCCAAGTTAATGAAGGTATCAACAGGATCACCATAATCTGCCCTCTCCACATGTTGGAATGGAACATGTGTTATGGGTAGATTGGATTTGGGCTGTATTGTATTTGGAAGCAACAGGATAAGGAAGACAACGATGGGAGCAGCCAGCAACAATACAATGAAAGCCACTCCGAGAGCACTCATCAAAGAGTTGGCCGGTTTCTCTTGTTCATCTTGAGGTTGTGCCCTACCACTGGAAAACCACCCAGTGCCAGTAGATCCGTTGGAAACTAGCACATGCTGTATGTGGAGACCTCCAGATGCCAAGGATGGTTCGTCCTCATTGTCGGTGGGAACTAGGATTTCACCGATAAGAGAATCCTGCTCATTTGTATCATTTGTGAGTACAGTGGATGCGTCTCCAGGCTGCGGCGTCGACCCATAGAAGTAGTGATACTGGGGTCTGGCTTGAAAGTACAACTGCGACGCAGCGTTCGGAGGTTGAGAAGACTGAGGTGGATCCATTTCTTTTTCGGAGGGAGAGTATCCAAAAATATGAATTGCGCTTGAGTCGAGCTTAGGAACCAGAAGGAAGGAAGAGGCAACAAACACTGACAACTTTCGGTGGGTTTGCTACAGAAGGTCCACACGATTTTAAAGTCGGTAATGTGCGGGAAGTGATAGGGAACTTCGACTTCTGGAGTTGTTTGGCTTCTTGTGAGGGTGTTTGTTCCACTTCCGAAGGTCGTATACTCCGAACAAGGTACGAGTGCGGTAGTTAGGGGATGAGACAACAGAAGGCATGGGTTTTCATGTTCTACTACTACAGCTACGAGGGATGGTGCGGTGGTACTACAGTACCACTACTCACAGTACACTACCGTTAATTGCGGTACTCTGGAGTACGCACCGGTACCACGGCTCCACCACCCGCCCGTAAGGTCCGTGTCTTTTACTTCATGAGCCTGCAGCACGCCGGCGAGATCGCCGGATATTCCGTTGAACCATGAACACGTTCCCATGATTGCGTTCCCAAAAATCTATTTGGGGGAACCAGGGTAAAACGAGGGGCCCCGCCTATCTACTACGTCTCCCACCACTGTCGTTCGACGAAAGGTTGGCCACCACATCAATCTCACAAGGCACCTCAACAACTGTGTTTTCCTCCTATACCACCATTGTTTTCCGATCTAACTAGCTACGGGTAGCGAACACCTCTCAGAATGAAGCTCATATCCACACAATACCTACTGGTTTGGAGTATATTTTCCTTGGGAAGTGTTGTTGGGTTTCAAGCAATTCATTGTTTCAGCTGCCGATCGACGAGATATTTTGGAGTTCAGTTGAAGAGCGCAGCCTCTGAAATTGTCCCTGATCGTACTACTTCTTCAATAACCCTCGAGATAGACGGTACAACTGAAGCGTCTCAAAATTCCGTCACTACATTTTGGGAAAATGTGGCTTGTCAACTTTATCCTGCAAACACAACTTGGGAAGATCTGAGGGGAACGCAAGAGTTTGCACAAACAGTCACGCTTGTTCGCGTCGGATTGCCGGGTCTAATACTGGGGACAGCCGCACACATTGTATACCCTGATATTGCCATGAAGATTGCAAATTTGATTGATGACGCCGGGGTGTTTGAGGTGGTATCTCAAGACTCGTCCCAGTTCATCCAAAACATCCTCAATACTTCAGGCCTCATGTTCTCCATTCTGGTGGGTCAGACATACTATTTCATGTACCAACAGCAAGAAGCTATTTATCTTGCTCTCTTTGAAGAAGTTTCTACAACCAAATCACTTTTGGAACAGGTTGCTCTAGTTGCACAGGGACGAAAATCGCTCTACAGTCGACTCTTGGAATGCGTTCAACAGTACGTGAACAATGATCTATCCAAATTCAATGATATTGACCCAGCCACATTGCTATCAGCTCGTCCCGTGGATGATCCAATGGAAGATATATTGTATCTGACAAGTGTAGGAGAGCCTTCCATCGTGTACCAGACGGTTTTGTCTCTACGTCAAGCTCGTGCCCGACGCTTGGGTGCTTTGCAACGAAAGCTGCCTGCCATTCACATGACACTGTTGTGGACTCTGGCTCTAACCATCATTGGTATTTTTCCTCTTCTTGGAGCTGGATCGCAAACGATTGGAGGTCCAGAAATCCTGAATCTCCAGGCATGGTACATGGGTATGATCGTCTTCGCCATTACTGTTACCATGGGTGTTGTCGAAGAGCTGCGGCAATCGGGCGAAACTGGTGCCTACAACGCACATACTGTACTCAATGAAATGGTGTCAGGGTTAAAAGATGAGTTGTCTTTGAGAGTGGACAGTCTATTAGGAGATGACCACGCAGTGTTTGATCCTTCAGGCGATCTGGAAGGGAGCTTCCATGACATTCAGGCCTTGAATGCGTGAACGTCGCTCTCTGGTTCTGGCACTGTTGGATGATGAGAGTCTATTTTCATTCTTCAATGGAGTTGATGAGGCGTTCAACTTGCTACGGAAGTAGTGATACGCTGACAAGTGGCATACCTTGATAGAAACTACTCCGCGATTGCTAATTAGAAAGTAGCCAAAGTCCGTCCATGGCGGGTGTTGTTAGTGGTCTATGGTACAAGTAGTGTCGATGTGTTAGAAGTAGCGTGAATGTCGTGTGTTAATGGTTGTAGTTTGCTGCGATGTTTGTGAGTTAGGTTGGTGTATCCGTGTATGGTCGTTGTTTCGGTGAAAAATGTGGCAAGGAATGATAGGGTACTCGTACCAGGTGCCTTTCATTTTTGTGTTGGTGGGTGCTGTTGTTGTGATGAGAGGAGGACTCGGATGTTGCGACAAGCGGGACATGAGGGGGAAGTGAGTTCACTGCTAATTTTGGGCCACTTTCGAACGAGGTCTTCCTGGCAGTCTTAATTGATGTTCTGTGACGCTGGCATCGCTGCTGCGCCCATTTTGAATTTTGCGAAATGAGTTTGCGTAGCCCCTGGTAGCGCTGCCACGAGGATTAGAAAGCAGCGCGCTAGAATTTCACAACACGGCGATTCACAAAACCGCACTATTTGGGTGTTGTTGATCGACCATCCAACACTACTCGTATCAAGTGTATTACAGGAAGTACTCGACACTCAGTGGTAAAAGACCATGGTTGCCACTCAAGCTGCACCACCTGCCTCTCAGACACAGGGGCAAGGACTCCTTGCCGGAGCTGCCGGAGGCCAAGCAAACCAACAACGGGCTCCCTTTTGGAATGTGGGCATGCAAGGGGGAGCTCCTCCCATGCTTGCCGCTGGTCTTCCAGCCAACTTCTACCCCCAGATGGCTGCTTTCGCCGCCGCCCAGGAAAACGCTACTGCCATGATCGCTGTCTCCAAGCTAGGACCCTCCAAGACGAATCCTAATACCAACAGTACTCTAGTTCTACGAAGCTCTGTTCGAAAATTCAATGCAAGTGGAGCGCCCCTCTCGGTTGCTCAATGGACTCGCCAAACCGTCGAGGAGAACCTTGAATGGTTGGTCAAGCTCACCAAGAGGCATTCCGAGGGACACAAAGCCATTCTTCTTGCCTATGGAGATGGGTGTGAGACTCTAGTCCTACTCGACGACCAAATCAACAAGCTGCCATCCGATTTCAACAAGCTCAAGAAGGTATGCATCGGTTGTTCCATGACCAATGCGGATTCTACTCTCAATGAAGGCCAACTCGCCAAGCAAGGAGTACTCCAACCAGTTGATTCCCTCTGGGAGCACTTGCGTTTCGAAACTCTTGGAGCTCCTGAGAAGAAGGTAGAGAAGTGTCTCTTCATTCATACCCACATTTCCATCTATACTGGAAGCATGGAAGGCCGTCGCCGAGTTCTTCAAGTAAAGACCGGAACTGGTCTTAGCTACCAGCCCAACCCTCTTTTTGAACAACAAGTGCTGTCTGCTTGGGCCGGGCAGACTGTTGGAGCCACTCCTGCTGCTGGGGTAGTCGCTCCAGCGGACCAAGAAGAACCCGAGAACGAGACTGTCATTACCTTCAATCCTAAGGAGTTGCTCCTCCTTGAGAAGGCTTTCGACAATCGCCTCACCAACCGTGACTTGAAGGCACACTCGAACAAGTTCACTGAAGAAGACCGCATTGCTGCTCAATTTGTGATCAAGCGGGCTCATGCAGAGTTTGTCATGCGTGGACCTCCCCGAAAGCGCAGGAAAAAGGATGAAACCACCCCTGAGACAAAAGTGGAAGAAAAGAAAGAAGTAACACCAGAGGCTCCAAAGGAAGACAAGAAATCGGAGAAGAAGGCTGAGAAGAAGCCGGTCAAGAAAGAGGCCAAGAAGGACGAAGAAAAGTCCAAGCCAGAGACCCCCAAGACGGCCTCCAAGGCAAAGGCAAAGACCCCCGCCAAAACTCCTAAGTCCTCCCGAAAGGCAAAAGAGGCCGATGAGGATGATGACGAACCCATTTCCAAAATGGTGAAGAAGGAAAAGTCCCCAGCGAAGAAGGGAAGGCGACAGTCCTCTGGATCCACGAAGGATAAGGAAAAAACTCCCAAGACTGTTAAGAAGGAAGCCAAGGTGGCCAAACCCCAAGAAAGTGCCAAGAAGAGGACCAGGAAGAGTAAGAAATGAGGATGAAATCACATGAAATTTGTCTTGTTTCGTGGCAAATAATCTTGTTTCGTGCTGGGAAAAATTGGGGATGAAGATGAGGAACTCGCAACATAGGTTGTTGGGTAGTTGATTTAGTGCAGTTGGGGTGTGTCATTGCTCGGTCGTACTTTAAAGTAGTGCGAATTGCATGTATCTATTGCTGGCAGTGTAATTTTTGTGCTTGTAGGTACGAGTACCGTACGGCTGCCACCTTTTTCGTTGGCTTCCGCAGATAGGATGGAAATGTACCAACACCTTGGTCTCAGTCGCCCCATTTGATTTCATGCCTGCAAAGCAGAATCCACTTGTCTGGAGGGTTCATGCTGCACAATCCACTTCAACGAAGTATTCTGCAATCGTATGGAACATAGGAATCTATTAAAAAGGAGATTGTAGGACAAGATCCATCGAAAGAATTCAGCTGCTACTCGATGGCGGCTTGCAAGAATACTACAGCTTCCACCTCGCGTGAGTATTCTGTACAATACTATGTGGTCGTCCAGTCCTCTTTCGGAGAGAGAGTTAGATATGGAAAGGGTTGCAACTCGTAGTATCCGATAACCCCCAATGGTTTCTCGACTGCATGCTACGAGTGGTGTGGCAAGTGGCAAACCCATCAACAAACGGGAAGTACGTACTAATACAGATCCTTTCATGTACCGATAAATCCTACGAGTATACGAAGTATCCTACACTGGATCAAGGATTCCCAAATTTTCACTCGCCGCGTAGGTTGGATACTCGGAAGAGCAAGGGGCAATAAGTCTTGGAGTCATCAGGGAGTACTACGTAATTAAGGCAACTTTCGTCAGCTTATGGGCGGATCGAGTCAATCCGAGAAAAATGGAGAGTCTTGAGGCGCGGCGGCGGCAGCATCCAAAAAGACCCTTCCTGCTTGGAGATCGACTGGAGCGGGTCACAACGCTCGTGAGTGATAGCAATACTACAAGAAGAGAGCAGCCGACCAAGTCACCACGTAGTTCTGTCGGCCGCTGAAATATAGAAGTGAAGCCTTCTTTTGTTTCCTCAAGATGGTTTCTCTGAATGAGTTGCTTGAGACTTGCCCCACCGGTGTGTGGGTAACGGAAGATCAAGCCGTGGAAGTGCTTCAGTTGGATTCGAAAAGTGCACTTCAGACCAAATTCAACGAGGGTTTGCTACCCCATGTGATCGTAGAACACGGAGCTAGAGTCAAGGCTCCGGAACCCTACAATTCACATGCCTTCTTCTTTATCCAAGCAGATGGTGCTACTGGAAATGATCCTTTTCTTCCCCTCATTGATTGGGTCAGTATCTGCCAGGGTGGGTCTGGAAATCAAGAAACTGCTGAATTAGTTAGAAAGTACTGTAAACTTCCAGCGACCGATGACACATTTGCTAAGCTTCAATCCGCAGGTGCCATTGTCACTTCACTTGAGCCTGGGAACGCAGGCTCTGCTGACTACCGTTATGGTAAGTCAGGAGGAAGCCGCCCCAGTAAAGCAGCGGAGGGAGATGTTGTCACCAAAGCAGATGGAAGCATGGTCCGTCGCGTCAAAAGAGCGAGTTCTGCAGCTGCGGGTAAGAATACTACCTTGGATGGTTTTCTCGGAGGAGACGGCTCCAAACCCCGCGTAGGAGGGAGTCGTTCCGTTTCGGGGGACGGAGAGGTGTATGTACGAGCGGATGGCAAGAAAGTACGTCGTGTCAAGAAGTCAAGCGCCGGTACGGTTGCTGGTGATACCCCGTCTAGCAGTCGAAACCTGGACGGGTTCCTTGACTCTGGGCAGGGCGGTGGTCGTAGAGTTGGAGGCAGTGCTTCAGTGGCAGGAGATCAGCTCAATGTTCATTCCCCCTCGGGCGAGATTTACGTGCGAGCAGACGGTAAGAAAGTTCGTAGAGTGAAGCGTTCCACAGTCGCAGCTGCAGATGAGAACTCCGAAATCATCACTCGTCCCGATGGCACCAAAGTACGCCGGATTCGAAAACCAAAACCAGCCGATGGATCCACTCCTACTTCGGCTGACGGATCCAATGCCGGACTCTCTGGATTCCTCGAGGCTGGGTCTCCAAAAGGGTCAAGACCGAAGCTAGGAAGCAATTCGGTTGCCGGTGATCAACATCTTGAAGGGGAGATTTACATCAGACCGGACGGTAAAAAGGTTCGTCGCGTCAGGAAGTCGGCGGTATCCGGTTCTGCATCTGTAGCTCCGTCTGGCTCTGCTTCTGTTGCTGGTGATAGATCCAGCGACTCACCAGATACAGAAGTGGAAATATACACCCGCCCGGACGGCACCAGGGTGCGTCGAATCAAGAAAAAAGCGCCAGAGCCCTCAGTTGTTCAGTCGGCAGCAGCCTCCCAGCCAACGGTAGAAAAACCAGCGGAGGAAGAGAAGAAAACGCTAGATGGTTTCTTAGGAATGGGTGCAACTTCAAGACCCCGAATGGGCGGGAGTGCGTCAGTAGCAGGAGATCGTATCGCCGTTAGCAAGAACGAATCTCTAACGGGAGAAGTCTACGTTCGGGCCGATGGAAAGAAAGTGCGCCGAGTCAAGAAGTCCGCTGCTGAGCCGGGAGATACGGTTGATATCATAACACGTCCAGACGGTACCAAGGTCCGCAGAATCCGAAAGACAAAACCACAAGAACCTCAATCAGGCTCAGATGGCCTAGGAAACTTCTTGGATTCCCAACCGAAGTCGGCACCAAAAGGAGGCGCTGCAACCGTAGGAGGAGAGCGAATGTCCCATCCCGAGCCAAAGGCAGCGACAACTGATGATGTGGACGATAAGGAAGCCAAAGCAAAGAAAAACTTGGATAATTTCCTTAGCAACATGGACTCCGCGCCCAGGAGAGTCGGAGGAAGTGCTTCTGTTGCAGGTGATATGTTGGCCGTTGACAGAAATGCTTCTGTTACTGGTGAGGTTTATGTGAGGGCGGATGGGAAAAAAGTACGACGTGTTAAGAAACCCTCTGCTGCGCAACCCGGCGACGAAGTGCAAATCATTACGAAACCGGATGGAACAAAGGTCCGAAGGATCAAGCGTGCAAAGAAACCCGACGGTGATGACGGACCGAACTCTTCTCTTGATGGTTTCCTTGGGAATTCATCCTCTGGGAGTAGACCCAGTGGTGCCGCTAGTGTTTCTGGTGACATGCTACATTCCAAGGATGCCCAGGGCGAGATATATGTACGAGCAGATGGAACGAAAGTTCGTCGTGTGAAGAAGTCGTCTTCATCTGCGGCAAGTGTTGGAAGCAACGATCAATATGAGATTTATGTCCGACCTGACGGTACAAAGGTTCGAAGGATACGGCGACAACGTCCTGCGTCGACTCCAGACACTGCTGGGTCGTCCTCTGCACCTCCTGCGCCGTCCCCGTTACCAACACAACCTGAGAACGAAGAAACGACACCGACACCGAAAGACGTGCCAACACCGGCAACAACAGGCGAGGCCACAGCAAACGGTGTGGAAACCTCGTCGCAGCCGGCTCCAGATCCTGGAACCAAGGCCTCGACCTTGTCAGCAGAGGAAGAAGAGATTGCCGGTCACTATAGAAAAATGCTTAAGATGGGGATGCCAGACGGCGCAGTCATGCAGAAAATGGCGACGGATGGTGTAGCTCAGAACATCCAGGATTCTGTTATCAACCGAGAGACGCCAGCACCCCGACAAGAGTCAACAGAGACAACTGCTTCAGAATCAACTACAGAAGCGCCTGCTCCCGCCAATGATGAAGCCCGAGTTTCGAGGCTCTCGGCAGAAGACGAAGAGATTGCATCGACTTACAGGAAAATGCTCAAGATGGGAATGCCAGATGGAGCTGTCATGCAGAAAATGTCCGTTGATGGCGTTGCACAGAATATCCAGGATTCAGTACTGGCTCATGAAGTTCCTGCACCCGTGGCTAGCGCTCCAAGCCCTGCTGCGGCATCGGCCCCCACAGGTGCATCTCTTTCGGCGGAAGAGGAAGAAGTCGCTTCCCAATACAGGAAGATGCTCAAGATGGGAATGCCAGAGGGCGCAGTTGGCCAAAAGATGGCAGTCGACGGAGTTGCACAGAATATTCAAGATGCCGTACTGTCCAATGAACCCCCAGCTGCAGCGCCCACTCCAGCACCTGCACCTGCCTCTCTGTCAGCGGAAGAGGAAGAAATCGCTTCCCAGTACAGGAAGATGCTCAAGATGGGAATGCCAGAGGGCGCAGTAGGCCAAAAGATGGCAGTCGATGGAGTTGCACAGAATATTCAAGATGCCGTACTGTCCAATGAACCCCCAGCTGCAGCGCCCACTCCAGCACCTGCACCTGCACCTGCACCTGCCTCTCTGTCAGCAGAAGAGGAAGAAATCGCTTCCCAATACAGGAAGATGCTCAAGATGGGAATGCCAGAGGGCGCAGTAGGCCAAAAGATGGCAGTCGATGGAGTTGCACAGAATATTCAAGATGCCGTACTGTCAAACGAACCTCCAGCTGCAACGCCCACTCCTGCACCTGCACCTGCACCTGCACCTGCACCTGCATCTGCCTCTTTGTCAGCGGAAGAGGAAGAAATCGCTTCCCAGTACAGGAAGATGCTTAAGATGGGAATGCCAGATGGAGCTGTTGGTCAAAAAATGGCTGTTGATGGAGTTGCCCCAAACATCCAAGATGCTGTGCTTTCCAAAGACCCTCCAGCTGTTACCCAGCCCCCTGCATCTGAATCAGTTCCTGAAGGTATGGTCCTTGTCTCCAAAGATCATGCCACTGTTCCAGATGGCATGGTAGTTGTTCCAAAAGAGCAAGCAGAGCGCACAATTCCAGCTGGTATGGTTGCCATTCCGAAAGAACAGGCAGGCGGTGAAACTATCCCCGATGGGTACGTCTTGGTTCCAAAGGATCAAGTAAGAGGAGACCCTGGTAAGGATGACCTGGTGCTGGTGAAGAAGGAACAGGTGAAAGACGGCGGTCAGGTCGTGCTGGTAAGCGCGGCGGATGCAACTGGACTGAAGAAAAACGAAGAGTTGAACAAGGAGGATTTGGCTGCAATTGAGGGAGCAAATATTGTGTCGTTCGATGACCTGCCATCTCAAGTTGAGGCATTAAAGCAAGGAAGTGACGGGAAGAAACCAAGGTTCCTCTTGCAGGCGCTTCCGGATGACCGGGATTTGGAGCAAGATTTCATTAGAAAGAATTTACTGCCCAAGGACGCCGCTTCACCTGCTCCTGCTCCACCACCAGCCCCTGCCAAGAATGCTGGAACGTCGTCAAGTGTCGCAGAAGTCCTTGCCCAACTATCCACAATGGGAGGTGATTTTGATGCCGAGAAAATGAGCGAATTGCTTCTAAAACTGGAATCAGCGGAAAAGCGACAAAAGAAGCTTGAGAAACAGCTTGCTCAAGCCGGTGTTGCCATTGCTGAGGATATTGACTATGATATTTGTTTGAAAAAGGTCTCTGAGATTGGAAAAAGAATGGGAGAAATTGGTGGCAGTGATGTAACACATCCTGACAAAGAAGAACAGAATAAGCTCCGGGAAGAATACTTCAAGCTGGAACAAGAAATGGAGAAATACAACTCGGCTCTTTTGCTAACGGACGAGTATCAAGCGGAGCAAGACAGGCTTGAGAAGAAGTGGGAAGAGGATAATGCCCCTGGTAATCTCGAGGCTTTGAAGAAGCTTCGTCGTCACATGCCAGTTGAAGTGCGAAACATGAGCGAGGCTCAATTGACTCAGGAGGCGACGCCAAATGGACAATATTTACCAGCTGCTATTGCGAAGAAGTTCAAGCGCACCAATGTACTGCAGCTCGTCCGTCGTGACCCAGATGATATTGTGCGGATGCATCCTTCCACGCTTGAAAACATGCGTGTGACCGGTTTGACCCTGACAGAGAGGCGTGCACTATACGAACACCTGCGAGGTGTTGGACCTCAGTGGTTTGCCATGAAAGCTGAGAAGATGACAGAGCGCAAGTGGACATGGTACAACATGATGAAAGGAAATTTCAAGGAGAACCTTGCGTCTTGGCAGCGACACGTTGACCAGTATGGACCACCTGGCGCCCACCCGTACGCTACCAGGGCAAATCCCAACGAAGGGTGTCCGTTGATCGGAAAGCAGTGTCCATTGAAGGCTGACAAGCTTATTGATTACGATGGTGACTATGGTTTCACTGCTGAACCCAAATACGAAGTGTCGGATGTCAAGAAGGCGGACGCCGACGATCCAGGTGCGAAGGCAATGCAAGAGGCTCTGGAACTCATGAAGGAAAAGAAAGCGAACGAGCGTAGTGACGCCCTCAAGAAGCACTACAAAGGCAAACTGTTGCAGGTGTCGAAGGCCAACGGAAGTTGTGAACAGATGGATGAAATGATGGAGAAAATGGAATTCGGCATGGCCAAATGGTTGGAAGATATTTTATACATGGGAGACGACAAATCCAAACTTACTGAGGACGTCAAGAAGAAGGAACTTGCGAACTTCACCGATGTGCTGAATGATTGCAAGTTGTCTATTTTGGACTTTTGCGGAAGATCTGGAATGCAACTATCTGGCAAGAAAGGCGGAGAAGGCAAGCCGGATCCTCGTAGTATCGTGGAGTGTTCATTGGCCGAAGAAGTTGCAGAGTCTTTTGCTGTCTTCGCCAAATTTGTAAACAATCGTATGAAGCAAACCGGCATTGTGGATACGCGTATCAAGTCCACAACTGACATGCTGGATGGTCTTTTGGCGGAGCTGCGGGAGCGCAATGTAAAGACAATTGCCGATCTCGGTGGAGAACGACTACCAGCTTCTAGGAAGTTGAGGACCCAAGAAGAAATGGAGAAAGACATCAAGGCAAAGATCGAAAAAGCAAAAGCCGCAGAGGCTGCAGAAGCAGAAGCCGAGACTGGAGGTGGTGGCGGTGGAATGCCCATGCCCGGTCCTCCTGGTGGTGGTGGCGGCCGTGGTGGTTTGTTGGATGCAATCAAGGGAGGAGGCCGCGGCGGAGGCCGTGGTGGACTGTTGGATGCCATCAAGGGTGGTCGTGGCGGTGGGCGAGGCGGTTTGCTGGATGCAATCAAGGGTGGACGAGGCCGAGGTGGTGGCGGCGGCGGCCGTGGTGGGCTGTTGGATGCCATTAAGGCAGGTCGTGGTGGTGGAGGTGGAGGTGGCGGCCGTGGAGGCTTACTAGATGCCATTAAGGCGGGTCGCGGCGGCGGTGGAGGCGGTGGCCGCGGAGGCTTACTAGATGCCATCAAGGCAGGCCGCGGTGGTGGCGGCGGAGGTGGTGGTGATGGTGGCGGAAGAGGAGGTCTCCTTGCTGCCATTCAAGGACGTGGCCGTGGTGGGGGCGGAGACGGCGGAGGTGGCCGTGGAGGACTACTCGCTGCCATCCAAGCCCGTGGAGGTGGAGACTAGGAAAATAGCTCTCCTACATCGCCCCCAAAATGGACGAAATGTTGTTCTGTGTACTTTTCTCGAGCGCAGTTCATTGTTTGAGTAAATTAGTTGAATTTAATTTTCAATACTACACTGTCCGTCCCCAGACTCTATCACTGCCCCCAAGAATAATATTGCTGGAACGTCTTGGTCAAAAAGTCACCGAACGTAATTCCATCGTGCCAACGCGATGACAAGGGTGGAACTCGAGTGGATGACGTTGCCGCTTCGGAGAGATTGGTCCCGGCAGGCAAGGAAACAGGAGTCGGGGGAGGTACATCCAAGAAACATGCAAGCGACACCCTTGCCACGCCAGGAGCCCCTCGCACGGCATGGGGGGTGGCTACCAAAGCACCCCCGGTAATGATTTGAGTGCATTCTCCAATTTGAATGGCCATACAATCCGATGGCAATGCAATGGGGCAAATGGCCTGATTCCTGTCTTCTACTACCAGTCCAGCCCCGTCAGGTGCAGCAATGGGCTGACCAGTCGTTGGATCCAAATACAAGTCTCCTGCCAAAGCTGTCAGATACCCAGAGTCATTGTGAAAACCAATCCAAGAATCTGGAGATTGGGAAGGAGAATCCAGAGGAAAATAATATAAGAGACGTCCTTTGACTTTATCAGAACCATCCAACGAGTCATGCAAGGTGTTGCGAGCATAGTTTGCATTCTTTCGATGGACATATTCATCCAGATGCCTTGCGAGCTCCAAAGCAACTTGTTGCATGAGACATCCCAATCGTTTCGAAGCTGGTTCCAAAGTAGGCAAAACTTTTGTAGGCCACTTGTTGGACGGATACGACAATGGATATTGGGTGCGATCTTCTTCGGATCCAGGAACATCCTTGACAGGATTAAAGTAAAAAGAAGCCTTGGCAAGATCCGGTTGATCATCTTTCAGTTTCTCTTTTCCATGTGACCATCCTGCATTGTACAAACTGTCAGGATCTTCCAATTCCTTCAAGACGGCAGGTGAAAGATGTGCCAAGGGAAATCCTTGGGAGAGGCAGTCCTGTTTTGTTTGGAGAAAGGAAGGAATGCCTCGAATGGCAATGATTCCATAGCCATGGGGTCCAAAAGCTTGTTCCAACTGAGTGATCAAACTGTCGGATGTTTCGGAAGCAAGCAAGTCATTGTAGGCAACAATGACTACAGAAGGAGGAGAGGGAGTCATGGTGGTTCCGAGTGGTCAGTTTTGGGCCAGTGCCATCAATCCTGGCAAAAAAGTGGCGCGACCGACGTCAGCTCCTCTTTTTTGACCGGGATTGAACCGGGGATGGTAAGGGACCCTGCCTCCCGACGACCGACGCACTCCCGATCCTCGCCAAGCGACTATGACTTGCTAGTGGCTGGAGGCGTAATAAAGTGATGAAGTGAAGTCAGTACAGCCGCCGTGTCTGGTTGTACCCTCCTCATCCAATTCTATCGTCACTGAAGTGGTCAATCAACTCCTACTAGAATACTATATGTTCGGGATGATTTCGTAACGTGAGCAGTTATTAGAATTGTGAATACATTTGAGGCCTCCGCATATCAGTATATTAAGTGGATGTACTGTTGTCACGCTAGAAATTGTTCCCCCCAACGCACAACCCCCAACCCACTGTCTTGAATGGAGAGAAGCGTGTCATTGAAACCAAGGAAGGATCACAGGTGTCAAAAACCAAACCATTTTCACCGATTTCAGCTGAGCCACGAATGCTCAGTCAATACCGATTTGCAGCATGGTCTTCATCCACCACATCAAAACGGCACAGGAGGAGCATTAGCTTCCGAGCCAAGTGCCGAGGACATAATAGTGGATGCATGCACTGCTTGTATAGCTTGCAACGCCGCCATTTTGGCTTTGGTACGAGGAGAAGCATTGGGCACGGTTCCGATAAGTGGCGGAAGAGAGACACCCGGCAAGACACAGGCGGACCCATCCTCAATCACTTGGGCCATCATGGCATGTCGGCGCTCGTAACGACGGTCCAACGCCAATTCTCTACTATCCGTGCGAGTAGGCGGTCTTCGAAAGAGCGTTTGCTTGGTTTCATCGTCCATATTGATGAGGGAATCTCCACTGTTACTGCGCGTGAAGTTGCGCCCCTGTTTGCGATCCGAGTTGGACAAGTCTGCCAAATATATATCATCAAACGAAGATGCTTCAATAGGAGCACTTTCCCGGCGCAGTGGCATCTTCATGGCACAATCTCCCGCTGCGACAAGAGCTGAGGGTGGTGGCAAAAGACCGGTTCGTTCGAGTTTGGGTGACTGAACTGATTCCTCCTCCAATGTTGGTAACGAAGGTCGAGGGTCAATCGATAGGCTGCCTTGTCGTGTCTTGGTTTTGTGATTAGAGAAATTCACAATGTAGTTACTGTCGCAATCGTCATCATCATCGTCCGCGTCCTCGAGATCCGAGTCCTCTAGATCGTCCAAAGTGGAATCCGCAGACCGATCAGCCGCCAAGGTTGGTTTTGGATGGTCCAAAGCTTCGGAAACCGACTGTTCCTCACAATCACCCTCATCTTCAAACTCGAGGGTAGCCTCTAGGTGTTCTTGCACACTGTCCGCCCCATTGGACGATGAAGAACGCCGAATGGCAGAGATTGGAATGGTGTCACCCTTGACCGAAGAAGAACCAGAACAATTGCTGCCATCGCTGATCCTTCTCACGGGTTTGGTGAGTTGCACATCTGCCATCAATCCTGTGGTGTTGACGCTTTCTCGACGTGTTGGAACGACCAGGGAGAGGCTGCCATCGGATCGATTTCGCTTGTCCTGCATGGTATGTCGGTTGGGCGAATTGCCGAATGGAAGGGGAACAATCTTGGCGGGTCTACAAGGCCAGGAACCATGCAATTGTTGCGCCGTGCTGGGAGATGGGTTTCCACTGGCTGATGAAGAAGTGGTAGAATTAGTGGTGGCTTTGGAAGTATGACTGTTGAGATGCGCCACTACCTTGGGCGATGCCGAAGGAGGACTGTTGGAAGAACAGCCCCATCGGTCTTTCTTGGCGTTGGCAAACCCAATCACTTGGTCTTTCCGGCGATCCCATTGTTCCGGAGAAAAGGGAGTTACAGGCACTGCCGAACTGGACAAGGAGGAAGTGGACGCCGTGCGACTGGAGCCTACACTCTGGTACAAGCTGCTCTCCAGATGGAAAGAATCTGGAATGCGGCAGTGACTCTTGGCGTTGTCGTCAACGATCCAAATATCCTTTCCAAGAGAATTGAGGTCTTTGGTTTGCACTCTACAAATGTTCTTGCTGGCAGCGGCCGTATGCTTGTTGGGATGTGTGTTTTTCCGCAGTCCACCTGAGGAGGCAACGGTGCTACTTGTTGGTTGTAATCGGGATTGCAAAGTGCTCCAGTAGAAAGAAAGAGGGGTGGTGGCTACCGACGCCATGTTGCATTGCTTGTTCATGAATTTTGTTTGTACTGTTGGCTGGGTTGTCTGTTGTCTCTGTAATATTGGTTGTCTTGGTTTTCTTGATTGTCACTTCCAATCCGGTGAACTCCAAAAATGGCCTTCGTTTGTGGGAACCACAACTACCACCATATACGGAGCTTCGATGCACCAACCGCTTGTTTGCGAACTCGTGTACTGCCCAAACCAAAAAGAACCAACCGGTAACCACATAATACCGCCATCACTTTTTTAAGGCGTGCAATAAGCTCTCAGGGTGGAATTTCGATTGATTTCCTTCTATTTGTAGGCATAGTTGTTCACCTCCACCCCGTTTCGCTACCAGATTTCTCAGAAGTAAGGATATCGCATTCTTCGTCCTACTGTTCCCGACATATATCCTGGTGGTGCTGCTCGCTCTTGTGAGACGTTTGAGACATCCCCATTTTACATAACTACAGACCGGTTTGCCACTGGTGGAGTATCCAGTGGTGGGAAGCAAGATTATATATTATATGCAAAGTCCAAATCCAGTATTTCTTGTTCAAAGAAGGTGCACCACCATAATAATAATGCTCCATTCACGCATGCAAGGTGGCCATACGTGCCTGTCGTGGCATCCCGCGAGCTTGGGAAGATGCGACTTGAATGAGAACGACATCACAACTAAAAAACTTAACCGTGAGATCACGGACTTTCCACCGAGGTGATCAGAATTTTGTTCCCCCGATTCCAATACATTTAGTGAATTTCAATCTTGCCATACATAGAGGGATGGTTCGACGCCACTACAAGAAGTAAGGTGCAGGAGAAGAAGAGGAGGAGATGATAGGAAGAAATCGTTCGTGCTTCACCACCACTGCGTGGATAGAGTGCATACGTGTATGTCCGACTGCACTGGGAAGCACAGCCACCATACCCACATAGAGCGTCGCGAAATACATGGGGAGCATGGGGGGTGCACCTTGTCAAGCGTTGCAACGCCCACAACCCCTCCGAAGTCATGCTTGGATGCAGAGCTGCACGTTCTGGGTACGAGCAGATAGATACAAGCACTTGCACCTTGGTCAGGAACAGCACCATCGATGCTCCAAGCAACATGTGACGCCTCACATTCTTTGCTACAGTAAGAATATCCTCAGTATACTACCATCCGTACTCTTTCTTACAAACAAAACGGTGGGAGGTTGACTCAATACTACAAGTAGAATTTGCTGTGCGGAGCGGAACGAATAGTCAGTCCTCAACCATGATGCGAATCCGTGTGCCGTATGGTGTAGCTTGTATTTCTCTGCTCTATGGTGCCTTTTGTCTGGCTTTTTTGGACCAGGGGTTCGAGTGTGATGGGGACTGTGACAAGTATGGAGTGGAGAACTTTCCTATTGCTTGGGGATCGGATTTCTTTCTCGGCGTTGTCTTGGTAATTCTTGCATCGCATTTGATGTGCTACCGTAGAGGATTACGAAAAGGAGTGCTTGCTTTGGTTTCACAGGCATCGGCATACATCCTTTGGGGAATCGTTCGACTCCAATTCCCCAATGATGGCTCAGTCGATGGCAAAGGGCTGAGAGGCTATTACATCGTCAACATGTTGGCGTACCTCTTGGCAACCGATTCCTTTATTGAGGTCGCAGGAATTGTGGTACAGATTCACTCTCATGTACATTCCAACTATCGACCCTGTTTCTTCAATCGAAGCATTCTCAAGTTCATCGTGGCAGTAACAGTCGTGGCCAATTTGTGTATTGCAGCTGGTAGCTTGTGGTGCATTGGATCCAATGTGACAGAAGCAACGAATGGTGCGGACATTGAGATCCCCATGTGTGTCTCATGGATCGAAAAGGGTCAAGCAACCTTCACAGCCTGTGCGGCTCTGGTATGGATTGCAGCCGCCTATGGCTTTGGGGCCTTTGCCAAAATGATGGCCGAGCGTCATGGGGTCTGGTACTGGATATGGGGACTGCCCATGCCGTTGGCAGCTGCTGGCATTGTTATCATTCAACTGCTGGTCTTCATCTTCTATTTGATGATTCTGGCTCTGACTTCTCAATCTGGCCAACAGGCTGAAGGAACCATGGCATCCTTCGCATCCATCGCCTATCACTATGCGGAACTCATGACAGCCTTCTTTGCTCACAATCTCATTGCTACACTTGCAGCCCCAGTGGTCTATCGCCATCACGGAAGTAATGATGATTATGACAACAAATCTGCTTCCTCCGCCATCTTTTGGGCAAGGGGAAGTTTCTACGGTGGATCTGATTCAGAATGGTCCAGTAGCCATCCCAATGAAACTGATGCTTCCGCTGTCAGTGTGCTCGGCCAAGCCGACCCCTCGAAAGAACATTCCGAGTCGACCTTGAATATGGACCAGTTGTCTGTAACCTCAAACAGTACCGGGGAAATGTCGGTGTCGACATCAAGCATGAAAGAGACAGTTCAATTGGATTCTCGCGATGTTGAAGAAGGCAAAGCTATTCCTAATCATCCTGAAGCCTACAAGCAACCCATTGCGATGGGGTTAAGCATTCGTGAAGAATCAAACCAGTCCACGGATACTGGGGAAACATCAGTCTGTGATGCTGTTGTGGATACGCTTGGTTTGGAGTGGGCGTCGCAAGTGGTGTTTTCATTCTTGGAAACAGTTGAAAATCAAACCCAAGCGTTGCTCGACACTTTGTCGGATGACAAGGTTCCTGCGAAGGCTCATGTAAATGAACTGGTCACTGCCCCCGGAAAGGAATCATTGGACATTGTAACCGCTGCACCAAATGACATGAGAAACTATCCTCAGCACAGCAATGATATTGAGAACTTGAAGCAGGATAGAGATAATCCCAACAATGATGGCAAGGTCTGCGAAACGTTGGAGGTTGCGGAAGCGAGTGTCGCTGCTCTGACTTCCCGCCTACGAGACGAGAAAATCAATGACTTGAAACCTACTTCACCGGCATCGAAGGACCAAGGGAACTTTGCTCTGCACTATGTTGGGGAAGAAATTGTAATGACATTTGAAACAGATGAGGAAGTGAAAACGGAACAAGAATCAACCCAATCAATGGAAAATGTTTACGTACAAGAGGCCGATAACTGTGCCAACAATGTCGATAGTGCCATAGGCGAAGAGCGTAGCGAGGCTGACGAAACTACAAATGATGCAAATGAGACTCTAAACTCAGAGTCCTCTCACTCCAGTTTTGCAAGGATTGATATGCTTGGACTGGTTGAACAAATAGGCATTGATGGTTTGACAAACTGTGCCTGTGATGCACAACGGGAAGAAATATTTCATGAACGTTTATTTCAAGCAAGCGAATGCGAAAATGGCAGGTTTGGCCAAAAGGACACTTTGCAGATGGTGGGTGGTACTCGTACCAGAGTGAAAGAAGCGTTGAGATCTGAAGTAGAATGTGATAGCATGTCGCCAGGATCGAGCGAAGCTGGAAGCTTGCAGCTAGGTGATGCCGTATTGGCTGCCAGAGTCTCTGATGAAACATGCGAAACGGGCAATCTGCCCAATAATGCACTGCACGCCGCAGGAGAGTCAATGGAGAATGCAACCGAGGAAGATATTATCACGCCTGCACCCATAGTGGACGAGGAACACGATTGCTTAGAGAGCCAACCATTGGGAACAGTACCAGTGATACTGCCCACTGCGGTTACTGGAATGTGGGATTTTCTGTCACTGGCCACTCCTCAGCGCCTTGAATGTCGGTCCTCGCATGTGAATAGTACGTTACGCTGCGATCCAGCCTTGTCCTCTGCACCTTCAACACAAGAACAATGCGGGGTCACAGATGATGGTCACGACCACCACCCAATGTTGGATTGGGCCGTGAGCCAAACACCAGGTTCTGCGGCAATAACACCCATCACCAATGCGGGGATGTGGGACTTGCTCACTCCTACCTTTCAACACACTGACAGTGGCACCTCCAATGAGAAAGCTACAGAGTTGGAAGTTCGTTCGGAAGATTCTGATGAATCACCCATTGCCAATTGCTACCGGTAATACTGCTCTGTAGTGGAATTCGACGATACACATGTCCGATATTTGCTACTAGTAACAGCGTACTGTAAAAAAGTCCAACACATTGTATCACATGATCATACCTGGAACGTCTTTTCCTAACTACTACTAGTATTACTGCACTTGCTTCTCAAGAGTTGGTCCAACAAGTTCCATGTGGTATCAGTTGATATTGTCAGAGCACAAAAACAAACAAATGACGTACAATACTTCTTCTTTTACCCCACAGACAAAAAGCTCTCACTCCTTGAACCCCGAAATAGTGGTACATAGTCACTTCGACATCGACGCGCCTTTGATGAATGTGGTTTTTGTGACTCTACCGGCTAGCTCATGTGAACTCACTTTCTGATCGCTTTTTCGCGTTTTGTTTGGCGCAATCGCTTAAAAATTTTTGTCACCTTGGCAACTTGCATATATCATACTAGTATTCATTGGTGTAGTGAACTCTCCATCCGTCCCTCATTTTGGCCTGCCACCTTGCTTGACCTTCTTCATGTTGTTTCTTGTACTCTACCAGTAGCCACCGGTAGAAAACAGCCCTAGAAAATATGTATACCACCCCCGGGTCTAGAGTAGAGATTGTGGACTCCTTCCCAACGTACTAACTACTTCTTTTACATGAACAGCTAAAAGCGAAAAGGCGAAACGCTCAGATTCTCATAGTTAGTACAACGTTGATACAAACGTTACCTCTCCAGCACCACCTTCATCACCAAAAAATAATCTATCACCAACGATCATCCTCACCGGACATCACAATGATGACTTCCAAGTCTTGGTTCTGTGAAGAGCCACCCGAACATCGCACCTTCAAACCATAAACGCGAAATTCCACCCCTCATAGATCTTTACTACATACAACGCTACCAGTCCCTGTCACATCTTACAATCACTTAACAAATTGTATCACAAACCTGATCCCAACAGGAGTTATTGATTCCTCGACATTCGCAAGTAATAGCCTTCGCGTTGAAACTGCAAGGAAACCTCACGGAAAATTAATACGTCGGGGCAGCGAAACCGTTCCTCGAAAGCCATAGGTGCGATCCCGACATAGAACCGGCCCAAGATGAGGGCACTATATTTTTTGGTTTACTTTTTTTTTTTTTTTTAGTGGTCACTAATTTACCTGGTTGGATCCTGGATCCAGCGGCCCATCGCTTCCGGGAACCTACTGTTTCTCTCTCACAACTTGAGCTCCCGTGTCACCCTCGTGACTTTTTACCTTGACATACCAATCCTTAGAACAACAAAAACCTAGAAAAACAACCATGAAGTTGTCCCAGACAATTTCGATCCTGTTCTTGCTACCTTTTGTAGCTGTGGTGAATGCAGGATGTTGCTCCCAGAAGCACAAGACATGTGATGTGAGTGGAAGCTCATGTAACGCCAACGCCGATAGCTGTGAGTCCGATTGTTGGGGCGGAAACAGTGGTTTGCTATGGTTGGAGCAAAGTGGAGCCGAGAACGACGCCAGCTGTTTGGCTCGTTGGGCTGGAAGCTGTAGCTCGGATGACGACTGCTGTGGTACTTTGTTCTGCAAACCCGGATCTGGGTGGCGATCCTGCACCCACCCCTTGGAGTACTGTCCCAATTACAGCAAGAAGTCTTGCCCTACTTCGGGTGGAATCTGTAAAACCCAAGGAAACACTTGTGTTCCTGCTTATGACTACACTCACTCTGGCATGGCCGTGGCTGCGGACATGTCTGTCAGTGCCAGTTCTATCACTGGCTGTGACTACGTTGTGACAGGCGACAACAGCATTGTTTCCTTCCCCAATGGCGCGTTGGAAATTGTTTCCTCGGACGGTAATCTCGTTACTTTCAAGATCGACCAACTCTGGAAGTCTTCTGGCAGTATCAGTTGGATTGCCCCAATTTACACTCCTGCCGGAGGGTCCGGTCTTGTCTGTGAAGGTTCTGACAAGGAAGACGAAGTAAAATATGAGGTGTCTACCGGTCCTTTCACTGCCCAATGTACGGATGGTGTTTCCAACATTGTGGTGGCGGTCCATGATGGCTCTTTCACCCAAAAGGGAGTTGCCAATGAAGACGTATACAACTGCGACGGTTGGCCCAAGCCCGAAGGTGTCGCAGTCTACGAATTGGCTCTTCCTTGCTGCTCCAAGGATGCTGATCCCACGGCTACCCCTGTTGCTTCTCCCACCAAGATTCCAACTGCCAGTCCCACCACTGCCAAGGTGACTGTGACAAGCACTGCTAACGACTCTGAATGTTTCGCTGCCAACGTTGCCAGTACTGCCACCATGGGAACCATCACCTCGCACGGGATCTCGTGGACTGACACTCAAGGAGGAGACTGGTGCTCGGAAGTGAACAATTTGGGAGAAGGCTTCAGTGAAAGCTCTGACTACTCTGGTGAATATCCTGTTTTGGGCACCACTCCTACCAACGGTGCTGGTATTGATGACAATGTCGCCGTTCTCATTGGAGGTTCCTACTATGCACCTGAAGCCGCTGAGATTGAAGGACGTGCTGTTGTCCTTGGTGACTTCATCATTGGAGCATTGGGAACCAACAGTATTGGTACGTCGAGAATCCCTGCGATAGGTATTGGTGCCTTGATTTACCTCATCTTTCAACAATTTTCTTGCAGGCCGCGCTGGAGTCGGAAGTGGTATAGTTCCTAGCTATGGCACTGTTCACCTTGCAGTAGGAGGAAACCTCGACGGAGGAAAGACAAACGGGCAAACCTGGTTCATGGAGGGAGCCATGGTCACTTTTGGAGGATGCTGTCTCAGTGATCCCCAGAATGCCAAGGCAGGGGATTCCTGGCCTTATCCCGACTCGAAGGCTTGCGGTACCATCTTCGTTCCTGTTGGTGCCAACGAGCCAGAGCCCTGGGATGAGTTAACCATTGCTCAAGCTACCTTGGATACTGCTCCTTACTTGGAGGTGTTTGACGAACTTCGTGTTCGCTCCGAGTATTGGTTCTCGTTGCAGCCTAACGGAGTGATCACTCAGAACAACCGCGCTTTTACCTTCTCAACTGGAGATGATCGTTGCGTTCAAGTCTTCGAGCTCACTTACGACATGATGCATTACTGCGAAACGCATGGTTCCTGTGAGTTTACGTTTGATTCCTCCTTGGAGGACAAGACCATCTTGATCAATGTGTCCCCTTACGACAACAGTGGAAACTTGTTGAGCGAGGTTACCCTAACGGGAATTTCGTTGATGTACGATATGTACGGCAACAGCGACTACAATTTCTCAACCAAGTTGAAGCAGCACATGTTGTGGAACTTTTACAATGCTGCCCAAGTTGTCATGGGGCCAAGTGGAAACCTTCAATTCCCTGGTAGTGTCATAGTTCCCTATGGAAATTTGCACTTCCAATGGGTTGGACAAGATGGACGTTTGATGGTTTACGGTGATGTAACCCATGATGCCAACGGTTCTGAGTTCCACAACTATGACTTCAAACCTGGGTGCCCATTGCCCTTGCCTCCTACCATCTCTACTCCAGTGGATTGTGATGGCCCCACTCCCAGTTGTGACTATGTCGTGACTCAAGACGATGGCATTGCTTTCCCAGAAGGAGCACTGGAGATAGTTGCTTCAGATGGTGATCTTGTGACTTTCAAGATTGTCCAGCTTTGGAAGACATCGGACAGCATCAGTTGGATCGCTCCGATTTACACTCCTGAGGATGGAGAAAGTCTTGTATGCAACGGAGCTGACAAGGAGGAGGGAGTGAAATACCAGGAGGCTACTGGCCCGTTCACTGCTCAATGCGTTGATGGTATCGCAAGTATTGTGATAGCTGTCCACGATGGAAGCTTCAATGGCGACGTTTCCAACTCTGACCAGTGGAACTGCGATGGCTGGCCGAAGTCTGACGGTCATGCCGTGTACTATTTGGATGTCCCTTGCTGCACCAAAGATGCTGATCCCACCTCTGCTCCTGTTTCTACGCCAACCCAAACTCCTAGCTCCTCGCCTACCAAACCTCCCGTATCCAACCCCACAAGTTCACCTGCTGCCCCTACTGACACACCCACTGCGTCTCCATCTAAATGTTTGGAGACGTTCAATGTGAATGCGCTTGAGAAGATTGGGATGACGAGCACGTTCACTGCGTTCCCCGAAGGACTTGTTCAAGCTGTTGCTTCTGACGGTGCGACCGTCTCTGTGAAGGTCAACAACGTGTTCGACGAGTCAGTCACCGCTGTTTCTGTCCAGTACGATTCTGCTATTGACACGAAGGAGTGCTCCATGCAGACCTCATTTGACAGTCCCATCACTGTTGATGCTGTGTGCTACGGCACGGATGCCACCTTCGCCATGGTGAATGTCGTGGTATACTTCGGTGAAGCCAACTCTGAAGAGTGCGAGACATGCCAGCCTCCAGACAGCTCTTCCAGCGACACCGTTTTCTTCTCGTATGAGATCCCTTGCATTCCTGTGTGCGACACTTCAGCTCCTACGGCTGGTCCCACAGTCGGTAGCACCCCCAGCCCAACGGCTGGACCAACCACAAGCAATGCTCCTACCTCATGTTTGGAGGCGTTCGATGTGAATGAGCTTGAGAAGATTGGGATGACGAGCACGTTCACTGCGTTCCCCGAAGGACTTGTTCAAGCTGTTGCTTCTGACGGTGCGACCGTCTCTGTGAAGGTCAACAACGTGTTCGACGAGTCAGTCACCGCTGTTTCCGTCCAGTACGATTCTGCTATTGACACGAAGGAGTGCTCCATGCAGACCTCATTTGACAGTCCCATCACTGTTGATGCTGTGTGCTACGGCACGGATGCCACCTTCGCCATGGTGAATGTCGTGGTATACTTCGGTGAAGCCAACTCTGAAGAGTGCGAGACATGCCAGCCTCCAGACAGCTCTTCCAGTGACACCGTTTTCTTCTCGTATGAGATCCCTTGTATTCCTGTGTGCGAGACTTCAGCTCCTACGGCTGGTCCCACAGTCGGTAGCACCCCCAGCCCAACGGCTGGACCAACCACAAGCAATGCTCCTACCTCATGTTTGGAGACGTTCGATGTGAATGAGCTTGAGAAGATTGGGATGACGAGCACGTTCACTGCGTTCCCCGAAGGACTTGTTCAAGCTGTTGCTTCTGACGGTGCGACCGTCTCTGTGAAGGTCAACAACGTGTTCGACGAGTCAGTCACCGCTGTTTCTGTCCAGTACGATTCTGCTATTGACACGAAGGAGTGCTCCATGCAGACCTCATTTGACAGTCCCATCACTGTTGATGCTGTGTGCTACGGAACGGATGCCACCTTCGCCATGGTGAATGTCGTGGTATACTTCGGTGAAGCCAACTCTGAAGAGTGCGAGACATGCCAGCCTCCAGACAGCTCTTCCAGCGACACCGTTTTCTTCTCGTATGAGATCCCTTGCATTCCTGTGTGCGAGACTTCAGCTCCTACGGCTGGTCCCACAGTCGGTAGCACCCCCAGCCCAACGGCTGGACCAACCACAAGCAATGCTCCTACCTCATGTTTGGAGACGTTCGATGTGAATGAGCTTGAGAAGATTGGGATGACGAGCACGTTCACTGCGTTCCCCGAAGGACTTGTTCAAGCTGTTGCTTCTGACGGTGCGACCGTCTCTGTGAAGGTCAACAACGTGTTCGACGAGTCAGTCACCGCTGTTTCCGTCCAGTACGATTCTGCTATTGACACGAAGGAGTGCTCCATGCAGACCTCATTTGACAGTCCCATGACTGTTGATGCTGTGTGCTACGGCACGGATGCCACCTTCGCCATGGTGAATGTCGTGGTATACTTCGGTGAAGCCAACTCTGAAGAGTGCGAGACATGCCAGCCTCCAGACAGCTCTTCCAGTGACACCGTTTTCTTCTCGTATGAGATCCCTTGCATTCCTGTGTGCGAGACTTCAGCTCCTACTACTGCTCCTTCAGGCGGTCCCACGGGTGGCCCTACGGTTGGAAGCACGCCTAGCCCAACTGTAGGACCAACCATTAGTGCGTCCCCAACAAATTGCATTGCCGCCACAGCGGCACAAACCACGGAGCAGATTGGCATGTCAAGCTCTATCGCGGGAGTCCCAGATGGTTTCATCCGAATTTTGGATTCTGATGGCGAAACTGTGTCCGTTAAGATCTCGAATGTTTTTGAAGAAGACATCAGTGCGTTGTCTGTCGGCTACTATGATAGCTTGGATTCCCGAGAATGTCAAATGATTTCCCACTTCAAGGGTTCTTTGGAAGTTGAAGCTGTTTGTATTGGTATGGACAAGGAATATGCCGAGGTGTCGGTGGTTGTCTACTTCGGCACGGCAAATTCTGAAGCATGTGAGACCTGCCAACCTCCGGATGCCACTTCTAATGACACCGTGTTCTATTCCTTTGAGATTCCTTGTGGGCCTCTTTGTGACACCAGTTCTCCTACTTCCAAGCCGTCAGCTGGGCCCACTGCTGGACCGTCTAGTAGACCTACGTCAGGCCCTACCGCTGCCCCCTCGGCCGGTCCAACTGCAGGCCCATCCGCTGGGCCCACTGCCGGTCCTTCGGGATCACCAACAAGTGGCCCAACTTCTGCACCCACCGAAGGACCTACCAGTTCTCCGTCAAACGGACCAACCGCTGGCCCGACATCCGGCCCGACATCCGGCCCTACAGCCGGCCCTACAGCCGGACCAACAGCAGGTCCAACAGCAGGTCCTACCACTTCCCCCACCTGTGAACCGACTGCTGGACCTACCGCAGGACCCACAAGTTCTCCGTCAAGCGGACCTACCGCCAGGCCCACTTCCGGTCCCACCAATTCTCCATCTAGCGGTCCAACTACAGGACCAACGGCTGGGCCCACTTCTGGACCAACTTCTGGACCGACCGATTCACCCACCAGTGGACCCACATCTGGACCTACATCTGGACCAACATCTGGACCAACATCTGGACCTACTGTTGGACCTACTGTTGGACCTACTGTTGGACCTACTGTAGGACCCACTGCAGGGCCATCTGCAGCAACTCCAGCACCAACCGTGAGCCTGTCGCCAACCGCCTGCTACGAAAAGGAAGATCCGGTACTCGTTGAAACAATTGGGGATTTCCAATTCCCAATTGGGGCTCTGAAGAGCACGAAACGTCTCGGAAGCTCTGTCCAGGTAACAGTTACAGATGAATGGGAGGGTGCAACCATCGTGTCAGTGCTCTATGACGAAAGTGCAAACTCCCACGAATGTGCAACTGTGGATGGAAGTTTGACATTTGTATCTCAATGTGATGTGGATTTCGAAATGGCCAAAATTAGTGTTTTCGTATCATTTGGCGATTCCGACAACGAGAAATGTGAGCAATGCAGCACATTAGATGGGTCCGAAGAGAGTGCTGTGCAATACTATTTCGAAATTCCTTGCACAGCCTTTTGCGAGACGTCTGTACCTTCTGCTGCACCTTCAGACAGCTACTATCCCAGTTCTGACCCAACTATTGGGCCCACAGCACGACCTTCTGCAGGACCTTCCGCTGGCCCCACTTCTGGACCCACTCCTGGCCCTACTCCTGGTCCTAGTTCTGGACCTACCTCAGGCCCCACTGCTGGACCTTCCCCTGGTCCTTCCGCTGGTCCTACCTATGGCCCTAGTTCTGGCCCTACTTCTGGTCCTACTGCTGGACCCACATCAGGGCCCACTACTGGCCCTTCACCTGGTCCTACTGCTGGACCTACTTCTGGACCTACCGCTGGACCTACCGCTGGACCTACCGCTGGACCTACTTCTGGACCCACTTCTGGACCCACTTCTGGACCTACTTCTGGACCTACCTCTGTCCCTACCGCTGGCCCTACCGCTGGCCCTACCGCTGGCCCTACCTCTGGCCCTACCTCTGGCCCTACCTCTGGACCTACTTCTGGACCTACTTCTGGACCTACTTCTGGACCTACTTCTGGACCTACTTCTGGACCTACCTCTGGACCTACCTCTGGACCTACCTCTGGACCTACCTCTGGACCTACCTCTGGACCTACCTCTGCACCTACCGCTGCACCTACCTCTGCACCTACCTCTGCACCTACCTCTGCACCTACCGCTGGCCCTACCTCTGGACCTACCTCTGGACCCACCGCTGGACCTTCCTCCGGACCTTCCTCCGGCCCTACTGCTGGCCCAAGTGCTGTCCCTTCCACCGGCCCTACCGCTGGACCCTCTGCTGGACCCTCTGCTGGTCCGTCCGCTGGACCATCCGGCGGCCCAACCAGTGGCCCATCCAGTGGACCTTCCCAAGGTCCGTCAGCAGGTCCATCCGCTGGTCCATCCGCTGGTCCAACTGCTGGTCCAACTGCTGGTCCAACTGCTGGTCCAACTGCTGGACCTACATCCGGACCGACCTCTGGACCTACCACTAGCCCTACCACTGGACCTACAACTGGACCTACCTCGAGCCCCACTGCTGGCCCTACCGCTGGTCCTACTTCTGGACCCACTGCAGGCCCAAGCGCTGGCCCTAGCACTGGCCCTAGCGCTGGCCCCACCACTGGCCCAACGGCTGGACCTACTTCGGGACCTACCACTGGACCGACCACTGGACCTACTTCTGGCCCTACTGCTGGACCTACTGCTGGACCTACTTCTGGACCTACTGCTGGACCTACTGCTGGCCCTACTGCTGGACCTACTTCTGGACCTACTTCTGGACCTACTGCTGGACCTACTGCTGGACCTACTTCGGGACCTACTTCGGGACCTACTTCGGGACCTACTTCGGGACCTACTTCGGGACCTACTTCGGGACCTACTTCTGGACCTACTTCTGGACCTACGTCTGGCCCAACTTCTGGACCTACTTCTGGCCCAACCTCTGGACCTACCACTGGACCTACTTCTGGACCTACTTCTGGACCTACCTCTGGACCTACCTCTGGACCTACCTCAGGCCCTACCTCTGGACCTACCTCTGGACCTACCACTGGACCTACCGCTGGACCTACCGCTGGACCCACCTCTGGCCCTACTACTGGCCCAACGACTGGCCCAACTTCTGGACCTACTTCGGGACCTTCTGCAGGCCCTTCCTTGGGACCCTCCGCGGGACCCTCTGCGGGACCTTCTGTTGGCCCTACCTCCGGCCCCACTGCTGGCCCTAGCGCCGGCCCCACCGCTGGACCTACTGCTGGACCTACTGCTGGACCAACTGCTGGACCTACCTCTGGACCTACCTCTGGACCTACCTCTGGACCTACCTCTGGACCTACCTCTGGACCTACCTCTGGACCTACCTCTGGACCTACCTCTGGACCTACCTCTGGACCTACTTCTGGTCCTACTTCTGGACCTACTTCTGGACCTACTTCTGGACCTACTTCTGGACCTACCTCTGGACCTACCTCTGGACCTACTACTGGCCCAACTTCTGGCCCAACCTCTGGACCAACCTCTGGACCAACCTCTGGACCAACCTCTGGCCCTACCTCTGGCCCTACCTCTGGACCTACCACTGGCCCAACTTCTGGACCTACCTCTGGACCTACCGCTGGACCTACCGCTGGCCCAACTTCTGAACCAACTTCTGGACCTACCTCTGGACCTACCTCTGGACCTACCTCTGGACCTACCTCTGGACCTACCTCTGGACCTACCTCTGGACCTACCTCTGGACCTACCTCTGGACCTACCTCTGGCCCTACTTCTGGACCTACCGCTGGGCCTACCGCTGGACCTACATCTGGACCTACCGCTGGACCTACATCTGGACCTACATCTGGCCCTTCTGCTGGACCTTCTGCGGGACCTTCTGCTGGCCCTTCCGCTGGCCCTTCCGCTGGCCCTTCTGCGGGACCCTCTACTGGACCTTCCTCCGGCCCCACCGCTGAGCCTACCGCAGGACCTACCTCCGGTCCCACAGCTGGACCTACTGCTGGACCTACCTCGGGCCCAACTGCTGGGCCCACCGCAGGCCCCACTGCTGGTCCTACTTCTGGACCTTCCTCGGGCCCAACTGCTGGGCCTACCACCGGACCTACCTCCGGCCCCACCTCTGGGCCTACTGTGGGACCTACTACCGGACCAACTACTGGACCTACAACTGGACCTACAACTGGACCTACAACTGGACCTACTGCTGGACCCACTGCTGGACCCA
This sequence comes from Nitzschia putrida, assembly GCA_016586335.1. Classification (NCBI taxonomy): domain Eukaryota; phylum Bacillariophyta; class Bacillariophyceae; order Bacillariales; family Bacillariaceae; genus Nitzschia; species Nitzschia putrida. The sequence goes on from BLYE01000002.1 coordinate 1,444,819, forward strand.
CTGCTGGACCTACATCAGGACCTACATCAGGACCTACATCAGGACCTACATCAGGACCTACCGCTGGACCTACCGCTGGACCTACCGCTGGACCTACCGCTGGACCTACCGCTGGACCTACCGCTGGACCTACCGCTGGACCTACATCTGGACCAACCGCTGGACCAACCGCTGGACCTACCTCTGGACCTACCTCTGGACCTACCGCTGGACCTACCGCTGGACCTACTCATGGACCTACTCATGGACCTACTTCTGGACCTACATCTGGACCTACATCTGGACCTACCGCTGGACCTACCGCTGGACCTACCGCTGGACCTACGTCTGGACCTACATCTGGACCTACATCTGGACCTACATCTGGACCTTCTGCTGGACCCACTTCTGGACCCACTTCTGGACCCTCTACCGGACCTAGTTCGGGACCTTCCGCTGGGCCTTCAGGCGGTCCATCCAGTGGACCTTCCGCTGGACCAACCTACGGACCCACCTCTGGACCTACAACAGGACCTACATCAGGACCTACATCAGGACCTACATCTGGACCTACATCAGGACCTACATCAGGACCTACATCTGGACCTACATCTGGACCTACATCTGGACCTACATCTGGACCTACATCTGGACCTACATCTGGACCTACATCTGGACCTACATCTGGACCTACATCTGGACCTACATCTGGACCTACATCGGGACCTACATCGGGACCTACATCGGGACCTACATCGGGACCTACATCGGGACCTACATCGGGACCTACCGCTGGACCTACCGCTGGACCTACCGCTGGACCTACCGCTGGACCTACCGCTGGACCTACCGCTGGACCTACCTCTGGACCTACCGATGGACCTACCGCTGGACCTACCTCTGGACCTACCTCTGGACCTACATTTGGACCTACATTTGGACCTACCGCTGGACCTACATCTGGACCTACATCTGGACCCACCTCTGGACCTACCGCTGGACCTACCGCTGGACCCACCTCTGGACCTACTGATGGACCTACCTCTGGACCTACCAGTGGCCCTACCTCCGGTCCTACTGTTTGGCCCACGTCTGTGCCCACTTCTGTACCTACTGTTGGACCTACCAATGGACCCACTGCTGGACCTACTGCTGGACCTACTGCTGGACCTACTGCTGGACCTACTGCTGGACCTACTACTGGACCTACTACTGAACCTACTACTGAACCTACTACTGAACCTACTACTGAACCTACTACTGGTCCAACTGCCGAACCCTCGATTGGGGCAACGTCAGGCCCTTCGATTATTTTCACGTCAGCTCCATTCCCCACCCCTTGTGTCGAGGCAGAACCATTTTTGGTTTCATCTTCAGGGGCGAATATCAGTTTTCCCGATGGTGGACTTGTGGTGACGAAGATGAGTAACGAGACTGTTTCAGTTGTCGTTCATCAACGCTGGGACGATGCTGAGGTTGGTGCTTTAAATGTCAACTATTATGTGTCAGACAATTCTCTCAATTGCGATGAGAACAAGGTCGTCTCAAGTGGAACCTCGCTTTCGTACACTTTGGTGTGTTGGGACGGCGTCGCCAAGCTGGATATCAACGTTTACGTCGGAGACGACTACGATTCGGAGGAATGTGAACAGTGCCAAGCCGCACCTGACTCCTCCACTTCTTTAGTCTCGTACTCGTTCGAAGTTTTGTGTGAACCACAATGCGAACACTCCGAATGCGACTATTTTAATCTCGACTTCGAGGATATCAATGGCAACAGCAAGTATGTCAACAAGAACACTTGGAAGGATCTTGGTATCTCCGTGAGCGCAGTCGGAAGCGGTGGAAGTGGTTTCACTCCTTCTGACATGCCGCGCCTCATGGATACTTCTGAAGAAAGTGGATCATTTGGAAGCCCCAATGAAGCATGTGGAGGAACTGGCATGGGTTCCGGCGGTGCCAATTCCAATTGCGAGTTGTGTGCTGATGGAACAAGCTGCAGTTTGGACAACGTGCTGATCATTCAAGCCTCTAACAATCCTCAAGCACTGTCTAACCCTGAAGGAGGATCTATCGTCTTTACCTTTGAGAAGGCCAATGACGTTTTGGAACTTTCCCTGTTTAACGTAGTTGACGGAGGATCAGTCTCTTTTGTGAAAGAGGACGGCTCAACCGAAACCATGGAGATTCCTTCAATGGGAGAGAACGAGTTGTTGCATTTGTTGTCAGGTGAGGGCAGTGTTGAGGGAGTGACAGAGTTGACTGTCACTTTCAATGGCGTAGGAGCCATTGCTAATGTCGGACTGTGTGGTCCTGAAGTGTCTGGTGGCGGAAATGCCCCACCAACGGGCACCTCCGAACCTACACCCTCCCCAACATCTACTCCCGCTCCACCACAATGTCCTGATGACATTGTTTTGCTGTATCCTGGTGAGATGGCCGAACCATACCCCGAGGTACCCATTGTGATCCTCGAGCAAGGGACCACATACCTGCGATTTGGGGTTAAGAACGTGTTTGAGAGCACTATTACCAATGTCTTCACACAATTCCACGAACAAGCAACGGGAGAGACAGAATGTTACGAAGTAACTGAGTTGGAGGAGGATTCCTACATTGAGTACACAGCCTACTGTCTACACAATGTCCCCCTAACTGTTGTGGATGTGTGGATCGCAGGCCAACCATACAACACGAGTGCCGAAGTACCTGAATGTTGCCATCCTCCTTCAGACCTTACAAATGAAGTGATTCAATACAGTTTTAAGGTTTATTGTGAGACCAAGTGCCCTGATGATTGGCAGCCGGAGAGAAAGTTGGAGGAGACAGTTCCGGTCAAGTCTGCCGACGACTTCCTAGAACTCGTTGTCACGAAAGAAGAAGCAGGAGAACCTAGTCGCCAAGGACAGAAGCACTTCTGTTCGACAGAGGATTATCCATGTGGTGACAACGAAGAAATGGTACACGTCTGTCACTACTCTGCAAAGGACGGATATCAAACCTTCTGCGTTCCTGAGGCCGATTCTGATGTTTTGATGTACTACAAGAAGGACTATTGTGGACCTTGCGTCGGTGGCTGGACTTACGAAGCGTAGGTACATTTACAGTTAGCTAGTATCGAATGCATAATAGTGCTAAGGTTGTTACGACTGCAGCTTCTGGAATGTCCATTGAGACAATTTTTTGTTTCCCATACTTATATCGAAACAGGAGAAAGGGAACAGAAATAAGTCTGTCAGTTTTGATTGCTAACTTTTTAAATTGTTTTGAGTTGAGAAATCGAGCATTAACATACCAGATAGTACGTTAGTATTTGGATCGACTGGAAAGGAGACTTCGCCACGGCTGTGAGAGATTGGAGGGTGGTTGTTCGAGGATTGTACCTCTGGGACTCGCATTATCGGCCTTCTTGCCCTATGTTTCTAGCCTGTCGGCGATGAGTGGTCCTGATACCTTCTCTGGCGTTGGGGACAACCCAAGCGGTATCGACGTCCAGATGTTATTTCCCTTCCTTAACTTCGCGAACCTTCCAATCCAGTTCTGTAGATGTTAGTTGTGGCATTCGTCTACAAAATCATCATGCACGGTAGACGATTCAAGGTAGGAAATGCTAAATTCTAGAGGTAGTACAGGAAATACTGTTACTACGAAGCCAACACCTCCGCGAACCTGCGGCATCACCATCCTTTCCACTTACAGCTAAGATAATGTTGTTTTGACTTTATGTTTGTACTAACTTTAGTTGGAGTACTGTACTAACGCACTAACACCGCTACCGTACCAAAGTACTCGTACTAACGCACTAACTTCAATGAAGAGTTCAAACAAGTAATGTCATAGCAATGTTAGTACTAGCACTAATACTACTACTAGTAGTAGTACTAGTAGGAGTAGTTATTACTAACGTTAGTATGTGTTATTCAAAGAGTCTGGTTGGATGGTACCCAAGACTACTACTAGTAGAGAACATGAACCGTAAAAAAATATAATCACCTAGTAACGTACTTAGTAGTTAGTACTTGTGAAGCAATAAGCGGTGTGTTCCCCGCCAAAAGTTCCTGAAGGCAATTCTGCCAACTTTTGGGAAGCTGATTTCCTTTGATAGTGATAACCACACTGGAACTTCTTGTTAGTAGCATTCAAGTGGCGACAGCAAGGAGGTTCGAGGAATATTAGGCGAGTAGCATTCACAGTAGTTCTACAGTATGAAATTGGGACCATAGAAGTATTCACAGGGCTGCTGTGCGGACAAAGCATCATGGGAAACCGACGTATAGCCACCAGTCCTCGTTTGTCCTTGGCCCGCATACTACGAGAACTTGGAAAGTCTCGTACCCTAGGGTACAAGGTGAGCTCATCTCAGAGATTGAAGCCTACGGCAACAGAGCTTCCACCGCCACCGCGGGGAAGATTCGGTGAAGTCATGTTCTTTTTGGGGGCCTGGTGTCGATCATGATGCTCCTCCTCCTGCGAACAACGGAGGTGTTCAGGTCAACGATGCCGGGAACGCACCTATGCCCATTTTGCACTTTGCCTCCAGTTTTCATGTAGAACAACAGCTCCTTGATTTACTATCGACCTAAAGCCCATCATAGCCAAGAAAAGTGCGTTAGTGCGACCCTTGCATCTGTTTGCAATGTGACACCTACTAGTCCACCACCAGATCCACGAACCTTGGTGATCCAAGGAAAGGGGGCTGGTGGTGTAACATAGGCGGACACCATCATCAACAACATTAGTACTAGTAGTTACTTTTTGTCAGAATCAGGTAAATCTTTCTTCTAGACTTGATAGTTGTACGGGATTTCACACAAAACTGTGCAGAACTAGTACGTCGTCAACCGAGTCATATGGTTTATCTTCTTTTCTGGGTCTTCGGGTGATGAAGCTTCCGCTTCCTCGAGGTCGTTCGAATTCATTTTTAATACCAGGTTTACAACGACGACACGGCGAAACCATTGCACCTGTTGAAATCCCGCAAGTTGGGTGACAGGCCATAGCCACTACGATCGTTCACTCGATTCGAATAGACATTCTTCACGCTCAGAGTAATATCGTTCGAAACATTAGTGCACTTTTGAGAGATTCGAATCAACGTGACCACTTCCGGATTATCAGCCAGACAAGGCATCCAACAACTGGTTTCATATTTTACGCTCATCCCGACGAACTTGGGGCCAACAACGCTCAAACTGTAAATCTTTAGAGTAGCACGGAAATCGGCAGTGATGCCCTTGACGCTTTCTTGTATCTTAGGATCAAACTTCCCCGCCTTGGTATCCTTTCCCAATCTTGGTCCCTTGAGTGTGGTGGATCCTCAGCATTCATCATGGACAAGTAAGCTCCAAGCATGTCATGTCACCATAAGCTTCGATGGAACTTTAGATTTCCCCATTCTCGGGACTGAAAATGTCTTTTACAGGTACTCAAGGTATTCTAGTATTGGCTGCAAAAAAAAGCCGCGAAAATCGTAATCCATGTAATTTCGTTCTGTCCACACAAAAGTTGAACTACGTTGGAAACGTACTTGGCAGTTTCAAAAGTGGTGATATTGCGGTGACCACTTTATTGGAAATCAAATCCAGTGGACATGTGCGGGCATGGAATATATGCCTAGAAAACTCCTCCAACTACTTTTTATATCATTCCATCTCTCCAGTCGCCATCATTTGATACTGAGTGAAAAGGTTTGCGACTTATATTTTTGCGTGCTCCTTTAGGGAATGCAATGCCATCGTCTTGAGTCACGACATAGTCACAACTGGGAGTGGGGCCATCACAATCCACTGGAGTAGAGATGGTAGGAGGCAAGGGCAATGGGCACCCAGGTTTGAAGTCATAGTTGTGGAACTCAGAACCGTTGGCATCATGGGTTACACCACCGTAAACCATCAAACGTCCATCTTGTCCAACCCATTGGAAGTGCAAATTTCCATAGGGAACTATGACACTACCAGGGAATTGAAGGTTTCCACTTGGCCCCATGACAACGTGGGCAGCATTGTAAAAGTTCCACAACATGTGCTGCTTCAACTTGGTTGAGAAATTGTAGTCGCTGTTGCCGTACATATCGTACATCAACGAAATTCCCGTTAGGGTAACCTCGTCCAACCAGTTTCCACTGTTGTCGTAAGGGGACACATTGATCAAGATGGTCTTGTCCTCCAAGGAGGAATCAATTGTGAACTCACAGGAACCATGCGTCTCACAGTAATGCGTCATGTCGTAAGTGAGCTCGTCGAAGACTTGAACGCAACGGTCATCTCCAGCTGAGGAGGTAACAGCACGGTTGTTCTGAGTGATCACTCCGTTAGGCTGCAACGAGAACCAATACTCGGAGCGAACACGAAGTTCGTCAAACACCTCCAAGTAAGGAGCAGTATCCAAGGTAGCTTGAGCAATGGTTAACTCATCCCAGGGCCCTGGCTCGTTGGCACCAACAGGAACGAACATGGAACCGCAAGCCTTCCAGTCAGCGCAAGAATCACCTGCCTTGAAAATTTTTGTTGGGATGACGAATGACCACCACCTTGCTGGCTCACTTCTTCATTAACCAAGTCTGTCTATCAGTCTTTCCTCCTTCGTCCAGGTGTCTCCGACAACAGATATATATTGAACAGCTTGCCATGACCAGGAATGATCCACGAAACATGGCCTGGCTAGCTGGCGTGTGGGCCCACGAATCTACGCGTTTGACTGGAACGACTCCATCTTTGCCTCCTACACCGAGCGGTACCGTACGTACGAGTACGTAAGACTCACGTACTCCTAGTGCCGTAGCATGCTGAAGCGAGTGCTGGAACCACCATGCAAACATCAAACAGTCGGATGATCAACAGCAACAGCAGCATCAACAACAAGAACTGTTGCCACAACTAGTGATCGTTCAATCAGCAAAAACAACAAAAGAATGGTTGCGGAATATCCACCAGAACTACGAGGCATTTTCGGACCGAAAGGGGACAGTTTGGAATGGTTGGATCATACATCGGACTTTCCCAACGGCGTGCCTCGCTTTGATACAAGAGCCGAGTGTTTGGCGTTTATGAAAGATTACAACAGCAAGCATGGAGGCTCCAATCCAGACTTTCCTCATCTCCAGCATATTTTTACAACACTGATTACGTGGGAACAAATTGAGAAAATTCTTCTCCCTGCCATTCAGAAAGCCCGCAAGGAGGCCAGCTTTGCCAAGAAGGTTGATCCTGATTACGGAGAACAACCTGACGATTCTTCCTCGAATGTTTATGAACAATCCAACGCCAAGGAAGTCGTAGATGCCATCAACTTTAGGCTCGATCAGCCATTTCACAAGTGCACCACATCTGCCAGTGTCCTCAATACAATGAAGTATCTATTCTTTCACATGAAGTGTGGCATCTATGTCATGATTCGAAACGGCAAAGTGCGCATCTTTTGCCCTTTCACCAATTCCGAGTACCGAAACTCTTGGGACAACGCACTTACTCTGGAAGGAGATGGCTCTTTGAGTACCTACTACTCCAAAAAGGCGGGGCTGTATCGTGAAGAAAATATTGAACCGGACATGTCCAAGTGGTGGGCCAATGGCAACATTATTTGCAATGAGCTTTCCAAAGACCACGATACCTCCAAGTTGCAACATTGGGGAGACCAGTTTTTGAGTCCATTGAGGGATGCATTGGCCGAAGCCTGCAATCAGCGTCAAATTCCTGACTGTGAGTTCTTTTTGAATAAACGTGATTATCCGCAACTCAAGGTCAACGTGCCTCGCGGCGTTCCGGTCGAGCCATATGGTTTTATCTTTGACAAGGATGATCGAGACCCAGATCAAGATGTGGATTTGGTGGAGGAACACAAGTTCAAAACGTATGCTCCCATTGTTAGTTTCTATGCGGCTGCCGAAGATCGATTCACGGATATTCCCTGGCCAAGTTCGGAGGATTGGGAAGGAGCCTGCGGTCTTGTATTTCCACAAACTTTCATTTCCTTCGAAAAGGATGAAGAAGGTCTGCCAGCATTCGGAAATCCTCGTGACCTGTTCACTGAGTCTAACTTTCGAAAGTTTGAACGAGGTTGGGATGAAAATAGAGTCAAAACCGCCTTTTTCCGTGGGACTGCCACAGGGGGTGGCACCACTGTAGACAACAACCAACGACTCAAAGTGGCTCACCTAAGTTATTTGTGGAAAGATGATCCAGAGAAAGGTGGTAGTGAGCCATTCTTGAATGCAGCTATTGTCGGTTGGAACCTTCGTGACAAAAAGACTGCCGAACATCCAATGACGTTTCTACGATCGAAGGAGTTTGGCTTCACCGCAGGAAAGCATCATTTTACGCCTATCTACGAACAAAGTATGTACAAATATCTCGTTTATGTGGATGGACACTGCGCTGCCTGTAGGTACGGCTTCATGATGCGATTGGGAAGTGTCATTTTGAAGGTTGCTCCACGACAGGTTGCCGACCGCATGTGGTACTTCCCACTCCTACAGCCCTGGGTCGATCACGTTCCGGTCAAAGCTGATTTAAGTGATCTGGAAGAGAAGATCCGCTGGTGTCGCGAGCACGACGACGAGTGTCGAGAAATTGCCAAGAATTGTATGGAGTTTTATGAGAAGTACGTTGCTCGAAGTGCTTTGCTGGATTACATCGAAATGGTTACAAAACACATTGCGAAACGCCACATGGACCCTCCTCGTTGGTGGGCTGAGCCACCCAAGGCATCTGAACCGCCAGTACTCCGAAAGCCTGATGATAAATGCTACGAAGATCGAGCGACTGGTCAATCTCGGCTCTGCAGTAGGTGTCAAAATGAGGCAGCCGCTGAAACTGCAGCAATTGAGGAGACACAAGCCAAGGCAGCTAACGCGAAGAAGAGTACACTCAATCGCAGGAAGGCACTGCATGATCGAAGGAAACGCCAAGCCAAGGAAAATTCCAAATAGTCTCCCTGATAGCGAAGTTGGCGGCATAGTGTAAGTAGTACTAGTAATTGGGTAAATATTTGTTATCAGGAAGACAACACCAAAGAAAACCGAACGATGAAAACCCCTGTAGGTCTCGGTGCAGCATGCTTCTCGCACTGGATTTTCGCCAAACCGTATCCAGAAAATTATTACAAGTGTGAAGGGTATTTCAAAAGATTGTAGTCTTACTAGTTGTCGTTATATCGAGTTTAGGCGTATCCACCAACGCAAGGTCCGCAGTAGTCCTTCTTGTAATACATCAAGACATCGGAGTCGGACTCGGGAACGCAGAAGGTCTGATATCCGTCCTTTGCAGAGTAATGGCAGACGTGGACCAATTCATCGTTCTCACCGCAAGGGTAATCTTCGGAGGAACAAAAGTGGTCAGAACCATTTTGCGAACTAGGTTCGTCAGCAATGACAACGTCGGCAACCTTGGCACGCAAATCATCAGCAGGCAAGGCAACGTCCTCCTCCAATTTTCTATCAGGTACCCAGTCCTCGGGGCACTTGGTCTCACAATAAACCTTGAAACTGTATTGGATTACCTCCTTGGTCAAATCAGACGGAGGATGGCAACATTCAGGTACTTCGGCACTCGTGTTGAAAGGCTGTCCAGCAATCCACACATCCACAACAGTCAGAGCAACGTTGTGCATGCAGTAGGCGGTGTATTCGACATACGAGCTCTCCTCCAACTCAGTCACTTCGTAACATTCTGTCTCTCCAGTTTCGGACTCGTGGTACTGAGTGAAAACATTGGTGATAGTACTCTCAAACACGTTCTTTACTCCGAACCGCACGAATGTTGTACCTTGCTCGAGGATCACAAGAGGGACCTCGGGGTAAGGGTTGACCATGTCACCAGGATACAGCAAAACAATGTCATCAGGACATTGTGGAGGAGCGGGAGCAGAAGTTGGGGAGGGTGTAGGTTCGGAGGTGCCGGTTGGTGGAGAATCCCCATCATCTGACACATCAGGACCACACAACCCGACATTAGCAATGGCTCCTACACCATTGAAAGTGACAGTCAACTCTGTCACTCCCTCAACACTGCCCTCACCTGACAACAAATGCAACAACTCGTTCTCTCCCATGGCAGGAATCTCCATGGTTTCGGTGGAGCCGTCCTCCTTCACAAAAGAGACTGATCCTCCATCAACTACGTTAAACAGGGAAAGTTCCAAAACGTCATTGGCCTTCTCAAAGGTAAAGACGATGGATCCTCCTTCAGGGTTAGAAAGTGCTTGAGGTTTGTTAGAGGCTTGAATGATCAGCACGTTGTCCAAACTGCAGCTTGTTCCATCAGCGCACAACTCGCAATTGGAATCAGCACCGCCGGAACCCATGCCAGTTCCTCCACATGCTTCATTGGGGCTTCCAAAACTGCCTTTCTCCTTGGAAGTATCCATGAGACGCGGCATGTCAGAAGGAGTGAAACCACTTCCACCGCTGCCGAAGGCGCTCACGGAGATACCAAGATCCTTCCAAGTGTTCTTGTTAACGAACTTGCTGTTGCCATTGCCACTCTCGAAATCGAGATCAAAATATTCACATTCATTCGAGTGGTCACACTTGGGTTCACAAATGACTTCAAAAGAGTATGAAACCAACGAATTGGAACTAGCGTCGGCAGCTTGGCACATCTCACACTCCTCGGAATCGTAATCTTCACCAACGTAAACATTGATGTCAAGCTTGGCAACGCCATCCCAGCAAACCAATGTGTATGTCAAAGAAGCGCCTCCCGCAACAATCTTGTTGTCATCACAGTTGTAAGAGGATTGCGAAGCCTGATAGTAAACATTCAAAGCTCCAACTTCGGACACATCCCAAAGCTGCGTAACGACAACCGTAACGGTGTCATTATTCATGCTCTTCACACTAAGGGCACCATCTGGGAAATCCACATCAGCACCAGTCGATTCTACCAGCTCAGGTACTGCTTCCAAGCAAACAGTAGGAACAGGAGCAGACGTCGATCCAACCGTTAGCCCAGACGTTGCACCAGGAGTGGGTCCTGAGGTAGGTCCAGAAGTTGATCCCACGGTAGGTCCAGCGGTAGGTCCAGCAGTAGGTCCAGCAGTAGGTCCAGCAGTAGGTCCAGCAGTAGGTCCAGCAGTAGGTCCAGCGGTAGGTCCAGCGGTAGGTCCAGCGGTAGGTCCAGCGGTAGGTCCAGAGGTAGGTCCAGCGGTAGGTCCAGCGGTAGGTCCAGAGGTAGGTCCAGCGGTAGGTCCGGCAGTGGGTGAAGGCGTGTCAGCTACTGTAGGTCCAGCGGTGGGTCCAGCGGTAGGTCCAGCAGTGGGTCCAGCAGTGGGTCCAGCAGTGGGTCCAGCAGTAGGTCCAGCAGTAGGTCCAGCAGTAGGTCCAGCGGTAGGTCCAGCGGTGGGTCCAGCGGTAGGTCCAGCGGTAGGTCCAGCGGTAGGTCCAGCGGTAGGTCCAGCAGTGGGTCCAGCAGTAGGTCCAGCAGTAGGTCCAGCAGTAGGTCCAGCGGTAGGTCCAGCGGTGGGTCCAGCAGTGGGTCCAGCAGTGGGTCCAGCAGTGGGTCCAGCAGTAGGTCCAGCAGTAGGTCCAGCAGTAGGTCCAGCAGTAGGTCCAGCAGTAGGTCCAGCTGTAGGTCCAGCTGTAGGTCCAGCAGTAGGTCCAGCAGTAGGTCCAGCGGTAGGTCCAGCGGTAGGTCCAGCGGTAGGTCCAGCGGTAGGTCCAGCGGTAGGTCCAGCGGTAGGTCCAGCGGTAGGTCCAGCGGTAGGTCCAGCAGTGGGTCCAGCAGTGGGTCCTTCCGTTGGACCACCAGAAGGTCCTCCCGAAGGCCCACTTGTAGGTCCTGCTGTCGCTCCAACCGTGGGTCCAGCAGAAGGTCCAGCAGTGGGTCCAGCAGTGGGTCCAGCAGTGGGTCCAGCAGTAGGTCCAGCAGTAGGTCCAGCAGTAGGTCCAGCAGTAGGTCCAGCAGTAGGTCCAGCAGTAGGTCCAGCAGTAGGTCCAGCAGTAGGTCCAGCGGTAGGTCCAGCGGTAGGTCCAGCAGTAGGTCCAGCAGTAGGTCCAGCAGTAGGTCCAGCAGTAGGTCCAGCAGTAGGTCCAGCGGTAGGTCCAGCGGTAGGTCCAACGGTAGGTCCAGCGGTAGGTCCAGCGGTAGGTCCAGCAGTAGGTCCAGCAGTAGGTCCGGCCGTAGGTCCAACGGTAGGTCCAGCGGTAGGTCCAGCGGTAGGTCCAGCAGTAGGTCCAGCAGTAGGTCCAGCCGTAGGTCCAACGGTAGGTCCAGCGGTAGGTCCAGCGGTAGGTCCAGCGGTAGGTCCAGCAGTAGGTCCAGCAGTAGGTCCAGCAGTAGGTCCAACGGTAGGTCCAGCGGTAGGTCCAGCGGTAGGTCCAGCGGTAGGTCCAGCGGTAGGTCCAGCGGTAGGTCCAGCGGTAGGTCCAGCGGTAGGTCCAGCAGTAGGTCCAGCAGTAGGTCCAGCAGTAGGTCCAGCAGTAGGTCCAGCAGTAGGTCCAGCGGAAGGTCCAGCAGTAGGTCCAGCAGTAGGTCCAGCGGAAGGTCCACCTGAGGGGCCGGTGGTAGGTCCGGTAGACGGGCCAGCAGAAGGTCCGGTTGAAGGTCCAGTTGAAGGACCCGCAGAAGGACCCGCAGTGGGGCCAGCAGTGGGGCCAGCAGTAGGTCCAGCAGTAGGTCCAGCAGTAGGTCCAGCAGTAGGTCCAGCAGTAGGTCCAGCAGTAGGTCCAGCAGTAGGTCCAACAGTAGGTCCAGCGGTAGGTCCAGAAGTAGGTCCAGCAGTAGGTCCAGCAGTAGGTCCAGCCGTAGGTCCAGCCGTGGGTCCAGCAGTAGGTCCAGCAGTAGGTCCAGAGGTAGGTCCAGAGGTAGGTCCAGAGGTAGGTCCAGAGGTAGGTCCAGAGGTAGGTCCAGAGGTAGGTCCAGAGGTAGGTCCAGAGGTAGGTCCAGAGGTAGGTCCAGAGGTAGGTCCAGAGGTAGGTCCAGCGGTAGGTCCAGCGGTAGGTCCAGCGGTAGGTCCAGCGGTAGGTCCAGAGGTAGGTCCAGAGGTAGGTCCAGAAGTAGGTCCAGAGGTAGGTCCAGCAGTGGGTCCAGAGGTAGGTCCAGCGGTAGGTCCAGAGGTAGGTCCAGAGGTAGGTCCAGAGGTAGGTCCAGAGGTAGGTCCAGAGGTAGGTCCAGAGGTAGGTCCAGCAGTAGGTCCAGCGGTAGGTCCAGCGGTAGGTCCAGCGGTAGGTCCAGCGGTAGGTCCAGCGGTAGGTCCAGCGGTAGGTCCAGCGGTAGGTCCAGAGGTAGGTCCAGAGGTAGGTCCAGAAGTAGGTCCAGAGGTAGGTCCGGAGGTAGGTCCAGAGGTAGGTCCAGCGGTAGGTCCAGAGGTAGGTCCGGAACTAGGCCCAGCAGTAGGTCCGCTAGTGGGTCCAGCAGAGGGTCCAGCAGAGGGTCCAGCAGAGGGTCCAGCAGAAGGTCCAGCAGAAGGTCCAGCCGAAGGTCCAGCCGAAGGTCCAGCCGAAGGTCCAGCCGAAGGTCCAGCCGAAGGTCCAGCCGAAGGTCCAGCCGAAGGTCCGGCCGAAGGTCCAGCAGTAGGGCCTGCAGTAGGGCCGGCGGATGGGCCTGCAGTAGGTCCTGAGGTAGGTCCAGAGGTAGGTCCAGAGGTAGGTCCAGATGTAGGTCCAGCAGTAGGTCCAGCAGTAGGTCCAGATGTAGGTCCAGCAGTAGGTCCAGCAGTAGGGCCAGCGGTAGGGCCAGCGGTAGGGCCAGCGGTAGGTCCAGCGGTAGGTCCAGAGGTAGGTCCAGAGGTAGGTCCAGAGGTAGGTCCAGAGGTAGGTCCAGAGGTAGGTCCAGAGGTAGGTCCAGAGGTAGGTCCAGAGGTAGGTCCAGAGGTAGGTCCAGAGGTAGGTCCAGAGGTAGGTCCAGCAGTAGGTCCAGCAGTAGGTCCAGCAGTAGGTCCAGCAGTAGGTCCAGCAGTAGGTCCAGCAGTAGGTCCAGCAGTAGGTCCAGCAGTAGGTCCAGCAGTAGGTCCAGCGGTAGGTCCAGCGGTAGGTCCAGCAGTAGGCCCGGCAGTAGGTCCTGCAGAAGGACCAGCGGTAGGACCAGCGGTAGGTCCAGCGGTAGGTCCAGCGGTAGGTCCAGCAGTAGGTCCAGCGGTAGGTCCAGCGGTAGGTCCAGCGGTAGGTCCAGCAGTAGGTCCAGCAGTAGGTCCAGCAGTAGGTCCAGCAGTAGGTCCAGCAGTAGGTCCAGCAGAAGGTCCAGCAGAAGGTCCAGCAGAAGGTCCAGCAGTAGGTCCAGCGGAAGGTCCAGCGGAAGGTCCAGCGGAAGGTCCAGCGGAAGGTCCAGCGGAAGGTCCAGCGGAAGGTCCAGCAGAAGGTCCAGCAGAAGGTCCAGCAGAAGGTCCAGCAGAAGGTCCAGCAGTAGGTCCAGCGGTAGGTCCAGCAGTAGGTCCAGCGGTAGGTCCAGCAGTAGGTCCAGCGGTAGGTCCAGAAGTGGGGCCAGCAGTGGGGCCAGCAGTGGGGCCAGCAGTGGGGCCAGCAGTGGGGCCAGCAGTGGGGCCAGCAGTGGGTCCAGAAGTGGGTCCAGCAGTGGGTCCAGCAGTGGGTCCAGCAGTGGGTCCAGCAGTGGGTCCAGCAGTGGGTCCAGAAGTGGGTCCAGAAGTAGGTCCAGCAGTAGGTCCAGCAGTAGGTCCAGCAGTAGGTCCAGCGGATGGGCCTGAAGTAGGGCCAGAGGTAGGGCCAGAGGATGGGCCTGAGGTAGGGCCAGAAGTAGGTCCAGAAGTAGGTCCAGAAGTAGGTCCAGAAGTAGGTCCAGCAGTAGGTCCGGCAGTAGGTCCGGCAGTAGGTCCAGCAGTAGGTCCAGCGGTAGGTCCAGCGGTAGGTCCTGCACTAGGTCCAGCGGTAGGTCCAGCAGTAGGTCCAGCAGTAGGTCCAGCGGTAGGTCCAGCGGTAGGTCCAGCAGTAGGCCCAGCAGTAGGTCCAGCGGTAGGTCCAGCGGTAGGTCCAGCGGATGGGCCTGCAGAAGGTCCAGCAGAAGGTCCAGCAGAAGGTCCAGCAGAAGGTCCAGCAGAAGGTCCAGCAGAAGGTCCAGCGGAAGGTCCAGCGGATGGGCCAGCGGATGGTCCAGCGGATGGTCCAGCAGAAGGTCCAGCGGATGGTCCAGCGGATGGTCCAGCAGAAGGTCCAGCGGTAGGTCCAGCGGTAGGTCCAGCGGTAGGTCCAGCGGTAGGTCCAGAAGTAGGTCCAGAAGTAGGTCCAGAAGTAGGTCCAGAAGTAGGTCCAGCGGTAGGTCCAGAAGTAGGTCCAGAAGTAGGTCCAGAAGTAGGTCCAGAAGTAGGTCCAGAAGTAGGTCCAGCAGTAGGTCCGGCAGTAGGTCCGGCAGTAGGTCCAGCAGTAGGTCCAGCGGTAGGTCCAGCGGTAGGTCCTGCACTAGGTCCAGCGGTAGGTCCAGCAGTAGGTCCGGCGGAAGGACCGGTAGTGGGTCCAGCGGTTGGGCCAGCGGTTGGGCCAGCGGTTGGGCCTGCGGTTGGGCCTGCGGTTGGGCCAGCGGTTGGGCCTGCGGAAGGTCCGGCAGTTGGGCCAGCCGAAGGGCCAGCTGTAGGACCAGCAGAAGGTCCAGCAGTAGGTCCAGCAGTAGGTCCAGCAGTAGGTCCAGCAGTAGGTCCAGCAGTAGGTCCAGCAGTAGGTCCAGCAGTAGGTCCAGCAGAAGGTCCAGCAGAAGGTCCAGCAGAAGGTCCAGCAGATGGTCCAGCAGATGGACCAGCGGAGGGTCCAGTGGATGGTCCAGTGGATGGTCCAGTGGATGGTCCAGTGGATGGTCCAGTGGAGGGTCCAGCGGAGGGTCCAGCGGAGGGTCCAGCGGAGGGTCCAGCGGAGGGTCCAGCGGAGGGTCCAGCGGAGGGTCCAGCGGAGGGTCCAGCGGAGGGTCCAGCGGAGGGTCCAGCGGAGGGTCCAGCGGAGGGTCCAGCGGAGGGTCCAGCGGAGGGTCCAGCGGTAGGTCCAGCGGTAGGTCCAGCGGTGGGTCCAGCGGTGGGTCCAGCGGTAGGTCCAGCGGTAGGTCCAGCGGTAGGTCCAGCAGTGGGTCCAGCAGTAGGTCCAGCAGTGGGTCCAGCAGTAGGTCCAGCAGTGGGTCCAGCAGTAGGTCCAGCGGTGGGTCCAGCAGTGGGTCCAGCAGTGGGTCCAGCAGTAGGTCCAGCAGTGGGTCCAGCAGTAGGTCCAGCAGTAGGTCCAGCAGTAGGTCCAGTAGTAGGTCCAGCTGTAGGTCCAGCAGTAGGTCCAGCAGTAGGTCCAGCGGTAGGTCCAGCGGTAGGTCCAGCAGTAGGTCCAGCGGTAGGTCCAGCGGTAGGTCCAGCAGTAGGTCCAGCAGTAGGTCCAGCGGTAGGTCCAGCAGTAGGTCCAGCAGTAGGTCCAGCAGTAGGTCCTGCACTAGGTCCTGCACTAGGTCCTGCGGTTGGTGCTGCGGTAGTGCAGCACGGTATGTTGACTTCATAAACAGCGTGTCCGTCTGTTTTTGGCCAGCCTGGGCAATTGTAGACATTCCCGTTGTTTACTTCACCGTTGAAAGAACCATCGTGCACAGCGACGTATACAGTGGCGTGACCGTCAAAACACTGTGCTGTGTATGGGCCAAGTTCTTTTTCATATGATACTGCGTCGTGCTTGGTTTCTTCTACACATTCCATCTCTGTCTTCCCTTCGGGAATCATGATGGGGTTGATCCAACTGAGCGTATCTTTATTCTTCCATAGCTGCACGATTTCGAAAGTTACTGTGTTGCTGTCACTGGAAACAATTTCGATGGCTCCTTCTGGGAATTCAATAGCGTCATCCTCGACAACCGTGTACGTGCACTCGGCAGTTGGTTGTGCACTAAGGGTGGGTCCTGCGGTAGGGCTAGCAGAAGGGCCTGCAGAAGGTCCAGCAGAAGGTCCAGCAGAAGGTCCAGCAGAAGGTCCAGCAGAAGGTCCAGCAGAAGGTCCAGCAGAAGGTCCAGCAGAAGGTCCAGCAGAAGGTCCAGCAGTGGGTCCAGCAGTGGGTCCAGCAGTGGGTCCAGCAGTGGGTCCAGCAGTGGGTCCAGCAGTGGGTCCAGCAGTGGGTCCAGCAGTGGGTCCAGCAGTAGGTCCAGCAGTAGGTCCAGCAGTAGGTCCAGCAGTAGGTCCAGCAGTAGGTCCAGCAGTAGGTCCAGCAGTAGGTCCAGCAGTAGGTCCAGCAGTAGGTCCAGCAGTAGGTCCAGCAGTAGGTCCAGCAGTAGGTCCAGCAGTAGGTCCAGCAGTAGGTCCAGCGGTAGGTCCAGCGGTAGATCCGACAGTGGGTCCAGCAGAAGGTCCAGCAGAAGGTCCAGCAGAAGGTCCAGCAGTAGGTCCAGCAGTAGGTCCAGCAGTAGGTCCAGCAGTAGGTCCAGCGGTAGGTCCAGCAGTAGGTCCAGCAGTGGGTCCAGCAGTGGGTCTAGCAGTAGGTCCAGCAGTAGGTCCAGCAGTGGGTCCAGCAGAAGGTCCAGCGGTAGGTCCCGCAGAAGGGCTGGCGGTAGGGCTGGCGGTAGGGCTGGCGGTAGGGCTGGCGGTAGGGCTGGCGGTAGGGCTGGCAGTAGGCCCAACAGTTGGAGACTTGGTTGGTGCCATAGTTGGATCGGGCTCTACGGCGCAACAAGGAACATCCAAGGCGTACACCGCCACTCCTTCTGGTTTAGGCCATCCATCACAATCGTAGACATCTTCGTTGGCCACTCCCATCTGCGTGAAAGTACCGTCGTGGACCGCAATAACAATGCTTGCGACGCCATCGGTACATTGGGCACTGAAAGGACCAGTGAAGCTCTTGTAGCTTACTTCGTTAACCTTGTCAGAACCTTCGCAATTGAGGCCGCTCGTGGATCCATCAGTTGGAGTGTAGATGGGGGCGATCCAGCTGATGCTTCCACTGGACTTCCAGAGTTGATTAATCTTGAAGGTCACAACGTCTTCATCAGAGGACACAACTTCCAACGCTCCGTCGGGGAATGCAACAAGGCTCTCATCTTCCGTGACAGTGTAGTCGCAATTGGCAGATGTTGTGGGGGTGCCACACGCAATAGGGCCAACGTAGTAGCTTCCGTGAACCTGTTGGTTTGTGTTCTCACTCACGAACTCACGGGAATAGACAATACCATCGGTAAAGTCATTGCCGCTGGGCAAGGTTACCTTGGACCAAGGAGCAATGACAGAAGGTCCCCACTTCTTCCCAGTGGTGCAAGTCTCCAAGATAATGTCTTCGTCTGTGTTGAAGAAAATCAAAGTCCTGGAGTTGTCTTCACCTGAGACGTCACCAATGAAGTCACATTGGTTGACCGAGCCTCCAGACGTGACAACAAAGACACTGAACTCTCCGGAGGTCGAGTTGACAACGTTCTGGGTCAACCATTCGAGTTGAGCCCAGTCAATGCCGGCGGCAGCAAGGGGATCGGCAGATTCCTCAATGGTACAGTCACTGCACTGAAGCCAGGTTCCCTCCCAGTAGTTGTCCTTGATGTTCAATCCATCGAAAGATTGGTAGTAGGAAACCTTCTCGGAAGTGGAGAGGCCGCTGGTACTGTTGTAGTACACACTGACTTGGTTGCCAATGTTGGCGTACAACTCACCACCGACAACAAATCCAGTGTACCAGTTCTTGGCAGCAACGTTCGCATTTCCAGAAGTAATGAAAGTGTACTTGCGCATATAGTCGGGAAGCACACAAGTGTAGTCGCCGGAAGCGGTGGGGCTAGCAACGGGAGACACGGGGGCGTCGGTGGGAGAAGCCACAGGGGACACAGGGGCATCCGTAGGAACAGCCACAGGCGACACGGGAGCATCCGTGGGGGTGGTACCATCAGTGCAGCAAGGAACCTCCAAGGTGTACACAGCAACACCCTCAGGATGTGGCCAACCATCACAGTTGTACGTGTCTTCGGTGGACACGCCCATCTGGGTGAAAGTTCCATCGTGGACAGCGATAACGACGCTGGCAACACCACTCGAGCACACGGCTGTGAAAGGACCAGTGCTATCCAGGTAAGCTACTTCATCCTCCTTATCAGATCCCTCACATGTGAGACCGCTTCCACCCACAGGCGTGTAGATGGGGGCAATCCAACTGATGCCACCGCTGGACTTCCAGAGTTGGTTGATCTCGAAGGAAACCGTGCTTCCGTCGGTGGAAACTACTCCCAATGCACCAGAGGGGAATCCAACGATGCTGTTTTCCTCGATGACAGTATAATCGCAGTTTCCGGAGGTAGGCGTAGAAACGGGGCTAGCAACGGGAGCATCGGTAGGAGAAGCCACAGGCGACACAGGGGCATCGGTGGGAGAAGCCACAGGCGACACAGGGGCATCCGTGGGAGAAGCCACAGGCGACACAGGGGCATCCGTAGGAGAAGCCACAGGCGAAACAGGAGCATCCGTAGGAGCGGCAATTGGAGAAGTAGGAGTAGAACCGTCGGTGCAGCAAGGAACCTCAAGTTCATAGACAGCTACACCTTCGGGCTTAGGCCAACCATCGCAACCGTAAACATTTTCGCTGGCAACTCCAGCTTGGGTGAACTGTCCATCATGAACAGCCACTACAATGCTGGCAACACCACCGGAGCACTGGGCAGTGAAGGGACCAACAGCTTCCTCGTACTTGACTTCATCCTCCTTGTCAGAACCTACACAGGTGGCACTGGTTCCTCCGACTTGGGTGTAGATGGGGGCAATCCAACTGATACTGTCAGACGTCTTCCAAAGTTGACTTATGTAGAAGGAAAGAGTGTCTCCGTCAGTAGAAACAACCTGGAAGGCTCCAGAGGGGAAGGCAATACTGTCATCGGTAGTGACCGAGTAGTCGCAGTTTCCTGAGGTAGGAGCAGCCACGGGGCTAGCCACAGGACTGGCCTCGGGGGAAGAAACAGGAGACTTGGTGGGTGCGGTGGTAGGAGTGGCGGTAGGCGAGGCATCAGTAGGAGCGGCGGTGGGAGGGATAGGAGCAAGAGTCCTATCACCAACACCTCCGCAACACTGAAGAGTCAACTCGTAAATGGCCACACCCTCGGGCTTGGGCCATCCAGGGCATTTGTAGTCATTGTCATTGGCAACTCCCAACTGGGTGAAACTTCCATCATGGACAGCGAGCGTGACAGTGGCAGTGCCATCGGTACAGGCGGCAGTGTAAGGACCGGCAATATCATCAGGGTCCACCTTTTCGGCCTTTCCATTGTTGGTACAGGTGGCCGAGGTCTCACCGTCGTGGATGTAGATGGCATTGATCCAACTGATGCTATCAGGGTCCTTCCAAGACTGGATGATGTTGAAGGTGACAGTGTCTCCATCAGAGGAGACAAGGTCAAGAGCTTCTTCAGGGAAAGGCACCTTGGCTTCTTCGGCATCAATGTGGTATCCACAAGGTCCGTCCAAACTGTGGTGAATAATGTTGGAGGCGACACAGGCGTTGTCCTCCACCTTACAGGCGGTAGTGTCGGGACAGTCAGTGGCACTAAAGGCTGGACAATAGACGATGGGGTGTTCGCAAGAACTCCAGTACTCGTTTCCGTACTTGCACACCAACACTCCACAACAGTCCGTGTCACTGGAACAAGACCCAGCGTAACGCTCCAAGCAGTTGGGGTCGTTCTCAGCTCCTTCGTTCTCCAACCAGATCAAACCGTTCCCGGCAGCACCAGTTCCCCAGCACTTTTCCTCACAGTTCTCAGCACTTTCGTTACAGAAGGTGTCCGACACGTCACAAGACTTTTGCTTGTGAGAGCAACACCCGGCGTCCACCAAGGCCACCAAAGGGGCCAAGGCCAGGACCAAAAGGGCTGGAGTTAGCTTCATGCTTTTCTTCTTCTTCGTTCACTCGTAAATCGAGATGTACTCAACAAACAAAAAAACGTTTTGTGGCGACCGTGTTCGCAATCGCAAATCTTGTTTTCAGGACACAAAGAAAAGGATCCACGCCTTCTTGGAAGCAAATTGGGAGTGTTGCAATCTTGCGCTGGTCTTCCAGAATCGTGAACCTTTTCACTTTCACGATCTTTTAATTAACTTGCATCACTCTTTCAGCTTTTCCTCTATCTCTTTCTGATATTGTGAATAGAACACCATCTGATGACCCGCAATCCATACCCGCTTTTCATAAATCTTTCCCGACTGGTTCACCCTCAAACGCACCAAAACAATATGCCTAGATAAACTTCTTTGTGACTACGGATTCTTGCTGAATAATATCGAAGGACGGGACTTTTTATAGGGAGTGGTGGCAATATTTACGCTTCGGTGCACTAGGATACGACAAAACTGGATTGAATTATTGAGCATTTTGCGGATTATACAAAAGCCGATCGACAAACTCAGAAAAGGACTACGTCGTTAAATTAGGACTATTAAATGCTGGAAGGGACATTAACTCAAAGGATAAACTCCAAATCACCCAATGCGAGCACTTCCTGTTATTTACGAATGAGGGCAAGATCCTTTTTGGGATCAAAACGGCTTCGCGGGCATTGGACATCACTTGAAACGCGAGCCCAAACCCCATTTTTGGTGGTGTGCATGCAGGAATGGAGTGTTTCAATTCAGGGGAATTCTCCCCTTTAATATCCCCTACCCCTTTAAAATATTCTCCCCCTCTTCATTCGTGGATGAGTGCCGATTGTCGAAACAACGTTGTGCCTTTGTCCTTACTTTTTCTTGGCTATTCTTTGGATTCATATACCAAGCATTGTCACTTGTACAACTGTATGAAAGTGCTTGATCTACTGGAACCTTCCTTGTATGAGATTTTGTGGATGTTGCTCCATCAAGCAGCACAGAAGCACGAAGCACAAGCACACGAACAAGCAGCAGCAAGCAGGAGCAAGGACGAGCAACAAGAGAAGAACAACAACAAGAGGAAGAAGAAGAATCATCATAATGGTGATGAAGAACATGATGAGGAACAAGAACAACACACCAAGAACCAAGAAGAAGAACTGGAGGAAGTGTCAGAATCCAGTGAGTCTGTAGTAGCTCCAGGAGTGATTTCAAGAAGGACTACTAGTAATACTGTAGTAGTAGTGGCTGTAGGCTGTAAATGTAGTAGTAGGAAGAAATGCTGGCTTGAGCCACTGGTTCTTCGCTCTTCCTTCTTCTGATGATGGTTCACCACCAGCTGGGGCATGCACTACGATGTCTGAAGTAGTAGTTTTCTGCATTCCAAGAATAGCTTAGTATGAGACTGAACCGCTCCAAGAGCACTACATTCTTGTCAAGTCTCTTTCTTCCTTGTTCTTCTTGCTACGAACATGACAACCTTCAACAATGAACCGGTAGTACAGTAGTAGTAAGAAAGTAGTACCAGGCAGTAGTATGGAGCTTGCTGCCTGCAAGCCATTCCCCTTCAAGGAAGAGGTATACTGCAATCTGCATGTTGACAGAGGAGTTACTTCCCCCAAAGAAGATTTGATGATTATCACCAAAGAGGAGGATATCAAAGTGATTCTTCTTCCCAACTCTACACCTGTGACAAGGTATACTAATGTGTAGTAGTGGTTTCTTCTTTCGTCCCAGAGTTCTGGATACTACTGGCTGTGAGAAAATAGAAAGATCAAATATGCAAGCCCCGGGCTCCGGGCTTCCCCGAGAAGGTATCCTCAATGAAAGGTAACCTTGAGAATCTTAAGTGTATGAGAACACTTGAATAGCCAAAACTTTAAGTCATCCTGAGAGTACAGTCCAGCCAAGTCCTCTGCATCAACAAAGAAGTCCTGGATGTTGAAATTTTTGGTGGCACCAGCAGATTGCAAGAACTCTAACCCTACATCCATTGTGCCATTCAGATATTGTCTGTTAGAGTCAAGGCTTGCTGATGGGACTGGTGCTTGGTTTCATGAACCCATCTGGAAACTGCTTGCACTCTTTGAAAGCCCACCACCACAAGATCATCTTACTCAACATCGCTGAGGACTGAGAGGATGCCTACAATTACACCAAGCCAATCCTTGAAAGGGAAAATGGGCGTCTCAACTTTCATGCGTTGGTGACGCAATATGAGAACAAGGCAACAAACAGTATACTCGTTGATGTAGGTAGTGGCACTCATAGACTCATCCGTGACAAGTGTTTCCAATCGCTTCTGATACCAGCGAGTGGTCAATGATTGCCCTGGTTGCTTCCTTCTCGCCCATACCACTCTCGAAGTTTATGCCCAAGAGCATAACCATCGGTTTTTGGGCACTGGTGCGAGAGTATGGCGATGAGCAGTTCCGTGTTTCAAAGCTCGAACTTGCAAATTACTAAAAAATTCTTTGTTTCATTCTGCAGTTACAGAATTCGAAATTCGACAAATCAGGTTTTTCATGATTGCTCAAGAATTGGGAGTAGACCGTTTGACCAATGGTAGCCTGGAAACCAATTTCCCAGGTTTCCCACTCAATCGCATCCCCACTGAATGCCAGATCAAGTGGGTTCTTGACACTGATCTTCAAACCACAGTTCTCCTCCTTGGGTCAGGTTTTTCATCGCTCAAGAATTGGGAGTAGACCGCTTGACCAATGGTAGCCTGGAAACCAATTTCCCAGGTTTCCCACTCAATCGCATCCCCACTGAATGCCAGATCAAGGAGTGGGTTGACACTGATCTTCAAACCACCATGGCTCTCCTCCTTGGATGAAGAAATGAGACGCTCTCCTTGCCCATCATCATCTTCAGAGCTGACCACCTTCGCTTGACTTGCAATCAAATCCTCCATGAGCAAATCGTTTCGGAACAGATTGCCCTGTTGGAGATACTTGACCAAGAAAAGGTATACGTTATGCCTTGTCACAGGTGTAGAGTTAGGGAGAATTACCTTGATATCCTCCTGGGTGAGAATCATCAAATCCTCAGGAGAGGTAACTCCATCATGCAGATTATGATACTCCTCTTCCTTGAAGGCAAATGGGATGCTGGCAGCAAGCTCTGTTCTGCCTGGTACCGGTTCGTCATTAATGGTCATGTTCTTCGTAGTAACAAAAGAGAGTAGACAATGTAGCACTAGGAAATAACTCTGCTGTGCTCTTCATGGAGCAACTCAGAAAACTACTTCAGACGTAGTGGCCTACTAAAAGTGCATGCCCCGGCTGAACCAGCAAATGGCTCAGCAGCCTGTATTTCCTACATTTACACTACATTAGTCCTAGAAATCACTGGAGCTACAGATTGACGTCAAGTCCGTCACTAGCTATCCCCTGAACTCCATCTCTGGATTCTGACACAGCAGACGATGGTCAATCAAGCAAAGAATATGTTGAAAACGTTGAAATATACACCAATATTGAATGTGCTTATATGTTTGAAAAGTTCAGCGCAAAGCTTCAGGCATGCTACAATGACTTGGAGAGATGTGGTTGCCCAGAAAACAACAGAAATATCATCGATGATATGTGGGATTGTATTCAGTTGCCTGGGTTGAAGGGATTTGTTGCTCCTGCGTTGAAGGTTGACCATGATCAGCGTACTCCCTGAGGAGACTACAAATTGATTTTGCAGGACTCGGCCTCATTGTCACAAGCTGTGAATGCGAACCAGTATGATGTAACAGCAAATATTTCTGGTGTGCAGAACTTTGACATGGAAAAGAAGTATACCTTGCTGGATGGGCCGTGCCCTCCTGCCAAGGGTATTAGAGCTTCTGATGGGAAGATCTACTATATTGGTAACCACACCTCCTCTCAAAAGTGGAATTCTGATTTAGTGAAGTCTCGCCATGTTGAGATTTGTACTGCCCATGGCACTCAGCGTGAACCAGGTGAAGAAGGTGGTGGTGGGAAACCTCGTCATGACCCCACCTACAAAAGATACTCTCACATGAATGAAGAACGTCACAAGAAGAAGATCGCCAAGTTGTAGGCTAGTGGCAGTGAGTTGTATCAGATTGTCACTACGAACAGGAGGAAACGGGAATGCTTCCATTGCATCTTCCTTGACCACCCCAACTACAACTACAGATTACTCCAAGTCTCAGTATAGGAGTGGCAGCGCCTTCGGCGGTTGCAAGGAAATGATGAAGGGCAAGAAGGGCCAAAACGATGATGGTGGCTCTGAAGGTTGACATGAGACGGTGCAGTCAAAGAGATCGATGGCTGGTTGTGAAAGGTCCATGGTGGTGTTCCCATTGGGAGAGCCCCCCCATCACTTCTTCCATGGAGAGGAACAACCCAAGCCGGTACTAGTGAGCACGGAACCTGCACAAGAAGAAGAGTCCATGAAAGTGTCAGATGGCAGTTTCACATCGATGGCGTCAGTTAACTGGGGCTTCCCCTCCAAATGCTTTTGGAGGTAATATACCTCCTTCTTGTAGCAACAAAAGTTAGAATGCACAGAGACATTTTCAAGTGTGGTTGACAACTCTTGTCGTGTCCAATTGCTCGTCCACTAGGTTTTCATCATCTGTAAAATGCAAGGTGTTAACATAGGAAGCAAGCTGTTCATCCAGCTCAGTCACATCAGAGCAAAAAATACGTGAAACCTCTGTTCAGAACTCCTAGTCGAAAGCCCCATTGCCGACATCCAAGGCTTGTCCGGAAGCAGGGTCTCCTAGAGTCACCGCCTTTGGAGCCATGTCATTGAAAAACAAAACGTTAATGCTGAGACGAAAGGAATACTAGGGTTCCTTGGGTGGCTTGGTACTGTCTTGCTTCTTGTATTCAGCATTTGCATCCTTGTTTTTGTGGACGTAGTACAGCTTTGAGAGCACTACCTTTTTTGTTGCATTCCTGCAACCACCAACCTGAAGCTTGCTACAAATCATTCTCAAATTGTGAGAACAAAGAGACATGGCAGGACGCTGGAGTACCATGGATACCTTGTGGGACTCATAGTCGTACCTGAGGTCATCAAACATGATGGCGTTCAAAACTTCAGGCTTCATGGGTCCTGTGTTTCCAGCAGTGGCAGCTGTACTAGTGGTAGTCGCATTTGGGGCAGCAATGGTAGCTTCAAGTTTTCAGGGATCCCTTTGGTGTCTCTGGGGGTGTTCGGAGCAGAGGATTCCTGTACATCATCATCCTATTTGTCCTCCTTCTGCTTGTCCTCCTCTTGCATTGGAACAAGCTAGAGGACACTCAATCATCGTCTTCTGTGGTTGTACTGGTGGTGCTGGCTGACTGTTCTTCGAAAGCAAAGGATGATTGGTGGTGGCGGGATGGTTGGTGCCGTTGCCACCATGGCGATGGTTTTTGTTGTTGGTTGGTTGTTGGTTGATGCTGCGTTGGAGGATTCAAGCAGAATGAAACATAGGAAACATCAATTTGTGATTTGTGAGTGCGCTGGAATTTAGGACTTTAGTAGTCTATCACACCATAATGTTCCAAAAAGTCTACAATGTTGTTGGCTGCACCAGCTACTACAAGAAAACGTTTTGCATCTGGGGCATGTGTGTGCTCATCCAAGGTGCTCCGCTGTGCCCTGCTCACACTGAAAATGGAATGACAGATGGAAAACCCAGTCCCATCTGCACTTCTTGCGCTTGTTGTTGTTAAGAATGGCCCCAAGAACTTGTTCTTGTATTCTTGAGCTCTGCTGCGGCTGCAGCAATCTCATTTGGGTTTCATGGTTACTTCCTGCTTTTATGCTTTGGGCTCTCCTCTCCATTCCTCTCCTCTCCTTCTTCCTTCTTCTTCACTGTCCTCTTTTGTTGTTTCCAGCCAGCTTCATACTGGTTTTGCTTGGCTGTACCCAAAATGGATGAGGTGAATTGTCCTCTTTGAACCACTTCTGTCTGTCTGTTGTCTGTCTCTCTCTCTCGAATGGTACCAGAATCCCTAGATGCTCTCAGCGGGCCATGGAGTCCAGTGGTACTCCCCCATCAGCGGTGCCGAGGTTCATTTTGTTGGTTTTGCTTTTGTCGACGACACCGACCTTGCTCAGGCCCCTCCACTAGGTGATCCTGAGGCAAGTCCTGCGGACACCATGAACGCCATGCGGGCGGCACTTCAGGATTGGGAAGGCCTTATCCACACTACGGGTGGAAAGCTTAACGTTCAGAAGTGCAGCTGGGAGTTGGTAGGATACGATTGGAACCCCCAAGGGGAATGGTCAGTACTGCCAAGCCTTGAGACCCCAGGGGACATTCAGTTGCTCAATTTTGAACGGGACATGGTTACTATTCCCCGCCAAGACCCCCAGGAATCCTACCTGACACTTGGTGTGCCTCTTAGCCTGACTGGCCAGGACGAAGCGGGCTTCCTCCGGTTATTAAACAAAGCCCAGCAATGGGCGGGAAGCATTCGTCGAAGCCACCTCTGTCCCGAAGAGGCCACTGATGCCTTGTGCATGGGGATTCTGAAGACGATCAAATATGCCCTCCCATGCCTACTCCTCCAATCTAAGCAACTACTCCAGCTGAACCGGACTCTTCTGTACGCGGGGTTACCAAAAATGGGCCTGGTCCATACATTCAGTCGCCCAGTCCTACACGCACCCCCTGAGTGCCTTGGCTTGGATATCCTGGACATGACCCTCATGGCAACCATACACCATGTGACTACTCTCCACCGCCACGCCTTTGTCTCCGATGCAAGCATCTCCGGGCAGCTTTTGCGAGCTTCTTACGAAGCCTTGTGGATTGAACTCGGGATGTCTGGATCGATATGGGAGATCGATGTAGAGGCGATTTCTCTCTTGTGTTCGGACTGCTGGTTGAAATCTGGTGTCCTTTTGGCAATGCGTCAACTTCATGTACGTTTTTTGGGATCCATCCTCGACCAATCCGACACTCTTGGCTGGCGGACCCTCGATTGCTACTTGATGGATCGCTTTTGGCAGGATGGGGCCCGGCGTGGCCAACTGCTCCTCTCCCTCAATCGCTGCCGTCTTTGGTCCAAAGCTCTTACTCTGGCCAATCTCTCGGATGGCAGGGGTACTCAACTCCATCGCAATTGGCATCTCCAAGAACAACCTCAGGCTTTGTGGCCATCTAGGTACATCTTCCCCGTTCAAGCTCGAGACTCAACTACAGTGTGGCAAACTTGGTGCGCCACGATTCGACGTTGCTTCACGATGGGTCGCACTTCCAACAGTCTCACTCAGCCATTGGGCCCGTTTTCGACCCCGTTCCCCTTGAAATGGCCAGCCTTCATGTCTCCTGACCAATGCATCTTGTACTATGCCCAGCCCCACTCCAATTTTTGGGTTCGCGCTCGAAATCAACGCTCTTTGTGGCCCCAGGATCACTTTCCCTCACTAGCACCAATCCCATATTCTGAGTTGCCCCCGGGGGTGCTGGTACCATGTCTGGCTGTATGCCAAGCTGGAAGATGGGACTTCACTGGAGGCTTTGATATTGTTCCTGCACCTCCACCATCCAGATCATTTCCCCTCTGGAGCCATTGGGCGATTGCTCATCTTCATGGGTGGCACAATGAAAACGTCCATGTGATGCTCCAAGCCATATGCTCTGGCAACGCAGTGGCAGTGTCAGACAGGTCGCTCAAACTCGGCCGCAGGACATCCGCCTTTGGACTGTACATTTCCTTGGTATCTCTGGAACCCCTCATGGTGGGCTACAAAGAGGTCTCGATGGTCGGCGCCAACCCAAGTTCTTACAGGAGCGAATTGGGAGGTATCATTGGTATCCTCACCCTTCTTTTGAGGATTCATGCTCACTTTCCCATTCCCCCTTCCGGCTCTATGATGGTGTATTGTGACAATCTCAGCGTGGGCAACCAACTGGATCGGCTACGACAGGACTTTACACAGCTTCCCCTGGGCTGGGACTTGGATCTCCTCTGGATGTTGCGATGTATCCTCCAACTCCTACCCTGCCAGATTGCATTCCAACACGTATGTGCGCACCAATCGTACCATCGCCTGTGGGAGGAGTTGACGCCAATGGAACGGGCTAATGAACTTATGGATTGCCTGCTGGCCAAAGACTGGTGGCGCCGGGTCTCCTCCAGCACCCCACCCCAGCGGGATCCTTGCAGCCCGGGCATTGTGTTTGTCCATCAGCAACCTATCCTTTCACTCAACCATACCCATCTCCATTGAGTTCTAAGCAAGCAACAGCTCCTGGACCATTGGGCCCACTCGAGTAAATACTCGGCTGGGACCTGGCAACTGTGGAATTGGGATGCTATTGGGGCAGCTTCACGCCTGATCTCTCACTCTAAATTCCGGGGCCTTTGCAAACTGCCTTCTCGCCAAGCAGCCACTGGATGCAACATGCGCCGATGCAAGGAGTGGGATCATTCCCGTTGCCCTAGGTGCCAGACCCTAGAGGAAGACTCTACTCATGTTTTGGAATGCCCTATGGTCCGGCCCCAACTGGACACTGAGCTCCAAACCTTCCGCGCCAGTCTCCAACGACACTCTACTCCTGACGTACAGTCCTTCGGGACCAGGTCAACTCCAGGCCCCTGGGACCTCTGGACCCGCCATGGTCTCCCATTCACATCCATTCAGCTATACAACGACGGTATCTCTAGCGGTTACCCAGATATTTTCTGGGGACGCTTTCCTACCTCATGGACAGAGTTCTTCTCGGCTCAACAGCCTACCCTCAACCCAGCCTCCTGGTCTTCTCGGCTGGTACTTGGTCTCTGGAACATCTCTTGGGTTATGTGGCAAGAAGATCGCAACGATTGCCTCCATGATCAGCCTCTCCCCCTGCCACTATCACCAACATACACCGCGACCTTCAACTCCTATTCTCACGCGGGCCTACTGCGGTTCATCCACTGGATCGGGGCCTCTTTTCGGTCCCTCCTCTTCCCACCCTTTTAACCAAATCCCCTTCCGAGTTACAGCAATGGACGGAAATGACACGCCTTGCCATTCACACATTCTCTCAGGAGATGTAGGTGTTGGTCACCCTTTTCTTATACTATGTCCCTCGGCAATTCTTATCTCTACTTCCGTTTCTTTGGGCGTCCCAGCCCACATCTCCTCCTTCCCCCCTCCTCAGTTCGGCGGCGCCCAACTGGGGCTCCCCTCGACTCCAGAGACATACCCACACACACACACCTTAATCTCCCAGTTCCCCCTTGGTTGGCTGTCTGAGCCCCCTCCGTTCCTACCCATCCTACCCTAATGGGACTTCAGGCACCATTTTGGGGGAGAGAAGCACCCGAAGAGTAGACAGCCAGCGTTGGAATCTTTACATTTTCGATATTATTTGTGCACATCAAATGACACTGTCTTTGGTACAGGGTCTTGTCGGTTTGCAGTCACTGGGACCCAAAGAATGGCTTCCCCAGTGAAGGGCATGATGACGTTAAAGTCTATTGACATTTCCCCTTGGGATAGTTCCGTCTAAAGGAAATAATCAGTGAGTTAGTTAGTTAGTGCTGTACTAGTTGTAGTTGGCCTTGTCTGGAACATTTCATGTGGCAAGACCACAACAACTGTCTTCACAATCAACCCCTTCCCCTGGTGATGCGGTTCAACATAAACAGCACCATGATGTCTGAACAATTTCTGCTCAGGGTCCCACTTCAGTACATCCCCCTGACAGAGGACTCTTTGCACTCCCCCTCCTTGCCTTCTCTTTTGTTTAAACCACCCTCTGAACTTCAGCAGCAATGGACAGAAATGACATGCTCGTCACCACGTAGACACCTTTTTGATGGTGGAATCAAAGTACTAGGCGATACCCTCTGCCCTGCATTCTTGTTCGCCGCCATGATGGATGGGCTCTTCTATGCCATCATCTCCACCCTCATTGCTTCATCTCGCACCCCTTTTCCCCAACCTTCTTGTTGTGAGCACCACCTTTCTAACCTCTGTTTGACCCTCCCTATACTGTCCCCCTACCCCCTATTGTTCCCTCCCCAGAGAGGACAACACTATCATGCTGTCTGTATCATTTCCCCCCTTTCCTACCTGTAGTACCCTATCCTACTATCGGGACTCCAGCCAGACTCCACCAAGGGAGAGAGAAGTGCCCGCAGAGCAGACAGCTAGTGATGGACACCAGTACCCCTTCATTTGTTCGGTACATATTATTGTGTAAGTACAAGGACAGCACTGTTATTGTTGCATACAGTGTCTCTTCAGTTTTTGTCCATTACAGCCCAAATGGGTTCCACAATGATGCAAGTGACAATGTCAAGGTCTTTTGACATTTCCCTGTAGGATGGTTCTGACTAATGGTAATAATCAAGTCAGTTAGTTAGTAGGACGAGCAGCAGAAGGGAAGGCAACAAAGTATGATTCAGGACAACTGTGTTTGAGTTGCTTCAGAATTTCTCGAAAACCTGGGATTCAGGGGGAGGGCCATGGAAGAGTTGTTTCTGGTAACTGGTAATGATCTATAATTGCCCTAGTGGCTTCGTTCTCATAGTGCCACTCCTGGAGTTTATGCCACCAAAGAGCATCATAACCATCAATCTTGGGCGATGCAAGCATTGTATCGTGGTACTGGGTTCTGCAGTACTAACAGAATTAGACAAATCAGCAGGTCTTTCTTCTTCACCACTCAGGCATTGAGAGTAGATTGTTTGACCAATGGTAGTAGCCTGGAAACCAATTTCCCAGGTTTCCCACACTCAAGAATCGCATCACCACTGAACGGATCAAGTGGGTTAACACTGATTTTCAATCCATCGTGGATCACGGTCGTCATCCTTAGTAGTAGATGAAGAATTGTTTTGCTCTCTTTTCCCATCATCGTCATCTTCAGGGCTGGCCACTTTCTGACTCACAATCAAATCCTCCATGAGCAAACAATCGTTTCAGAATGGATTGCCCTGCTGGAGAGGATACTTGGTGACCAGAAGGTAGTAGTACACACCATATTCTTGTTCTTCTTCATCGTCGTCTCATGATCCATACTATAGTAGTACAAGAACTTAGCTCTTAAACTCATAGTTTGAATATCTTATCAACTCAAAAGTTTACATCTACGTTTACAGTGCTGTTTGCACTCGACCTCAGTCTCTCCCCTCCCCTCGAAAGTCGTCTCAAGCCCTCCGAGACCCTCATATCTTCGCACCACGAACCATGAATTTGCATAGCTGGTAACGTACTAGGTTAGTCTCACTTTGGTTTCGATTGTCGACGCTGCGACATTGGCCACTTTTTGACTCGTAATAACTTCGCTGTGGTGTTGCATGAAGAAGTGGTTCCTCTGTGTTCTTTCCTCTGTTTCTGTCTATACCAGCCACACAAGTACTGTTAGTACCACTGTCAGTCGTTGCTCTTGCAGTGCGTTTTCTCTCGGAGCGTTGAACTCTGCAACAACACTTCATTTGCGTTCCACCTGGGCACGGGCATCTCCGAGGTTCCTGTCCTCCACTCTAACCTTCTTGCCTACCACTCCAAGGGCGGTCACCGTCGCCAACAACAATACCAATATAATGTTCCCATCCGTCACAGAGTTCTTGCAAAAAATCAACACCCTCCATCCCATCCAAGCTGTTGCTTTGGGAAACCCAGCTGGGGATGCCGACAGTCTTATCAGTGCCATTGCTTCTGCCTATATCGATACCGTCCTACAAGAGACTCCTACCTTGCCACTTCTTTCCATTCCATTGGTGGATTTACAAACACAACGTCCCGAAACCAAATATTTATTACAAATTGCTGGTGTCACGCAGTTGGATGTCTTGAAGGATTTGTTTCAAGAGGACCATCTCTTGGCAACTCCACTGGCAGTGACCTTGGTTGATCACAATCAATTGACCTTACCAGCACCCGTTCCTTGGAAAGTGCATGCGATCTATGATCATCACTATGACGAAGGAGCTCATTTGGACACATGCGGTTTGTTGGAGGAAGCTACGGCTACTGCGTCAACAAAAACAACAACCAATACAGATACCACTGGCACTGGCACGCCATCTCAGCGTTTTGTGGCCTTTGATGCCGATACATCGTCGGCCTTGGTCGCTTCTACTTGTACGTTGTTGGTGGAGCGATGGAGGCGCTTGGCCGAGGCTCCCATACCTCCCTCCCTTGCCATTTTGCTTTATGGGGTCATTCTCCTCGATTCCATCAATCTTCTGCCCCAAGCCGGCAAGGTCACTCCCCGTGATCAAGCAGCTGTACAGTACCTCCAAACAGAGACGCAATGGGATCTTACTAGTGCCAGTAGTCTACCGCAAGAGTTGCAATCCACGACCCATACCTTTCCTGATCCCACCAAACTCTTCGACACACTCCAAAATCAAAAGTTCCATCCCGACTTTTGGGCCGGATTGACTGCTGCACAAGCCTTGCGACTCGATTTCAAGTCTTTTTCTGCCAGCACAAGCACAACCAGTAGTACGGTGCGATCGTTTGGAGTCTCCACCGTCTTGCAGCCCATGAAGGTCTTCCTGACCAAACCGGGCATTTGGGAGGCCATGGCACAAACGTATTGTCTGCCACCGCCACCAGCAGGTGATGCACCTGTTGTCGATTTCTTTGGAATCATGTTTACTTCCATTCAAGACGGAGTTCCAGAACGTCAATTGCTCTTGGCCAGTTTGAACCAGGATCGTTTGGTGTCCTTGGTTGAGTTTTTGGAATCCAACGGTTTCTTGCAAATTCATGGCATCGATTGGCATTCGCAGGAAACTCCATCAGGAGAGCTTCATGTCGTCCAAATGGAACAAGGGAATACCAAGGCAAGTCGAAAACAAGTGGCTCCTGTATTGATGGACTATTACAAACAGCAACCCGATGCTGCTAAACTATGATAAAGATTCACTAGGTAATAGAACTCGTAGAGATGATGATCTCTCTGTTTCCCACACTATTCTCCCCAACTTCACTCCCCTCCCCATCTTCTCCAATGCGCCAACCCTCCCGGTATTTTTTGATGCCGTATTTTTGCACAACGAAAAATAGATCACTTCGCCGGCACATACCGCTTTATGACCTTCATAACTGTTTACTTTACGTGTTGGGAAATGACGAATGACGAGCATATTCCGTCAACCGGAAAGAGCCGAGAACGGAGCGATTCTTTAAATCGGAACTGTTGGTCATTTGTGGAGAACACGAAAACTACTCGGGGGATTGTGCTCGTGCTGCTGCTTAGATATTCAGTGATAGTTTTTGTTCCCCTTTTTTCGTCACGAGTACCTGTAGCGCCACTTAGCGACATCCAACCCTTCTTTTCTGATTCCATAATTCCGATGATGCGTCGTCGATCGTGTTCATTTATGGACAACAGTCGTAGGAACTAAGGTATGTCGCAACATCCCTCACGTTCTAGGGAATTCCACTCAACATTTACAAGAATGGGTAGGGTACAGGCATATAGACTGAGACACGAACCCTCCACCTAGAGCTCGCTCTTAGTTAAGAAATCTGGAATGCATCCGGTTCGAAGACCACGCGTCCGCCACAGAACACGAATCCATATGCTTCTGAGCGAGCGCTATGTTTCGAGGTTGGTGTGTGTTTTCTACTTGTCAGACCACAAACGCCGCTTCCCTTTCATCCATCCAGGTAGTGGTTGTTTTCTTCTTCTGGAGGCGGCACACTTCTTTTCTCACAAGAACAAGGACAAGAACAAACGAAGACAGATACACAAGCTATACAATGTCAGATCCATTTCCCCCATGTAACGATGTTATTTCCTCGGAAGTGAGTGAACGAACGGCTGATTTCGAACTCTACAAACGGAGAAAGCACATGATCCGGACCAGTTGGCAAGCACTCCGATTTGGTCCAACCTTGGGAGCCACGCACAAACTATTCGAAGTCATGTTGGACAAACATCCATCCTTTGAGACTCTGTTACAAAGAAGAAGTAAGGAGTGGTTGGGGCAAAAATTAATTGATGCCATTACGTATGTGGTAAATGCTCTGGATGACATGGACGCTGCCATGCCCATGTTGTACAACTTAGGGATTCGACACATTGACTACGGGGTTGGACGAGTACAGTTCGAAACTGTGACGGAATGTTTCCTACAGTCCATGAACTGCTTTCTACAGAGTCAAATGCCCAACGGAAGTGCTCAAACGTACATCCTAGAAGTCTTGGATGGTTGGGAGTGGCTGTTAACCTTTGTCACCGAGACCATGGCAGATGCAGCCGAAGACTTCATGGAGGAGCAAGAGGCTCTTCGAAGAGAGCAAGGAGGAGCAGGATCCAACAGCACAAGCAGCTTAGACGTTCCGTCATCCGAGTCGTTGATTCAGGTGCGTGATGGGGAATGAGCGCTTCATGCAGAATGATGGATGTATACAGCCTTGCCAGGGGCCATTGTCCAAAGACCCATCTTTCCCTAGAGAGTATATAGCATGCTAAATTGTATCTATACTTAATTTTGACGATTTTGCAACTCCCAACGCGAATTTCATTCTCCTTTTTCCGCGCCATGTTCATGGGGCAATCATCCGCACAACAGGAGGATGAACTACCGGTACGACAACGCCTCCATCCAAGGATGTGGTATTGATAACTAGATTCTATAGCACGTGCCATCCAACCTTGCAGCATGTCAATCAAGGTAACCACACTGGTACAACAGTAGTGCCGGTTGACAATGATTATATCAATGTGGTTGTGGTGGTGTCGCCACCAATCATCATCATCTTCATCATGATGGTCATCGCCAAATATTTTTTGTCTCTCCTCGATAGATGATGGGGCATGATGGGGCCCATGGAATCTGAGAAGATTCTCCATAGTAGTAGTCTAGGGAGTCGAAAGTTCCGGGTGTCAAGAACTCTGGCTGACACGCACGGCGCTACTACGATGATACCGTACGACCCATGACGACAGAACACAGGAAAGGATTTTCCATTTTATTCTTGTTCGTTGTTGTGGATACACGACGACCCTCTCGTCACTACATTGCACTGCATTTACAGCCACAAAACTAGATTGTCAAAATGATGTTTTCCACCAAGAATATGCTAACTTCGATTCCATTGTCAGTCCGACGACGTTGTCTTTCGACAGCCGCGGCGGCTACTGCCTCGGTGGAGACAGAAAGTATGAACTTGTTCACTGCCATCAACGATGCCATGTCTATTGCATTGAAAACCGATGATTCGGCTATTGTATTTGGCGAAGACGTTGCTTTCGGAGGAGTCTTTCGTTGTTCCCAGGGTCTTCGAGAAGTCTATGGACCAGACCGTGTCTTCAATACTCCCTTGTCTGAAAATGGCATTGCTGGACTGGCCGTAGGATATGCCAGTATGGGAGGAACGGCGATTGGAGAAATTCAATTTGCGGATTATATCTTTCCTGCCATGGATCAGATTGTCAATGAAATGGCCAAGTTTCGATACCGTAGTGGTAATCAATGGAACTGGTATGTATCATGGTTGGTTGCTTGCTTGGGGAAGTGGAAGAGAAAAGATACCATTTTGGCTCACGACTTTCTATTCTTTCCATTATTTTTTGACAGTGGAGGAGTGACATTGCGCAGTCCTTGTGGCGCTGTTGGGCATGGAGGCCACTATCATTCACAGAGTCCAGAAGCCTATTTGGCCCACACGCCCGGTATTGTGGTCGTCATGCCTCGTGGTCCCAAGGCTGCCAAGGTAAGGAGGCATGCAGCTTGTTTGAACTGTCCACATAGATTTGATGGCAGTATTATACATTCATCTTATCCGATCTCACCTCACCACTTTGTCATCCATCCTACAACATCGATACTGATACTATACAGGGACTTTTATTGAGTTCGATTCGATCCAAGGATCCCGTCGTTTTCTTGGAACCCAAAGCTTTGTACCGCGCTGCTGTCGAAGATGTCCCCGTCGATGACTATGAGTTGGAACTTGGCAAGGCCGAGGTTCTACGTACTGGCTCTGATGTCACTGTTGTTGGATGGGGTGGTCATTTGAGGGTCTTGGAGCAAGCCTGTGACATGGCCTTGGAGAAACACGGCATCAACTGTGAATTGATTGATCTGCAAACCATCCTTCCCTGGGACAAGGAGTGCATTGTGAATAGTGTTGCCAAGACCGGTAAATTGATTGTCAGTCATGAAGCTCCCGTGACGTGTGGATTTGGAGCCGAGGTTGTGGCTAGTTTGCAAAAGGATTGTTTCTTGTCATTGGAAGCTCCCATTCAACGGGTTTGTGGATACGATACGCCCTTTCCCTTGATCTTTGAAAAATACTACATTCCTGGTGCATTCAAGAACTTCCAAGCCATTGTGGAGACTATGGAGTTTGCCAATGCCTAATGGGAGATGGGAGACCTGCAGGATGTGGAGACTGCTGAGCGGACGTCTTGAAAACGCACATGTGACCATCCTCGAACAACCAGCCAAAAATTGTACACTTTAGCTAACATTTATAACAACAATCACATGCACTACCGTATTGGCATATTGCGTTGATGGAATGTTTGCATATGATGAGGTCTCAGGGATTTCTGGAAGTCTTGGTTGCCCGTGCCCACTCTATCGAGGCTGTTGGACTACGGGTAGAAGAAGATGACCCAGGTTTACAGAGCCCAAAATAAATCACAATACAAACTTAGTATGAGTACTGTACTTAGAAGTGGCAAGCCCTCCACTGTTGCAAAGTGCCGTATGTTTCCGACTGTAACGTGCATTAGTCGTGACGTGCATTCTTGTCCGCCTCATTAGTAGGTGTTTCCTCGGATTCTTCCCTCTCCCTTTTCTTGCTATCGGAGGTATACGAAGCATACATGGCAAGAACCTCTTCCTTAGTCATACTGGAATGAGGTTTTGGGGTCTCGAGCGTAAAAGCAGCCGGCCTGTAGTCGGAGAATACCTCGGATTTGATGTGCAAATCCTTCCAATCGTCCAAACCACCCACGCAAAAGTGGTAGGACACCGAGTCTGGGCCACCTCCAATGAACTTGAAGTAGAGCGAGGAACCACACTTTCCACAAAATGCTCGTTCTGCCCAATCAGAGGATTTCCAGAGCTTCAAGTTATCGTCTGGATCGGTAATGGTGGGATTTTTCCCTCCACCGACCGACATTTGGACTCCCCCGGACCAGGCACGGCAAGTGTCACAATGGCAGACACCAATTCCCCCTTCTGTGGTGAAACTATACTTGATTGAAGAGCAAGCACATTGGCCAGAAAGATAGGTCATCGTTGTTTATCTTGTGCGGAGGAGGGGGGTGGGGTGAAGAGATCTTTTTTATGTGAGAGATTTTAATGCCGTTGTCAAAACTTGCATCCGGTATCGAATCTTTCGACCGGTATTCAATTCCTGCCGACGAGAACAGACGCCACACGGATTTCAGACGCGCGTAGGACAACAGTCACGGGTCACGGTACTGCCATCATGCTACTCTAGCATGAACTTGCTAGGTAGCTAGCTTGCTAACGACCACAACAACAACCATTGATCCACCAGGAAGTCGAGTAGTATGTTGTTGTTGTAGTACCGTACCGGCAGAGAAGAGCAAAAAGGCAGGCATACCCTTCCATCTACTACTACAGTTAGCATTCATAGAAACGATGAAAATAATCCTGCAGTTTACTACTGTACAAAAAATGAAGTATGGACATTGGGTTGTTGGTTTCATCGATATGGTGTTGGAAATGCATCATGGAGCCCCTTGCATTCTTGTCATCCAGCCTGGTCTACTACTACTTTCTACACGGCGACAACACCAGCACTTCCATATTCCTTGCCTTGATAGGCATCAGCCGACGACAGTTCGACGGAAGTAGGATGCAAGGGTTCCCGTAGTTGCATCTCGACTGGTGCCTCCTCATCCGCAACATCAGCATTGGCAGCAAGAATGGCAGCCTCCTTGTCCTTGCGCACACTATCCAAATGATTTTCAAAAGCAATACCTCCCAAGGACAAGACAACCAAAAAGACTCCCAACAAGGTGATCCATCCAGGTACTTGGTGAAAGACAAGCACTTCCAAGAGATAGGACCAGAGAATGCTGCTGGAACGCATGATAGAGGCCAAACCGGCAGGTGCCTTGCGGGCCGCAAAGTTCAACAAGACATGGGCCATGCACCCAAAGACAGAGACGCCCAGGACAAAAAGCCAGGATTGCGACGTCGAAGGCCAAACAGGATCAGGACCAAAACCCATTAGAGGCAAGATGATTCCCACAGAAACACTGAACAAGACGGCAAAGGTAACCCAACTGAACATGAGTTGGGCCGTGTGGATGCCTCCTCGGCCGGCCCGACGAATCAAAATGACAGAAGCTGAACTACAGCAGGTTCCCATAATGGCGGTAATGTATCCCGACAATGGAGGTTGGTGGGCAATGGGAACATCGAGTGGGAACAAAAAGGAGGGTTGGGTAATCAACATGCAGCCAACCAAAGTGCCCAAGGCAGCCAGGATATCAAAGATCCGCACGGGCT
Source organism: Nitzschia putrida (assembly GCA_016586335.1). Lineage (NCBI taxonomy): Eukaryota > Bacillariophyta > Bacillariophyceae > Bacillariales > Bacillariaceae > Nitzschia > Nitzschia putrida. Next base: position 1,483,935 of record BLYE01000002.1, read on the forward strand.
CTCCCAAAAAGAAAGCGGCAGCCAAGACGGTAATGACAGGATTCAAACTCAATAGAGTCGTTGCATCTCCCAAGGGAAGCACACTGGTGGTATAATAATAAAACATGAAACCCAACCCTCCAGCAGCACCCCTTGCCAAAACCACATACCGATGTTCCACACCTCCATAGGGAAGACAAATCAAAGGCTTTTCGGTTTCGTGATTGTCTTTGAAATGGAACATGGAAGCAATCACAAAGACGCCTTGAAAGAGAGCTCGCAACAAAACGAGTTCCGAAGAACTCAAGCCCGTTGCATGGGCCAACTTGACAAAGGCCGCCATGACGCTATAGAAAATGGCAGACAACAATAGAAGACCAAGAGCGTAGGTTTCTGTAGAAAGGTATGGTGGTTGCCAGGTGAGTGTGGCTGTACTCGTATCGGAGCTTGATGGATTGGTTGTCGTCGTCATGATGGTGGTTGGAATCTGTTCGGTGGAGGTTGATGAGGCCCTGTAGTAGTAGCAACGTGGTTGTTTTGTGACAGAAGAAAAGATCAAGGAGGATAGTACAAAGTGTATTTTGATATCCAACCCATTTTCTTGCTACTTCTATGGTATCGGTACGGATATAGATCTTGGTATTGGCATCGTTGCAGTGTTGCGGAGAGGTCGTGGCAAAATGAATCGGTATTTTGCTGGTGCCTGCATCCGTGTAGTACCAGTTCCGTGCTTAGATCGTGGAAATCTAGGTACGTATGGATAAGATGTTTTGACTATACCATTCATATATAAGATATTACAGTACCTACAAACTTCATTGCAAATCGCAACACATCATCCTCCTCCTCCCAAAATCACAACATCAAAAACTCTACCAGACATCAGCAACAAAATGGAGTTGAGACAAACCGAAGAGTCTCTCCAGGAGATTCAACGTCTCTATGAATCCATTCGAATTTCCCCTCTTCTTACAAGAGAAGATCCTCCTGTTGAGTTGCCTTCTAGCCCCATCACTACCTTGGCACCCTCCGCCAATGCAAACCAAGAAGCGTCCTTGGAAGATTTGTCCATTCTAGTCCAAACACTACAACAAATACAATCCACTCTACCAGCATTGGAGACCAAAATGGAGCGATTCCGACAACGACTCGCCGAAAAGGATGCTGTTACGGGACAACCACGTTATGGAGCCAAGACACAGGGGCGTGTCCAAGCCATCCTCACACTCTATGATTTCTTTCGAGAAACGATTCCATTGCTATCCAACGATGATAACGACAACGACCACAACAACAACAAGGATGAACAAGACAATACTACAATATCTCCATCGACTCTATTCTTATCTCAGGTCCAACAACGCCATGAACAACAGCAACTGGAACAGCTTTCGGCACAGCAAGCCCAAGAACAGGCCGTTCGTCTCCAACAAGAACAAGATCGTCAACAACAATTATTAGCTCAACAACAACAGGCACAACAATTGGCAGAACAGGCTCGATTGGAACAAGAGAGAAAAGAGGCTGAGGCTGCTGAACTCCGACTACAAGCACAAGCTGCCAGGGAACGACGACGAGCTTTGGAACAAGCCGAACGAGATTGGGTCCAACAAATCCCCAAGGGACCTGACGGTGTCCGACAACAACTGGCTCTCTTGAAAACATCCATTCAACAAACCTACCAAACCACTGACAGCGGCAGCAGCAGCAACAGCAACAACAATAGCAATGATACGGATGCACTATTGCTACAACTCGAACAACAACAAGCCCTCGAGACCGCCATTACCTCATTGACCACCATTTTTCGTCAAATCCACGCACGCCCCGAAGATACCAACCTCCGTCGTATCCGTCGCGATCATCCACAATTCCAACAAGATATTGGTCGTTTCAAGGGTGGTGTCGAACTTTTGATTGCGGCTGGCTTTGAATTGGGACATATTGATGAGGTTCCTGTCTATTTGTCCAAGGAACCCAATTTGGAAACCGACATGGATGCATGGGCCGCTTGGTTTGATCGGATCAAGTCGACCTTGGAGATTTTGGAAGAAGAGTCTAGCCGATTGTAGTATGTACCATACTGCTGGTAGTTAAATACTACGGTAGCTACTACGGTGCCATCCTTCCACGACAACTACCACAAGGAGATACGGATCACGAGGGTAGCTGGAAACTAAACCCACCAGAAACGCAGTCTTCTGTTGCTGAACCACCACCACTTTGGGTGGGCAACAATAGTTCACTGGTTTCTATGGAGTAGTAGTACTGTACAGTACTTGTACGCTTTTGTTCCTTGATACTACCGGTAGTAGCGAGTGAGAGTTTATATTAAAAGTCCTATTGTTTCACCAGAGAAACTGACCCCTTGATGAAAAAGGAATACAGGACTGTACCGGTGGTGACGTCGGTATGGAAGGGAGCTTGGAATACCCACGTGAACTTGTGTTGGTAGATTCCGGCGAGCTTGTGATCCATGCAGTCATTCCTACCACCTCCTATCTTCAGTGGTAGGATAGCTTTATGGTTTGGTATAGCCTTTGGGTATGACTACGGAACTTTTCTTGTGTCCTACAAACACAAACAACAACACAATCCATAGATGTTGTAGTCAATCGTAAAAGTGAGAGGAGGACTTGTAGCTCACATTTTCTGGGTTTGTCGCCCCGAATCTATAAACATGGCCAATACTTATACGACTACGGGCTTGTGTAAAACTTGCGAAGAAGGGAGGATTAAAATGAAAAGTGAGGGAGTAGTAGATGGGGTGTCGCTCATGTTTGGTGCAAAGCTTGTCGTCTTTTGATGAGACTCTTGAGGATGAGACGAATACCATTCGTGTCTTCCCCTTCGCTCTTTCTCGTGAACATGAAACAACTCATGCTCAACAAATTGCCAGAAGAAAACCTCCTACCAGGTACTCGTTCCGTACGAGCTAGGTATCAGAGATGATGCAGCACAACTCTCTACCTTCCCTACTAGGTAGTAGAACGGAGACGGAAATGAGAACTAGATGTTGTTGTTGTTGACATTGTCCGTCGTGTGACCAAGTTGCGGGAAGTGGACTTCTGGTATCAAGGTCGATTGCTCTTGAAGTCTGCAATATTACTTGTACCTCTAGAGAAGCATGCTTTATCTACTTGGCAATGATCGACCCATAACAACAGGCATCCGTCAACCTTCTTGGCGGCTGGATGGAGTGCTGCTGATGTACGAGATACGGGTACTAGTATTCAAACTACCGGTCGGTAGTAGCCACTAAATAATCATACTAATTGGCCCAATTCCATTGTAGACGTACAGTACCACCTGTACAGTGCAGTGCTGTTGTTCTGTACAGAAGGCGAAAGCACCGCCGCACCTCTTGTCTTCCAAACGACGGAAGTTGTGACGACGATGCTCTTATTATTCTTGTAGTTGTTGGAGTTCCATTGCCCCTCGTGTTGTTCGAACATCCCAAACAAGATGTTAACGGGAGCGACATGTTGTCCTTGAGACGAGCCAAATAATAATACACCTTCCGAGCAGTATACAATAGTGGCACATAATAGTGATTGCCTAAGTGGAATCGTCTGCAGCGTTCTTAGACTTCGGGACTTGAAGTGTTGAGCATATTCTTCGTCGAGGGCTGCGGTATTGGAGGGGTCACGGTCATATCCTTATTTGTAATAGATATATTTCGACACTATTGGGTCCTGTCGATGACTGAGCAAGTCTGGTTACTTATGAAAATCGTGTCGGCCGTCCTCCTTTTGGGGGTGGTCGTGAAGAGAGTTCTATGTGCTCCCCCCAGCAGAAACTACGAACAACGCCACATTTGATCTCAAGACCACCAAATCCCAGAGACAACAACACTGCCTGCATTGATAGTTTGTGGGCTACCTTTGAGACCACTAGGGGAACATTTTCACTGTTTGTAGCATTATGAGTTACTCTCCTCCAACAGAAAAAGAAGGCCGTCGAAGTCAACGAAGAACGAAATCTGCAGACGGTTCATCAGATGCCATCAAGCCCACAACATTGGCAGGTTACCTAGACAACAAAAAGGCTCAAGCCGAGCGAGCGCGAATGGATGCCATTAGCAATCAAAAAGTAGTCGAGAAGGTTAGAAGACGAACTCTTTCGGGGGACAGAAGAAGAGCAAGAAAACATGTCGATGAAATGAGTTGTAGTAGCCACACAGCCACAACTGCTTCCACCATGACAGCGAGCTTGAACTCGCCGACACCTCGAGGCAACAACAGTCTCAGCAGTCACTCTTCGTTGCTTGCATCTACACAAAGAAGACCTTCTGGAACAAGATGGGGAGTAGGTGCTCCTCCGCTCATTAACTCCCCTGTGGAGACGGGACACATTACAAGTTCCGAACCTCTCAAGGGCCTTTCCCCAATCTGCCTGACACCACCAAACAACACATCAACACATTACTTGGATCGAAGGAGAATTGCCTCCCCCACAGATGCAGACACCAACGAGGGTATGCCTAGTCTCCTCTCCAACTTGCGGGCTCCTCCAGCTCCACTAGAATCGGTGGCAAGCAATTCAAACTCATCCTCCAGTTCATCGGCAACTGTAGTACACAGGAAGGTTCTCCCAAAGATGGCTTCGGAGCGTGGATTGATGGGTGAAGCCAGTCGAAGATCCGGTCGTCCCTGTCTTAGCTTGGATGAGTATCGTCAAATATCCCAGAGCATGCATTCGCTCCAGGATTATGAAATTGATCTAGTGGATAAGAATCCATCCCCCACAGGGTCCAGTGTACAAGCGCCAGTTGATGGAGTCGTGCTCCCTCCACCTCCCCCATTGTCTTGCTCTCCTCCACCAGAAAGGAAGAGAAGTTCATCACTCAATGGTTCCAGGCATGGTAGACGACGAGCTCCCAAAGGATCCAAAGCAACGCCCCGAGTCAGCAACCGAAGGACACCTAGTTCCGATGATACCCTTGAAGGAGATCATAAACCAAACGCCAAATCGACCAAGAAGCCGTTGCCTACTTCCAAGGAGGCTCTTTCGCCTAGGTCTCCAGGTCGGGATGGTTCTGTACAACTTTCCTTGAGTCCGGCACATCATAGAAGAGGATCTTTTGGAAGACGATCCCTTTCACGAAGTTACCATGGAGCAAGTCCAGGTAGACGTGTGGATGATATGACTGCTAGTATGGAGCGTTTCTCTTTCATGAATCGCCGAGACATTTACAGGAACAATGGTTCTTACAGTGGAGGACTAACGTTGGGTGGTGGCTCCTCTCACACGTTGGGGAGCCTCACCATGGGCAGTACGAGTATGAACCAACACTCCACGTCGACTCATGCTACGTTCCGCTCAATGAATAGTACGGATCATGGAACGGCACATTCCAGAGTCAGTCTCGCAAGTTACCGCTCCGCACGTAGCCACTTCGAGTTGCAAATCAGTCCTACTACCTCTCCTATTGTCAGTGCCCCCAACAGCGATAAGACGCTTGGAAACTACACGGACAGTTCTGCAGATTTGGACTCCGATGAAGAAGCCACATCTATCTGCTCCGACGACGACGACGATTTGGATGAATTCCAACGGTAAAAGAACCTTACACTGGTGACTCGTGCTTCACCATTTTGAGCATAATTCTGTTGTTTTACTACTTTTTAACCTATCATAAGTTCATAATGTTGTGAAAGTACAAACATTCATCATTCACATTCATAGATTTCTTTTTGGGCTTGAGGTGGTTGTAGTTAGCTAGTCACGTCGTTGGTAGGTTGGAGTAGGTTATCAGCTTCGTTGGCTAACTCGAAGGAAATGCCGCGGGTCTAGAGAATGTATGTCGTTCCCGGTTTTGCCGGACTCCCGTGACCTATTGACTATTGACATCACAGCAGCCTCCACTAGAAGACAGAATATCGATCATGAGTTGGAGACAGCGACAACAAGGAAATTTAACATTCTGAGTGCAGCCCCGCCTATTATTGTGTACTGTAGCCCTGCTATGTTGTTTTCTTCGGTGTAGAGCATGCCACGGGATCCTGACACGAATGATTTGTTGGATGTAGAAGATTCAACATTATTTGACTTCTGCAAAGACGTTACTGGGATCCACCGACTATTTCCGAAACAGTTCCGACGATTGCCGACATATACAGCCTACCCTCTCTATCGACGGTCACCTATCCAAAAAATAATGTCCGACCATAGCGAAAGGCTCATCAATAGATATTGGAATAGGCCAACGACGGTCCAAGCGAAACAAGATTTGTTGGGTACGCGAGGTTCAATCGCTTCAATAGCAAGAGATACAGTCATTTATTCCGATATTGTACAGACAGTTCATCATTAACACGTAGAAGGAACGAAAATATGGAAAACAAGCCTCATGATCCTAAGAGGACAGCGGCACGAGAACAACGAGGAGGAGAAGAAATGTTGTTCCCAACCGTACTAGCTACCCTAGTAACATTCCACGGACATGAACTCACCACCCCGTCAAGTATTCCAAAGATTGATTCTAGAGAATGGTACTTCCAAAGTTTGTGGTATTGATAATACTAACATTAGCATGATGGAATTGTGAGGCTGTATCCACAGCTAAGTTTCGGCGAATACCACCGCCATTCGAAAATATCCATGTCTCGTCGTTTTCTTCCCCACTTAACCGGTCTGCATCCGATTTTCGCACGTGTCGGAATGGCCTGAAAAGAGTTCAAGATGGAAAATTCCGGGAGTCCGGGCGGCGGTCCGGATTCGGGAAGCCCGCGAAAACGACCGCTAGAGCACCGATGAGAACTCTTGTAGAGGTAATGTGTACTAGTAGTATTAGGAAACAGCGATGTTGGAAGCTGCAAACAACAACAACAACAAGGCCTCTTCCACTCGTGCTTCCACTTACCTGGAAGTTCTGCAACACCCCCAGCAATTCAGAACGCTTTTGGTACCAGGTATCATCGATGCCAACCATGCGGCTTAGCTTTTGAAAGAAGGACTACAAATACTAATATACTATAGGTGCTAGTTTACTCAATTTGTAATAGTGACAAAATGGCAGGGGCTTCCAAAAATAGTTGTAGTTGTACATCTCATCTGTTCCGGGGCGGAGGTTAGTTACCGCAACCTGCAAACAGCGTACTGTGCTTTCCATTGTTGATACTCGTGTAGGTTAGCTTCGGCTTGGGAGACGAGGGAGTCCCAATCCATGGTGGACCCGCATAGTCGTTGGATAGAATACTCCTGCCATACTTGAAGAAGAGGTGTAGAGAAGAAGATCTTTCGAACAGGCTCGGGCAATTGAGTCCCAAAACTTCCACCCTTAAACTTGTCCATAACTTGGCACTTTGGACAGTTGGAGCCTACCAATTCATTTTGCTCATGGGAAATCTCTCCAACCAAGTCATCGACCTGGTTATATCGTTCTTCTCCTAGGCATCGTCTCAGACATGTTTCCCGTTGTTGGCGAGCCAACTCGCGCTGGGCCATCTTTTGACGTTTGTTGTTAGTTTTCCTTCGCAACATTTGCAGGACAACCCTCAGTCGACTTTCCAATGTGGAAACATTGGAGTAATCTGCCAAAGTAGGGGCGATTTGATACAATCGTTCTTCCAAATGATTCGCCATCTTTTCCACCGACTTGAGATCACCTGCTCCAGAGCCGGCCTTTTGGTTTGGCCTCATTTGAGAAGAGAGACAGAGGACCCTGTTACCACAAAGACATTTCATCAAACAGAAAAAAGAGAGTCAGTAAGCATGTTGGTAAAAGGGGGTCCGACGGGGTTGGGAATTTGATGCGACTTACAATAGCTTCCTTGTCTCTTCTCGAAGGCGGGCCACGGCATCAGGGCTTGGGTCTCGTTTGGAAATCAGTTCGGGGCTTCGGCAGCGCGCCTTATCGTCAAGGCGAAGGTGCTCCAAGGAGCAATTCATGGTATCCACGGGACAAGTGCTGTTCAAAGCGTTCCTAGAGGAGTTGCTCCACATGTTGAGTGGCTGTTGGATTTGGACTTCTTGCATGTTGGTGAAATCAGGTGATGGGCTGAGTGCGTAATCAGGGGGGTCTATGTCAAGGTCGCTTGGAAATGAGAAATGAATCTCGTTGTTGGTATTGGTTGAGTTGTTGGTACTGTGGGATTGTGAGAACATGATGTTGTTGGCAAGCAAAAGCTTTCGTTGTGCGGAAATGGGCGATTGCTCCGTCTTGTTCTATCTTGGCAACAAGAATAGGCCGTTTCAGGTGGTTGTGGTTTGGTCGGGGAAACCAAACACGAAGAGTCCAATTTTCCCTACGCCGGTATGCATGACTGCATTGCACCTGCAGTAGCTGAGGCCTCTCGAGTCCTGAGTCCTAAGTGCACTAACTGTGCCACATAGTTCAAGATTCCCGAAAAGAAGGCGAGCTCGCTGCTGCTCGCTCGCCGCGGCGGCAAGATTGAAATGGCGGTGTGGACGAGAGGCCCATTACTGGTGGGTGTGACCCCCGATTCGACACGCTTTTACGCCACTATTGGTAGATCCTTTATGCAGCCGCGCTGGACAGAATGAGGCCATTCAAGAGATGGTGACGCAGATCCACATTAATTGACCACTCAGCCAATGAGGGATGGAACGTTCGTCTCGTGGTAATGTGCCTCCGCCTCCGAGCTTTCTATTCCCCGTCTATTTGAGAGAGGCCAAACCCTTAAGTAATCTGAACATGAATGATGTACCGCCGACTCCTCCTCCTGCTCCTCATTATTTCTGATGGATAAAAGGCCTTTCGGAACCCATCCGCCCGAAAAAACAGGTTGACACTCTGACGCTAAAGTCAAAAAGGTGTTCCCCGACAGATCCAGCAGCATACGCAGGCTGGAAGGCAATTGGCCTCTTCTTGCTTGTACCATAATGTTCGGAGGCAGAAGACGGTGATTGTATTGTCTTCTTTATCGTGTCGGATGGATGTTGTCATGATGTTCCAACACCGGCCTCCTCTTTCTTATATGGCATTCAGATGAGCATTGGCAGGAACCGCCTCTGCACTGTGACGCCCGAGACCTTTATATTATATCATTCCGGCTAGTGTTGATGGGTCACGTCAACGGTTGATACCCAGATTCCTTTCTTGAGGAGCGATTTATACTACCGGTAGTAGCAAGCTACTCGTAGCTAGAATGTTGTTCTCTCGACGTCTCTCGCAACTCCCAATTGACTCCCGGTAGGGTGGTTGTTCGTTGGAGATTGGAAAGTACGGTGGTGCTACTACTACAAGCCTCGTTGTGTTGTAGTGTACATCATTTTATCAAACCGACAGTACTCTGGAGAGATACCCGGTAGGTACCGACAGCAATACTAGCTAGTAGGATACAGACAAACGAAACTTATCTGCCCTAAGCCAACCTAATAATATTATTATGGCATGAGGTAACTCCTCCGGTAGTCAGTTCCAACAACCACTCTACGATGAGCCAGAAATTGTGGTGACAAACTGTAACAAAAAATCTCGTCCTCCAGTTTCCGAAAGGCATTTTGCGCTACAACACAACACACCAACAAGCTATTCAATCCTTTACTACCTGGTGCATACGTACTGTGCCGGTGGTAGTAAGAATTGATTGCCCCTCCAGTCAGAACAAAAGTAGTGATGATGATAATATGCCAGCCAAAGTTCTGGAGCGAAGATACCATGGTATCTGCCGTCCTAACTTCAGGCAGAAGGGACAGAAACGACGAAAGATGATGTGAGGGACAGACGACAGCGTGAAGAGTTTTCATTTGCGTGACATTTGCAAATACATATCCCTTTGAGATGGCATATGCCAATACCCATAAGTAAATAAAGCCAGTAGACATTTCCATCTTTTGTAGTGGTGCGTTACCCGTGTCGCACGTCTCATGATTTTATAACCTCACCCTGCGACCACTGCTATTATTGTCTGGTATTGTACTGTACTACAGGTACTACAGGTACCAGGTAAACAGTACGTAGCACGACGAGACGACGGCCGAAGAAGAGAAGCGATCTCCCAACAACACATCACACACAACTCGGTCTGCCACCTCTTGCAGCTCACAGTCCGCCAGTTCCACTTTTGATAAAGTAACCACAACAACATCACGATTACCATTACTTCATTTCGTTCTACCTCCACCAACAATGGTTTCTTCGTTGGAGACTTTCATGCAAGCGTTATCGCTCCATGATGGGCAAGTAGAGATTGTTGGAGACAATGCCAATTCACACAACCTATCCTGTAGTCCCCGGAGCACTGCCACTGGGCTTGCCGAGTGTGACGAGGATGCTCACACGAGGGTATCTCCCATGAGGAAACGGCGTACCAGATTGGCAACTCGATCCACAGAGGATGATCACCAACGCGTTCTATCCCAAGATACAAAAGTTTCTCGGTGGGCAGGATCTTTGTCGCTGATTGCCGGTGAAACGTTGTCCACCATCGAGGACAAGCCTTTTGGTGAAGACGATGATGATGCTTCCAATTTTCAAATGGGTTGCTCGCAAACGATTTCGGAACATGCAGTGTCACCGGGCTCCTCGCCACCGGAGGTTTCGGACCGAAAAGGAGGGGAACGAAAAAACAATCACCGGCAAAGAACGCTTCTGAGTGCAATGCCAATTGCCTGTCCCAAGCGGCGTGACTCTGTGGATGAAGGAGCCGATCCAACCTTGATAAATACTCCTCCGACTACTGGAATGAACCGAGGAGGAGCAGATACCAACAACTCCAAAAACAAATCTACTCAAGGTATCTCCTCCCCTGCCTCCCATGATCTTTACACAATTGTGGATCTACAAAGTCCAACAACGAACTCCAAGCAAGGAAACTTGCTTCTAGCCCTACAAACATGCGCAACACAAACCATGTCATGAACAAAAACTACTAGGAAATCATTGAGTTACTATGCTGTCGTTACCTCCTATCATGCAATCCTGTTGCTTGCTGCTGTTACCGTGATGGAGCCGTCACACCAAAAAGCCGTCGGAATCTACCTTTAGCTTGACGTTGATTCCACCCTCTCATGATTTGTATCGTGGACCAAGTTTACACTATAGCCAGCGTGTTGGAGTGGGAAAAGGCCCTCTGATTAGTCAATGGGAGAGTGGCACTGGATTCTTGAAGGGCAAAGTAACCGCCGGCACCAGTGAAGGCCTGGGGCAATGCGCCGTTATGTCCATACAGTCACAGCAGAACTCGTGAGTCTTTGGGAACCGGATGGAAATGTCCAACTTCCAACAATTGAGGGGGAACAAAGGAAAGAGTCTTCGGGATGGCCTTTCTGTGGTTCCGGTGGAGAACCTTTGATATCGTCTGGTTTGGTACGTGTAAGATTTGGAGGAAGCCTAATTCCACGTGGAAGTTTGGAAAGGTTTTCCCAAGAACCCACCACGGACCAATCAAGTTGGAGCTTCTTCACAAAACACAAAAGCTGCACAAACCATAAAAGCAAGGATCTTATCTTCGATTTTGGAAACAAAAAGATATCTCATGGATCTCTTGGGCGGCTACAACAGCGACTCCTCGGAAGACGAAAGTCCAAACAATGCTCCAGGAGGATCGGCACAATTGAATGTTCCTTCAGCAGCTAGTACTACTGAGGTTTTGCCAGTCACAAAACAAACTCCACGCTCGAGTGACACTCTGAAACCCAACAAAAAGGGAAAGAAGCTTCTGCGACTCCAAGCTGTCTTGCCTCAACATATTTGGAATCAGTTGACAAATGATGCAGCGGGGGATGCTGACAGTGATGACGAACAAGCCAGCACAAGAGTTCAGAAACCATTGAAACAACAACCGGTGTCAGACACGCCCAAGAAGGCATCTGTGCTGAGTGAGGACACTGGCAATCTACGACCCAAATTTCTGTCATCGTCACCTCAAGCCGATACTGAGCTTTCAAGCTTACTCATGGCCCTTCCCAAAACAAAAGGCTCCACATCCTCTTCTAGTATCCCTCGACCCGCTACAACCTCCACCACCGATATTCCTACTCCAGTACCAACAGACGAGTTGGACAATCCCGAAACTACCCAAACCCGGTCAACTTCTTCGTCTACTCTGGGGGCCGCTTTTTTGACCGTCTCCACACAAGTCACTCGGAAAAGAAAGGATGGATCCAATGTACCAGAAGTGCAAGATATCCATGCTCCTTCTGCAGCTGCCCCCTCTGTCGATTCGGTTCATGACGTCGCCCCAACAACTAGCCCTGCCACTACCAGCGTATCGGCTTCCTCTGCCTCTTGGTCCATTCCCCGTCCCACTGCTGCTTCTGTCCATGCTAGGGCCGCGGCCCCTTCTGTGCGATCGTCGGCGCCCATGCCTAGACCACCGCAACCACAACCATCCATGATGTCATACCAAGCCGCTCCACAAGGAGTGGCATCCTATGCCTCAGCACCCCAACCAGCCACAGCTGCTGCCGTACCGAATCACTCCAAAAAATCACGCAAACGGCAAATGGAAGCAATGCTACGAGCTGGAAACTTGTCCGAAATTGAGTCTGATGTTCACATTGCTCCACCCGATGCCTCTGGATCTCTTCCAATGGGAAATGAAACCGCTGCCAGCACAGTCAATATTCATGGTGTCCGCGTCGTTCCCACCACCAGTTATCAAGTGGGCGCTGGTGGCATGACCGCTTCTACCACTGTATCTGGAAAACAGCGTGGCAAGAACCAATTGAGTGCTTTGTTGGTCAATGCGGCCTCTTTGGAATCTAAACGCAAGGAGCAGGCACTGTTTCCAACAAATTTGGATGGGGGTGCACAAAATGGGAGACAGAAACGTGCCAATGCCAAACGAAAGTATGGTTGGTAAATGGGGAATGACATTTCAAACTGCACCGCACCACACCACAGACAAGTGCATGGCTATTACTTTTTCAACAGACTGGCGGTCACCGCACTTGATAGAATGACAAAAAACATAGAACGATATGATAGGCTGTTGACGGCTTTTTAGTGTTTTTTGAAACATTGTTTTACTATGCTCTAGTCTATAGAGTCGAACTCCAAAATCGTGGACGACGCTCTCAAGTTTTGGTGCAACGCTCATCCCACTGACTTCAGCGTGCTCAGAAACACTACCATCCTAAGCGTGAACATTGATCCACCATGTCGGTGGTATCTCAATCACAATATAGACGAGAAACGAGCCGACGCATGGAAGAGTCGTCCTACCCTTTCCAAAATGGCATCGATCAGTTCTTGTTGGATGCGCCAGGCGAAGGAGAGAACCATTCGGTCATTAGCATGATGAGTTCTTGTCACGAACAGGACAGGAACTCTCACTGCACTGGTTCGAACGCTTCCCGAGGTAATACTGGTTTCTCGACTATCAACATGACCATGCAAGGACAGTTTGATGATGCCGATGATGAAGACGACGAACACACCAACAACAACGCCCATGTCACCGTGGACAACCACAGGACCGCCCACGCTCCACCCAACCAACCACCACTGCGTCTCCAGGGCATGGGTGAATTGGGTCTAGGACCTTTTGCAAACCCGGACAATGACTGGCTACCACCACCCAACCATCGTGATGTTCCCTACACCAGAGGAGAGGCACGAGCTCCCGTAGAGATCCAGACGGTTGATTCGGATGAAGAATCGGGAGAAATTCGTGAACCCTTTGGTCCCTGGCAAAGTCATACAACTACCATGACCCGTGCCAGTATCCCAATGCATGTCCGTAGCGATGACACGGTTCCCACGCACATTTCCGAGCCAGTAACTGTTATTGCCACCGAACTGCACCATCCACTCCCTCGTGTCAGCCCGCCCTTGGAACTCCCCAAACAAGCCTTGAACAAACGATGCCTCTTTGACAAGAGTTGGTTTGTCTGTTGGAGATGGGGCGAAGATCATACACCTCGTTGGCATGCCATTTTTGTTCATCGTCCACAAAAGTTGTTGTTTCCCTGCGGGAACTGGCAAACTCCCAGTGACACCGAAGTCTACCACGACGTGACCGTCTATTATTATCGTCAAAAGCAACAAGCCAGTCACGCAGCCGCGGCACATGCGTATGACTATTTGACCCAAACAGCAGCCTTTTGTTCGGGCCATGTACATGCCTGGAAATGGCAAGATATAGCCGAGTTGGAGTGGATTCCGACCACATCCAAAATAGCAATGCAACATTTGCTGTCCCAAGATCCCCATCATGGATAAGAGCGTAACAGTAGCATAGTATGTTCTCGTAATTATCGCTTTTGTCGTTGCACAAAATCCTTGAAGACTTGAAGATCTCGTTGAGGACCATGTGGATGTTTGGACGATCGATTCTGGTGGGTGGACGATGCATTGTTCCTGTATGGACGATGGTTGGAGTTGCCACTGGTTTGTTGATAGGCGCGGAATCCCATGCGGGAAGCATCCTGGTCGGCGGTTGTTTCGGGTGATGCATCATCCTTGTCATTGACATTGACATGGTTGCTTGTCGTAATAGTAGAATCTTGATCTTGTGATGGTTGTTGTGTACGTTGGGGAAGCATGGTACGTGCCGTCAACGTGGGCAAATTCAAAGGTTCCACTCGTTCGCGCTTGAATTCGGAGGACCCTCCTGTGGCGGGAACAGAGGCAGGTACAGCCGAAGATGTATTTGGAAATTGACGTGGTGGGCGATGAACCTTATTGTTGTTGTTTTTCGAGGATGCTTGTGGCTGTTTGGGAGGCAAAATGACTTCGGCCAAACCAGCACCCGTCACCAACATATCATCGGCGGGTTCGGCAGAGGAGGATGCAGCCGTGCCAGTGGGGACAAGCAAATCTTTCCAAGGGGCGTCTGCCTCTGTTGCTTTCTTGTCGTTGTCGTCCGCAGCTGTTGCCGTCTGTTGGGGATCCATTTGCGATTGGATGTAGTCCTGCATGGCTTGTTGATGTTTACGTTCCATGACGGAAAGGTGGGAGTTATCTGCATCGTTGGTAGTGACATCACTAGCGGCTGCTGCCATGGATGTGGGCACGAGAGAAGAAGATCCCTTGGTAGACGGCTGAGACGCCAACGTGGCCAACAACTTTTGTTTCTTTTGGACTTGCTGGATGCGTTGTCGCAAATTCACTTCGTCTTCCTCAGTATTGTTGTTACTGTCATTTTCATTGTCATCATCATCAATGAGAGTCTTTTTTCGCTTGGCAATGGGCTTTTTGGGTTTGCGGAACATGTTGCTGTTGGTGTTGTTGTTGCTGGCAATGGAAGGTTGGTGCTGTGCTGCGATAAAATGGTGTGCAGTGGTGGTGTGGAGGATGGATGTGCACTCGGAGTTTTTGGGTGGAGTCCAAAAGAGGGGAAACAAAAATTGCTCCCTCAACAATGCCAGGTGGTCACTCAATGACCCAATCGACCCCTTGACCAATGGAAAAAGGTCGATTGAAATGGACACAAGATGGCGAAAAGATGGCGAAACTCACGTTTTTAGGGGACCATTCCGTGACAACACCGTAGATTGGTCCTGGAGAGGGACGAGTCAATGGTCAGCTCTTTCGTCGAGGCTACGAGTACTGGAAGCGAGGAAGAAGATTGTTTGTACTACCGGTAGTCAACCACTAGTTTTACTAATCGAAACTGCGTCTACCCTATCCCACTACCGGTAGGATGAAACCGTAGTGATTGGTACTCCAAACAAGATGTTGGTGGAACATCTTCTTCGATCCCCTGGCGATGAGGATGGGGATGTTATCTAACCTTAAAAGGCGAATGGTTGCACCAAGAGTCAGTTTGCTCCAAGTTCTCGTTAGTGTCTGTTTGGTTCAACTAGACCATCAATACGAACTGAACGATCAAGGAGAACTTCTATCTGATGACGCTGTTTCCAAGGTGGAGTAAATCGACTCCTATAATAGGCATCCAACAAGTTTCAAAGGATGTGCCAGTGTAGTCATTCCCCCACACGTCGAGGCTAGTTGTAGAGGTTGTAGTAGTACTACTGGTGGGTTGCGGAGCGTTTTCGTCCGGCTGATGTTGATGTCCAAGATAGAAAGTACCAACGTTAGAACTTCTAGTAGTAGTAGAGAACCCTGACGATGATGACCATGGGGAGTTTAGCGAAGCACTTTGAAAGGTGGTGATTGGGACTTCTCGATTCTGTTTGCTGAAAGTTCTCATTGTCAATGCTAACTACTCCTAGTGCAGCTAGTGCAGGGCAACGCCACCTAGAGGAGGACCTAACAACAATTTGCTATTATTTGGTTTTGACATCATCTTTCCATGATCGATGTGAGGAAGAAAATCGGAGTGATCCAACAAATCGGAGAGCCGCCCTTTGGGCACGTAGCTATGAGAATTTGTCAACGGAGGAATCGGTTTCAATGACAAAAGACATCCCCACCTCCTCCTCTCCTCCTCCTACTACTCGACAAAAGGATTAAGGTTAATACACCGGGTCACATTGTGTTGTCAAGAGCGGTGTCAGACTAGAAGTTAAAGGATAGATAATCGTTAGTATCATTCCTCCAAACCACAAACACAACATCACAGCACCAGGTTGGGATGATGATCTCGCTTTGTAGTTCGCGAATCCATTTGAATCAGCTCGTCACTTCATATTGTCACCCGTAGTCGGGCTTTTGGCCACGGTTTGGGCAATACACAAATTGTGCTGACAACAGAAGGGGCCATACTTCCAGCGCTCTTTTGGTTCGCTTACATAGAGTTCACCCGAATTTACGAATACTGGACTCGAACTCTCATCATTTTTTACATCCACAATCCCTAAATGAAGAGGAACTGAAACTTGGGAGTACATAGAGCCTTCAATGATTTACAATATGCCTACTCCTGGGAGCCTCACTTGTTGGCCGCGATATAGCAAAGAGTGAAGCAAAGGAGTTCCTGGTGTGAGAGTGAAGCACCATATAAATTACGCGCTCGAAATTCGTCTGCGGTGCCCAGTAGGAATTGTTTCGTCTGTGATCCGGTAGAGTGGCGAACAGCGAATGCTCGGAGCAGGTCATCATTCATGATCATCACCGAGCAACGTTCGGAAGGTTGTCACAAAATCCAGATCTCCAAAATCCGAAACTCGCGCCCCAGCCTCTAGCAAAGACCAACAATGGCCTGTGAACATTCCACTCCCTCTAGCCCCCGCCGTGAATTGGTGCAACCTTGCTATTCACGGTGGAACGACCTACCAGCATCTCCTGTTATTCAAGAGCCCCCAAAGGGAGTTTCAAGAAAACGAATTGCAGGTCGTCGATCCAGTGCCCCTGCTGACATGCGTGCCATCGCCGAAGTCCGGGCTTGCCATCAACGAAGAAAGAGTGTATCCTTCGGAGAGTCTGTTAGTGTAAGGAAAGTTGAATCCTTCGCAGCAGATGAAAACCACAGCGTTCTTTGGTACACCAAGGAAGACTACATCCGAATCCAAGATGAGAACCGAGCCACATACAAGTTGCTACGCAATGGATACCCTGAGCGCTTCGACTTTTGCTTCCGCGGTCTTGAAAACAACTCAAGGAAGTACATTGTCCAGGCTTGGGACCTGATTGTAAGCCATCAAGATGATGATCGGTTGGCGGAACAATATGAAAGGCATTCGTATTCCGCCAGAATCGAAGCCTACCAACGGGGTCTTTTCGACGCTCATGATGCCAAGGGAACTCGCTTCGTTGGAAAAGCCACTGATGCCAATCCCAGAAAACCCAGAAGGACATACGCTGCTGCATGCTGAATCATTAACACCTGTACAATACCCCTGTAACCTTAGTTTTGACAAGCTATTTTGATTTCATTGCAACCAACCAATTACCTAGCTTACAACTACGGTAGTAGGACAAAGATTAAAGAGCAACGCTTCTCCTAAAAGTGCTGTGGTGATTACTCTATCATCGTGATCAACCTAGGTACCAGTAGTATCCTGTCACTGCTTGACATCCATCAACCGTTGGGGCCCCATGATGGATCGCCCTAAAGGTAAGTTTACAGTTAGTACCGTTGTTGATCGCGATTTCCTGGTCCACGCTTTTTCGGAAACATGGATCAGAAGGATTCAATCTGATTCGAGTACCATGACGTGGGTTCGGAATATGCCTGGAAATGCGGCAACCGCAGCCGGGCAGATTTACGCCACAAGAGCGAAGCTGTACACCGATTTCCAGTAGGATCTGTACGTATCCAAACGATCCCGACGACTACTTCTGCCGTGTGCCGAGCAGAGGCAGTTTAGAAGCGATTACGAGGCTCCACAAATGGAACGGAATTGAAGAGAATAAGAACCTTAACTTTCAACTTGGATTAGACAGGGACTGACAACCTTCACTGTACACTCTTTCCTCACGACCAGCCCCACCTATACAAAAGATCATTGACCTGCTGGTAAGGTGATAGGGAGACCAGAGACCAAGTGAGATGCGTTCACTCTGTGAATGTTGTGTATTCGTTGGGCCTTCCATCCTCCCATGGACGAAAGGTAGCAACATTGAGAAATCTTCTACTAGAGCTAGAGGTAGCTACCCCGAGCTAGAGTGTCGCCAATGAATCTTGACAACCCGGATAATACTGTCATGCCACCTCTCTAGTAGCCAACCCGGTACCAACTTCGTCTATAGCACTATAGCTGATCTTAGCACGCGACTTGGTTCACTCGGAGATGGTGAGGCTAGAGAGCAAAAACTAGAGTACCGATGGTCCTTCAAGTTCTCACTGACATCAACTGACACCACCTATAGAAAATACTGGAGAAGGAACCGAACATGATGGTACGCATACTGTATGTTTTACCCCTACAAAATAATCAACGAGAATGCAAGGAGAAGAAGAAGGTCCTGGTGTATCTACTAACAATAAGAAGCGTTGACAACCCGATGCACTTGCAGAGGCCTTCAGCACTACGTAGTACCTGTTATACTGTTATAGGTAGAAATTGGCTTGGTTCACTCGGAGATGGTGGGCCGATGGCTGTTAACTCAATCAGTGGTGGGCCCGCCATATTAGTGGATACACTCTTGGCCTTTGGGATCCACCTACTTACGGCTCCATAGACTGAGCCGTATCAACGCACGAATGAAGGTTCTATTGGAGGACAGGAGGAACTTCCAGAGTATCTAGAGAGGTTGACCATGAAAGATGATCACAATCATGCACTTGCACAGGCTTGCCTGACAGCAATCAAGCAAGGAGAGACAGGCAACAATGTTACGGTTTGGTTCACTCCGAGATGGCAAGCTGATGGTATTTATTAGTACTAGTACCACCTTGGGCTTTCTTTATGTCATTAATAGTAAAGTTGTTTGTGAACCATCGGAGGTCTTTTTACTGCATTCTCAGAAACTGTGATCTCCCAGTGTACAGAAGGATGACAACATTATACGGTACTCTCGGAGTAGCCAGTGGCTTTTGGCCGAACGTATCAACCCATGAAGGGAGGTACCTGTCCGGCACTTCTCCCACTCTACCGGTAGCCGGTGACGTTGCAGAGTATCTGTTTTCTCGAGTTCATGTACTTGCAATAGGGCGGCCTGGCAATCACCACTACAAAGGTAGACTGGTATCTGGCAGTGGTACAGTACCTGGATGAGCAAAGAAATTGAATTGGGTGCACTCGGAGAGATGGTCGGTGAACAACCTTGGGCCTGTGTTCTTTAATTTATAAATATAATAATCTGTTAAACTACAAGGAGGAGGAGGAGGGATCTTTTCTCACAACATTCCCAGACGACACCAACAACCACGGCTACAACAAGAAACAAAAAGATCTTCCAGACAAAGATCCTGTACGGTGCGGACTCCTCGTAGTGCGACCAAACAAAAGAGGTTCTTTATCGCACAGGTTCATCGTCCACCCACTGTCCTTGATGACGGATATTCCCATTGGGGTAAGTCTCAATACCATGTCCATGAGCCATACCGTTACGCCATTCTCCTTCATAACGGCGCTTATCTTCCCAGACACACGTTCCAAATCCGTCGTATCGGCCATCCTTCCAGTTTCCAACGTACTCGCCCCCATCGGCAAATGTGTACTTTCCATGACCTTCTCGTTGCCCATTGACAAAGGCTCCATCGTAGACAGCTCCATCGGGCCAAGTAAATACACCTTGTCCATGCCGTTTGTCTTCATTGAAATGCCCATCATAGACTCGTCCATCATGCCACTTGTAGATTCCCCTACCATGTCGTTGATCAAACTTGTATTCACCCTCGTAACTGTCGCCATTGCTGAAACTGGCCCGGCCATATCCATGCCATCGACCGTGACGCCTGTGTACATACCAAGACCACAAAACAAAGTTAGACAGTATCCCGTTCATTTTCCAAACACCAAACATACTGTCAATATCCCAACCACGCCGACACCAATAAACTCTCAGATACTTACCAATCGCCATCATAGATACGTCCATCTTCATCATAGACCATTTGACCTCGTCCATGAGGCATTCCAGTCGACCGCAAAATCATACCCGAATACACACCTTGATCTCCATAGGGATCCAACAAGGTTTGATTGTTCACCTTTTGACGATCTTCTCCATAGGTAGAACTGGCCACAGTTTGTACCAAACTGGCTTCGTCAGGAGTTTCTCCCGGATGATGAGAAATGTCATCGTCGTCGTCGCCGGGACCCAACACGCGAGGTTCAAAGGTATCGGAAGGTGGTTTGGCCGCGGGAGGATGGGCACGGGGTTGTGCGGTCGTGACAGGTTTGTACTTGTTGGGTAATTCGGTAAAGACATCGCCATCATCCTCGGCTTCCTCCTCTTCGACGACATCCCAATCCGGATTGACCGGTACAGCAGCAGCTGCTGCCTTGGCCTCTTGTGCCACATCTTTTTTCCATGGCCGATTGACGACCGGAGCCGGCGCCGTGGGGGTAGCCGCAGGTTTCTTGTCCATGGAGGGAACTGGAATGGGTGTGGAGGTATTTTTGGTTTGATTGGTACTGACACTGTCATTCTGATAAATATCCAAGGCGTCGGTCCCCACAGTGCTTTCGTCCAATCCATCCGGTTCTTGCAATTTTTTCGGTTGTTCCATTTTGGGTTTGGGTTGGTTCGTGACATTGGTATTGGCACTCACATTGAGGTTGGGTCCACTAGCAACACTGTTGGTGATACTGTTGGCAGTACTGTCAGCGTCGGTCGAAGGAGTTGCCCCAGCTGCCGAAGGAAGGTGATTGGAAGAAGCGTTCAACGCCAAACGCTCAAGAGTCTTTTCAAAATCACTCTGCATCTGCATAACCTGTTGGTTGTGTGCTTCCTTGAGTTTTTTGGATTCTTCCTGGAATCGCTCGGCAGCCGCCGCTTGGGCCTGCAAATGGGCAATCTTGACTTCACTTTCCTTGGTTTGTTGGGCGAATTCGAACTGAGAACGAACGGTGGCCAACTCAATGGACTGCTCCTGGATAGTTTGTTGGGCTGTGTCGAGACGGATTCTCAAGGTAGCCAATTCTTCCTCTCGTTGGCGCAACATGGTCAAAAGGAACTTGGAAGATTCCGAATCCTGAGCCTGCTGTGGTGGTGGAGGAGGGGGGTACTGTCCATAGGGAGATTGATGTGGGTATCCATGAGAAGGAGGATATCCATAGGGGTGTGGAGGGTACATTCCATTACCACTAGAGTTGTTGTTACTCTTGGAACCATCTGGAGTGTTGACTCCTGGAGGTGGTGGATGCCCGCCATGTCCTCCATGTCCTCCATAATAATTGTGATGCTCATAAGGGTTGCCCCAGGTAGGAGTGGGTGGAGGAGGCTGAGGAACATAGGGACTGTTGTCAGGAGCAATACCAGTACCGCGATTGGAAGTGCTGTTGTTGTTGCTGCCGTTGTTGTTGTATTGGGGACGGTTGTGGCCGCTGTTGTTGTTGCTGCCGCTGCCATTCCCGTTGCCATTCATGTTACGTCCACCTCTGTTGGATCCTTCTCCAGTCTCCTCCAAAGCTTTCAACTGCTGATCCAACTGTCGTTGTCGCTCTTGAAGAGATCGTCGTGCTGCTGCAAGTTCTTTGTCACATTCTGGACAGGAGTCGCGTTGAACTACGTTGCCTTGAGCATCATGTCCTCGTAGGCGAATGTGACGATGCTTCGCACAACATCCGTCCATGGTCAACACTGCCTTGGTGGCAATTGTGTTGCTGTCTGTCGTCTCGTCGTCGTCCATGCTCGTCCTCGTGGTGGTTGTTTTTGTTGTTTTGTTGTGTGTTGTGTTGTGTTTTATCTTGTTTGGGTTGTTTTGTTGTGGTTACCGTCGTCGCTGCTGCTGATTTTGGTACGAGTAAAAAGGATACTAGTACGCGAATTGTGTGAGAGTTGTTGTGACTGCATGTGTGTTCGTTGATCAAGTCTGCCGGCTCTGTCTGTGTGTACCAGAGTCTACACAAAACCTACGTATCTTCATCCAGCGACCGTTCTCGCGGCGTCTGCACCACCGTCGCAGTCACCGTCACCCATCCTATCGTGGATTCCGAATCCAAGACCTAAACAGATCGGGGTCGCGACTACACTACACCTTCTCAACTCTGCTGGAGGTAGTACGGGAGCAGCAGCAGCAACCCAACATCCCTGACGAGTTGGTACTACGTACTAGAGTATTCTAGTTTGCTTACCCTGGAGATATGATTTGACATTCAGGACAAGAAACCAACGAATACCCCCATGGAATCGACTCATTTAGTGACCTACAGCTGGATTCCATGCAGTTGTTGTCCTCCGAAGATGGAACCACAAAAAAACAAGTGATAGTGTAATAGCAACCATCCTTTGTCTTTTATCCTTTCTTGATGCGTCTTGCACTAGGGCTGTCATCGCCACCTGATTCTAGTAAGCTACTTGCCGAGGATGATGCGGATGCTCCCATGTGTTCTTGCAAACCCTCCAAGTATTGACCAATCTTTTGGACGACAGGTTTGGGACTGATCCCTTTGACGGAACTCTTACTCCATTGCCGTCGCACTTCATCCAATGTACTTTCCACATTTGGCGTCCAGCCAGACCTAGTCGACCTACCGGCGGCAGCATCATGACTTCCCTCGCTACTAGTGGTTCGCCGTGTCGATGATTGGACAATTCGATCGTCCAAATCTTTCCATTCCACAATATCATTGTTGTCGCCATCCTTGCCATCTGTCTGGGTCACTTCTTGCAACACTTGTCCCAATTCGTTCATTTCCAAAGGACTCAAGCGGCTTGCGGCACTCTTCATTGCCTTGGCCAACCGTTGGACCATGAGGAATTTGGAAAAGGCATGACGACGACGACTGTCCAGACGAGACAAGGGAGGCGTACCACCACTGTGCTCGGTATGGATGGGTTCGCTCCACGATTTGGGATCCAATTTGGCAAACGGTCGGGGTGGTGGAATGTCGGCATGATGAATGGCACGATCTCCTTCGCTAGTAGTAGTACTGGTGGCGGATGTGGTACTGACAGACGTCGTAAGGGAAGTCGTTGCCACGGCAGGTTCTTCCACCAAGGCTGCACAATACTTTTGCAACCAAGGATGTCCCAATGCTTCCGCAGCTTTGGGTCGTTGAAAGGCTTCTCGTTGCAACAAGGTGGCACAAAAATTCTTGGCTTCTTCGGAAATTTCATCCCATTCCGGAGACGGAAAACAGAGTGGTGCTGTGCGGACCAAACGCATGGTTTCAATATCATCATCTCCAGCAAAGGGAGCAAAACCGCATAATAACAAATAACAAATGACTACGCAGGGAATCATCCAAATCAACATGAAGGAGAGGCCAACTGGAGCGTTAGAACGCACGTATGCCATCAACAAATATCCCAGCATGAAGGAGAAACGAGACTCACCTCCAATGGACCAAATATCACACTTGTACGTATAACTATCTGTCAAAACTTCTGGTGCCACATAATATGGAGTTCCTGGAAGAAAGAATAAGGTCAAGATGCAACTTTGGAATGAGCAACGAACATCAACCAACAACAACAACAACAACAACAACAACAACAACAACAACATACCTACTCGACTCGACATGAGTCCAAACGGCGAATCGTTTTTGCGCGACAATCCAAAATCAATAATCTTGACGACCGGAGGATCGGTACCATCCTTCAACAAAAAGTTTTCGGGTTTGAGATCCCGATGCACAATATTCAATTCATCATGACAATACCGAATCGCATCGAGAATATCCCAAACCAACAAGGCCGCATCTTCTTCACTAAAATGTCCTTCAAAACTCTCTGCCTTTTCCACCACTTTATCATAGAGTTCTCCTCCTGTACATAGTTCAGTGACCAAATGGATGGAGATGGCATCTTCATAAATATCATAGAGTTGGATGATATGAGGATGATGGACTTGTCGCAGCAATTCAATTTCCCGTGTTAGCATTTGCGTATCATCGACACGATCTTTATCAATGGTCTTGATCGCCACCATTTCTCCCGTTTCACGATTTTCTGCTTTTCGGACAGTCCCAAAGGAGCCCGAGCCCAAAATTTCTAAAATTTGGTATCTAAATGACCGGATGATGATGATGGAAGAGGTTGTTTGTTGCAGCGGGAGACAGAGAAAATGGCTTGGTAAGTTGTGAACATATAACATACCAGCTACAGTAGTGCCATGCCATGCATGCCATGCATGCCATCACCCTTTTTCATCATGATGTCTATGGAACTTACTTGTCCTTGACATTGGAAGGACAATCGGTCAAGGTCACCATCATACAATGACCGACGGGCTGAGTCGTATCGTTTCTTCTTGTACTGTTGTTGTTGTTTGTTAGTGTGTTGATGAGAAAAACAAAGAGGCATGGGATCGAGGTGGTGTGAGTCGGAAGGAGTCGGAAGATTGTTGTGACACCACCCCTTCCCATGATGGAATCGAAGGAATCCAACGAAAGGACAATGCTGGCGCACGCCGACCCCACCCACCCACCGGGCCAGCTCTCCTCCTCGTTCGAAGAACAACCAACGTTTTTTGTACAGCAAAAAACCTACCACCTGATGATTTGATGATGATATTGTGCGTCACGGACCAAGTCAGGGTTTCGAATCGCCCCTCTGCAGTTACTACAGTACGAGTACGACCAGGGCAGTACTGCGACCCACTCCTACAACAACCTGGGCAAACTACCTGCTGGTACAACAAAAAGGAGAGTCGTCGAATATCGTACTCGTACCAACCGGTATTGTACCTACTTCAACGTGGACTCCGAGACGCCTCCTCTCCTCCTCCACCACCACCATCCCAATTGTAGTGGCGTTGCGAAACAACCAACATATTGGTCTCCCAGCAGCTACAGTACCGGTAGAGATTTTTGACAGTACTACTTGTTGATTTGAGACGCAAGAAAGATTGTTGTTGTTGTTTACGTTGTTGTTGTTGTTGTTTGTTGTGGAATCGAAAAGCGGTACTGTTGTCACTCTTTTGAATTCCATTGACAGTACGATAGTGACGAGTGACGAGTGACGAGTGACGACCAGGGCAGTGACAAGTACAGTACTCGTATCTGAACTACCGTACCACCTTCACACAACAAAACAACCAATATACACAAAAGATGAAAATAAGAGACCCAGAATTGTGTCAAGCCTTGGGCGTAGACGATGCTGGTCGTTGTCTTCGTCATCCTTCCGTGTATTTGTGTGAGTCGGCTTGGATGCCGTGTCCTCGATGTACGGCGGAAGCTGCTTCGACGACCATTCCTCCTCAACAAACAACGGCCTTTCAGTTGCAACAAATTCTTAGATTTCATCAGCCCAGTTCGGAACCTTGGAGAGAAGTGCAACAATCTTGGGGGGTCGAGTCTTCTGAGGATCCTGAACAACCGTCACTGTCAGCGTCTTCTTCCTTGCACACTCCCAGTATTCAACAGGCACTGCTGCGAGCCTCGCAAAGTCAATTTTGGTTGGTGTTGGATCGAGATCAACAAATTGGAACTCTCTCCACAGAATTGCTCTCTCTGCAAGCATTGACCAAGCGCCAACAGGCAGAAATTCAAGCCCTGCAATCCAAAGTAAAGGAACAAGCTGACACCATTACACACAAACTCAAAGCCATCAAAACCATTGCCATGCAACGAGCCGAAAATCGTCGAGGTTCGTTGAGGAGTGCTGCCAATTCTGGTGTTGCAACCAGTACAACCTCTACTGGTGCCGGTCCTTCGCCGCATAGTGCCCAAACACCCCTGCGTTCGTCCCTGTCTGCTAGTGTTCCCAATCCTCTTGCCCAACCATCCTCCTCCACCATCAACAGCAATAATACCAGTATTGGATTTCCGAATTTGGAGGCACCCCCTCGTTTTACCGAACGAAGACGGAGTTCCCGCAGAGGAAGTACAGAATCCAACTATACGACAGGGACGCACAGCACCAGCAGCCAAATTAGTGGCAGCAATCCGTCTTCCGGTACACAACAACAAATTCAACATCAAATGCAATATTCGGGGGTCACACAAATGGCTCACAATCGAGGCTCGCATTCTTCTTCCAATGGTACCAGCAGTTCCTCCAATAGTCAAGATATGGCGTCGCCGCCGCCACAACCGGTCCGGCAAGTGTCAACGGCTGCCGCTAGTGTCGAGAGTCACAGTCTTGTCATGGAACCACCCCTTACCACGTCCTATCAACCCTTGAAATCCGATGGTGGCCCTCCCGCCTTGCCCTTGCGACAAGCCTCCCAAGATACCGTTTCAGGACCCGCCACGGCCACCGGCCATTACAGCACGTATTCCGATCTCACCGATTCTCTCATTTCCTTTACCGCTGAATCCTACGATGGTTTTGATGGCTTTGAAGGAGCCGACCAAGAAACCTTGGCCACCTTGTCGACCGACAAGGCCAATCCATTGGGTGTCAGTGAACGAACCTACGACGATCATACAAGCGCATCCCTTCCTTCCCAACGCCGCATGCGGTCCACAATGGCCGAGAATGGTGGTCATCCCGATATTCCCAGTGTGCAACCCCAACGACTCGAGAGTCAAGTGTCAGCGTCCTCCGAAAATTATCATTCACAAATGACCCTGGATACCAACACGGATGAAATGGTCCTGCGACCCGCAAGAGTCGAAGAAGACGACGAGGAGGAGAATGGTGTTGGCACGTCACCCATGGAGAGTTCCGCAGGAGGACCCATTCCCAAATTGACGACGGAAACAAAGGAAATTTCCTTTGTTCCTTTGGATTCCGAAATCTTGGAAACGGCAGCAGCAGCACCTCCCGAATCGGCTCCGGTGCCTTTGGGAGATATCAAACGAGAGTTGTCCCTGCATGTCAGTGACCTCATGCCTCCCAACTACTATGCCAACAAAGGGTCTCATTCCAACAGTAACAGTCGAAGCAAGTCTATGGACATTTCCTTCAATGCCAGCAACGCCAGCAATCCCAGTGTCAGTAGTCGGCGTCACGGATCCGGTGCTCAAGAAGAAATTCAATTCGATGCCAGTCAAGCGTTTCAAGATGACTTTGTCATCAAATTATCCGAACGACGAACCAGTGTAGCTGACGCCCGATTTGATTCCAGCCAACAATTGTTGATGGAAGCCAGTCAAGCCTTTTCGACCGGAGCCATGCCTACACCGTCTTCGGTCAAACTTCGAAAATCCCTCATGAAAAGTGTCAAAAAATCGGGAGGAGTTCCCAACCATCATCCTTCGGCGAGTGCGGGTGCTGCCGGCGTCGCCGATGTGGAGGTTGGATCTCCTCATAGTGGCAGCAAAAGTCAACGCAAACAATTCACAGAGATCCCCGTCACCAAGACGAAAGAAATTGAGTTTGAAGCGCCCATCAAAATTGACCCCAAGGCAAGCATGTCGTTGTTGGAGCGCCATTTGGAAGGGAATCGTCTTGGAGAGAGCATGCACAATAAAACGGAAGAAGAAATATTGCAAGAAAAGATTTTTGGACGAGCCGCCATGGCAAGCATTGATGACGACGAGGACGAAGAAGATGATGATGAGTTCGAATCGTATCCAAATGATTTGCCGGTGAGCCGCGGATATTTGGAATACAAGAGCACCATCAATCTGAGCCCCGTGAGTGCCCTGACGACCGGTTCCTACTTGAAGGAAATGAATCATCAAAGTGAAGAAGAAAACAGTTCGGAATTTGGTCCCCGCAAAGCGCTTCATAACTCCGAGTTTGTCAAACGATTGCCCATGGAAGATGGTTTCGATTCCGAAGAAGAGGATACAGCTGTCGTTCAAGATGAATCGCATGGAGAGGAGGCGAGTCCTGTCAAATCGTCGATTCCCCATTTGCCAACCTTGCCTAACAGTGGTATCGGTACCAACAATGACCATGGCCCCAATATCAATCCTCAACGTCCTGAACTAGATTTTGTCATGAGTCCGGGGATTACTCGCCCCAAGACAACCAAATCCAATCTACACGACTCCAAAAAGCAAAAGCCTACCATGCTGGTGCAAGAAGAAATCGTCCAAGACATGTATGGGGATGGTGGTACATATTCGGGTACCATTTGTGTCGAAAGTCGTCTGCCTCATGGACAAGGCACCATGCTATATGAAAATGAACGCCAATACGAAGGAGACTGGAAGGACGGAAGATGGCATGGCTTTGGTCGTTGGACCAACGACAATGGTGACTGCTACGAAGGACCCTTTGTCTATGACGCTCGTCACGGACGTGGAATGTACAAATGGAAAAACGGAAACTCGTATCAAGGTGACTTTTACGAAGACAAACGACAAGGAAATGGTGTGTTCCAATTCGCCAATGGCAGTGTATATGAAGGTGATTTCGTCAATGGAATGTTTGAAGGTAGGGGTTGCTTCAAGTTTGACGGAGGATCGTATGAGGGTGAATGGAAGGCGGGTGTATACCATGGGACTGGACTGCTGCTGTTTTCCGATGGAAGTAGCTACAAGGGTGACTTTCGTGCTGGATTGGCTCATGGGAATGGTGAAGAGACTGGGGTGGATGGCATTGTCCATCGAGGGATTTGGGAGAATGGACAACCTCATAGAGCAATGAGCTAGAGTATATACAGCTATACTTTTTACTAGAGTCCCTATTGTCATTCCAATACTGCTTTGCTGACATGATTGCATGGTTATATTAGTTGGCTAGAGCCAAAACCCCATTTTTCCCTTTGGCAAACAGTGTCTTGGAGGACGAACCTTTCTTGCTGTCTTTCAATATGAGTGCTGTTAGTGCTTCGACTAAAGGAGAAGAACCATTGTTGTTCTCAGCGTCGCCCAAGAAACCGAGCCCCTGTTGTGATGAAAACGTGTAAGAGACAGAACAAGACAGACAACAATATAGAAAACTTAAGGACCCACCTTGCTGTTCAATCCAGATTGCTCAACAGCATCTTGGAGCTGTTTAGTCCACACGACACGGTCGGTCTCTTGAAGATCCCCTGCGATAGTGGTCGAAGCGATGACAAGTTGCTCAGCACATTGGGACACCTCTCGTCCCAAGGATTTTAGGTACTCCACTTCCAAGCGATAGTCATGAGTGTCCGAATGGTGCAGGTCCGAAAACATTACGCCGCCACCAACAAAAGGCGACAACTCATCCAATCGATTTCGGATAGACTGGAGCAACAAAGACTGCGTTAGTCGATGACAAAAAGACTCTCGATACAAGCAATGGAAAACGTACCTGCGATGCCAAAGTGTACTCGTAGACACCAGCGGCTAGGAATTTGCCTCGAACCCGATCAAACAAGTTCAGTTTTTTCAGCACACTCAAACCCATCCGGAGGATGCTAGCAGCAGCAACGGCATATTCAAAATGGTTCTCATTCCACCTTCCTGGAGCTTGTTGACCCCAATATCCAAAGTCATTGCTTCCAATAGGAGCACGGAATGAAAAGCTGGACTGTTTTGATTCCAGCAGGGCATCCAACACGTCCCACCAAGTTCTGGAATTGTCAGATTGCACTTTTACAACACCTGTCTTTGAAGGAGGTTCCTTCTCCTGCAAGCTCTGCGGCAACGGAGGGAGTAAATCCTTTGGAAGAGGAAATTCCATAAGATGCTGGCATACCATGAGTAACCCGTTCTCCAGAAATCCATAGCGCTTGAATTGATCCTTGAACGATTCTTCACTTGAAAGGGACAAGCCTCCGTTTCGCTTGTCGACATCAGCAGGTCGGTCAATGCACACCGCTTGTTCCAGGCAACGAACAAAAGCCCGAAGTACGTCAGCCTCCGAAGGAAAGTTGCAGCACAATCTCTTGAAAACTGGAAGGTAACAGGATAGGATGCGGATGACACGTCTGGACAAGGAAAGTTGGGATGAGTCAGATGTTGTCGCCATGAGGGCACTGAGAAGGCCAAGATGACCAAGCAAATAACCTGGCGCCTGCACCTGGAAACTGTTGAAGTCGGATACCAAAGCACCTCGTCCATCCATGTAATGCTTCTCCTCTAAGCGATAGGAGTCAGCAGCAGTTTCAAGGGCTTCACATATTCCGGCATCCAGCAAAATCTCAGCTCCGAACGGTTGCAAGGCAGCAGACCTGAGTACGGAGCAAATATTGGAATCCTTCCTCGATACAAGTGCAACAAAACCACGCAGCTGGTTTGTTCCGAACGCCTCAATAATGAACGATTCTGACTTATTCTCGGCAGTATCAGCACAAACCTCGAGCACCGTGGACAAGGCAGACCTCGTCAGTAGGGCCACAGCGCTTCGCGAGTCAGATGAACTTGGAGAAACTTCACAGCAGGCCAATTTGGCAAGAGCCTTTGCGGCCAAGACAAGGTCTCCACGTCGTTGGTTGAGCAGATACTTTTCCGTGTCTCCCAAACACTGCAATGTAATTGACAGAGAAGTTCCCAGCACGGCTGTCCTCTCGTCTTGGATGGGATTCGAAGCTTCTGATCCCTCCAAAGAGTACACAATGGCATGCGACAAGAGACCAGCAACGCCAAGCAAGTCAGCATCTCCGGGTCGTTGATCTTTCTCCAGAGTCGAGAGCATTTCCGCGAACACGAGGATGGCATTACTCAAATTTCTCGTCGCGCTGGGGTACAAGTTTGCATCCATACCGGACGACATGTCGCCTTCAAGGATGGAGCGAATCATGAAGTTCAACACTTCCACGAGGCTGCTTGCCAACATTTCGTAGGAGTGATCCACACCCACTTCGGCGAAAGCCTTGGCACTTGTGGTCACTGACTGAAGCAAATCGTAGGTCGCGGCTGCAATGTGGGAAGATGCACAATCGAGTTGGACTAAGGCATTGTAGTTGCTGCACCAGTGTTTCATGGACTCCATAACAGATTCATCGACCGACGATACCTGCTTGGCAACCTTGGCCTCATTGATGTAGTCATATCCCGCAAAGACATCGTTGGGACCACGTGCCTTTTCCACACACATGCGCAAGATGTCTGTTGGAGGGTGCACTAGCGTAGGATCGATCGTCAACTTCTTCAAAGGGAGCGAAGTTACCAAATGGTGAACCAAGCGTCCTTCAGCCCCGAATAGCACTTTCAGGAGGCGATGGAAAGCTTGCTCCCTAGGCGCAAGTAGTTCCGCAAACCCAGATTGAGATACAAATGAATTTCCAGAGAATCCGGCCAATAGGTTGGCTTCACAGGCAAGACCTTTGAGAAGCCATGCCAAACAATGGAGTGAATGGGGATTGAAAAGCTCCTTGTCCCATCCCTGGGTGGACAACCATCCCAGTAACTCTCGTTGCCAGAAGCCATTGGCTCGCAATCTCTCCGCCGTGTACAGGACCATTCGCATGGACAAAGCGTCGCTACCTTTCAAAAGATTGTACAGTCGGAAAATGGTTTCAAAGCAAGAAGAAACAATCGGCGCTGCGTCATCCGAGTGTGCCCAGGAGTAATCTTGTAAAAGATCCAGAATGGCGTCAAATACATCGACTGGCTCCAAGGATTCTGTCGTTTTGTTTGGAACCCAGTTTCCTCCCTGTGTCATGGAAGGTAGACCCAAAAGCAATTGAACCAAATCCAACTTGGTAGTATTCTCGGTTCGAAGCGAACCCAAAATCCACTCAAAGATCAATAGAGTAGTCTGGACATCCTTGGGTGACTGTGGTCGTCGAGCGGCCACCATCAAGCGGGTGGCGACATGTCGACAGAACGATGCGGTACTCTCGTGCCCACAAAAGTCGCGGACCGATCGACCCGGGGGTAGTCGATTTACCATGAAGTAAGTAGAAGACAAAGCCATGGACGCCAAGGCCGAGTCTCGGCGATCATCTGTGGCTCGATACCCAATGTACTCAACAATGCAGGATCGAATCCATTGTGAATGGTTGGCCGAAAACAGCAGGCTGGAAAGCTTTGACACGGCCACATCGGAGGCTTTCAAGTTCGCAGAGCCCATGCGAATTTGCTGAAACCGAAGGGTGGGTACAATCTTCAAGGTTCCCTGGAAGGTATTGACCGCTCGTGCAAATGCATCCTCCCGCATGGCCGTCGCACATACAATACGCAAGGCCAACGAGATGGACTGCTCCCTGGTTGCCACACCATCATCAAAATCTGTCAGACTGGTGATTTCTCCTTGTGGGAATGATGCTAACGCCTTCAAAAGAGTTTGCTTGGGCTTGGTTGGACCGCCTTCCTTGAAGCCTTCTTTGGCACTTTCCATGTTGGGTGGTGTCCTTCCAAACAATGCGTAGGCCAACGCCAAGTTGTCCGTTTGCGCCCCGAACACCGACTCGATCGATTTAGCACCGCCATGATCCGTCAACACCATGGCCACTGCTTGAAAGAGAGTTCCAGCCGATGGTGACAGCATATCCGCCAAAATGGCAAATCCAGGCGACTTGGCCATGGGCACCCTGGACACCGACGTTGGTGTAGCTGCAGGAGCTGTGTTCGCACTCGTTCCAGTCGAGACAAAGATCCCTTGCGATGAGGTATCATCTGTGGGAGATGGTACATTCGCCGACGCCGACACATTCTTGAAATCGTTCAACAAGTCTTGTTCCGTGGCACTAGCATCCTTGAGAATGAGTGATTCTGCCAAGCCTGGCAGCCCCAACACCGTCAAAGGATCTTCCATTCCTCCCTTGAGAAGAGATTTGGGAACCGAGTATCGAACAAGCACCGCTTCCACCACACCAAGCGCCTTGGAGAGGAGTCGACTTTGATCGCTTCGCACGCGAAATGGCAATACGGGGAAATTGTGAATGCCCAATACGCGCGGCAACACGAATTCCACTACATACTCCACATAGGGAGCGACTCCAGTACGAAGTCGCATGGAAGCTCCCAACGCCGATGGACATCCAGCCGATGCTACCAGTGCCTCCAACAGTTCCAAACAACCCTCTGTGGAAGGATACCATCCCATGCGGCATTCAATTTGTTCCAACTCATACAACAAACCATATTTGGTATCCTTGGGCAAGACAGACACAATGGATCCGGAACCTGCCAGTGTTGCAGATGAGGGAGGAAACGCAAGGCCTTGAAAGCCACTGTCCAATTGTGGCATTGCTACTTGATATTGATCCAGTAACGAAATGGGAAACAAGGGACAGGACTCCAAATATTCCCATCCATGTTTGGCTTGTTCCAACAGAAATTCTTGTTGCTTCGCATCCAAGTCCATGCTATCCCGGGACGAGGGCCGCAATAGATTGGCAATGGTTGCCAACGTGGCTCCCCTCAAGACGGGAGACAAGGGAGCAATAGCCAATTTGAACAGGATCAACAAGGCTTCATCTCCACCGGTGGGAATCGTGGTGGTGGCATTGGCACCTGCATTCGTTCCTCCAACGGTCAAGGTCACGGCCAAAATGGCATATCGAGCTGCGGGACAATGCCGCGCGACATTTTGAAGGAGTGCCAAATAGGACGATACATGGAACCGTGAATCATCCGACAATTCCTTGGGTTTGGAAGGTGAGGCACTGCTACCGCCAGAAGTCGTGGTGGTTGTAGTGGTGCTACTCGTCTTGTTGGACCCTCCATTTTGAAAGGCTCCTTCCAAATTGTAATAATACCTCGTGTTTTGACTGGATGATGTGGTGGTCGAGGTGGATGTGGACACTTTGGGTTCCTGGTCCTCATAGGGACTGAGTTCTTGGGCATACCACCGCAAATTGTAGATAACCTTGACCCAATTGATCAAATGGGAGGCATTCAACAAGGAATCCAAGGAGGCATCTGGTTCCGGAGATCGTGATAGAATGGCATGGACCATTTGAGCACTGACAGGGTCATTGGCCATGGAAGCGAGCCAAGAAAGGTAGCAAGGAAGCAAGGAGTTGTCTCGGATTTTTCCTTGTTCCAATTCTTGCAGTGTTCGACAAGGAACGCGCGTGACTTGGCCCTCCTGGGACAAGACTTCGGCATAAAAATACCGCGTATACTCGGGTCCCAAATGACAAATGGAAGCTGCCAAGGCTACCAAATCATCCAAACAATCGGGCCGGGACATTAAATCAACCGAGGTAGGAATGACTTCCTCGGCCATACTCGAAGACTTGGACGCTCCATGTGCCAATCCTCCTTGATTTTGCCAGGCCATGAATTGTCGGGCCCGTTCTTGATCGTCCCGTCGCAATCGCAACTGCTCTTCTTCATCCAATTTCCATCGTCGTCGGGACATGGGCAAATGGCCTTCAGGAATCAATTCCAAATAACTGGCATAGGTTTCAGAGAGAACACTCAAGGCAAATTCGGACACGATGCAACGTTGAGAGGCAGGGAGACGTTGGAGAGCAGGAAGGAGAGAATGACGGGCAAAGGAAAAGGAATGCAAATCGGCTGGGGTATGGATACTTCGAGCGGCTTGCCGCAGTTTGGCATCGGTAGGCGAAACACCAGAAGCCCTGGGACTGGCCAAGAGGGACGGAGAGGTTTGCAGCAAGAGGACAAAACTAGCCGTCAACCAACCCGCCAAATCGGGTCGCTGCCAAGCCGCCACGGCATCATGATGAAAGAGGGCATGCAATTCTTCCACCGCGGGAGGAGGCGACATGGCATCGGGAGGGAACAAGGCATTGCCTGGACGGAATTTATGTGTTTGTCGATCCCAAAGATCATTGGAAGTCGCAAGCGTGGCCATGGCGGTGACCAACAATAGACTGCAACATTGCAGCAATTGTGGTTGACCCGATTCCTTCATGGTGGACGCAAACTCCAATTGCCAATGAAAGGGATCCTTTTCTTGTAGGGGGGCCCAAGGCCGGGGGTGCTGGGCACCCGTGGTGGCAGGAGTAGTCCAAGAAGCTGCCTGTAGTTCAGGCGGGACATCCTTGTAGGGGGTAGGTACTTGGGTGAAGGGACAGAGCGCTGGAAGTTGCCCGGACAAGTCCTTCAACAATTGCACCAAGGAAACAATTTCGGGCGACGTCCATTGGGTATGATAAGCCAAAAAGAATAAAATTTCTGTAGCAATATGGCGTTCTTGAATGACAAACAAGAGATGAACCTTGGCAAAAGGAGGAGGAGACGCGTCCTTGGCGGATGTAGAAGACGACGCCTTGGGCGAAGCCGCCAAGGACAATTCTTGCATGAGTTGCGCAATCCTTTGCGTATAGTCTCGAATCAATTGTATTAGATTGGAAATGAAACCTTGTTGCAACCAAGCATCGGTAGGTGGACAATAGGACGCATGTGACAACCTGGATTGCACCAACAGCAAGAGTGTCTGGAGACGCAAGTGACGCTCATAAAAGTAAAAGGCTCGAGCCCTCCAAGCTGGCAAGGTATACGCATCTTGCTTGAGCCCCGCTTGATGCAAGAGCGCATAGGTTGGAAGCAAATAGGGTTCCAAGGCTTCTGCATCCTGTGTGACATGTGCATACAAACAGACGGCTTGTGGTTCGGAAATCCGGAGATCCGTGGACAAATCCAAAACACGGCGGAGGACCTTGGGGGTCAAGGTGGTGGAAAGACCATGCGCCATGGTGACGGTCGCATTGGACATGAGTTGTTGTCGGAGTTGTGCATTGGGAGGTGTCCACTCTGGCATTTTTGGGGATCCCCAAGTGGATGCCGAAGGTGATTGCAAGAGATGGGACAATTCTTGCATCCAAGCAGCATCTTGTTGATTGGGTTGCAATGGTTGACGGGTCAAGCGAACAATACGATGATGCAAGGCGAAATTGCCAAAACAATCGTCTACGGCAGGAACGGCTACACCTGGAGCAGAAGCTGGCGCTGGTGTTGCTGCAGACGGAGCATTCGTGGTGCCTGGAACCAACGCAGTGCTACTGCTCGTACCACTACTGGCTGGAGCAGCCGCTGGCGTTCCACCAAACGAGAACATTATCCTTGTGTTGTTGTCCTTGTTGCTGCTGCTTTGCCTGTGGTAAGAACAACAACTTCAATACTACTCCAGTGTGTGTGGTTGAATAGAATAGATTGTTTGTCTCTCTTGTACAACAACACTGAGGGTCCAACCACCAACGACAATTATTTGGCTTGGCAATGGACCACACCACACAAAAACCAACGACACCGGACCACCCCGACCAGCCAATATTGGAGGATTGACTTGTTGGACTCACTCCATGTTGTGGCCTATATATTCTTATGTATTATGTATAGTATAGTACGTAAGTGTGATTCTAGGTTACCCTCAAGCCCTGTGCCCTACCATGACCTCACCAACAACCATCTACCAGCGACCAACAACAACAACACAGAGAGAGGCCATGGAGGAGGGATGAACCCTGGCAATCATCCCCACAGTAGTCCGCATCATGGCACCAGTGGTCCTTCTGTGGTTCGACGACGACAACCACCACCATCACCACTACTACAACCATCCCAGCGAAACCATACTCATACTATGTCCAATAGACGACCTCAACAATGGCTGGCTGTTTTGATTGTCGCCTGGAGTTTCTACATGATTCACTTGGGGACGCAAGTGGTGGGGAAGGTGTCTGACCCTATCATGGAAAACAACGATCAAGCAGATCGTCTTCATGATGCAGTTCAATCATCCACTACGAAGACTCGTACGAATACTCATGCTCGTACTCGAACATCCCATGTCCATTGTGTTGGAAACAATTTCTTACCCAGTGCTTGGATGTATCAATCCTGTCAATATAGACACTTGTGTTGGACGAGACGACAGCAGCAGCAGCAACAGCAGCAGCAACCACAGAATAGTAGTGCTACCATCACCGTCGGACAAGTCACATCAATAAAAAATCACCAAAACAACAACGATGGCAGCAACAACAATAGCAAGATCATCCTCCACCCAGGGTGGTTTTTATCCACCACGGCTGACCAAAGGGATGCCATTTTGCTACAACAACGCATCAATCAACTTCAACAGGGTTTGCAAAATACAACCCACTTGCTAGCTCCCATGGCCTTGCCCAATCCCCACAAGGCCTTTCGACAACCCTTCAAGTATACATGGTCTCCTCAAATTACGACTACGACTACTGCCACTTCTCCTACAAGTACCCCCGATCTGCAGTACGAGTACTCGTATCGGCAAGGTATTGTCATTCCATTACAAATACCTCGACGACATTTGGAATACACCGAAGAATGGTTGTGGGAAACCTTGTTGCCGCTGTACAATTTGTTGGCCATGTTTGGGTGGCATGATCTTCCAGAGGATACCACAAAGACGAGTATGAACCTTCAATTGGTTCTATTATTGGAAAGAGGAGGCAATCATGAAAAGGAGGATCAAGACATGTGGTGTAATGCTACTTGTATACAACCTTTGCAACAACTCTTTCAAGAGTGGATGGGATATTCCTTGCTTTTCTTGCCCCAACAGGTGTCGATGGACGGCCACACGGGGTCAACAACAACATCAACTACTCGTACCACACCTTCCACAATTTGTTGGTCCCATGCTGCGGCTGGCATGGGACTCTTGTCTGCCAAGGGATTGTCGCAACAGGGGCATCATTCCAAGGATTATTCACCCTTTCGGATACACAATGTAGGAAAAGGGAATTTGTTTTGGCAGTTACGACAACATATTGTTCGGCAACAACAGCCGCAGGCAGGGGGTCAGGGAAACGAGCAACAATCATCACAAGAGAATGGCAAGAAAGGTAGTGCAACGCTCCACCGAGTGTGGGCCATGTCTCAAGGAATGGGACCGTCACCACCGTCGGATACTTCCTTTACGGTAATCCCTCCGCTTGCTTGGTCGAACACGACCCATTTGCTTCACATTGCTACCCAATCTAAACTGTGGGTCGCTCTAGCCAATGAAACATCTCGAACATGGCCTGCCTTTTTCATGCCTTTTGGTTCTACTTTGGTCCTCTTGTACGATGAAGCAACGCGACCACAGGGATCTTCTCGCGACTCTCATCCCACCATGGTTCAGTTTGATGTTTGGAATCATATGACACATTTACAAGTACATTGGGTTGCACTGCAACATCAGTCCAATGATCTTGAGGCCTGGTTGAATGCACTGGTTCCACCTCCTAGTATCAACAACGGGGCTGCAAGTGCGTCATCGGTCCGCATGGCAATCGACAGCGAATTGCCTGTGCAAGTACCACCAGCGAACATGTCTCCTACGTTTCACGGTCACAAACTCTCCTGGAGGCCACCTCAACCCTCGAGTGTACACTGTATTGGTCATAATTGGGAATGGGATTCTCACAACTATCATTCATGTCGAATACAAAACATGTGCTGGAACACAGAAACCCAGACGTTCCATATCGCCGCCAACGGGAACAGCAGCATCCTCAACGATAATACATTGGCTTGGCGACCTTGGGACGTTCATTCCACTCATGCCAAGAATCAACAAGTCATGATGGGACAAACGGTTCGGTTGGGATCTGGAGAGCCTTGGTTTCCGTCCATGTCGAAGGATGTATTGCACGAGTCCTCTGTGGCTTGGCTGCCGAACGAGGTGGTATGGTTGCCTTATTTTGCTCAAGTTCCCAACAGCAACAACCCTGGACACTTACTATGGGACTACTTTTTCCCGTTTTTTGTTTTGGTGGATCTATTCATGCCCTCGGACACATCACCAAGAAACATCTCACTACTGCTAACCCATTTGGATTCCGATTGTGTGGCTCCGTCTCCATGCTATGGACTTACCCGTAAATTCCTTCCGCTCCTGGGGGTCGACCCAGCCTCTTTTGGGAATCCAAGTCACCGGGGAAATGACTCAACCCTTCCAACTTGGATCTGTTCGCACGAAACGCAGGTTGGGATTGGTATGTTGACGGATCATGGGTTTAAAAAGCACGGACAGTTGTTGGAAGATTATCAAAATGTATGGAATGTAGGACGAGGTGTTTCGTTTTGGAGATTCCGGAACTTTCTATGGGATCAGTTTATCCAGAAGCACCCCACCGCAATTCCGCCATTGGAGCAACGTCATCCAGTCCCCTTCCGCATCACCTTTTCTATCAATTCCAGTGTGAATCCTTCCCGCCGCCGAGATTTTGCTACGCACATTCAACAGCTACGAACTTCGATGGAGCGAGATTCCACTGATGGCGAAGACTATATCATTACTCCTGTCGAATTGGCCAAACATAGCATGGCAGAACAATTGCAACTCATGAACGAAACGGCCATTTTCGTGAGCGTTGTGGGAGGTTCCGCTTCGACGGCGACACTGTTAAATCGCAACGCCGTGGTCATTCTATTCTACAACGATATAGATGACTGGGTCAAAACGAAACCACACGAGCGACGATCTAGACAAGCCATGCCAGCCATGTTGGATTGGGATTTTTGGAACCACGCTTCCTATTTGCGAGTGCATTGGTTGCCCATTTCGACAATGGAGGAGACTGTTGGTATCGAGACATTTGTAGAGTTGGTCCGGGAGGAGCTAGGGTCCATGACTGCTTTTACGTCTGGACCATAACGACAAGGTAGAATACGTTGACTTCATAGCTGAAATGGGTTCCTCGTCGCGAAAGTAGTGGAGTTCTCGGAACCCTCTCATTTTTTATTCTGCATGTCAACCGTTGGTTCGTTTGTTGATGGAAGAACGTGACGAGCGGTTGATGTGGTGATGATGATGGGAGAAGCGAGGAAGACGACGCGAACGTTGATGTCAGCCAACCAAAAGATGACCTTTTTGGAAATTTAACGGGGTTCGTTTTGCAAAATGAGAACACATATGTCTTGTGACTACGATGTTTAGAACAAGGACTGACTCACCTAAAAACTTAGCTAAACATAGGACAACAGTCCCCGACGCCAGCAGGTGAATACAGCAGATTGCGCCCTGAGCGGACGAAGGGATATCCGGCTACGTTGTTGTCAAAACGACAAAAGGCAACATACCATAGTACTCAGACGCACTACTCAACTTGAGGAGTTTTTCGTCTCTCTCTCGGTGTTGTCTGTAGCAACAACAACAGCAACAAACATGGCATCCCATAGACTAGCCCACACGAATTCTGTCCTTGGGAAAGAATTCATTGATATCAAGAGAAAGTAAGTAGTGCAATGCAACTACAAGCCGTCAAGTTGACGCGTGACACCGTGGAAGGGTGAGCATCTGACACGTGGACGATTTTGTTTTCCAGATATACGCTATTGGAAAGGATTGGTCAAGGAACGTTTGGTGTGGTTCGAAAATGTAGAAACATTGAAACGGGTGAAATTTGTGCTGTCAAATCTATTTTGAAAGACAAAGTTCCAGATTTGGAATTACTCAAGAAAGAGGTGGAGCTACTGTCGGAAGTGGATCATCCACACATCATCAAGCTATACGATGTGTTCGAAGAAGAAAAGACCATTCATTTAGTGACAGAACTGTGTTCCGGTGGTGAATTGTATGACCGGGTAGTGGAAAAATCTCATTCTCCTGAACACCACTTTTCCGAATATGA
Organism: Nitzschia putrida; assembly: GCA_016586335.1. Taxonomy (NCBI): domain Eukaryota; phylum Bacillariophyta; class Bacillariophyceae; order Bacillariales; family Bacillariaceae; genus Nitzschia; species Nitzschia putrida. Next base: position 1,524,563 of record BLYE01000002.1, read on the forward strand.
CGCTGCTCGCATTCTCAGAAACATTCTGGATGCCATTGCTTATTGTCATGATGTCAAGAACATTTGCCATCGTGATCTCAAGGTAGAAAACTTTCTTCTTTTGAATGATCGGGATGATGCTCCCGTCAAGATTATTGACTTTGGACTCTCTCGTTTCAATCACGACAACATCATGACGTCGAGGGTCGGAACGGTCTACTACGTTGCCCCCGAGGTTTTGTCTTCCTCCAAATATACTAACAAGTGTGACATCTGGAGTATTGGGGTCATTGCATATGTTCTTCTATGCGGATTCCCTCCTTTTCACGGAAACAGTGAGCCCCAGACCCTTCGGCTTGTCAAAGAGGCCAAGGTCAAATTCCCATCTCCTATTTGGGACGACGTTTCCAAGGATGCCCGTGAATTTATCATGTACTTGCTAAACCGTGATCCTGATAAGCGACCGACAGCTAGAGAGGCCTTGGAACACCCTTGGCTTTCGCACAGAAAAGTGCAACCCAAGGGTCTATCGTATTTCGCTTCGTTCCTACCGAACGATGTCACCCTCAGCCAGCGAAGCAACGATTCTACTCGTTCCAACTACAGTGAGGCATCTGAAGAGCCCAGAGCTGTCGACTTGAAGAGCACCAAACAAGCCATGTTCCAGCGATTCCTTGTTATGATCAAGGTACGAAAACATGCGGCGCAGCCTATGGGAACCTTGTCGGAGGATGTGACCCTTTAAACGGGAGGAATGACATTGTGTGCACTCGTAACACTACATGCCCCAATCCTTCTCTCATTAGTTGTTGTTTTTGTTGGCTATTTACTCTTTTTTTCGCGTAGAACGCTTGGTTGGCACGAATTGTGATTGGTGTTTATACATTTTTGGCCTGGTCTATTCTCCACGTTGCTTCTCTATCCAATTGCCATTTGTACTTTACGGTATGTATTAACCAATCGATGCATTATATATTGGCATGATCATCCATCCCCATCTAAACACTCACAACATGGTGTCATTGCAGTGGTCAAATGTACCGACGTCCCCTTCCAGTGCAAATGACGAACCTCCTCCTCCTTCCTCCCCAACTTGCTCGGTGGAAGAAGAGACACCAAGCGAAGATGTGGAACTGAAGATTCCAGAGATTGCTTGAGTTATTCCTTCCCCTCATGATATTTTGATAAGAGGTGCTTCTGCGGAAGCACGAAAATTTGTGTTTATACCAAGAAGAACTTGAAGAATGTTCTACTCTGCCGTGGCACCGGAGGACTTTGAGTTGTTATTATTGTGGGTCCTTGTATAGTAGATGGTGCCACCAAGCCTTTCTCTTTGGGATGTGACCATTCATTCATTGTGTCCACCCTATCCATGCAGACTGAATTTAAGACCACAAGCAGTAATAACAGTTTAGTTTGGTTTTAATTTCTATTGACCAAACAGTGTGGATTAGTAGGAAAATGCGGGTGACCTTGAAGTATCCTCCTGACATACAGACAGGCAAGCGCAGCTGATGACTTCTTTTCACATAAATCTTGTGGAACGGTTTGCATTCGTCGGTCCAGGCCATGAAAAGTGGACCATGAGGAGGAGTTGTAGATGGGAAATGATGCGTGGATCCTGTATGTCAACACTATTACTACTGCTGGTCCAGTTGTCCTGGATACTTCCAGCTCTCGCTTCCAAGCAAGAGCAACCAATTTCGAATGCAGATACGTTTCCACGATTGGATTCTTGGCAGCAGTGTCAAACGTTTCTTGCACCATCGCAGGGAATCCTATCCGAAGACTCTAATGACGTTACATTAGGGTCTATGGGTTGGGGTGTCTTTGCAGCTCGTTCCTTCAAAAAGGGGGAAATCGTGGAACTAGCTCCGGGCATGATTCCTCTGCAGACCCATTCTCCTGCTATCAAAGATTCTGCTTTGGATGATTATGTGTATGGATACTATCGATTGATTTTCTCTCAAGGTCGACCATCATTACTACCCATGTACGCTGTCATGTTTGGCATGGGAATGATCTTCAATCATCACCCAACCTCACCCAATTTGGAGTACACTACTTACGGGCGTGAACCTGCACCTGATGTTCCAAACACCGCCAATGCGATTGGGTTTGTTGCTTCTCGTGACATTATGCCGGGAGAGGAGTTGTTTTCTACCTATGATAATGAACGAATCGACCAAATCACACCCCCGGATAAAGGCGACCGTGATTGGTGGTTTTCCCAGAGGAACATCAGTTTAGTTCAACCAGTTGGAGCGGAGCGTCGAATAGCTTCAACTCCTTCGGAATTGGAGCAATGGAAGAATCAGTTTTGTTCCAAAAGTGTTGCTGGCATGGACAGATCTACTTGGACGGAACGAATCGTACCGATTTTGCCACCTTCTTACCAGCTTCCCTTCTGGATCAATCCTAAGTGGTTGCCCCCTGCTTCCATGGTCAACGATACTACTGCGAGCAAGCATTCGTCATCTACGGGGTTTGCAGAGGTGGGATTAGCACGTGCGAAGGTTCCGATTCTGCTCAATGAACGAGTGGAAGTGGGGACCGCATTGATCCTCTCTTCCCAACATCATTTTGATATTGCTAATGTCAGTGCTCCAATGGGGCCACCCACATCTCGTCAAAAACTCAGCCTCCCCCTTCTTCCTTTGGTCATTCCCTACCAGGATTTGTCTGTCTCCAATCAGCAAGTTCTACAGAAACTACGGGAAGAAGGAAACCTCAAGGTACAAGTGAATATGCACAATCAAAAAGAAGGAACGTGGAAAAGGACTGACTACTTGAATAACCAGCTCTCCAATTGGAATGACGTTGTATTGTTACCAATTGGCGGTAATGTTGGGTTGATGCATCGAGAGTATGACCCAGCCAATCCAACCAACTGCCGTTTGGTTGTTTGGCCGCACCACGCCAGGGACTCAGTGTCGGTGGCTTTGGAGATTGTCGCTACCCAGCCTATTGCCGTTGGGGAGGTCCTACGGATAGATTTCTCTCATGCACCGACCCCGAATGGAAATGGCGTATCGTCCTTGCAAGAAGAACTTCGAACGCTCGGCCGAATTCCCTCCAGCGGCATGTTTGCAATATCGTCCAAGAAGGGCAATGGAAACCGTGATGAACTCTAGTTCGTATTGGAGGCTTGGAGGGTCGTCCTACCGGTAGTCGTTGAGTCGTACTACAAGTTTTCTTTCGTCCTAGGTAGTCTAGCACGTTCTTCCTCCATTTTCCGATTGGTAGATTAAAGATTCTTCTGGAAGGAAGAAGAAAATTCTTGATTCAGCTTGGGTGGCTTCCGAGAGGCCATGAGAGGAAGTTTGGCGGGATTCGGGAGTTTTGGGAACTGTAGATTGAAGTGCACGTTTGGTGATTGGCGGGAATGATTGGTCATCATCGCCCAAAGACCGCCAACCGCTATCAAGGGTGTCAAACGCCACGAAGTGCGAAGCGAATTCTATTGGCTTCTGAGGATACTAAAGGCCTTTTCGAATCTCGAATCTTGGAGGTTCTCATAATCCACGCACTTTGCTGCTGCATGCAACTGACTTCTACGGAGGCTCACTTTTAATTGGGAGTTAAAGACACCATAAGAAGAGAACTCAGCCATCAATTACATAGGACTTCACCCTACAGTCCAAAAAACATCACCAACCCATCAAGACATCTTCCCCTTAGTAATCAACCAGTGACACAGCATCAGACGAAGAAAACTTCCCCATCAATCAAAATTTGGCACGCTCATCACAATTTGACTTCTCATACGCCAAAACAGCATCAAACACTTGTGTCAACTCCACAAATCAGAACACACAAAACTTATACCAATACAATGAGCACCAACAACAATAGCATGGCCACCAGTGGCAATGATACAACATCCAAAAGAATACGGACACCTTCCATACATGATGTACTCCTGGGACGCGGAGGGGGCATCAATGGCCACGATGGCAACAAGGTATTCCGTGAATGGGTCCGGGTCCGCAAAGAAGACTACAACTTGGCCAGTACGAAGGCAGAAAAGGCCAGAGTCGCACACGAAGTGATGGAGCTGGTACATCGCGAGGGCGGTCGCTTCCTTCAACGAGTCAATGCACCTGGTACTGCAGGGTGGTGGGTCGAGGTAGACGAACCCCGTGCCTTGGCAAAGACAAGCCAAGCACTTCGGGAAGGAGCTCCCCAGATTCGCGCGGCACATAAAGACGACAAGAAGCCCAGCAGAAGTAGATCGACATCATCCGCAAAGCGTCGCAAGTCTCTCACTTCCTCGCGAAAGGCGGCGTCCAGTGGTGGTGGGACTGAAAGCAGCCCAGGCACAATGGCCCCTCCGCCACCACAACTTCCCAAGTTGAAACCCAACACGGTTGCCTCAATGAGTTGGCCTCAGACTGTACCTTCTGCAAGTCCTACTGGAGGGGACAACCCACAACTCGCTGGCTTGGGTACAATTCGCAAGGAAGTTGAGGGACCATCCTACGATAGCTATCCTCCAATCAAGCGCCCACGAACTCAGTTCAACCCTGTCTCCGTAACAGTTCCCTACGTGGATGGCTCGGCTGAGACCCCTCCCTTGACACCTACTCCTTCTACTCCTTCAGATGTTCCTAGCCTTGAGTTGCCTTCCGCATCGATGGGCAAGGTTGCTCCTACCGGAATTAAGAACCTCCGTAGGAACAATTCCCTAGCCATGTCTGACATGTCTTTGCAGGATGGCGGCGACGAAGACATTGACTTTGTGAACCCTTTCCTGGATGAAAATGCAGTTCTAGAGAACGAAGAACCGGAATGCGAAGGCACCAACGAAGGCAACACCAGCGAAGGCAACACCGAAAACACCAAGGTGGAGGAGACCAAGGAGAACACCACAGAAAACAAGGTGTCCGTTCCACCTCGCAGTGGCCCTTTGAGGAATGTCAGCAGCGACGAGGGTCGCGAAGACTACCGCAGCATGGCCGAGCTGTACGACTTTCCCACGCACCCCGTTGGGGACTTCAACGAGGAAGTCAAAACCGTCCTAGGCGGCGGAGTGGCTGACGGAAAGGAGATGCCTACCTTGTTCATTCCGTGGAGGGGAGGTATCCTCAAGCGCCGCTACAGCAAGAACAACTTGTCCACATCCTCACGCTCCAAAGCCTCTGGGAAAGCTTTGAATGAGCGTCAGTAACTAGAATGATCCATACAACAACATATACCAAGGCATCTGCACCTTGATGGATCAGTTCCCACTACCACTCGCTAGCAGACTCTGTACAAACCTTTAACCAGTTCCAAGGGACAATAATGGAACCTGAGGCTAATTGTCTAATACTACTACTAATAGCTTCGAAAGTTAAGTTTGTGTTACAATTCCACAGTACATACTCGTATAGGGCAGTTAGCAACAGAAATCAATTCATTCGTTGAATCGTGAATCATTCACTGGCAGTTTTGACCGCGGACCGCGGTGGTCTCTATCGCCGGCACTCAACCATCGTTACCATTTGCCATGTTGTTGCAACGGTGAATGAAAGAAGCCATGGGGACCAAGGCCATATCACCGAGCAGAAGAAAGTATATCCTCCGGCTGATTTTGATTGCCTTATTGTTTGGTTTCATTTCTGTAAATGTTAGCATGTCAAGAACGTTGAATGTCAACGACAACAATCTAGAGCATGACTTCATCGACAAACCACCAAAAGCTACCCGCATCCAACGACAATCTGTTTCCATTTCATTATCCAATGGAACACGCCAAGCAATATCAGTGGAGTTTGGAGAGACAAGTTTTTTATATGCCAATACAACCTATCGCTATCGCTTTTCTCCAAGCTTTTTGGAACATCGCTTCCTTCGGCCACCAATGGTTCCAGGTGACACCACAAACATTCCATCAAAACTTCTTCCGGGTATTTTATTTGGAGTTTGTTCGAATGGTGGCAAGATTACAAAGCGACAAACAGCCCGACGAACTTGGACCAAAGATGTCCCTGCCTTGTTCCTGGTAGCAGGTCCCTGGGATCAGATTGCCGACGAGTTTCAGAAACATCAAGATTTGATTTGGTTGGATATCGGGGAAGATTATCGGAATGCCCTCACTCCCAAAACATTTGGTTTGATCCACTTCGCCAACCATATATACTTTTCACGCATGGAAAAGCCACCAGAGACGGCTGTACAGTTTGTCTTTAAAACCGACGACGACGTCTTTATCAACGCAACCGAAATGAGTGTCGAATTGGACAAGTATCCTGGAGCAGACTACTATGGATTGTTGCGAGAAAATGTTCAACCAGAACGGTTAGGCGACAAACCCAGTGTCTCCAAATGGGTCATCAGCAGGGAAGATTACCCCGACGATACGTTTCCACCCTACGCCCACGGAACGGGATATGCATTGTCTCCCAAGTTCACGAAATGTGCCGTCCAAGCCATGGCCCGCACCCAACATTTCATGCCATGGGAAGATGTTGCTACCGGTATGTTGGCCCAAGACTGTCACGTCCCGTTGACTCCATCTGACCAGGAATGGTCTCATTTTGTACCGTTTGGGTCCAACGAAAGTGAATGGATCCAATTTCCATACCATCGTTACAAGGATGGCGGTGTTTTGGTCAAGATATTGCACAAAGTCAAGCCTTGGTTCTTTGAGCCGTTGATGCATCAGCTACCGTTGTATGAGGCACGAGCGTATGGGACCAAGTTGCATCTAGAGGCGAAACAACGAAGAGAAGGAGGCGGTGGCCAATAGAGCAAGGGCAACCTTTAGTATAGAATCTTTGTAGACAGCTGCTAGTACTACTATATTGGTATCAAAACTGTAGTTATCGATATAATATCCAATTCATTGAGTTCTCAGGGCGAACTGCTGCTGTGGTTACCGACGATGATGTGATCCAATGCATATTCGTATCGTGATGGCAAATGGTCTAGGAACATATTGGGCAATACACGGATAGGAAAGTAGTGCACACGGGGCAAAACATCAAAGGTATAGAATTCAGCATGTGGACGAGTGACCCCCTTCAACCAGACCGTTTGCCATGCCGGAATGTACAATCGGGGCGACCCTTGTTTGGGGGCAACGGGAGGTGCAGATCGAACGACCTCGACCAGGGCGGGGGGAGGAGGCATTTGGCCGGTAGCAATCGCAAAGGTATCGGACCACGACATGGGATTTGCTTGCGTGTATTCTTGAATGGCGCGAAGACTTCCTAGCATACCGCGAACCGAATAGAGGGAAAGGCAAGGGACGACGTCGTTCTCATGCACAAAGTTGGTGGTGACCCGCAAGGCCTGAGGGACCACCTCGAGTGGAGTGAAGACTGGTGGACAAGCATAGGCAAAACAGCGCAGGGTAGTGTGCCGAGGAAGGTCCTGTTTGCGACGAGTTTGCAACAGAATCGCCAACAATGATGCAGTTCCGGCTCCCAGAGAATGCCCCGTCAGAATCAGTTCATACCCCTTGTTCTGTCGCAACAGATTGGTGATGGAAGGACCGGCTTCTTCCCAAACATGTTCGGCCATGGTGGCCATTCCCGCATGAGCTTCTCCTCCACAAAAGTTCTCACGAGAGAAGCTAGCAATATCCACAACAATATCTTGAAAGGAGAAAGTTCCTCGAATAGCCAAGACAATTTTACGATGGGCATGATCGACGGCGACAAAATGACTGGATGGATCCAACTTTTGGTTTTGCTGCTGTTGTTGATCTTGTTGCTGTTGTTGCTCTCGTTGAAACGATGATGGCAACACAATGTCTTGTGAGGGAATCCCCACATGCTGTGAAATGGTATCCAGGGTCATTTGTCCCAACTTGGGTTGAAACTGTCCCCGGGCATCAATCTCGGCCGCATGAATCATGGAAGGACCATAGACGGCCGTCGCATACCGCATGTACCGCTTGGCTTCAGCCAAGAGCCGTGGAGGACAGTCTACAGAAGAGCCACCACTCTTTTTTTGGTCGGTAGCAGCAGCATTCCTATCCGGTTGCTGTTGTCGATGCACACTCCCCAACAAGGCCCAATGAATGGCCAGATTGCGATGAAAGGATTGAGTAATCTCCAAATCCACTCCAGATTGTGCCAAAAAGGCCCGCACCGCCAAGAGAGGTTCCTGGGTTTGTTCCAACGCTCGTTGGGGGGAACGTAACAAGGCTTGTGTGGCACTGGACACAAATCCCCAGGTTGTGACGGCGATGCCTAGTTTCTGGCGGGCCCAACGCATCCATAAAGAACTGTTGGGAGGCGTGATGTTGTTGTTATTGTTGTTGTCGTCAGAAGGTGGTGTTATAGGAGGAGGAGTCGGCTGCTGCGGATGTTTGGAATCTGCACCACCGGTCGACAACCATCGAGGACTCCCAATAGTGTTAGCATTCCCAACATTATTATTTGTTCCGGTGGAATTATTTGTAGGTGTATTTGTATGCAACGGCAAGGCGGTTGCCAAGGTATACGGAAAGATGGGTTGTCGAAGTCGTGTGGGTGTCCATCGTCGGGTAATCAGTGGACTCGAGGCTCGTACCAACCATGGCATGCGGAACATATGGGACAATAACACTAGGAGTAATAATAGAATACTAGATGATGATGATGATGTTCGTTTCCAACAACCACAACAACTGTTATTACCACCAGTACCAAGCAACACTCGTAGCAGCAATAGATTCATGGCGGATCATGGTGGAAATGGCGGCAGGGATTGCTCCGGGTTGGAAGATGGATTGAGTCATGCATAGTTGTATGTGATGAGGTATGTAAGATAACATTGGTAGGAAATTGTACATTGATATAAACACTTCCTCACGAACGAACCTCTGCTTTGCTGTACGGCAGTTGTTTTGTTTGTACGGCGGCTGCGCGGTCGGATCGTGACCAGCGAGGCAGTCCGCCAGTATGCAGAAGCAGGAGTAGTTCAATCACGCCGATCAGCGAACGAGTCGGCCGTCGCATTGGAGTTAATTAATAGATTCAAACGAACATATAGTTGTATGTAGACGCGGAGTTCCAATAGACAATGCCGCCCAACGGCTAGAACGAATCTTAGGACAACCAATGCGAGACAGTGGCGATGTGCCGAAAAAGTGAAAAAAAGATCATATATTTCCTTGGTCCAGTTGTTACGTTACCGTACCATCCCTATCACATCCATCACCATGAAGCTTTCCAGTGCTGTTTTGTGCATGTCCATGATTGCTGGCGCCAGTGCCACCAAGACCATCTCCGGCAAGAACGCCGCCAAGGTTCTCCGATCCGCTCGTCGTGTCGAGGAGGCTGATGACGCTGTTGATGAGCTCGAGTTCCTCCAGAACTACAGCCTCAAGTTGGTTGGTTGCAAGACCGAGCAAAACATCTACAACGCCGACAACGGAGAGTACGAGTACTCCGCCGCCATCTTCCGTCTCTGCCCCACTTCTTCTGGATGCAACTCTGACTCCACCATGGGCTGCACCTCCAACTACGGAGACTACGTTGTTGGCCTCAACACCTTTGTTGATGCCTACTTCGAGGACCAAAAGGACAACATGAACTGGGACGACAACGTCAAGGTTGACCGTTACGCCAAGTGCGGCGAGTACGAGATGGACGAGGGTGATGACGCCAACGCCAACGAGTACGCCGGATACCAATTCTTCGTTGGTCCTACCTGTACCTCTGACGAGACCGATGTCCGCCTTGCCGTCTTTGAGGACGAGTACTGCGTCACCGAGTCTGGTGTTGCTTTCGAGGACATCTCCCAAGGATGGAGCCTTCCTTACTCCACCGGAGGCCTTGTCTCTGACTGGTGCTTGGACTGCTATGGCGCCAACGAGGACGGTGAATACGAGCTCCGTGAAATGTGCACTGCCACCTACGAGGTTGCTGCCTACGCCTGCGAAGAGAAGATGGAGTACTTCTCCTACTACGGACAAAACGTCAATGGATGCGAGACCATCAAGGCTCTCATGCCCTCCAAGGGTGGAAAGGGAGGAAAGGTCTTCGGATGGTTCCTCTTCTTCTTGGTCGTTGGCGGAGCTGTTGGATACGTTATGTGGTGGCGCAAGAGTAAGTCACAAGATGTGTGGGAAGATGAATGGGAAGAAAAGGATGTGCCTCTGGAACAACGTCGGCGCCAAGTTAGAGCGTCCCGACAGCGTTCCAGAACGCAACAGCGCAAATGGTGGCACCGCTTTTTGTTTTGGAGACGAAGATATAACTAATCCGTTGTTTGCTATTCTTTTTTTTGTGTACCTCAGAGAAGTCCGCCTCTACCGACGGCCTTGTTGCCTAAACACTTTGCGGACACTCGTTGTCGTTCGCATGTTTTGCAAACATCATCATCATTGTAACCAAGTAGAATCTCGCGTGTGCGTCTATTCCAACATTACCAGTACTTTCTTTCATAGTAGTTTATCTTGTAGCTATAGTTTTGCGATGAGATGGGGTTGCACTGTTGAAGGTGGTGTCATTGGAGGGTTCTCAAGGTGACCGAGCTTGACTCGCTGGTGCTGGAACGGAAGTTGATTCACAGCGGCGTCATGACTTTGCGTTCCAATTGTCGAGTTGGTACTCTCTCTCTAGAAATAGTGTTACAGGTACAGGTAGTAATAGGGAAAGTGCTTGCAAGTGAGATTCTTTTTTTATAGTTCATTTTCAATTCTTAGGCTACCCGCCCCCTCCAAGCCTACCAAAAAGTGTAGACTTGCAAACAGAGACGGAAACAGTGCGGTACGGTACGGTATAATGGATCAAAGTAGTAGTATAGTATACAACAACACAATGGTATAGAGGAGGGACCAAGTGACGGTTGGTGGTGCGTGTCTGTCTGTGGTCATGATGATGGTCGTTGTGCTGTCCTATTATGCCATGGTTCCCTTGGTGGCACTGACACCTGCACTCTCATCATCCTCCTCATCTTCATGTTGATGGTATTCGTCGCCATCTTCGTCCTCATCGTCGTCAATCTTTTCCAAGTTTTGTTTTTCTGTAATAAAGCAACAGCAGAGTGAGGTTCATGGAATTTGTCAAGGAATTACAACATAAACCAACCATTGGTACAACATTCATTGGTAACTTACGTTCTTTCCACCATATTGTGTAGTAGTATCCACCAGCAACACTTCCAACCACAAGCAAAAGGACTACAAAAATACTTTCCCATTCAGAGACAACATTGGCAGGAGACTTGTCCATCCATCCAATGCGCTTGCATCCGGTAGTATCTTCACCAAAGCGGTACACCTCTGTGATATCATCCCAATAGTAGTGACGAATGCTCCACTTTTCGCACTTCAAAGCAGAGTCCTCATAGAGGTCGGCACACATTTCCTTCAAGTCGTAGCTGCCATCATCCTCGTTGTACTCGCCACAGCTCAAGCATTGGGAGCTGACCAAACCTCCATCCGAGTAAGGAAGTTCCCAACCGTTGGAGATACTAGCAAAGCTGACGGAAGCTTCGGTGGTACAGTAGGCATCCGTGAACAAAGCCATGCGAACATTCTGGGCGTTGGAGGTACAAGCAGGACCAATGTAGTAGGCAGTGCCATCGCCATTGTCAGGTTCGTATTGCGTACAGGACGCAACGTTGCCAGCTTCGACGACGCCATCTTCCCAGTTCATGTTGTCCTCTTGGTCCTCCATAAAGGCAGTGATGTAGGTGGAGAGAGGAACAGCCAAGTCAGCATAACCAGACGAGCAGCCTCCTTGAGCTCGGTTGTTGCAAGAATCCCGAGGACAAACGCGGACAATGGCGACACCGTATTCGGCATATCCATTGTCGTCGTAGCCAACAGTGGCGTCTTGCTCACACCTGAGCAAGTTGACAGAGTAGTTCATAAGCTCGTCCTCTACCTCGAGGATTCCTTCTTCTCCTTCATCTAGCTTACGGCCGGATTCCAACAATTTTCGGATACTTTCAGGCTTGGCCATGGTTGGCATCATTGTCGAAGCCAGGACGACAGATCCCAACACATACTGAGACACGAACTTCATTTTGTTATTGTACTGCTACTGGTAGGGCAGATGGATATTCGTGGGATGGCAGCAAGAAGATCCTACAAAATGCTGGGGGGCCTTGGAAGCAGATTGTTGTTGGGTGTTGGGCAAACGATGGTGTTGCGTACCAATCCTTTCCCTTGCATCCAGTGCATAATGTGAGCGTGTAAACGCCGGCGATGAAGGATTTTCCCTCATTTGTTAAGCAGGCACATGCGGTTGTCAGTTGAATTGGGTGCGTTCAACCTTCCCGACATAGAGGTGGAAGCGTGCCTCCTAGCTACTGGAGGGCCCTCTATCGAATATTTTTGTACCAATGATGACAGAATTGGTGATGATTCGGTAAGCTCTATGTCTGTATATGTTATTGACATCGAACAATAGGGCGCTTGGCGAGGGGGGCATTGCGGGCTCGTTTGAGTGTCTTTGGGCCTCCTTGAAGCTATCACCGTATATATTTGTTGAAACATATACATGTACCTTACATTCCACCGCTGACCAACACATGTCGTACCGTACGTACGGACACTGTAATAGCAGCATACTGCCTGTGTCTGTACGTAGTTGATACACGGAAGCACTACAGTGACCACCATACCAGGTACACCTGTACTCCTCGCACTGTGGCCTATAATAACAACCAAACCGAAGCCAACCACGGTATTGTTGAGAATCCAAGAAATCCACGTTCATAGTTTAATATTTTTGCAAACCAGTCAACGTCTTCCCAATTAAGAAATAGGGGAAATGGTTTCTCAACAAGAAACTACGGTCAACAATTGCTCCTCGTCCACTCCGCGATTCTCGCAGCTACTACTAACGTTAGAAGCAACCACTGCATTTTTTAACCTGGCACTGCTATGTAATTTTCTGCAACAACGCTTCTCCAAGAGCCGTTGTTGTCGTGCTCTCGTTGTTGCTGCTGCTATTGGTTGATCACGAAACTACTGCCGAAAGTATTTGTCGCTTTCGCTATCCACATTCCTCATTGTCGAAGGCTACTATCAGATCATTGAGTCGCACCTCATTGAAAATATTATAGAGGTCGATTCCTCCGACAGGTACCTCATTATTCCGGTCGTCGATTATCCAGTACCCCAAAATCATCGCTGACTTTAAATGCGAGAAACAGGAAGTTCGGTTTTTGAAAGGAATCTTTGCTATTTCGAAGATTGGCGCTCGGCATAACTCTTCGCAGTCATACTTCTTCTGCGAACAATAGGGAGTTCAAGCGAACTGATTGTACGACTGATCGGCTGACTGGGCGTTATTTGCGAGACCGGATGAATCAGGTGGCCCTTCAAGCGGAAAGTGAGGCGACGAGGAGCGCAACTCCACCACGTAGTACGACGGACGAAAGTTCCCCCGAACCACTTTTACAAGGTGGTAGTCTCCAACACCACAGTCGAACACAAACACTAAAGAATTGCGACCATGGCCTGTTGCGGTGGTGAACTACATGACAACTACCCTCGACCAGTTGGTATTTGGAGTAATTCAGGACCGGTTAGCCACGCCAAGCCACAAAAAGACGATACAGATGCGTACATTGCTGACGCCCTTCATAGTCTTTCCTTGAAAGATCGTGATGTCGTCTTCCACCAAGTTCACGGGGTTGCTCATGAGGTGGAGGAAACTCCGGAACTCCTCGCTGAATCCTTTGCCAAGCTCAAGGAAACTATTAAGAAATGCATGAGCAATTGTTCAGGGTACGGAGATGGTTTTCGTCAGGCAGAACAATTGGATTCCGAGTATGTGCATTCCGAGCGGTTCTACAAAATGTTCCTTCGAGCTGAGCGTTTCGACGTCGATGCTGCCGCCGTTCGAATGATTCGATATTTTGATTTCAAGTTGTTTGCCTATGGGAAAGATGTGCTTTGTGAAGACCTCCGACAGTCCATGTTGACGCCTGGGGACATGGATCATTTCAAAAAGGGGTTTCTTCAGACTGTGCCGCAGCGTGACCGAACGGGGCGAATCATCACCGTAGCCTTTCCACCCCTTGTGGAATATTCCACAGTCGAGAGTTTGGTACGTACTCGCATTTTTCATTCTCTACCAGCATTCTAAATCGATTGGCTGGACTCTTTGTGCGCCAGTTAGTAGTACTAACACATGCATTTCGCCGGATTCGTTTGTTTCAGGGCCGAATGTTGTTTTACAATACTTGGCTTAGTGCACAGGATGAGACGACACAGCGTCTTGGTGCTGTACTTGTGTGCTTTCTAGTGGGTGATTTTACCAGTAAGCCGATCGATACGAAACAAATTTCGGTGTTGGCTCAGTCCCTGCATGCTGCCCCTGTCAAATTTGTTGTAGTGCACAACTGTTTCAACGACAAACGGTTTGAGCTTTTCTTGAAACTCGGAATGCCGCTTTTGAACAAAGATTCGCGGGCTCGTACAAAGATCCATTGTGGTGCTCCCATGGAATGTATATACGGGCTACTGGGCTATGGTATCCCTGATCAATTTCTTCCAGTGAGTATGCTAGGCGAAGTGAAAAAGAAACAACATACAGAGTTCCTGAAAGCTCGAAAGTTTAAGGAGGAGCAGGATCGACGAAGAGGAATGAATAGCATTGATGGTACATCACAAGAAGAGTGTATATTGCTTCCTGCCAATAACGATGTCCTGTTGGGACGGGGAAAGCCCATCCATTCGCACCAAGGGAACCGGGCCTTACACCGTTTGGTGGATGAGACCATTCCCGAGTACGAAACGTGCCGAAAATCCAAAAAGACGACTATTTCACAAGCCTTGGTACAACAAGTAAAGGATGAGTTTGGAGGACGATTCCTGAAGCAAGATCCCGACTTTGGAGTGTGGTGGGTGGTAGACGACGAAACAGCGCGTCTGAAAGTCAGTCATCTCTTCCGAGCCCGACGGCAAAGTGTATTGGATTCATTGGCGAAACCACAACAAACGTTCCGATTAGGCTCGCCTTTTTCTGAGGAGAGTAACGGGGATTCGTCACAAGAAACCAAACGTTACAGGATAAGCTAACAGTAAAATGGAGATGAGATGCGATGATAGCAAGACCATTTCCTACCTGTTTCTACCTGCTCGGGGTGGCAGTTGTACAAAACATCAACCCAGAGTTTTTTCAGCCGAGCGCATTTTTCTGATTTCAAAAGATACCTCCTGGTTTCTCACAAATTATCCAACGAACAATATTATGCGATCCACACAACAACCCAGTAGTAGTACTAGAGTAGGTGCAGCTAAATTGACGTGATAACGACGTACTGATTCCTGAACAATTTGACTGGGAAAGAATGGGCTTTTGTCAGTTGCCGCTTTTTGCAAAAACTACTACTAGTAGTATTGTTGGCGACATGGAATTGCGTCAACGAACGACAACAACATGATGGATGCTGCTGCGGGTGGGGTATTGTGAGATACCGGTAGAGACATTGACAAACATCTTGCAGCTCTTCATCAACAAGACCTCGACCATGATGGTGCCAGGTTGACCCTACTGCCATATATACTTTAGCTGATGAACACCACCGATGACCGATGAGACAACAGTTCTGACTATGCTTCAGCAATATATTATATATTTTGTGAAGACATGAAATTCACATAGAGAGTTCAGGTTCTCATGTCTCTTGTTTCTGCATGAAGGACTTCGTACGAAATTCTTGTGGCAATTCATCAGGGGAAAATCTGGTGTGCGAAGAGGTCATACGTAGAAGAACTTTCTTGCACGAGCGAAAATTGTCAGTGCATGTACTAGGTAGCTAGTACCGTGAGTCACGGTGGCCACAGTAGTATATACAGAGTTCGGCGCTCAAGAGGGCGTACTCCTCGAATCTTGACTTGCGAGTTGGTGAAGGCACCATAAGAATGAAAGCATATATGGTCATGTTTTCATTTATGCCTATTGTGTCGTGGCCTATATCACGTATTGCAGTGAGTTGTTTGGAAGTGGCCAGTTTCTTTCCCTTGGCATTTCTTTCGTAGTTGCGCGAGATACCTGCAACCAGGGACAACTTCTCTCACGTAACGAACCATGAATCCGGTGGTATCAGCTTCTCCACACAACATCAGCAACAGTTGCAATACCCGCGGTATATTGAAAGCATCATCAAGCGAAGGATCTCCCTCGTACACATCGAAGATCAAAGTAGAAGCTCGGGGTATTACCAAACATAGTTCTCTTGGAAAACAGTCAGCGCAAAGTCCCTCCAACGAAAAGTCATACTTGAAATCGAGGAGACAACAACATCGCAGCGATCGACGCTCAGAGATTCTCAACAGTGTCGACAATAACTTGGAAGTGAGACTGAGAATCCCCTCAAAGGCATCCTGTGATCAACAACCAGGACATTTAGCTCGACACTTGGCTTCCACTCAGAGATCACCGTTACAAGGCAGGCACAAGTTTCACAACAGTCTTACGAGCATGAGCACAATGACAAGCAACGGGACCGTAAGCACTTCAAGTACTTCTACCGGTACTCGCACACTTCACAACAGTGCAAGTAGCAATCAGTCTTTGACGTACGATTCACCATGCAATTCACCAACCAAGCCGCCTCGAGCTTCTGGTGGGCGACTCCGACGGGGTTTGGTGCAAGCCTTCCAAAAGAATCGTGCGTCCGATCTCTCACCCAAGGTACCAAGATCCCCAAGAACTTTTTTCCGACGTCCAAGTCTAAAACATTCCGAACCGGCGCCGACACCGGAAGAAATCGAGCACAAGAAGTTGATGGATATTGTCGATACAGTCATTGAAATGTATCCAAAGGCTTGTTGCAAATCTTTCAAGGATCACCGTGACTTTGCTTTTGCCGAGCTCACGACGTTGCGAAAACCTCAACTCACATTGGAGCCCAAAACGTTTGAGAAACTTCGCGGCCTACTGGAAACAAAGCTTCGCCAAACTCTAGAGCAAAACAATAGTATCGATCGATCAGATCCCAGTCTTCCAAGTGAAGAGAGTATTACGCCGGTTCGTGGGTCTTCCAGAAGCTCTCGTACCAACTTGAAAGATAGCATTTCATCATTGCCTCTCCTTGATGGCTCGGATCATGGTGGGGTTGCACTCTTTGTTGCAAAGTCCAGCACACACGAGATCGATGCCATGTACCCCGACTCCTGTGACGATTCTTCCAGTGCAAACCAATCCAGGAAGAAAAAACTTATCAAACAAGTTGATGATGAGGAGACAAGTCACACTGACTCCACTATTCTTACCATGTCACCCTTGTCGATTAGTGCTGGAGGCCAAAGAACCTTTGGAAGACCGTCATCCGACAAGGGAGTGTCCACTCGTGGTGTGGAAGGACTTCCACCGACTCCCCTCAGTCTGCTGGCCAATGCGGAGTCTATCAATGTCACAGACCTTGCCCTATTAGGTCCACTGGGTCAGTCGGGTCTTTACACTGGCGCCATTTGCCCAACTTCGGGACATCCACATGGCCAAGGATACTTCCGTCCTCACCCCAACGAGAAGGGACATTCCTACAAAGGCAATTGGGATCAAGGTCACTGGAATGGCGAGGGAACGCTCACCAAATCCAATGGCGACAGGTATGAGGGGTCCTTCGAGAACGATCTAAAGCATGGAACTGGCATCTATCGATACAAAGATGGGGTCCGATACTTTGAAGGTAGATACATCCATGGACAAAGATTGGAAGGTACCATGCACTACGGGGACAATAGTGTATACACTGGGCAGTGGCTCAAGGGGAAGCGCCATGGTCGTGGCTCCTACAAGTTTAGTGACGGAAGTCGCTACAAGGGAGATTTCGACCTTGATCGCATTGACGGTGTCGGGCAGTTGGTGTGGCCCGATGGCTCGACCTATGTTGGGGAATGGAGTCAAGGACTCCGTCACGGTATGGGTCAAGACTTTGCTTCGGACGGGTCGTTGCGTTTTGAAGGAAAGTGGGAACACGGCAAACCAATGGTTTCCCAATAGATACAAATATGGTTTCAAAAATGAAACAACAAAACAATACTAACTAGACCTCTATAGAAACATTCTGGGATCTAAGTTAGCATGAGCAACTAGGATGGGGGCAAAGCACACAAGTCTTCGCGAAAAGGACTCTTCCTTCTAGGCTAGGGTAACAAAACCACCTATGGCACCAGTGAAGGCTCCCTCTCCGTCACAACCAAAACACTTGCCTTCTTCCTCTAAGCACTTGTCCTGGAACTTGTCTTCGATACAAGTGGCCATCTTGTTCATGTTCTTTGCAATTGCAACATCGCTGTCAATCCCAGCCTTCTTCTTGGCCACAGCAAGCTCACGTCGGCCACCGCCACCAGAGCCAACGCACCAAGAGCACAACAAACAACAAATGGGAGGGGCATTCAGTTTCTTGCTCCAGCAATAGTTGATACAATCAATAGCCAAATGGCGGTGCTGTTGCTCTTCAAAGGCAAGTAGATTTCTGTGTGATCCTCCATCGAACTTGGAGACTGCCCCGGCAAACTCAGTACCAGCTCCAGTGGTGACCATGTCGTCAAAGGCGCTAGCTTCAGCGGGTACAATCTCGGCGGCGCATTCCATGGCGTAGAGAGCAAGGAGGGAGGGGACATAGGTGTCGGGATCTTCAGAGGCACAGGAGCCACTCTCAACAAGCTCACGTGTCTCTGCAGAAGGGACCATCATGAACTGGACTTCAGCCGTGACGGTGCTGACAAGCAAACTCAACGAAAAAGCGAGTACAGACTTCATGGGTGGGTTGTATGGTTCACAATGCTGGAAAAACCAATATCATTCAGGAATTATACGAGACAGCTCGTGACGAGCCCTGCAAATCTTTGGTGGTGGACTAAGTTATCCCGAAGATCCTTTTCGCAGTACCGCTCCTATTCACCTGCGCAAAAATAAACTGGACGAGAACATCCGAGAAATCTTGAGTGCACTCTTGTGCAAGAGCGGAGCACAAGTATTATTTGTATCACCGAATGGTACGAGAACTTGCAATATCCTCGTTTCACTTCTTGGGGTCGTAGAGCATAGTTTCAAGCCATTGTCTCGGACTGCCATAGAGTGCCGAATGGCATCAAGATTTTCAAGTAGCACAGCAGAATGTTCGATTTCCATTCCTTTCTCTCAAGGAGCACCTCGGGCGGACAAAAGCCCATGTCAACCTGCCGGGTGTTTTTCATTAGTGCGTTCTTTCCAGAGGAGTTCACGTCCAAGAAGTGGTCGGATCCGAAACAGGGCACCCTTTCTCCATCCCGGCATATCAAATAGATGATTCTTGTCTGTTTTTGTGTGGTTGCCATATTGGAACCTAATTCACCTGCAATTTTTGCTAAATTTAGCTGGACACTCGGGACATCTTGGTACGTTCTTGAACAAGAACGATAGGCAAGTAGGGGCTACTCTGTGGTAACAGCCACCAGCAGGGTGTGTGCAACCATTCTCCCTTGCGATTTGGCATTTTTTATGTGGGGTTGGCAATGGTCGTCGTGGTTCCACTAGTACGTACGAGTGCTACCTAGGTAGTAGCCCAGCAACCCGACACAAGCACCGAGCCCTCTGTGGAAAGAAACACCAAAAACTAGTACGGTATCACTCGAGAGCAATTAGCAGACGTTTACTGTACTAGAGTAATGAATAAAAGATAGAGCAAGCAATACATGATATGAACCTCCTACTGCTGTCCCACCACCAGAAGGACGACGGCAGTGGAGAACTAGTAAGGACCCCCCGAAGACGCACTTCTCAAACCCAATCTCCAATCTAGGAAAGGGCAACAAAGCCACTGACGGCTCCAGTGAATGATCCTTCCCCGTCACAACCAATGCACTTGCCTTCTTCCTCGGAGCACTTCTCTTGGAACTTGCCTTCAATACAAGAGATCATGTCATTCATGTTCTTAGCGACAGTGACCTCACCCTCGAGCTTGGTCTCCGCAGCAGCAAGCTCACGTCGGCCATTAGAAGAGCCAACGCACCAAGAGCACAACAAACAGCAGATAAGAGGTGCATTCTTGGGGTAGATCCAGCAGTCGTTGATGCAGTCAATAGCCAAGTGACGGTGTTGTTCCTTCTCTTCGGATAGAGCTCTTCCTCCATCGAACTTGGCCATTGCCCCGGCAAACTCAGTGCCGGCGCCTGTGGTGGACATATCCTCCATGAAGCTAACTTCACCAGGGACAATCTCGACGGCGCATTCCAAGGCGTAGAGAGCAACGAGAGCAGGGACTTCCACATCAGGATCTTCATGGGCGCACACGTCACTCTCGACGAGCTCACGCGTCTCTGCGGAAGGAATCATCATGAACTGAACTTCAGCAGTGACAGCGCTGAAGAGCAAACTCAAAGCAAAAGCAAAAGACTTCATTGTAGGTGATCGTGTACGTGTACGGTGTACGAGTATCGTATCGTATTGTCAAACAATGAGATGCACGGGGATTTTTTTATGATGCGAGCAAGGCAGCGGAGTTGAGCCTTACACTGGGCCTTTTTGTAATTCCTTTTTGGCAATACCGGTCGTCGTATTCACCTATCTTCTGTTTAAAAGAAAAAGACGCAAGTTTAACCGCAACTTCGTTTCTTCCATAATATTGTACCAGGAGGGTGAATCTTCTTTCTGGTAGCATATAATCGACTGTTCTTTGGGTGAATACGGTAGGCTTTGTGGTGACAACAGAAGAGCACAAATTGTAAATCGTCGTTGGTCCGGTTCTTCAAGAGATCACATTTGCCATGTGGCTGATTGTTGTGGTCTCATGAAATCTCCATACTGAAGGTGATCAATGGCGAATGATCTTTGACATCCCCGAAGGCCCTCTCCTTCTACTGGCCTTCTCGATACTATCGGAGGACATGATAGTTCGTACAACCATCCTTTTTGAATGGTGCATCATTCACCCATTGTGTTGCGAAAGTTCAGCCGGACATTTGCGACATCTTGCCTGGTTTCTTCCCACAAGAATGGAACACAATTATATTCCTCTCTAGGCTCATTGAGCTAGGTGTTAGAATACCTTTGTTCGCTTTTTCAGGTGATTCCGGGGGTGGGGAGAGTTCCCAAACCATCATGGAATTGTTAGACTAACAACAACTGTAAACACGAAGAGTTAGAGCTCCAAAGTAATCAAGTACGAACAGGTTCACGAGTTTTCCTGGCTAGAAGTAGTACAGTAGTAATACCATGCGGCTCGTATCGGATGTTGACACGGCGGTTCATTGCCAATTCGTGAATCTCACTTTGCCACTCTCATTCCGATCGCATATCCCGTACTCATATCCCTCATCCTGTGTTTGATGTAGCATCGTACCGTACGGAAGACTGTAGGAAGGGCTCAACCATTGCTCTCTATTCTCATGATGGTGACTGGTGACCCTCTTGCCATGCTCTCCTGCTGCCGTCTTTTCTTGCCTCCAGGGTCATTTTCTCACTGCGATGCCGCCGCCAGAGGAATTACTCGTAGTGTTGTTGTTGGTTCAATACAGCACCGTTCTCTTTGACCGGACACCGTCGTCCTTCCCGTAGTGTTGCTACGTACAATGCTGCTGGCCGTCATAGTGAATCGTGACTGTGTTCGTGGGCATGCGGCAGCCATGGTCGTACGTACCGTACTCTACCACGAAGGTAGTACACAAGCCACAAAGACGAAAGAAGAAGTAGAGGCACGCACGAAGAAGCCTTTCACCATTCGTTGGAGTTCGTATGGTAGGTGGTACAAAGCCTTTCTGATCCTTAGGTGATTCTCTGAATTATGGATTAAAAGCTTCGGACATTGTTTCTTGGTCATATGTCCTGTGCATCCGAAAAGTACATAAATGATATGAAACTCTTGGCACGAAGTGGTACCGCAACATATGGGCGTAGCCGTGAACGTGGATTTTACCGGCGGTGAGATGAGTCTTTGCCCCTCCTCAAGCAAGGCGACGACAGCGTCGTGTTTGGCTTTTACACGTTGCGTTGTTGTAGCAGTGAAAGGAAAAGTAAGTAGCCGAGAAAATAGAGGATTCTATGATACATGAGATTAATGTGTAGGAGCTACTACAGAGAGAAGATGGAACTCTCAATCTCTCTAAGGAGGAGTCAGTGTAACGAAACCACTGACAGCTCCAGTGAAGGATCCCTCCCCATCGCAACCAATGCACTCGCCATCTTCCCGCGAGCATTTGTCTTGGAACTTGCCTTCAATACATGAGATCATGTCATTCATGTTCTTGGCGACAGTAACTTCACCATCGACCTCAGTCTCGGTTCTGAACAAACTTCCAAGCTCACGTCGGCCGCTGGAAGAGCCAACACACCACGAGCACAACAAGCAGCAGATGAGAGGAGCATTCTTAGGGTAGATCCAGCAGTCGTTGATGCAGTCAATAACCAAATGACGGTGCTCTTGCTCTTCCGAAAGAGCTCTTTCCCCATCAAAGAACGAAGAGACCGCCCCAGCGAACTCAGTGTCTGCCCCAGTAGTGATCATGTTGTCCATGAAGCTAGCTTCGGTAGGGATAATCTCGACAGCACACTCCATTGCGTAGAGGGAAATGAGAGCAGGAACTTCAGTATCAGGACTCTCGTTGGCGCAAGTA
Organism: Nitzschia putrida; assembly: GCA_016586335.1. Lineage (NCBI taxonomy): Eukaryota > Bacillariophyta > Bacillariophyceae > Bacillariales > Bacillariaceae > Nitzschia > Nitzschia putrida. The sequence goes on from BLYE01000002.1 coordinate 1,547,022, forward strand.
TCACTCTGGACAGCCTCACGGGTCTTGGCGGAAGGGATCATCATGAAGTTGACCTCAGCGGTCACGGCGCTGAAGAGCAAACTCAAAGCAAAAGCAGCAGACTTCATGGTAGGTGTTCTGGTAGTGGGGAACCAAAATACAAGGTGAGAAAATTTATGGCCATTGACTGTCACGACGTCGGAAACTACTGGGCCTTGTTGATCTTGCCCCTATATGTAACACTGGGGAATTCAAAGTCATGGCATACAAAGGGCGATTTATGGTTTTGAAACCACGAGTAGGTCCGAAACGTCCCAAATTGCGACCGTTACAACCCGGGATAGAGATAAGGGAAATGGACAAAGTAGGCCTCACGGCATTGGGCACTGGCACTGTGAACAACAAGGTGACCTGTTGTGAGATTCATGTCACCGCCCCTCCGTCGTCGGAGAAGGGAAATCACCAGAGGGGTAGATTCACGCATTCCGGTCCAAACCCTTCAACTTCAATATACCTGTGATGATGTGCAGTACATACTTGTACTATACTAGTACGTACTAACGTTACTACCGGTAGGAGGAGCAGCAGGCACGGTGTACAATAATAGCGAGCTAAATAATAATACAAACTATATCTGGAGGGAAACCTTCCGTAGTAGTTTTGTGGTACAGTAGTGCAGTATCGTTTAGCTTGCAGTCGATTGTTGGACTGTGGTGGTGGTAAATGGTAGATTAATCGCTGCAAATGCCATCCAGAGTTTCATGGTGTACGTAAAATGGAAGTCTATCATCTTAGGAATACTGTATCACGTAAAAGGTCCCCATGTAATGCTATGCAACCTACTTTTCTGTAGAAAGTGTAATGAAGCCGCTAACTGCACCCTCGAACACCCCATCTTCACTGCAACCAGCGCAAGGACTTAGACCTCCTTCTTCGCACTTTTCTTGGAACTTGCTTTCCATGCATTCTAGAACCGTAGTCAGGTGCTTGCCCAGATCGACTTCACCGTCGAGAGATTGCTCGAAAGCGTTGGTAGAAGCGAGTTCCCGTCTGTTTCCGGATGCAGATCCCACACACCACGAACATAGGAGGCAGCAAATTGGAGGAGCATTCTTCTTCTTGCTCCAGCACAGATTGATGCAATCAATAGCCAAGTGACGGTGGTGGTTATGTCTGGTTTTTCTTCCTCCACTTCGGGACCTTGTGTTGGTGGATGTCGAGGTGCTCACAGATGAGGTGCTGATACTAGTAGAATCTTCCGTGTATTGGCGTGTGTGGACTCTGGTATGGTACTCTTGGGAATCTCCCAAACTAACGATTTGAGAAGTCTGTGTTGGAATCACTTCCAACACACATTGGGTGGCGTACAAGGAAATCAAAGCCTCAACTTCGACATCTACACCATCAGAGCATGTTTCATTTTGGAGGAGCTCATAGGCTTCCGGTGATGGAATGAGCATAAACTGAACCTCGGCCATGGCAGCGCCGAGGAGCAGACTCAGACAAAGAAGGACAGACTTCATTTTGGCTAGCTGGTAGTAATGTTTTTGGCGCTGTTTTGAAATTTTGTGAGAGAAAGTGGCACCACCTTGAATGTTCTCGCCAGATCCCTACAAGCTGTGGCGGGTGAGACCAATGCCTTCATCACGAAACGGCATCGAGGGGGCATTTGTCAGCGGATCTTGTCAATGGAACCAATATGTAACCGTTTCACGGGACACTTTCCTAATACATGACATTTACACGAAGACACACAAAATATATATGGTGTCCGAGGCGATTTTCTTACATTACCCCCACTCGTGGTCCTATCGTGACTTTGATAGGTTGGGCCACGGAGTGTAGAATCTGGCGAGAAGGCTTTGGGCATCGAAACGGTGGTGTACAATAGCTTGGCTCTAAATAATGACAGAATAGACCGCTCAAAAGGGGCAAATGCGCCATTTTCTTCCCACCGAGGTTCCTGCGTGTGTAGTATAGCGACAAGTAAGAATGGAAAAACTACGTTCAGGTTCAATGAAGACTAACTACCTCACTGTTTGTATGCAGCCTCTCAAGCCAATACAAATGACAAACATCCAGAACACATCAAAAAGGTAGTCTTACAATCTTAGAGTTTGAATGGGCACAAGCGATTACTTTTTCTCATTTTTAGGGTGGACATGGCTCTGCCAAGAAGACAATGGTGCTGTTTTCGAGAAAGACATCCAGTAGGGGGGAAATAATGTGAGTGAGACGCAATGCAACTATTTCGCGTCCGTTTTTACGCTACAATTTTCTCGGCGTTTATCGAGGAGAAGAGCACACTCCTCCTCCATTAAAAATAATAATGTGCAGAAAGATTGGTCTTCACTTGCCTGCACTACGGTACTCGTACAGTTACCACCGTACTGGAGGTCGTCCAGCAAATATAATATTGTTTGAAGGTACTGATTGTATGTATTTGCCGTCGTGAGCATGATGTCTCACGTCGGTATTCGTACGTACGTCTGCGCGCGCGAGAAAGTGAGCTGTGCAGTGTTACAACCTGCTGGGGTAGCCTGTTTACTCCGTTGTCGAGAAGAGTAGAGAAGTAGAGAACATGAATGGACATTTTATTTCTCACGGAGAACTCGTTGGTCACGAACGACACGATACGTGAACGTACCTTCATATAGACTGTGGTTATCCAGCGAGGGGAAACCTTGCCACTTCCGGCGACGGGTTTGCTACCTCTACCCCTCTACTAGCTGTGACAACGACGTGCCTACTACTGGTAGTAGCATTTAGCAATGTAAATGAAATCTAGTAGAGAAAGCTTGAATGAAATCTAGAAATCTAAGTTTGATGTAGACAAGAGATAATATCACATATGTAGCCATGGCTGTACCTCCCCCTCAACCCTGAGAGCTACGGAGAAACGTTTCGTCTCTTTACTCTGCTCTCAGGGTGACAAATCCACTGACTGTCCCTGTGAACTCGCCATCAGCGTTACAGGCGTGGCATTCGCTACTTGATTCCTCAGCACAGCTCTTTTCAAACTTTCCTTCCATGCACGTGGTAATCTCATCTAGGTGCTTGGCAACCAAGACCTCTCCGGCTGTACCATCGTCACTTTCAAAGATATTCTTGGTTGTGGACGAGATAAGACCTAGTTCCCGTCGGCCAAAGAGAGAACCAACACACCAAGAGCACAGCAAACAGCAAATAAGGGGAGCATTCTTGGGGTAGATCCAGCAGTCGTTGATGCAGTCAATCACAAGGCCACGGTGTCCACTGCGAGATTTTGAACTGCGATGCCAATCAGCAGAACCTTCTGATTGGTATACATGGCCCAAGTTCTTGACGAGGGAAGCCTCGCCTGGGAGGATATCCATAGCACATTCCAACGCGTAAAGGGAGGTAAGAGACTCCATTTCCTCATCAATGAATTCGGAGCAAGTACCGTTAGCAATCGCATCGCTTGTCTCAGCGGAAGGGATCACCATGAATTGAACATCGGCAACAACGGACGAAGCCATAAAGCACAGCAAAGCAAGGAAGGACTTCATGTTGTTGTGTATATTAGCAGGAGTACAACTGGAGCCAGGAAGGAGATTGTGAGACTACTCGAAGTGGATAGAAACCCAGGCGTGGCTTTGTTGGGTGTGAAGATTTTCTTTGAATTCGGTGCTGATGATGCAAAACTCCATGTGATCCCCTCGCCGCTCGCCGGCTCGCCGTGGTCATTTTCGCTTCGTCGTGTATATGCCGCTAATCTTGGTATTTATCAACAGGCATAATTGAACCGAAGGCGACGAGTGCGCAAGACTTTACATGGGAGCTCCGTACCTTTACTCTTAAACCAAAACACCTATATGCTCGACATTTAACTGAAGCGCCACCAGTCCCGAAGGGCTTGCACACAACTTCTACATATTAGTCGCTTCATTCGAGTTTTCAAGAAGAGATTCGTCCCCTGCGTTGATCCTACGTACGAAACGATGCCCACAAGCCCAGCCGACGTCTTGCCCCGCATTCGACACCCTTCCTTTTGAGTGCCAGAGTGTGTTGCATTGGAGAAGGGTCATTGCCCATTTAAGCTTCTCTTTCCTATTAACCGGAAACCCCGAGGTTCGCAAGATATTTCCACTCCCAATGTTCCCAAACCTTTATCCCCATGTCGGTAAGGTACACACCATATCTCCTACCTTCGGATAAACGTATCCTTGCACGGGAGAAGATTTTGGAGTTCTGGGGTTAAAATCATTGCTTGCTTCTAACTAACATTCTAGTACCTCCCGAGAAAATGATCCTATTGCTTCATTCAAAATGCTGGTGACAGTGGAAATAATTGTGGTTGACAGGTACGGTAGTTACGCTTTGTCTTCGCAATTGCAGGACACCGCACACCACACACCACACAATCTCTGTGTAATTTCGACGCTCGGAGTCCCGAGCCGCATTGGTGGTGTCATGATGGTGTTCCCAGGCCCCTGTCGGCTTGGTGTCGCGAGGAATGGTTATACTTAGCACGAACGACATCACGGCGCAATTTCAGTAGTGGTTGATGTCGATGGCGAATGCCAAAAGTTGTCACCGACTCGAACACTCCCACAAATCCGATTCTCATCACAAAACTTCGACAGCCACCAATACAAATGACCAACGCCGTCGTCGAAACAATGAAGGATTCCAAGGTCTCTTCAGGCTGGCTTCCTTCAATGAATCAGTCTACGATTTACCGCCGTCACGAACGTCGACTTGCAAAAAGTCTTGCTTTGAGAGATGATACTCGACCTGCATTCATTCGTGTCATGAGTCTCCTGCCAGGCTTCAGTTTGTTCGTTCCTCCATTTCAACCAGAGTTGGCCATGAACCAGAGTTTATCCCCTCACGCATCCAAGCTTCAAAATTCACAAGTGGCATCGACCATTGGAGAGTATTCAGAGGACACCTTATTTGAAACATTGTCCAGTTCAACGGCAACGAACGCCTTCGCCGAGGCAACTCCTTTGCGAACTCGCTCAGATGTGTCTCCTCTGCAAGGTGCCGCCCAAGCCTGTTTTTCTACCGCTATTGCAGCAGGTGCAGCAAATTTCACACTTGGGTTGACAGAGACTGCCAAATACGGAAAGCGGACTCTGAGATCCAACAACCCAATGGGACGACATGCGTCGGCCACACTTTCTAGTCAGGGCGTATTGGCTATTCAAGTGATGCGACAACATCAACAAGTCTCAAATCCACTTCCAAAGACTTCTGCACGATCCATGATCCTAGCTGCCTCCACTACTGGATTTCTTTTTGGATCCAAGGAATATTTTGCAAGTTTCGAAGGCGATCAATCCATGCATATTGCTTCCTCTGTGGGCGCTGGGGTTTTGGGTGCTGCTATCACTACCTTCGTCAACCAGCCAATTTATGCTACGTTGTCAGCTTCTCGTTCGCTATTTGCTCGCTGCGCTATTGCGAATTCCCTCTATTTCGCTTCCTACGAATTTGTTCGATCTTGCCAACCACAAGAATATTCCCAATGGAATGTGGCTATTGCCGGAGGCGTCGCCGGCTGTGTGCAATCTTCCATCTTGATGGTCTCTCGGGGAGTCTTTTCTGGGGCCATGTCAACAATGATTCGAGCATTTCCCACTCATGCTCTGATATTTACAGGCTTTGAGTCCATGCGGCGCCAATGTCAACAACAATCTCCTTCCTCCACAACTCATTGAAACTACGATTGGAATCCAATCGTGAGGTTGATACAACAGCTAAAATACCCGGTACATAGAAGAAATCAAGCTTAAATTCGGCTCTTTCGGAACGCATTGCTAGGTTGGAAGCGCAAGTTTTTTCAAGAGAGGAAGACGTCTATTCGACACGCCGGCGGCTGGCATGTTCACCAGAGAGACTGGACGATGTTCACATTGCCAGAATTCCCGTTTCTCCCAACTCAGACCAAGAATCTCGACGACGCTCTTCTTTGGAAGTGTCCGTTCCCAGTAAAAGCAGACAACACAGTTGCTTTTGTCTTTCAGACGGGGAGGGGCTGTCCAACTCTGGGGACTACATTGAAGACCTTGATGATGATGACCATGAACTAGTGAGGTAGATGTTTAAGAAGCAACGGATTATTGTGTGTTCCAGAAGGTTTCCTTTTGCAAGAGGTCATTTGCCGCTATATGTTGTACCATAAAGTGAAGTTTTCTATTGTCACAAAATAATGTCGTTACTTTAGTTGCCGTTCGTCCATGCTAGAGGTTATGTACAGGGAGTGAATTCTCCCGTATGCACTGATTGATGTTGCTCCACTCTTTGAGACCATCATCTAGTCAGCTTTGCCCAGACCGTCGGCTTACAACGGTAGATAGAGCCTGCGAGGTACTCGTAGTGCTACCCAATGAAACCCGATTTGCCTCTATATCTGACTGAAACAGACCAGTACCTTCGTCATTGAGCTGACTGTTCAAGGAAATGACTTGAGGACCTTCTCCATCAGTAGTTATAGGGAGACTCGTGTTCGAACTGTTGCCAACATCATCATCGTCGTCTTGAAACTCCATGCTCCCTGATCGCCATCTTCTGCGAAATGCCCCTGTACTGGTGCCTAATGTGTAGCTAGTTTGAATCACAACCCAAGTCACAAGCCATAAGAAAAGCTGGCAGCAGGTTGACAATGCCATTGATTCGAGCAAAGAATGAGCTCCTTTGAGGCAATGGTCCTACGTTGCGCAAGCTTCCAATCGTTTGGCATCATCACAAAAAGGGATTCGAATGAGTCGAATGAGTCATTCCTTGCCAGCGTCGTGGACACACCTGAATCTAGAGAGACACTGCTTCAGCTTGTGAGTGAATCCAAAACGAAGACATCTCTTCGTTGTTAAAACTGTGACTCGAAGGAACATTACTGGCATGGGTAGAACCGATAGTTTCCATAGATGTACAGTACTAGTATGACAAATAGATTGTTTGTTGCAGCAAGATATATGTTCTCTTGCTATGCTACAAACTCCCCTTTCGCCCGACCTACGTTACACGATGAAGGGACTTCTTTGCCGAAGTCTTCCTTTTGGCAAGCAACTTTCGCACCACATCATCATCATTCATACTATTGCTGGGTTCTCTCTACTAATAACTATTGCACACGGAGTTTTTGTTTGGCTTGGACCTCGGAACCTCCCAATCACCACATCATATTCCTTGTTGGGTGTTGTTGGTGGGGTGATTGGTGGTGGTCTCGGCTCTGTATTATTGTGCAGCAGTAAGTACTGGTAGTAGTGTACAGTACCGTAATATTTTTGTCCGTGTTCCGCGGTATTGCACAGCTGTTTACCGTTAATAATTCTACTACCGGGCGGCACTACCGGTACCTAGAGTAGTAGCATCCTCCCCTTTCCACTTCCACCACGAAGTAGTTTTGCCGTGCCCGGGCGATCCTAATATTTATTGTTAGGACATAGGACTCCATGTCAATGACCATTCTTTGTCACAAGAGAAGGTGCAAGTTGTTTTACCGTCGTGGTGGTGGACGAGGTACACGCACCTCACAAAATTATCAGGAGCACAAACCAAAACATCCTACTACGAGTACTCTCCCAGCATGCCAGCCATGATGAGACAAACTACACCCATCGTTTGGAGTTCCCCCCGCAACGATCAACTCCGTGATTCATTGGGAGTTGATGAGTCCCCTCATGTGAGCGTTCGCAAAAGTCAACTGGCCGACGATCACAGCAAGTCTACCAAAGGAGATCAGCCGCCACCCCTTCTTTCCATAAACATACCAAAGAAAAGCAGATCATCCAGATCTGAGGAAGAGAAAAGAGACCCGCTTTCACGCAGCCATCACAGGTCATCTAGCCGACGTAGAAATCATCACAAGGATGGTTCTACCAGTCGCAGTCCCAGGCCCGGCGCTCGTAGTGAACGATCATCGTCATCCCGAAACCTCGTCCAAGAAGAACGTCGATGGTCGGCATCACCACTTCCTTCGTCAAAAGATGCTCGACAATCGGAACGTCCAAATATTGAAGGCCTGAAGAAGGCTACCTCTGGCAGCGACTTGAGGTCATCCCGAGGTAGCCGGCACCACAAAGACGAGCCCTCAACCGGCTTGAAGAAAGCATCCTCTGGGGGGGAGTTGCGGTCATCTTCCGGTAGACTCAGAAAGAGTCGATCTTCCAAGAATGTCCAAATGTCAAGGTCTTACCAGAGTCTCAGTAGCTCTTCGAAACTTGACCTACTGTCCAGGTCTACCCCAGGTCGCAGGACGAGGGATCGAGGTTCATCCCAACAAAATGAATTGTTTGTGTTGCCGCCCCACCTAAGAGAACCCCAAGAATACACTAAGGAGCAATTCAAGGAAGCATGCAGACGCCAAGGAGCAAGTCCACCAAGAAGGTCAAGCGACAAGGATGAAACTCGTGAGAGGAGCTTGTCAAAGGACAAGCCTCGACGATCGAAGGCCGATGAAGAACTTGCCCAAAGCGATCGTGGCAGTAGACGCAGCAGAACAACAAAGAGCGATGAGAAAGGGAAATCACGTTCTCTGTCCAGAGGCAAGAGCAGTCGCAGAATGGGCAAAGGGGACCTATCCCTAAGTGACCATCGTGGACAGCAAAAGTACCTCAGGAGTGCTACCAAAGAGCTGCTTCTCGCTTGTCCGCTTCCTTCTACCAATGGGTCTCGCAAGTGCCCAAAAGGATTCAAGCACGAGCTTCAACCTGAACCATTGACCTTGAAACCAACGTTCCGATCGCACCAGGCCAAAGGACGCAACCCAATGATTGCAAAGTTGGAATCTGACTACAAACAAGCCCATCAAGAGAAAACTCTTTCTGCCAAGGCCATTGCCCTCAAGGAACAAATCGAGAAAGCCAAGATGCAATGGGTGAGCATCCGAACCGACACTAGCGCTGAAATAGCCGCCATGCGTCGAGAGTTCATAGAGAAGAAGCAAGCTATGTTGCAAGATTTTGCAATCCGAAAACGAATGATGCAACAGGAAGCAGCCGTTGCAAGTGGACCGGCAGTGTTGCCTGCAGCCCTCAATCAAGAACTTCAGGCACTTCAGGAAGAGAACAAGGCTTTGGTTGAAGAAATTGCAGAAGTCGCTGCACAGATCAGAGAGGCTCAAACGGAGAAGTTCGGAGTTGAGCAAGCCAACAGAGAGGCAGCTTCCATGATGAAGAGTCTCAAAGTTTTCATCGACAAAAAGAAGAGGGATCAAGAAAAGCTGATGGCAACCCAAAGCAAACTGGAGACCATCTACAATGGATCGGTCGCACTCAAGCTGGAACCGGAAGTCAAGAAGCACTACCGTCGATGCATATACAAGTGCTTGCAGGGAACACACTCAGCTGATCGTTATGATCACGATGTGTACATGGAGACGCTTGAAATGGTCAAAGCCTGTGAAGCTGAGCTCGGATGCGAATTGTTGCAACCTGGATCGTCACCAGAACTTGAAGAATCTCTGCCAAGTCCAAACACTGAGAACTTCTCAACCGATGAAGGGAACGCCTCTTTTGCAATCACTGATGAGGACATGGACGTCAATGCTTTCACTCAAGATGCAAACAAGCAAGCTGCAGCATTCTCCAAGGTTTCGGATGTCTTGCATGAATCTCAGTTGATTACCCTGTACGAAAACAAAGACATGCTTGTATCCATGTTCAAGTTCCTGGACAAAGATGGAGGAGGAACGATTGACTTGGAAGAGTTCACAATGGGTATCGATTTGCTCAACCGAAGACTCCCCGAATCTGTGCACATCCAAAATCCGCAACAATTGTTCCTCGCCCTGGACGTCGACCGTAGTGGAGCCCTGGATTTGGATGAATTCGCGTCTTTCTTTGCACAAAGCTCTTCGGAAGTTTGTGCACAAGGATGAACAGGAACGAGGATCCTCGGCGTGGAGGATCCAATTTGAAAGAACAGCAACATATACTCACTTTGCGAGACAAATTTCATGGTAGAATACATCATGAAACATCACGTTGACCATCAGCTACTAATACATATTATATAGGTGATAATTCTCACGATAACCTTCATGATGAGTCGATGTCCATTTTGCAAGTAGTTTCGGTAGTCATACTACTGTTTCGCCCAAAAAACTTCTGATCAAACATTCCCAAAAGGCGATAAAAGAAGTTTTTGTTTCTCACAACAAACTTTCTCGTCTAGAGATTGCATCCTGTCGTTACCTCCTGCAGTAGTGGGGGAAAGGCAGGACATAAATGGTTTATCGCTCATAGTCATACGTGCTGGCATCGCGACCAAAGCATCCAAAGGAGGACCTACTAGTAGGTATTATGTTCTGTATCAAACATTGTGTCCCAAGCTTTTGTATTAAATGTACACATTTCATTGGGAGTTCGCATCCATTAATTGGCGGTTGAAATATCTATGGGTGTGATATTAAGTATGTCCCGCGGGTTTTTGCTACCCTCAGTCCCCCATATATCTATTCTCAAGCTCTGTTCTTTAGGAAGGTTTTCAGGATGCAAGCAAACGCAACGGAAACGAGGAGAGACCACCTAAACCACGAGTAGCATTGACAATCGTTCATCCTGTAAAACAACAACAGATACATCAATCTACCTGGCAAGGTCCTTGCGATATGCCTCCTGCCATGAGACAACCTAGACTTTGGACAGTTTCGAGCCCTGAACCTGTTAGCACTATCGACGGTAAGGATAGCATTTCTTCGCCACATGTTGACATTCGAAAAGGAGTTCGAGATGAGGACACTTTGCACCATTCTGCGGGTAGTTTGGACTTGCCACCTCCAGTTCCAAGACCAAAGAACTCGCCCGGCAGAAGAATGAAAGCCAGCAAAGAAGCAGAAGATGGTATATCAAGAAGCCACCGGTCGTCAAGCCGTTCGCGAGGCAGAAAGCTGTCGTCGAGTCAAAGTCCCAAAATTCAAGGGAAGCATGCTTCGCGGAGTGGAAGTAGAGACAAACACAAGTCGCCAAAACGTTCCAAGTCAAGGACGCGAAGTCAAAGTAAAAACAGGAGAAAAGAAGCTACCGAGTTGTTTGAAGGTGAAGAGGAAGAGCCGTTAAAATCGTCCTCAGACCACGACATTGATTTCAACTCGAGTTTTCAGTCTTCGAACTCGGAATCCAAGCGCCGCAGCAAAGAAAGTCGACGGCTTGCCAGATCAAGGAGCCTTTCCGAAGATTTTGAGGAATTGCCATTGAAGTCATCATCAGACCCCGACGTTGACTTCGCCTCGGGAAGAAGAAAGTCCAAATCCAAGTCCAGGAGCCAGAGCAGAGAAAGTCGTCGGGCTGCGCGAAATAGTCGCTCAGAAGATTCTGATCCTTTAGCTTTGAAATCGTCATCAGATCATGAAATTGATTTCTCTTCTGATCGCAAGAAAAAGGTGAAGGACAAGTCTTCCAAGTACGATGCCCTCTCCAAGTCGGAACATGTTCCAAAGAGAGGCCAGTCACCAAGAAAAGAGTCTCATGGCAAGGAATCCTTCGAAGCTCTACTGCAAAAGAGCAGAACTACAAATCAGAAAGCACCATCTAGAGGTCTCTCTAGGAGTCAATCTATGTTCATGAAAGGAGAGAAAAAGTCCTCTGAGTTGTCAAAGAGTGAGCACGGGTCTCGTCGACGCCGCAGTAGTTCCCGAGACTCACGAAAAAGTCGATCGTCGTCAAAGAGTGGAGACAGGAGACGCGCGGTGAAAGGAGGATTATCTACAAGCGATCATGGAGTACGGCCTCACCGTCGGGGTAGCTTTAAGGATTCACCTGAACAGGTTTCTCCAGTCTCCGTGCTTCCAATGTTCCTCCCTCCTGCGTCGACTACAAGGAAATGCCCCAAGGGGTCCAAGCAAGATTTACAATCTGAGGTTCCATCACTACGACCAACCACAAGAGTCCACATGGCGCGAGGCCGTAATGCCATGTTGGCGTCGCTTGAGGCTGAATATATGAATGCCCAGCAACGACCTCCAGCGCCCAAGGGTGAACTTTCGCTCCGAGAGCAACTGGAGGAGGCCAAGGAGAAATGGGTGAATATCCGAGCCGACACGGACATGGAAATCTCTGCTATGCGACGCAAGTTTTTTGACCAAAAGCAAGCCATGTTGCAGGATTTTGCGATACGGAAAAGAGCTCTTCGACAAGAGTCTGAACCAGAGGAAGTGGTCGAGGAATCGGTGGAGGAGAAAGATAATGCACTTGAACTGCAGTTGTTGCAGCAAGAGAATGAGGAACTAACGAAGGAAATCGACGAGTTGGCTGGTCAAATTCGGGAAGCTCAAAAGGAAAGGATTGAGTTAGAGCGTGTGAATAGAGAGGTTTCCAAGGTTATGAAAAGTTTGAATGCCTATGTTGAGAAGAAGACACGGGATCAGGAAAAGCTGCGAGCCGCGGAGAGCCGTCTCGAGACGATCTTCCGAGGGTCTCTAGCATTGCTACTTGAGCCATCCGTCAAGAAGGTCTACCGACGTTGCATGTACAAGTGTCTTGAAGCTACCCATACTGCAGATCGCTATGATCACGATGTTTACATGGAGTCGTTGCAACTTGTCACAGAGTGTGAAAAAGAGCTAGGTTGCGAGTTGTTGCAGGCAGGTCGAGCGATCCCAACGGAACCAACAACTTACTTTCAACCAAGTTACCAAACACTGGATTCGTCATCGCCCGATATGGACGACGATGTCGATGTCAGTTCTTTCACGCAAGACGCTGAAAAGCAGGCAGCAGCTTTCTCCAACGTCTCCAGCATTCTCCACGAGTCTCAAATGTCGACGTTGTACGAGAACAGGGACATGTTGGTATCCATGTTCAAGTTTTTGGACAAAGATGGAGGTGGCACCATTGATATGGAAGAATTTGAGATGGGCATTGACTTGCTGAACCGAAGGCTGCCTACTTCGGTTCATTTTGATGATCCAAAGAAGTTGTTTGAAGCTCTGGATGTCGATAATAGTGGGGCTATCGATTTGAAGGAGTTTGAAGCCTTCTTCAGTCAAACAGGGAATATGGGAGCACATGGGTACTAAACAAGGGGTGGAATGGTGGAGGGGACAAATGACGAAACTTTGTCTTCTTGTCATCATGAATAGATCAATACATGTTCATTTATTAGAATGTTTAATATTATTTGCTATTGACCTGAACAACATCATCATAGCCCCATATTCTCTGAAATCACTGTAGAGTGTAGAGTGGAGTTGGACTCGACGGACTTGTTTACGTCTGGGCGTCGACCGCTCTAGAGGGGTGGATTACCACTGAGAACTGTGAAACAACACTTGCACGAAACCAAAGAGTTCGAACACCGTACCGGCAGACGTTGTTGTTCCTGCTGCTGTTGCTGCCAACATGGAGACGGATCGTCAAGAGAAAGCAAAGTCCTCCAATGGAAAGGAAGGCTTGATTACTGCAACGAATGACTCCAAGTCCAACTATGCCTTGGCTGTTTCTTTCTTGGTGTCAGAACTCATTGATGCTTACCAGAAAGGAGACACGCTGAACTTCACCAAACTCAAAGGTCTTGCCGCCAAGAAGTACAAATTAACGGGAATCCCCAAAATGGCGGACATTTTGCAAGCCTTGCCCATTCAGTGGAGGTCAAAGTTGTGGCCTTATCTGCAGACCAAACCAGTTCGAACAGCTTCTGGAGTTGCTGTGGTAGCTGTCATGTCCAAACCCCATCGATGCCCTCATCTTGCCTATACGGGAAATGTTTGTGTCTACTGTCCTGGTGGTCCAGATTCCGACTTTGAATATTCTACCCAAGCCTACACAGGATATGAACCAACTAGTATGAGAGCTATTCGAGCCCGCTACGATCCCTACTCTCAAGTCAAAGGTCGAGTCGCCCAACTCAAGGCCATTGGACACACGGTTGATAAAGTCGAGTTCATTGTGATGGGAGGAACGTTTCTGAGTCTAGATAAGGAATACAAGGATTGGTTTGTCCGTAATCTGCACGATGCCTTGAGTGGGTACAATTCCAATTCGGTGCAAGAGTCCATTCGGTATTCCGAGCAAGCCAAGACCAAGTGTATTGGAATTACGATCGAGACACGACCTGACTATTGCTTGAAACCACATTTGGAAGAAATGCTGAGTTATGGGTGCACTCGTATTGAGATTGGTGTACAATCCATCTACGAAAGTGTGGCGAGGGAAACCAATCGCGGACACACCGTGGCTGCTGTATGTCACTCCTTCCAATTGGCCAAGGATTGTGGCTTCAAAGTCGTCACACATATGATGCCTGATCTTCCCAACATGGGGTATGAACGTGATCTAGAAGGCTTTCAAGAATATTTTGAGAACCCCTTGTTCCGAAGTGACGGTATGAAGCTGTACCCAACCTTGGTCATTCGAGGAACGGGTTTGTATGAATTGTGGAAAACAGGTCGGTATCAGAATTATACACCCGATCAATTGGTGGAATTGACTGCCAAGGTGTTGAGTCTGGTCCCACCCTGGACACGCTTGTACCGCATCCAACGGGATATTCCCATGCCACTTGTCAGTAGTGGAGTGGAACATGGAAACTTGCGAGAGCTAGCTTTGCAAAAGTTGAGGGATTGGGATCTGCCTTGTTGGGATATCCGAACGCGTGAGGTTGGAATGAAGCAGATTCATTCCAGCGTCACTCCTGACCAAGTAGAATTGATTCGACGAGATTATGTTGCCAATGGGGGATGGGAAACGTTTTTGAGTTACGAAGACCCCACGCAAGATATTTTGATTGGGTTGTTGCGATTGCGCAAACCCAACACCGCCGGCAGTGCCTTTTTGCCTGAAATCACAGAACGACCCAGCAGTATCATTCGTGAGCTACACGTTTATGGAACGGCGGTAGCCGTGTCCGCCCGTGATCCAACGAGATTCCAACATCAAGGATTTGGTCTCATGCTCATGGAAGAAGCGGAACGAATTGCCCGCGAAGAGCATGGATCAGAAAAGATTTTGGTCATTTCTGGAGTTGGAACCCGCCATTACTACCGCAAGATGGGATACGAACTAGATGGTCCATACATGAGCAAGCTGTTGGTGGATGACGACGAATGCAAGGAAATGCAATAGAGACAATGCCTTCTTTTTTCTCCCTCAATGATCAGTACATAGCAAGACTACTAGATTTCCTTCCATCTACATGCAAAAAGTCAGTTGATAACCATAGTTTTGAATTCTAGTGACAGTACCGTACATTCCATTCATCTCGTTTTGTGGTTTTGGAAACGTATTTCTCTTTTTTACCCAATAATGATAGACTCTCCATCCACCGATATTCGCAAACGTCCCTGCGACGAAAGCTGCAACTTGATGGTCGAAGACGCCTTGAGTCCCTCCAAGGTGGCGAGTGGTTTTCTAGATGGTTCCAATTGAACCAAGCTGAGTGTCTCCAAATCACTGGCAAGCTGATGCGTGGCTTCGTAAGGAAGTGTGGATCCCTTGGCTACCAGGGTGTGTGCAAGATCGGGGGCTTCGACGGCAATGGAAATGGGGCAGGAAGGAATTTGAAGGGTAGGAAGGTGTGGGTCAACCGCCTCGTCGGTTCCTTGTTGGAGTTGTTGTTGCAACTTTCCGTAGGAATGAATGGTGCAGCCAAGAGCTACCAACTCTGAGGGATCCACGCCAGATGGTGCGGGGCGGACCTTGTCGGCAAAGACACTCTTGATGATGGGGGTCAACCAATCATGGAGGTTACCGGCAACCACGACAGTGTCGGCAGCGGGGAGACCTTGGCAAAAGGTCTTAACTTGGGTGGCAAGCTTGCTGGACAAGTGCTCCCATTTAGGTTTGGACATGGATACGTTGCAATCCATACCTTCGTAAAGAGAATCGACGTGGATGGCAACGTTGTTGGCACGTTGAAAGGTGCTGAGGGATTCTTCGCAAGCCTTTTGCAACTTGAGCTTTGCCTTTTTGCTCTCCCAGACTTCTCCGCGGGGGAAACGGTTCTTTTGTTCAAACTGTTGTGCGACTGCTTGCGCCAAAGGCTCGACCAAGGTTTGACCCGTGAGGGAATCAAGCTTGGAAAAATGGTCCTGCACCCAAAGTCCCGAATGGTTGGAGAGAATGGTAGCCTTGAGACCACTGGCACCTCCATCGAGAACCAAAACAGAGCGCTGGGAAGTCTCAGCCTCCAAACCAGAAGCCAAGGCAATGGCAGCAGCATCGGTAATGACACTTCCAAATTTGGTGAGAATATTCATCTTGGATTCCGACATGGCTTGAGGCTCATTCGAGATACTGGTGACCACGAGAATATCCTTGGTGTGAGCCGAACTAGTAGCCAAAGCTACTAGACGTTCCCGGTAGAATTCTTCCAGTTCTTCTTCGGTGACGGGAGCCGAAGATTCGTTGCACACTCGGGTTTCCCGATGACCATCATGGTTGGCACAAATCACCGCATGGGCCAAGTTGGTATCGTACGTAGCAATGCGAGCGTTGAAGCTTCCCAAATCGACACCGACAGCTACAGTAGCAGGAGAAACGTAGGTTGACATGATGAATGCTGGTGTTGTTGCTGAGGAAGATGATTGTACAAAACAACGGCACGTTTTGTCTCGGTACCAGATCCCGTCGTAGCAGAAAATAAAGAGATGTGCACTTTTTTTGTTGGAGGAGGACCCGATGCATTTGAGTGGCGAATCTCGAGCGTTGTTGGGGGCAGAGGGACAGACAGGAACACTTTGCTGACGTCACTACGACACACATGCTTCTGCCAAAGTACGAATCAAGAACGACTCACGTGCAAGACGTGTCGTTTTCCATCACTACGACGACGTGCAAATTCCGTTTTGTGTCAGAATTTATAGGCCAAGACAAAAAAGGTGAAGAAGAGGTGTTGCGTTCGTTGCATCGTCGTTGGAGCAAGTTACCGGTAGTAGTTGCACCAACCCAGCAAGCACAACAACCCATCCTCCCTTCTAACTTCCACCTAGAAAACTAAGATACTACGAGTATCAGTGTCACCATGTCCATGATGTGGAGTCGTTCGGAAACGAATCAACAAGATGAGCAAGAAGCCTTGCATCGCAAACGAGTGACACAAATCCTGCGTTACATTTCCACCATGAGTTCTAGTGCGACAGGGACTGGAAATGTGGCACGTTCGTTTGTCCGAACTATTCCACAGCTGGATGCTGCCTCTTTGTTTCCAACGCATGCTGCCATGGCGACTTCTTATACTGCCGGAGAAAACATGGAAGAAGATGCGCTTCCTGCGTCGGAAGTTCTCTTTACCATTGCCGATTTTCAACGATTGGCTTTGATTTGCAATCAATTACCTGGTGATGCTTCGCAAGTACAACAAGGACAGCAGGCAACTCTTCCTTTTTCCTTTTATACCCGAGGGACAGGAGTAGGAGTGGGAGGTTCCATCATGAAAAAGAACAACAACGCGACCGAACCTTCAGCTTGCTGGCTACGATTGACACGTGTCGTAGGTGGAGTCTGGAAAGGAGTCGCTGCAGCACCCCCCCCTGTGGATGAAGAAATCAAGGCCTTTTTGAAACAGTCCTCCTCCAAAGCGACTGCAACCAGCATGGAACAGTTGGATCGATTGCCCCCAACGTCCCATCCCAAACTCAAGCGTTGGGTACGACGCCAACGACGGTATTTACAAGCCCAACAAATCAAAAAGTTGTTGGAGCCCATGTACAATCATTTGTTTGAATGGTATCATCAAAAGGACATTCAAGCTGATTTGGATCTTATTTGGGGGTTGGGGCAAGCCAAGTATTTGGTGCAAGAAGAAGATGGTTCCTATACCTTGGTGGATGGACCACTTTTGGAAATTCGGGTCGAAGTCGAGTTGGCACGGGATGGTGCCCTCTTGGTTCGGCCCAAGGAGCATACGGGAGTTTCCTTGAACCAAACCGTGGTGGGTGCATTGGGAAGCAACGCCGATGCCGTACGACAACTCCGACAAACGGTAGAAGCCTTGGACGTTTCGTCCATGGCTCCTGGAGAACCCTCGACCTACACCATGCTTCTCAAGCGCATGGCAGTGGAGTTATCTGCTGGTGGAACCTTTCAATCCAGTAAGACGTCTCCTCAAAAGATCCAATCTCTTCTCCGTAGTGGACAATTGGTTGTCACGGATGCCTGGTGTTTGTACTCGGCTCCGCGGCCCACGGCTGTTTGGGCCCGTGATGCCCTGGCCTTGGTAGAATCCATGTCCAACAGTGACAAAAAAGTGTCTGTGTCTCCCAATAATCAGATTCCTCGAGCGTTGTGGGCACTCACCCACGGTCCTGGGGCTTTGGACTCATCTCAGGATCAAGCTCTCCAAGAGACTACCAAGTCTTCACTTTCTATGGTCTCGGCCATTGGAAGTGCTCTTGGTAGTTTGACATCCCTAGCATTTTCCAAGCCAGCCCCTCCACCTCAACCAGTGGCTCTCCCCTCCCGACCTCATTTCCCTTTGCCAACCTCGGATGCCCAAAATCGCATTGCGGAATTGTTGCTCACCAACAATTATCCCGCAGTGGTGTGTGAAGGGCCACCTGGAACCGGAAAGACCCATACCATTGCTAACATTGTGTGTGCCTATTTGAGTCAAGGAAAGCGGGTACTTGTGACGAGTAAGGGTGCTCCAGCCCTGAGTGTCCTTCGGGAGCGCTTGCCTGCCTGTGTGCAAGAACTTTGTGTTGATGTGAGCATGAGTGAATCTACAGGTATGCGACAATTGCAGCAAACCGTTGAACGATTGGCGAACAAGGTGGCATGGGTGAACACAGAAAGGGAGGTACGACGCTCCGAGGCACTCGAAACCAATATTGGTGAACTTGAAACTGAGTTGAAGGAGATTGATGCACGCCTGGGGGCAAATGCGGAGGAGCGACGTGCCTTGGTGCAAACCACGTCCGGTCAAGAGTTCTTTGAGCAAGCTTTGGAGTTGATTGAAACCGCACCGTGGCTCATGAAGACCATAGCTCATTGGGAAGCAGACAAAGTCAAAGAGTTCCACGACAAGTTGCAGGTTTTGGTGGTCCCGGAAGGTGATCCCATGAACATGGTCACGGGGTATCCCACCCCACCATCCGATGCTTTGGTTTCGCTTGCTGCATCCAATGCCGGACTTCCATTCTCCTATTTGAAGAATGCCACCAAGGGAGCGATCGCTTCTGTCCCCTTGATTGGAAGTCGCATGGCAGACCATTGCAGCAATGTCAAGCAACAATTGGAGGCCATTCGTATCAACGAGAATGAAGCAAGCCGCAGGGAAGATTGGTATTTGATTTTCCAAGCTTTGGAACGCAAGAAGGCAGTTAGCCACTTCTACGAAAATACACTTCGTGCCCACTGTGTGCGAGACAATTGGCCAGAAGAGGCTTTCGTGCGGACTGAAGGAGACGAAAAGTACATTTTGCCAAGCATTGTTGAATTGTTCTTTCGTGCTTACAAAATCAAAGTTTTGGTAGAGGATTTGGAGCTGGGTGACACTGGTAGCGAGGCTGCTGAGTTTGAAACCCTAGACAAGCGAAGAGTCGGTATTGCATCGCACATTCAAACCATTGCGGAAGACTTGGTCTCTGCAAGAGTGATTGGTGAATTGAGCAAAAACTTTTCTGCAGAAGCACAATCTGCTCTTGTGACGTTTGCCCAAGTGTCTGGAAAGGCCAAATTCGGCAAGGCATCGCAGACATCCAAAATGACACAGAGACAACGAAGAAAACGCCAAGAGTACTTGAATGCTTTCGAAAAATGTGTCCGTTACATTCCCTGCTGGATTCTCACAACATCCCAGATCAGCGATTATCTTCCAGCCGAATGTTTGTTCGACTTGGTTGTCATTGATGAAGCTTCTCAAAGCGATGTCACTGTCCTTCCTGGTATGATGCGTGGAAAGCAATGGTTAATTGTTGGGGACGGCAAACAAGTCAGCCCCACTGAAAGCTTCGTCGCTGAAGAGCAGATTGAAATGCTCAAGGCTGCTCTGCCCGAATCGCCTTTTGAAGCTTCCATGCTTCCAGGACATTCCTTTTTCGATCTTTGTGCTCAGGCGTACCCCAGGGGTCGAATCATTCTCCGCGAGCACTTCCGCTGTGCCCCCGAGATCATCTCGTTCAGCAATCATGAATACTACAATGGCAACTTGGTTCCACTGCGCCTCCCAACTAGTACAGAGCGTCTTAAGCCCTCGTTGGTTGACATTAGAATTCGAAATGGCCAAAAGACTGGAAAGATCAATGAACAAGAATGTGATGAAATTGTGAGACAAATCAAGGCCTATGTGGAATCCTGCACTTTGTTGCAGAAGCGGTCCATCGGGGTCATTTCGCTTGTTGGTGATGAGCAAAGTCGGCTCATTCGCGGTAGATTGCTGGATCAAATTGGACCACACAAATACAAACTACACGATATTTTGGTCGGAGAGCCACCTTCGTTCCAAGGTGCCGAACGGGATATTGTGTTCCTGTCTATGGTTTGTTCTCCAAGGAGTGTGGTGACACAAAATCAACTCATGCATGCCCAACGCATCAATGTTGCTTTATCGCGAGCACGAGATCGGATGGTGCTGGTTCGAAGTATCGACACAAACCACATCCCCAATGAACAGGATGTGAAGTTTGCCGTGTTGGATTTCTTCGAGCGAGCCAAGCACAATGCTGGCTCCAGTACTTCCAAGGATGGACCAAAAGCTAGCATCTCTTCTGCATTGTCACCTTTCCGAGCTCGTGCAGAGTCTTTGTTGAAAGATCTCCTTGAGAGAAAGGGATACACAACCAACAGCATGGGGGTTGTCTGGGACAATGCTATCTGCATCGAAGACTCCACCTCCTCTCGTCGAGCGGCTATTTGCGTGGAAGCTACTGGTGAGAGCAGCGAGGACTGGAAATCCATGTTGGAGCAACAAAAGAGTATTGAACGTGTGGGGTGGAAATGTCTCCGTGTGGACGCCGTGTATCTCTTGACAGATTACGTCCAGGCCCTCCGTTCCATTTCGAAATTCTTGGCATCTGTTGATGTACACCCCGGAGCACCCAAAGAAGAAATCAGGGAAGAAAAGGTTGAGCCCGAAGACGTCGTCGATCCCATTGTCGACGTTTTGGCACAGCAGGAAGTGGACGTACCAGATCCAGATGAAGACGAAGATGTAGAGGAGGAAGTTGCGGTTGTGATTTCAAGTGAAGAGGACAATGACATTGATAGTGTGGTGGAGCCTCCTAAGGCTCCTGTCAAGGTCGAGCATGACGACGAAGATGACAACTTGGATATGGGAGCCACAGCTGCCGACTATGGAAATGTAGCAGGACTGGACTTTTTGCAAGGAGCCAACATGGCCCTGCCTGAAACCAACGATGACGAGGAACTTTCCGTGGCAGAAATTCCCTCCGCTCATGTGCGACAGAAGCCCGTCATGGAAGAGATCGATGACGACAGCACCGTAGGGGAGATGGCTCCACCTCCACCACCTGCGGTTGTCGGATCGAAACGCAAGAGGGCCGCGGCTAAGGCAACTCCTGTTGCAGTAGATTTGACGGAATCAAAGAAGCCGGAAAGTCCTCGCAAGAAGAAACGAAAATCACCCACTGCAGAGATAGAAGAGCAAACAAAGGCTGACTTGCTCGAGAAGCAGAGAGCGGTAGCGGAAAGCACGAAACGAACCTTTGCGAACGATGATTTATCCGGTGGAAGCAGTGATGAGGACTTTGCAAATGTCGAACTGGCAAGCATTGCCCCCAGTGTAGTGTCCAATCGGTCCAAGCGGCGTCGTCGGTTGGACAGGTACTCGCGCGATCCAAGGTATTACGTGAAACCGACCGATGTACAGGATGACATTTCGCACGCTGAATATATGGACGAGACTCATCCAGAGCCTCCAGCGAAAAAACAACCAGACAACGAAGTAGATGATGGGTACGAAGAAGAAGTACACTCTGACGACGAGTCTTACCGCGAAGAATCCTAGATAGAGATCCTCGAGGAGACATGATATTGGAACTAGGACGCGAACATAATTTTCTTACTTGATTTTTTCTGCAAGCTCCTTGAATAGTTTCAACACCAGATCCTTGCTCAACCCCATGACGCTGTCTTCTGTTCCATCAATCCTCAGAAGATGTTGTTTGGTCAGAGGGTGTTCAATCATAATAGCCCCAGCACAAGAAAGGATAGGCTCGCCTTGCTCGATGAAGCTGTCGATCATTTCATTTGCCGTCTTTTCTGCCTGCTCCTCATCTACTTGTTTGTAATGAATGGTTGCAATATCAATCCCAGAAACTTGCACACCACTTGGAAAATGGCGAAAGACACAACTCCCCACAGTGGCAGGAGATGCCTTGGACATGTACATTTTGTTGAAAGCCTTGGCTTCCTCGACAGATTCTGGCTTTTCGAGAATCTTTCCATCACAAGTCACGACTTGGTCGGCTGTCATGACCACCCATTCTTTTTGTTCCGAGTTCACAATGGTTGGATCCGTTGGTAGTTGGGAGAACAAGTGATCCATCTTGGCTTGAGCTAACAACTGTACCAACTCTTCTGGCGACAAACTAGAGCGATCTCCCAGAGCCTTCTCATCAATTGGGTAAACTACCTTCACAAAGGGAACTCCCATTTCTTTCAATACAATCTTTCGAGAAAACGAAGCACTTCCCATCAACATTGGTGCCGGCAAGCCAGCGGCTGTGAGGGGATCCGCTGGGGTTTCGGCAGCCATTTTCTTACTACTTGTCAACGCCCTTCTTTGGAAAATAGACAAACGAGGAACTACAAGGGTTGATGGCACAAAGGCTTGAACACGCCAAAGTGGAGAAATAATGGTGCACGTGAGAATCAAGACCGACACGAAAAGGCTTGATGGAATGACTATGCGTTCCTTACAGCGGTTGGCCATGGTCGAGCCTCTGGGGAGAACTGACTGCTACGACTGCAACGAAAGAGTTCTGCGTTCGAGGTCTCAGTCATGTTCGCGAGGTCTCCCATCTACTTTTGTAACGAGCTAGTCAGTCACTCATGACGTACTACTACTCTCTAGCTCATATGGAACTGTAGTTCCTTCTCTAGTTTACAAAGTAGTCAAATTCGATCCAGTCCGAGTCTCCTTGACCAGTCTCGATCAACACTTCAGTTCCATTTAGAAACACTTGAAGCACCCAAGAATCGTCACTACCAACAGTGTTGAATGATGTTACTCTCAGTTCGAAGATTCCGGTGGTGGATTCTAGGTCTGCCTCACTCAGCTCTTCTTCAAAGATTACTGTTTCTAGATGCGGAGCAAAACCAGAGAAGCCTCCAAGAGCCGCCACGGCATCTTGATGAAAAATGCCTCCGGTTGCTTCATCTTCTGGGTGATAGTATGAAACTTCATTTCCTTCTGGCGTAACAACCGTCAGGTCCAAGTCGTCATCACCCGTCCAAGAGAGCAAGATCTGGAAATACCCCTCCAGAACACAAGTACGTTGCACACATTGATACTGGTAGTGCTCAAAAATGTTCAACGTGGTTCCTTCATTTGACAAGGTACAGTCTTCGTCGCTACAACATTCATCCACTTCCAAGGAACAAGCACGCACGGTGCGATCTTCCATATTGCTACCCTGTACAAAATCGTAGGCAAAGGAAGTGATCGAGTCCCCAGAACCTGTATACGTCTTGACAATGTTCCCATCGACATTTACAGATAACGTCCAAGAATCAGGTTGATCAAGTATCGTCTCCACTGACTCTTTTTGTCCGACGGTGATGAAGTATGTACCAAGCGGACCACCCTCCCTTGGGAAATTCACATTCTCCACGTGCAAGCCGTACTGTGCAGGTATCGTATCAGGATCCAAGTGTCCTCCCGAAACCAGGTCCACCGAGTTTTCGGGAGAAATCTCGTTTCCAATTGGAGGAGTGACAGTCAAATTGTACTCATCTTCTCCATTCCAGACGAGTGTAAATCGAGGATTTCCTTCTCCGACACAGGTTCGTTGGATACACACATTGTCCACCGGGCAGTCACTGTCACTACAACATACTTCGTCGTCAGAATTGCATTGGATCACAGATATACTGTCCGTTTTGGTTTTGTTGCTGGATACTGTCGACGAGATCGACAACGGTTCGGGGGGCAAGGTAAATCCTTCGTGGAAGTCAAAGATCATAAAACCAGAGTTGCCAGTTCCTGATTGAGTAGCCACCACCATATCATCCACGTATACCGACACGATCCAGTCATCCAATGTTCCCACTTGATCATAGACTGAGACAAAGTAGGTGTATGTCCCAGAGGGCCCACCTGTCAATGGGAAATAGATGTTTTCCACGTGACGCCCAAACTCCAGCTGGTCTGACTCCTCTCCAAATATCCCGTGAGAAATGGTGTCGTTTCTAAAGGAACCAGATATTGTGGTGGCAAATGGTGTAACAACACTCAAATCCAGATCGTCATCTCCTGTCCAAGTCAGCGTAAACCTCGGGTTTCCCCGGTCGATGCACGTCTGTTGGGCACACAACTCGTTTTGGATATCACAATCCGAGTCCAGACAGCATTCCGCAGAAGCCGAGTCACAGGTTGTAGACAAAATCGACATGGGTGTGTAGTCGACGGATCCTGAGTATGTGTAGACAAACTCTGCCGAATCCCCGGTCCCGGTTTGTGAAGCTACACGCTTGTTGTTCAAGTATACTGAAACAGTCCATTGGTCCTTGCCGTTCCGTTGATAGAAGCTTTCGACAGAGTATGTATAAACTCCGGCAACGGCACCTTCCTGGAAGTAGATGTTTTCGACATGTGCTCCGTAGCTATCCTGACTTCCCGACTCCCCAAAGACTCCACCAGACGCTTGGTCGGCCTGGTTCCCAAATGCAACTGTTGTATTCACAGGGGTCTTTACTTTCAGGTCCAAATCATCGTCGCCGGTCCAGGTGAGGGTAAACCGTGGGGTTCCCAAATCAATGCACTGGTATTGAACGCATGTTTCAACCGAGGTGATACACTGATCGTCACTGCAACATTCCTCCTCGTCAACGTCGCAGGTGGGGGATAATGTAGATTCGAGATTCAAAGGTGTTGGCGACCCTGTAGGGTCATCACCTAGAGAAGATGAAACCAAGGGTCCTGTGAAACTGTATTCAAGCATAGTGGAACTTCCGGTCCCACTAGTGCACGACATCTCCTGTGAACTGACAAAAACGCAAATCGACCAGAGGTCATCATCTCCTTCCTGCAAGAAGCTTCGAACGTAGTATTGATACGTTCCATTGAGCGGATTCTCGTATGGAAAGAAAATGTTCTCAACGTGGTAGCCGTATTCATATTGGTCTCCACCCACGCCGAAGTAACCTCCGCTAGTTTCGTCGTAATCATTCAGAAAGGAAACGTATGTGCCGACGGGAGTGACCACCACGATATCCAAGTCGTCATCTCCAGTCCAAGTTAGAGTGAAACGTAAAGTTCCATCATTGATGCACGTCCGCTGTGTACACACTGCAGCCCCCAGGCAATCAGAATCCTCGCAACATTCGTCCTTCGAAGTATCACAATCCGATACTGTTGGAGCAGCTGTTGGTTCCAAGCCATTGTCGAAGGTAAAATAAAATGTCCCGGAGGTACCAACCCCTGATTCACTCATGAGCTCCTCGTCGTCTACGACCACCTGGATGTTCCAAAGATCATCGCTTCCCTCGACTCGATAACTCCTAGTAAAGAAAAGATACGTCCCCGAAGGACCGGATTCTGGGAAATAAATGTTTTCAACGTGACTTCCAAATGAATCTTGAACACCTTCACCATCAAATTGTCCAGTAGAAAGGACGGCACTTGGATTCACGTAGTTAATTGTTTCACCGTCAGGTGTAATCACTGATAAATCCAAGTCATCGTCGCCCGTCCATGTCATTGTAATTCTAGGGTTTCCTGAAAAAATGCATGTCCCTTGTACGCACAACTTTGAGCTTGAACAGTCAGTATCGGTGTCACATTCGGGAGACACTGGTGTGGCCGTGGGAAACTCCTCATCAAACACGTACAAGAGGATTGACGAATCCCCAGTACCAGTATTCGATGCTTGCTCTACTCCATCAACTGACACAGATAGTTCCCAGGTGTCATCAGATCCTTGAGCGCGTGAACTCCTGACATAGTAAAGGTATGTTCCACTGGGGCCACCTCCTGTCGGAAAATATATATTTTCAACATGGCGACCGAACCCGTCCTGATCTCCTGGTTCACTGAATACACCGCCCGAGTCAGCATCATACGGAATAGATTTCGAAATTGTGTCACCATTTGGTGTTCTAACGTAAAGATCGAGGTCATCATTTCCTGTCCAGATAACAGTGAAGCGAGGGTTTCCATCGGGGATGCAAATTGCCTGCACACAAACATCTCCGGTATCGCAATCTGAATCAGAGTCGCAAGTCGTTGAAGTAGGTGCTGCGGCGGGAGCTCTCGTTTCTACATCAGGAAGGGTGACAGGGGCTTTGGTCGGCGATTCCGTTGGTATTGGAGAGCCATATCCATACACGTAGGTACGAGACGCCCCAGCACCCGTTCTCCAAGCTACAAGCTCTCCACTCACGTACACTCGGAGAACCCACCGGTCGCTGGACCCTCGAACAGTATCGGTCTTCACAAAATAGGAGTAGCTTCCTTCTGGGCTACCATCGTTAGGAAACACAATGTTTTCCACGTGGAATCCAAACTCCGCCTGAGTTGCATTACCATCAAATACGCCACCAGATACGCTGTCAGTAGGGTTGTATCCCGATATTGTGGTGCCGCCAGGAGTGACTACAGCAAGACTGAGATCGTCGTTTCCTGTCCAAGACAAGGTGAACCGCGGAGTCCCAACTGAAATGCAGGTATATTGGACGCACAGGTCCCCAGTACCGCTACAATCATCATCCGAACAGCACTCATATGAACAACCCCGAGTATCACTGGTTGTCCCAGAAGGAGGTCTTTCTGTAACCGGAGAAAGTGGCGACGCGCTGACGATGAACGGAGCTGGAGTGGGAGACAATGTTGTCTCCAAATCAGCAGACGTTCGTGAGTATTCGATGAAACCAGAATCGCCTGTTCCGGTTCTTGAAATCTTTTGAACACCGTTTTCATATATCTTGAGTTGCCATACATCAGCAGTGTTTCTCCTAGTTGCCAGACGGACAAGAGCCGCATATTCACCAAGAGGCGAAGTTGATGCCGGGAAATATACCTCCTCTGCATGGAAGTCATAGTCTGTTTGCTTCTTCTGACCTTCGAAAATTCCTCCTGAGGTAGAGTCCCTGCGATTATTGTAGAAGATTGTATTACCGGCAGGGGTTCTAACAAAAAGATCATAGTCATCGTCTCCAAGCCAGGTCAGGGATATACGCGGGCTTCCATTGCTCAGGCAATTTCGGTTCTCACAAACTTCATCGCTTGCACAATCGGAATCACTACAACATTCATGTGAATCAGTAGAGCAATCACTCGCGATTGGAGCAGGAGTGGGTGTTGGTGCAGGAATGTCACTCCCAAAAAGACGCACATACCGGTACTCGCCCGAATCACCAATGCCGGTGTATTCTTCAACTTCCTCCCCTCCTTCGTATACAGTTACCCTCCATACATCCGCACCGATTCCAACTGTTGACGCTGATTCGACGGTATATGCGTACGTCCCAGCAAGGGCACTCGTTTCCACAAAGTGCACTGTTTCAACATGGAAACCGTACGATGAACTTGAGTCACTTTCGAATTGACCACCAGAAACGCTGTCAACTACATTTTCTTGGGACAGAACGGTACCAGCAGGTGTCTCGACAATCAAATTGAGGTCGTCATCACCGATCCATCGGAGGGTGATTCGGGGACTTCCTTCACCAATACATGTCCGCTGAACACAAATATCTTCGTCATCCTCGCAATCCGAGTCTAAACAACATTCCTCAGACAACGGACTACACCTGGAAGGAGTGGGTGTGGGGCGTTCGGGTCCTTCCTGGGTCTCCTCTCTCTCGTACTCAAAACTGAAAGTTGCTCCTGTGCCAGCTTGAGATTCTACCAATTCACCATCTTCATAGACTTCTAGAACCCAGTCATCTGTAGAGGTTGCAGAAGTAGATGACGGTAGGACACCATAAATGAAAGTGCCAGTAGGTGTTCCCAATAGGGGGAAATACACGCTGTTTATGTGCTTCCCATCTTCGTCTGTGGAAGAGTCGGACTCGAACATACCCCCCGACACAATGTCATATGTGTAGTTAGAAGATAATACTGCACCAGCAGGAGTGGACACAAATAGTCGAAGGCTATCGTCACCATCCCAAATCAAGCTGATTCTGGGGTTTCCCTCTCGGATACATGTACGTTGTTCACAGAGATCTCTGCTAGTCGAACAATCGGAATCGTCACAACATTCGTCATAGAAAATGCTGCAAGTACTATCTGTCTGAGGAGCCCTAGAGGGAGGACTTACCGGGGCGCGGGATAGCCCTGTAGAAACTGGCGCCTCCGAGGGAGCAGAGGTTCCAACAAATGGGGCCGACGTGGGGCGTTTCGTTGGGAGTGGGGTTGGTCCATCATCGTCTCGCTCTTTCGTATAGTAAAAACGAGATGAAGCACCCTGTCCACTCTCAGTCATAACATCTACCCCATTCTCTACCACCGTCAATGTCCAAGTATCCTCACTCTCCACAGTTGTAGCAGGTCGGACGAAGAATCGGTAGTTTCCTGCCGGTCCACCACTCACTGGGAAATACACACTCTCTACGTGGTAGCCATAACCGTACTGCTCATAGTCTTCGCCATAGCGACCTCCAGATACAGCGTCATAGAAATTCACGAATGACAGTTCTGCACCAGCCGGTGTTTCAACAAAAAGATCCAGGTCATCATCCCCAATCCATGACAGAGTGATTCGAGGGTTGCCCTCATCAATGCAATTTCGATTGAAGCAAATTTCTCCGTCACTTGAGCAGTCTGAATTCGAGCAGCACTCATCTGTTGACGAATCACAATCGGTAGATGTAGGGACAGGAGTCCTGGAAACTTTTGAGGGAGCTGATGTCGGCCTGGAGGTTGGCGCTGACGTTGGTAGTGTCACGCTTCTAGAGTATTGAAAAGTGGACGAGAATTTCGTTCCCTCATGTGAAGCTACGACTCCATTCTCATCACTGACTTCCAGACTCCAATTGTCGGCAGTTCCAACTGTAGTCAATGGACGCACATAATACTCGTAAGTCCCACCAGGCCCACCGGTTGTCGGGAAGTAGACATTTTCCACATGGTATCCATAGGAGTTTTGTTCAACATCCTCCCCTACAACTCCTCCCGAAGCCGTGTCCTGCAAGCGTTGATAGGACAGAGTGTTCCCCCCTGGAGTTACGACGTACAGGTCCAAGTCATCATCCCCCAACCAAGACAACGTGAACCGAGGCCTTCCGTCATCGATGCAATTTCTATTAACACAGACAGAGCCAACAGAGCCCCCAGCATTACAATCTGAATCTTCACAACACTCATAAAAGAGGATGGAGCAATCTGATGTGCTCGAGAGCGAAACGCTTGTTGATTTCTCAACCGATCCAGTGGAATACATCGACAACGAGTCTGATACGGTGAGGTTGAGATCAGGAATGTCTTGCGAACTGTATTCCAGGATTGATGAATTGGAAAAGTAGTCGTCGGTTTCGTCTGCTGTTGAGTTGTCCTCGGTATAGAGTGAATCAATTCCACTATGCTGATCACGGAGTTCCCGCCCGTGCTTGACAGCAGATGATATCAGTTCGTCGTGTTGATCTATCCGAAACGTCAGTTGAAGATCAAAATCAGACTCATCTCTTGACGTGAAAGAATGTACAGTCACGTCCAAAACTTCCCCGCTTCCCCCCAGGACTAGTGTTCGTCTATCCTCACTGGGAGGAAAGAGTGAAGGTCTTCCATCCCACCCCAATCTAATTCTTTCTTTCTGATCGAATTCAGAGTTCTCCGCAAATGCATATATCGCACGAATAGTTGGTTTTGCACTCTGTTGTGGATGTTGTTGCAACTGCAGTTGCAGCTTATGCGTCCGGATGGATGACCCATCTCTCTGGTCATATTGCACAACCAGCAGTTCTTCTATCGTTGATTCATAACCGTCGTTTGTTTGTGACCCCAGCAATGTAACATATCGGTTACCCAGGGAATCCAACAACGACTCATCATTGCGCGAGTTGTTGACATGTCCTCCCCAAGGCAGAAAAAGTATATTGGAAACATGGCTTGTATCGAGTTCAACGCCGAAATCTCCCCGGATCAAAACAATCCAAAGAAGCCAAGCTATCGTAATATTGAGTATTCTATGAGTCATCGTAGTTCCGATATGACTCCAAGAAACACTATCAGCACAAATACAGTGCTTCTTTGTTGTCTTGGTTTCTTGGAACCCTTACTTTCTTGCGTGATGTTGTAGTGGCCTACTTGATGGTGTTGGTGCGAAGTCCCATTCTCGCCCTGCAACGCACTCACGAAAAGGGTGTGGTCCGGAAGAAGGGCACCTGTCGTGCAAGTTGGACAAAAATGTATTAAGTACCCATATCATATAATCAACATTCATGGATATATTCATACGTCAAAATTTTGCCCAACAAATTATTGCAGGCTATTTGGCGCAGCTCGTTGGACTGTGCGCTTTGCACGACCTCACATTTTGGTTGGTGTCACATTCGTTGGTTGACGGTCAAGAGATTCTTTCGGGGTTTCCTCGAGATACGAGTATGTCTCATACCATGTGGAGATAATATCACTGGTCAATGATCAAAGCACTGTAATCTATTCCTACTTTATTACACATTAAATAGTTGTAGCCTCATCTCGAACTTCTTCCGGATGCTTTGTATATTCAGATAGAGCGAATTCCTCCAACAAATGCTGCCAAATCGTGGGCTTGAGAACATGATCCTGTTCCGTAGATGATTCCCAGTCCATTGTTTTGAGTAGAGATACAAGCTTCACTGACTTTGCTGTGGAATGTGTGATTAATTTCAGCCAATTGCTCCAAGATTTGGTCATCCAAAGCGCCGCGAACGTTTGTTTCCATCTTGATGATGCTGTAGAAAGTGCTGTCCAAACAATGACGAAGGCCATGTGGCTCGTTGAGGAGACAGTCGGCATAACCGAAAGCAAAGAGGAAACTCCTTCGAATCAGCAATTGAAACAACTTCTGGAAATGAATGATTTCCAAGTCCTCCAATTGGGCTTTGCGCTCTTCGGTGTGGGCAAGAGCGGGATGGTAGAAATGTGTGCTGTTGGATCGCGCTTGATCGAGGAGGTCGTGAAGGGCGTCCATTTCGAGATTCTTGGTGTCTGGGTTCAAAAGATGCATTTCTGAGCTGTCGTCAAAGAAATCTTCCAACCTTGCAAACGGAACTAGAACGTTTTTCTTGGATCCATATTGGTAGTAGGATACCACCATGCCAATGAAGGGTACGCTCTTGGTGTCATCACCAATAGACTTGCCAATAATGACATTGGCCCGGAAGTTGTTGTCCTCAATGAAGGTGCCTAGACTACTCCCGACACCAAGATTAGAGTCAACAATGTCCTCCCATTCCAAAAGAAATTGCAAGTTTTCGAAAATCAAAGGGGAGGCCTTCTTGGAAAAGCCAGAGAACACCCCAGTGAGGTGGTACCATTCGGGCAAGGCAAATACTGGGAACGAGTCGCTCTCTAGAGAGTGACCCAAAGCGTCTTCGTAGATATCAAAGGGGGCATCATGTAGAAGATTGAATAGTGTCTGGTTGAAGTAGGAATCAAAGCCTGTGGGAAGAGAATACATAGATCTTTCTTTTCTTCCACTTGTAGCATGTTCCTCGTGATGATGATAGTGATGTTCGTTGTGGTGATGCTCGACTTCCTCATGAGATTCAAAATGGTTGGAATGTGATTCATGGTGGATATTCTCATCCTGCCGATGCCCGTGGTGATCTTCTGAATGTCGATGCGAATCTCCTGTATGTGCGTTCATTACAACTGTTTTCGTGTTGCTATTGCCTTGTACCGATGCCTGGTATGCTTGTGTCAGTGAAGGTTCAAAACGATCGACGATTGGTTCTACTCCTTGTCGTGGTGGAGGGTTTCTGTTGGTTGTCCTTTGTTGGACAACAGGTTGGCCTCGAAGCATTCTATTTGTCTGCGTCGTAGTTGACGACGATGCGGCCCAAGCAAAAGGCAGAATGCCGCTGGCGAGGAGTGCTGTAGCAATTTTCATCTTTGAAAGGCAAGAAAGATCCGTACAAAGTCACCTCGCTCTTCTTCCTATTGAGGAATTCTCCTGAAATTATGATGGCATGAAAACTTGGGGAGGGTTCAGAAAGCGATATCAAAACGACTCGAATAAACTCTGCAAGACTTCCATCCTATAGCCGAATTTCCTTGTCGCATTAGATCCGGTAGCAGTTTTTGTGAGGCTGTTCCGAAGTTCCTGCTTATTTCGCCAAAAGACACTACTTTTGCACGTCTCATCGTGGCGACGGATCGGATTTTATACGAAAAAAATGGACGCGTGTCCGCGGCATCAGCGAAGTTCGCCTATTGTTTTTTCGTCCAATCGTCGACAAGGACTCCATTCGGTACGTACAAGAGTGGTCGGCTCTTGTTTTGTCCATCATCAAGTCTTGGGTCTTCTTGGGTTGGCCAACAACAACGAGCTTGAACCAGTGTACCTGGTACAGTACAGTAGGAGTACAACAAAGTTGTCCTTGCTACTGGGTTGGTCATCATCAAGCCGGTCAAGCTTGGGAGAGTGGTAGAGGGCGAACTTGCTGCTAGTAGAGCGGTACTACTAAGGCACCTATCTTGTTACCATGCTACCTAGCAGTGCCTCCATGCTTTCTGCTACAAACACTGAATGATGCGGATGGTCTCTCCTAGCTAGCTTCTTCCGCCTTTTTGAACTTGTACTAGTAACAAACTGCCCCGAGGAATGTACGGTACCGTACCATGAGTATAGATCCAATTTAACTATGGAGGGTAGGTCGTAGTATCTTCCGTACTGTAGTGACTCGTGACTCGTGACTCGTGACTGGTTATTTGATCGGAGTAGTCCAAGATCCCGTGCAGGACACGTGGCTTCGCCAATGGGGTCAGGCACCTCACAACTTTCTATTCTGGAACTTTGCTTGCTTTGAATTGTACACAGACCCCTCATTTCTTGCAAAAGAGATTGAACTATGAACAGCTTCAGGAGCTGTGGCTACGGGTCGCTGACTGCACCAAGCCCTGATGATGATCAAACCGTCGTCGAACCAATCGAAGAACGGCGACACTGGACCAGACAATACCCAACCCGAATTCTTTTTGCTACGGTTTTGGTAGCCTGCGTCGTAAGCGTCTCCTTTGTGTATCTAACAAATGCAGATCATATCAATTTGGAAGATGGTTCCATGAGTTTGGCTACGCTGCGAGGCGTTCCCCCCAGCTCTATCTCTTCGATGAAAGAATCTTTGGAATCTTTGCCAGAATTCGAGAATTTGACCTGGCATCTTCCACCCCCATCAGCTGGAGAGAGTCCGGAGAACGAACATTTTGTTGGATATCTACTACTATGTGACACTGTATCCAGTACAGGAGTACAGGGGCTTGTGTATCAAGACTTGAACCCGCAGTTCCTTCAAACTCATGGTTCCCTGAATGACACTGCATGTCCACCACCAACTAGTGACATGATCTCGCCAGTCATTCGTATGACTCCAGGTATTAAATACACTTTGGTCCTCATCAACGAGTCCTCGGAGCCTACCAATGTACACTTGCATGGTCTACATGTTTCTGGAGTCGGCATGGTAGATGATATCACCCGCGTTGTAGCTTCAGGGGACTGTTTGGTGTACGAATACATTATCCGGGACGACGCAGACGTTGGGACGTTTCTCTACCATTCCCATCTCCATCCAGTTGCTGCACACCAAGTGTTTGCGGGGGCCTATGGTCTGTTGGTTGTGGATGAAACCCCCCAAGTCATGTCCACCTTCTATCCTTCGCATCTTCAAACCTTTTTCCACAATGAGGTATTGTTGCAGTATGTGAGTGTGTTGGATAAAGCAACTGGAGATCGCACAAACATTTTGAATGGCCTATTCCAAAATATGACGGGGGATCCGGTGGTGATGTCTATGAATTTGATTCAAAATGAATGGTACTACTTTCGCGTGTCATTCAATGTACTCTCCGACCCCGAAAACTATCTGGAATTTGACCCTCCAGATGCCTGTGAAGTTAGAGTGGTTGCATATGATGGCGTCTATCGCTCCACGATTCCAGGTTCATTCACATCGAATCGACATATGCTGACACTGGCATCCAGAGTTGATTTGGCCGTGAAATGCTCTGCACCCCAAGTGGGTCTCCACTTCCATCAAGGGGAGATGACCAACAGGACACGACTGGTGGACATTGCGACTGCGGAAATCAAGAATAGTAAAACCAAGGAGTCATCACCATATTGGGATCCTATGGTGAAGTCCCAATGGTCACCTCGAAGACCGTACTACATGGCGGATCTAAGGACCATGGAGAACCCAGAGGGGGGAATTGACTATTGGACAGTTAGTATGGATGACTTTTTGAGCGACGGAACTAAGGCCCTTGCCATCTCCCAAGGCCGCTGGGATCCGGACAAACCGCTGCGGACATTGAAGCTAGGTCAGTTGTCCGAATGGTCTTTGGACAATTCGATGAAACATCCATTCCATTTACATGTGAACCGCATGCAAATTGTGGAGCCGAGTGGCTGTGGTCTTAGATTCGAGGAAGGAGAATATTTCGATACTATTACTTCGAACCTAGACTCTTGTCGCGTTCGAATATGGTTTCGCGATTTTGCTGGCAGAGTTGTGGGCCATTGTCATAAGCTGGCGCATGAGGACAAAAAGATGATGGTGTGGTTCAATGTAACAGGTGGCATGGGAGAAGGGGTCTTGGCGTACCCATCACAGGCTTGTAGGGACATTCTGTTAACATAGTTTCCCGTTAAGAAAAAGGACATAAAGGACTTTTTCGTTTCCGAGTCACAACGCTCAAGCAGAGAACAATCTTTCTTTCAAAGCGGGACAGGCCTTGGTACGCAGGAATGCGTACAGTTCCCACGCAGTTTAAATGTTCCTTCCGCCGCCCAGTACATACGGGTTGACATGGAAGGTTCTTTGGATCAACGAGGACCAAGTTACTCGTCGTTCCCTCACAAAAACACGAACGACCTTTCTGCAGGGTTTGTGTCATCATCATATCGCATATTTCACCATGGCTATCACCCAACAACACTCTAGTTTGTCTTCATTCATGTCTGGACTACTAAAGGAGAACATCAGGAGACTAGAAGACAAGGATGATCGTGTTTCAGTTTACATCGTAGAGGACAACGCCAAGGCCTTGGAATGCCAGCTCCCACTCCGCTGCCGCAGCTTGGTGTCCATGGAACGACGTCGATCACCAAAGCCTGACTGTCGGTGGTCCAGTGGTAACAATGGTTCTGGTAGCAAGCTCAGTTCAAGGTCAAACCCTCAACCCCTCAGAGGCAGGAATACTCCAGACCAGCGCAATCTTCGCAAGGCTACGAGCGACACTGAATTGCTCTGCGTCCCACAACGATCTAGATCACCCAGAATCACCAAAGGAACGATTGCCCCATCGGGAAGCAAGTCATCTCCAAACGAAACATGGGACCAAACTTCCCCTCAAAAGAAGAAAACAAATCTTTTTGATGCCTTTCTTC
Source organism: Nitzschia putrida (assembly GCA_016586335.1). Classification (NCBI taxonomy): domain Eukaryota; phylum Bacillariophyta; class Bacillariophyceae; order Bacillariales; family Bacillariaceae; genus Nitzschia; species Nitzschia putrida. The sequence goes on from BLYE01000002.1 coordinate 1,582,624, forward strand.
AACTATCCCCAGATGATCATGCGGAGTTGACCCAATCCAGCAGACCAAGAAGAACATTGACACCCCCCAGCAAACCCTTGACTGCTCCTCTGACAAGGTCAACAAACATCAAGATGGCTGTCAAGTCTCCCCGGGGGGTTTCACAGTTCAACCCATCTGAGCAACTAGATGTCAAGAAGAGCATGCCTAGACAGAAGGTCGGCACTGCCATGTTGGGGGTACCAATGCCTCCACAGCACATGACCGGGGAAGCAAGAGCCCCAAGGCAACCCCCTGCCGCCTAAAACATATTTGAACCTTGCTGAATGTTGCAGGCAAACGATCTCCCTGCAAGCCAATTGAAAGAACCTAGATAGATGCTAAAATTTCCATAGATGATGATCATTGTTTATCCCGCAACTGCTGGTTTACTACGCAGACGACATCACGTCGTGTTGGAGTGCTTGTTTTCATTGCTTCATTCTCCTCTTGTGCAGCTGGTTTCGCACCTAGTAGAAGTAGCCTATTCTCTCCTTCAGAGAACTCATCCAGGTTGAGTAACTGCTAGCTAGTAGTGCTCGCAGCAGCCTCTGTGTTGCCAATACCAGATGCCAGGTGGTTTTGTTCCGCGTTCTCCGCTCCCATTATTATTCACCTGCTGGCAGGAAAGAGGGAAAGTCCGAATTGTCACCAAAAAACACTTACGGTATTGCGTGAAAAACCTCAATTCACGCATAATAGTAAACTACGAGTACCGGTAGTACTAGTACTAACACCATTAATCGCTGCCAACTCTCTATAAAAAACGGGCGCACGGGGGGGGGGTTGGTCTCAACTCGCTGCTGCACGACGACCAAACAAGACGGTATCCTTCCGGTAACAAGGCAGCAATTTACTTCCAATACCATCCGAATCCCTAGCTTCATATTATACAACTTTCAAGGCCTCCTCTGCTGATGATGCCCTTTCAGCTGAAAATATGACCCCCTATCATGATACGACCGTACCAGCTACGATGTATCTCCACTGGCTGGAATCTTGCATTTAGACCCATCTCTCCTTAATTTTAGAAATCTGTCAAATAGCTTGGAAATCGATCGCAGTAACACCACTCCGACCATCTGACACCTGTGGCTATACATCGCGCGCTTGTAAGGATAGAAAGATTCAATGTTGTGAGTAGGGGAACACCAAACTAAGACTCCAATGAGAGACTTCTTGTTTCGCGAGACCATATGGTAAGAAACAAAACAAAAAGTGTCATTGTTTTACCGACCGATGCCTTTGGCGTTTGTTTGTCAAATGCCAATACCTGTTTTATGCTGCATACTGCATACAGCGCTGGCCAAACTCTTGGACTTGTCACAGCCCAGGGTATGAAGAAGAGTATCTGTACAGTACGATCCATACATATCTTACTACTTACTACCAACAGTCTTGCAGTCGACGAGCAGACGAAGGGATCCGCCGGCGTGCAAGGACAGAATATTATACTACACATTGGAATACATCATTTTCGATACTTGGCCATTGGAACAAAATTTAGTATACAATTTCTAATATGTTGAATATAGCGCTGGCCAAACCCTTGGCCGAACGACCAAGCGGGTGGGACCCGCAGCTGGAAAGTGGCAGCGATCCGACTCACATGCTCTGTTTTGTTGTCGTTTTTCCTATTGTTTGATCTATCTTCACCATGAGCATTCCTTCAACGCTTATCACTGGTACTCTTGCGTACCTTGTATTGGGTGCCGCTATGTTGGCTTCTGTTTTTGGAATGCGCGTAGTTGGAAAGTTGAACAAGGATGATGCCGCGTACGTGTTTTACGTGTAGTTGCTGGAAGTGTGGAGAGTCATGGAGAGTCCTGTTGGGGTTTGTGCTGCGGAGTTTGGGATATTGTTGTTATTGTTATTCTGGCAAAAGTATTGACTGTTTTTCTTTCTTTTCTCTGTGATACACAGTACTGGAAATGTTGTTGTTGTTACGGCTGTTGTTGCCATGTGGATTTTCTGGTACGTTCTTACGCAGGGATTCCGTTGATTCCGTTCTGGCACTCGGAGGATCTTTGGAGTGTGTTGTCCGGAAGAAGGAGATAGGCATCTCACGATTGTTTCTCTTGTAGGGTCTGCGCCTGGATGCACCAATGGCACCCTTTGATCAAGCCGATATACGAGGCATAGGCATGACATGTTCTAGCTTGGCTTGGACATGGATGCCTAGGGAGAGAGAAAAATTGGATGATTATTATTTGGAATATTGGGAAGTGTGTGATGGATAGTTTGGGTAGAATGGGGCGACGAGAGAATGGACTTGGTCGTCGGGATGGATTCTGGAGTGCACACTAGAGTTGCTCCAAGAAGACACAAAGGAATGTTAGTACCCTCTTAGAAGAGACCAATCTTTAATAGAGATTCCTTTTCTATTCAATGCATTTTACTCCATTGGTATCTAGTTGTGGTAGCTGTAGTTGTAGATAGTAGTATTGATACAGTACAATCACTATTTATCTTGGTGTATCATCTTCAATACGAGGAAAGACTCCTTGTGGTTTCGAGACTGCTGTTCCAGCAGGAATGCGGAAGTTGCTGTTGAGATGAGCAAAGGTTCGTTGGTCGAGAGGAACCGTCAATTGATCCAGTATTCGGTTCGCCGACGTTGGGATCAATGGTTGATACAAGATGGAGACATACCGCAAGACTTCCATCAGAACATACAAAACAACCGTCATACGCTCCGGATCCGTCTTTCGCAATGCCCAAGGAGCCATCTCGTCAATGTACTTGTTGGCATCCCATACCATTTCGATAAGTTCGTTCGCGTACCGTTGAATGGCTTGTTCTTCCATGGCTGCCGCTGCTCGCTCGTGGAGTGTTTGGGCCGATTGCAACAAGGCCTTGTCCTCCTTCGTCAAGACGCCTCCATCCAAATCCATATTAACGTCTGGCACGGCCTTGTTGCAGTTTTTAAACACCATAGACATGACACGTTGACATAGGTTTCCCAATTCATTGGCTAGATTGTTGTTGGCCTTGAGGATAAGTGCTTGATCCGAATAATCTCCGTCGCTTCCAAATCCTACTTCGGTCATGAGGAAGAATCGTGTGGGGTCGACACCATACTGTTTTCATGTGGGACGGAGTAGAGGAGGTGGGTCAGAAAGAAATAATGGTGTTAGCCAACACCGAGTTACAATACACTCTCCTAAACCAATCCACCCAACCAGATTCACCCAACATGGACTACACAACCTACCTTGTCCACCAACTCAACAGGATCAATCACATTGCCCAATGACTTGGAGATCTTTTCTCCTTCCTTGGTCCACCAGCCGTGGGCAAATACTCGTTTTGGCAGAGGCAAGTCGGCAGCCATAAGAAAGGCTGGCCAATAGACGGTATGAAATCGCAAAATGTCCTTGCCGACCACATGCAGGGCAGCCGGCCAAAACGTTTGGTAGGAACTTCCAGCATCCATATTGGGGTATCCCAAGGCCGAAATGTAGTTGGTCAAGGCATCCATCCAAACATACATGATATGTTCATCATCTCCCGGAACCGGAACTCCCCATTGAAAGGAGGTTCGACTAATACTCAAATCCTTGAGACCGCCATTGACAAAGGCCAGAACTTCATTCCGTCTCGTCTTGGGAGCAATCCAATCTGGATGTTCCTCGTACCATTCCTTCAAGGCCGATTCAAACGCAGACAATTTGAAGAAGTAGGATTCTTCCTTGGCAACCCACTCTACCGCTGCGCCCGTGGGAGCTACTCCATCGATCAATTCACTTTCATTGTAAAAGCACTCATCACGGACCGAATACCACCCAGAATAGGTTCCTTTGTAAATGTAACCCTTTTCGGTAAGAACCTTCCATAGATGCTGTAAACGATGGAATTAGAATAACAGTGTTAGTACACAATACAACGTTTCCACCACCCCATCAAATCAATCAACTAACATCCCCATCAAATCAATCAACTAACATAACAGCCAAACCAACTGCTTTTCAACACAACCATTCACATCACCAACAACACACATCATGAAAGCGTACCTGCACCGACGCTTGATGATCGGGATGCGTCGTCCGAATAAAATCATCGTTCGAGACATGAAGAGTGGTCAACAACTCTCGAAAGTTTTGGGAGAGTTCATCAACAAATTGTTGTGGAGGAATCCCTCTTTTTTGTGCTGACTGTTCGACTTTCTACAAAATCACAAATAATTGGGTGTGGTGGTGTGAGACGTGAGAGAATGAAGGAATATATGCATGCATAGATGAATACAAAAATGCCCACACAAACTCCCCACATAACATACAACTCTAACCAACCAAAACGTACCTGTCCATGTTCATCAGTTCCTGTGAGAAAAAAGACTTGAGTCCCCGACAATCGCATGAATCTCGCCAAGACATCACAAGCCGTCGAAGTATAGGCATGACCGATATGAGGCTTATCGTTGACGTAATAAATGGGTGTTGTAATTTGGTAGGGTCGTGTCGAGACGAGGGGTGATCCATCGGTAGTGGTAGCAACGACTGGAGCTGTGGTGGCACCTCCCAAGGAAGAATAGGAAAGATCTTGGGAGGTCGTCGTCGTCGTCGTCGTCGATAAGAATCGTGTCACCACATGGGTGGAAGATGGTCGATGATGATGTCTACCGATAGTCCAAGCGTGACGAGAAGACAAGAGCCAAGGAGCAAATCCTCGAACGGCGGGAGTGGTAGAAACAATTCCTAGAAAGACCACCATGCTTCTTCTGTTCATATCCCACCACACTTGATGTCGTCGTTGGATACGTTGTTTGTTTGTGAAGTGGATGTTGGATGTTGGTTGATGGATGGACAAGATTCTTCGACTCGGAGGATTATTTCAAATGCAGCCATGACGTCACAGAGAGGATGGTCGCTACGTACCAAATTTCAAACTGTGTCCCACCAACGTCCACATGCAGAATGCACCCGGAAGTCAGCCTCCAAGCGAACAAAAACAACAAAAAATCAACACAACCACAACCCACACAACAGTCGTATCGTTTCCTCTCTTGCGTACGGTACGAGTACTACAGTATACAGAACGAGTACTGTACCTGTAGTCTACCTGTATCTCTATTGTAATTTCAGCTCTGTAGTTGGAGAGGCAATAAAACACGAGAGAATGTCTGTGGAAGAAAAGGAAGAAACGAAAGGGGATCGTTTGTTGTCTTCCGTCCAAGCCTTGGAGGGGGAAATGGCTTGCTTTCAAAGTCCAGACAACAAAACTCCCATCAAGTCCAAGCAATCCATGCCTTCCGCTTCTCCTAGTACGCCTCAACGTTCTCCTGACCCTCCTGGTCATCAATTAGAAATTACAGCATCAGCATCAGGGACGATATCCACCACACCCACCAAACCCTTGTTGGACAAATTTGACTCTCTCTCCAACAATTGGTCCTCGGTCCGGTCTGTCGGATCCTCCAAGAAGAGTTTACCTAGTAGAATTGTGGCTCCTTCTGTCACTTACAACCCCGGCAGTCCTCATGACAGCAAGACACCTCGTCGCAGGTCCCGGCTCTCCACAACACCAGTGCGACAAAGTCCAGCCAGAAGATTACATCAGCAACAACAGCAGGGACAGGGGCAGCAACAGCATGCTTGCCAAGAAGAGCTGGACAACGATGATGACCTTAATTCTGTTGGCGAAAGTACTATTTCTACCATGAGCAGTGGTTCCGAAAGCGTCTTTGATCGTCTCTATCGCATGGGTGTGGAGAGTGAACAAAAGAAAAAGGTCCGACGCCGACAAGCCTTGGCCACGCCTACCCAGCATGCGTCGCCAGCTTCGTCCGGTGGTCCTGCCTTTTTTGGAAGTCCCGAGCCTGTGGCACGGCCTCTTTCCTATACGCCAAAGTCCACAGGTCGATTGCCACCGCCACCCAAGACACCTGTATGGTCCGGGTCGTCAGTGACCAGCAACAGTCAATCGGCCCGCAAGAATCGGTTGGCGGCCATTACCGAATCTCAGAGTGTCGCATCTTATCGTCGAAGGAGACAGTCTACCAACAGCATCTCAACGCCACGTTTCTCAGGGTCTCAGTCCGTTCGATCCGTGGCAACGCCGGACGCCACACCTCGACGTCGACATTCCTCGGTGCATCAACAGCCACCACAAGCTCATTCCAGGACTACCACACCCAAAGCAACCTCTACGCCCCAACGTCCAAAGCAGCAACAGCAAACACCGCCTTCTCCCTCGTCTTCTGTGTATTCCACTCCGTCGACGACATCCAGAGACGGGGATGTGTTTTCCAGATTGTATCGCAATGAAAAACGAGCCACTCCGTTGTGGAAGCAACCAGCCAACTTTGTTCCAGCCAAACCATCTGAAACGAGAACTCCTGGTAAGACAGGGACTCCAAGCAGTAGCTGCAGTACTGTCAAGGCTTCTCGCACGACGGGTGCCAAACCAAACCTGCATGTTGACGTGGGGAGTCCCAAACCCTTTCCTAGCATTCCCTGCGATCCATCTCCTACCCCAACCACCAGTCTCACGCCGACCACTGTCGATGAAGACTTTCAATTACTGGAAGAACTACTTGGCGACGACACACCCAAGGGCATGACCACTACCATTGTCCAACCCATGCCCGAGGAACATGACTTTTCGACAGATGCGACAGCCACTGCTCTGCTTCCCACTGCTGACGAAAAGAATGAGAGTCGCGATTCCATTGACGATGAGTTGGATGAGTTGCAAAAGATTCAACAAACCCTCAGCTCCACCTCCAAGAATTCACCTACGTTCATGACTCCCATGGCAACTCTGGAGGCAGCCATGGAATGGAGCGACTCTGACTCGGAGTTGGTATCCTCACCGGAGAGTGTGCGTCGCATGGACCGGTCACAAGCGATGAAGTCTGGAACAAGATTGTTGGATACTAGTCTGGATTCTGTAGACCAAACATTGGACGCGGTACTGGAGGCGACGAGTAGTTCTTCTTCCTCGACAAGAGCGTCACCTACTAACGCTGCTCCTGTGAAACCAACAAGCTCCACACCCCTGTACACAGGTGTTTCTGGTACTCCCAACCGTCCTGAGCAAGATTCCATTGACCAAGACTTGGCAGAACTTGCCAATATTGGACAATATGTCCAAGATTCATTGGAACCTTCCCTTTCCAAAGATGCCTCTCAATCGCAACCGTCTATTCCTCTGTCGGAGGATGAACGTGGTTTCTCTCCCGTCTCAGAATCCTCCGCATCAGCGTCCTCTGGATTTTTTACATTGGATGACACATCCGGTTGCCTACGCGGAGAACAATGGACCATGAATGATGATCTACACAAAACAAAGCCACTACCACGCAAGCGAAACTCTCAATCTCCACAATCGAATACAAATTCGTTGGTTGCGCCCAAAATCCAACAGAAACCCCCAGCACCCAAGTCAAACACACTCCCAGATGTTTCTCCCGAAATCCGACAAGCTGCCATTCAAAATCGTGCAGCTGCAGCGGTTCAAAATTGGTTCAGACTGCATGTGTTGAAATCGGCTCTTCAAAGCTCTGCTGACATGCGGGAAGAGCTTCAAAAGACTTTGGAGCCTATGTCGAAGCAAGGCCACGTACCGCCCCGAAGCTTGGAAGCTGCACGGGAGTTGTTGGGAGACTCGTCTAGGCTCGAGCACTGGTTGGATCCGGTGGACCCAAATCCTAGTGCTTTCCGGAGATGGAATTGCACAAGTGCAGACCCAACCAAAGCTTGGTTGGAGAGAAGGGCAGCGACCCTGGCCATCCACAATATTGTCAAGGCCTATTTGATGGGATTGCGAAGATTCCGTAGGGATCACAAAGCTGTTCAAATTCAGGTCGCATGGCGACGACATTGTGTGCAAAGACACGCAAAGTCACCCAAGTCTCTGTCGAAGGATGGCAGTGTTCGAAAGAAAGAATTTGATCTTGAAAGGATTGTTGTGCGAATTCAAAGTCTCTGGAGGGGCAAAAGACTACGATTTGCATGGCAAACGTTGCGTTTCACTGCCACTGTCATTCAATCTGCCTGGAGGCAATCGCACCTCCGGAAACAATACTTGGCTAGATGTCAAGTAGCGCTGTGGTCGCAAAAGATATTGAGAGGTTCACAAGCTAGAAAGTGCTTCAAGAAACTCCAAATGGACGTGCAACGGGAAAAAGAATCTGCTACCAAGATCCAGACCTGGTGGCGCAAGGTATCAGTACAGCAAACATGGTGCCAGTTGCGTCGTTCTGTCTTGCAACTTCAGACATGTTACCGACGATGGGCCCAACTATCATCGTACAACAAGACAAGAGATGGTACCATCAAGGTCCAATCTATTTGGCGAAAAGGACTGGTGCGTCAACAATTTTTGCAATCCAAGGCTGCCAGCGTGCGTCTCCAGACATTTGGACGATATTGCATAGCCCAACGACGCTACTTCCTTGCCAAGTACGTTTGCAAATGGGTGCAGCGACACGTTAGGGGAATGCAAGGGAGAAAAAAGGCTAATCAAATCAAAGCAATGACAAACGTGCAATTGTCAGGGGCGTTAGCGATTCAAGGATTTGTTCGCAGAGTTGTATTGCCAGCAGTTGCAAGGGAAAGACTGGTTGCTGTCGTCAGGATTCAAAAGCAATTCCGAGGACTTGCTGCGAGGGAGCAATACAGCAGGATTCTTTACCGTCGCAAAATGTCTGCTGTTCGACTGCAGACTGCCTCGCGAGGAATGCTTGCACGTGCAAAATATGGTCAAGGTCGTGGGTCATCAATTATTCTTCAATCAGTGATCCGTGGCTTTGTGTGTCGAAAGCGACTGCAAACTCTTGGCAAAGAAAGGGCAGCTCGAAAGATTCAAAGCGTCATTCGAAGACATCAAGCTGTGTTCATGTTGGAAACTCATCGTTATGCGGCGACTGCCTTCCAATCTGCTTGGAGAGGAATGCAAACTCGTCGAAAAATGCAGATCATGGTTGCTGCCTCCATTGTGATCCAATCACATTGGAGGCAAAGATTGGGTTGCCAAAGAGTTGCCCAATTGGTTAATGGATTGTTGAATATGCAAGCCTTTGCCCGGGGTATGGTCCAGCAGAAGAAGTTTGATGCTCTGAAGAAACATGCAGTGTTGCTGCAATCCAAGGTTCGGGCAGCGCATGCTCGTCAACAGTTCATGTTTGCCCGTGCGTCTGCAACAATGATCCAAGCAACAGTTCGGGGACATCAGTACCAAAAGAGGTATTGTGAAAGGATGGAAAATGTTGTACGAGTACAAAGTATCGTGCGGGGGTTCAAGGCTCGGAGGGAGACCTATCGTGTGTCAAATGCGGCAAGAAGACTTCAGGCGTATGTGCGTGGTTGGATATCTCGCATTGCAAGCCGTCGGGAAATCAAAGCATCTTCTACCATTCAGCGCTGCTGGCGACGAGCAGTTACCAGGAGCAAATACTTGCATGGGAAGGCTGCTGTCATCATTATGCAAGCTGTGGCCCGATCTTTCCTTGTGCGACAAATGATTTTGAAATGCTCGGCTGCTGTTCGAATCCAGACATGTTGGAGACGTTATTGGTATCAAATTGTCTACATTCGTCGAATTGAGCGAAAGCGTTTATATCAGGATGCGAGACGAACAAAAGAGATTAATTCGGCTCGAATCATCCAAAGAAAGTACCGTCAATACCACCAGAAACTTCTGCTTGAAATATTGAAGAATGACTCAGCGGTGACTATGCAGCGCTTTTGGCGTGGTTCCTACAAAAGAGATGTTTATACCACAGCAAGGGCGGCTATCATTATGATTCAAGCACAAATACGCTTGTCGATCGCTCGGCACCATGTATCTCAAAAGTTGGAATTGAAACGATTATTCCAAGAAGCACAACAAGAGAAGGCTTCACAGGTCATTCAAAACTACTATCGACAATGGAAGCTGCATTGCAAAGAAAGGACTGCCGCAACGTTGATTCAAAGTGTTTGGAGGTCGAGTGTTGCATTCCACCGGCGCTTGCTTATTCTAAGAGGCGTGTGTGTGCTTCAGGCGGTAGTTCGGCGGAACCAGGCCTTGTACCTTTTCCAAAAACAGAGATATGCCGTCACCAGTGTCCAGGCAATATGGAGAGGCAAAGATGCTAGGTTGGAGTTTGAGAGGAAGCGAGCGGCAGCGATGATGATTCAATCACTTGCACGTGGTATCCAAGTTTACCAAAAGTTTATAATGTGCCGTGCCTCCGCAACAATGATACAAGCGGCTGCACGTGGTTGCATAATCAGAGAACAATTCCGCAACCTCTTTGACTGTGCAGTTGATGTGCAGAGGGTGATCCGCGGACACCAGGCTCGCTGTAATTGCCGTCGTCGACTCCAAGCGGTGCTCAGCATACAATCAGCAGCGCGTCGACTTAACGTGCTTCGTAGCATCAAGCGTCAAAAATTGCTACAAGAAGAACTGGAAAGAAATTCAATGGCTGCAACTACACTTCAAGCTTTCTATCGTGGAGTTATGTGTCGTATCGTTTACCTTCGACAGAAGGAAGCAGTCTGCAAAGTTCAAAGTTACTGGCGACGAGCTATCACTCGAGAGCACTATCTTGCCGCCAAGGTTTCGGTATCCATGATCCAAGCGCTGATGCGAGCTTTCCTTGCACGGCAACAGTTGTCTAGGATTAAGGCAGCAATTCGCATCCAAGCATTCTGGCGAAGTTGCTGGTACCGAGTAATTTTTGCACATCGGGTGGAGAGAAGACGTTTGTACCAGGAAGCTAGGCAGTCGAGGGCGGCTCGCACCATTCAGTGCCGGTACCGCAGTTATCGCGAATGGGTTCGTCATGTTGCAAAACAGCACTCCGCTGCAATTTCTCTACAGCGTCACTGGCGTGGAACAATTGCTCGAGAGCACTATACTAATGTACGGGCTGCAGCCACTATGATTCAAGCCACAATGCGTTCAAAGATTATCCGTCAAAACTTGTTACAGTCAACGTTTGCCAGTCTTAAGATCCAGTCGTCATGGCGGGCTTTCTCTTGTCGACGACAACTCATGCAAAAGATGGCATTGAAGCATTTGTACCAAGAAGCTCGGCGTACAAAGGCAGCTCGCAAAATCCAAGGGTTTCATCGAAATTGGAAGCAAAACTGCCTAGCACATGAAGCGGCAATCTTGATTCAATGCAAATGGCGATCTATTGTGGCATTCCGCCAACGGATGCTAGTGCTCAACGGAGTATGTGCGTTCCAGGCGGCCACTAGGAGAAACCAGGCTGTTTTCCAGTTCCAGAAACAGAGATTTGCTGCAACCAGTTTCCAGGCAGTATGGAGAGGAAAAGAGGCCCGGTTGGAGTTCGAGAGGAAGCGCGCAGCAGCGATGATAATTCAATCTCTCACACGTGGACTGCTGGCTCGTCAATACTACCGGGAAATGAGTATTGCTGCAATTAAGATACAACGAGCTTGGTCAATGCCCCGGCATTTCCACTGTGAGGATGGAGTTATTGTTCTCGAGATTCCTTCAATTTTGATTATTCAACGTTGGTGGCGAGCGCTTCGTTGCAGAAGATTGTACTTGTCTCAGAGATGGGCGGCAAAACGAATTCAGGCTGCCGTAAAGACTTATCTCGCATCTAAAGCAAGGAGAAGTAGTTCCGACTATGCACTTGTTAAGGCATCTCGTGGTATTGTCAAATTGCAGGCATTGCACCGAGCGAACAAGGCGAGGTCACAATATTGGTACGTCATGGAATCTCCAAAGGTACGAGCATCTCTCGATGAGGCTGTCCGAAAAATTCAATTCTGTTACTTTCTTTGGAAAATGCGACTGGCTGTGTGGGAAATGGAGTCTTCTGCTGTCATCCTTCAACGGACAATTCGGGGTCAACTTGCCAGACCAGCTGCTCGATATGCACTCTTCCATATGAACTCCTCCATCCAAGCTGCGCCGCTAAGCCCAATGATGAGGACTGCTCCCGCTTCCGGTGCATCGACCAGACCTACTCTGGCTACCTGGGAGCGCGCGGTTAGTTTGGCCAAGGTAACATCCTCCATTGTTATTCAAAGTGCTGTAAGGCGCATGCTGGCGAGGAAACTCGTCCAGGCAAACTTTGGAGTTTCATTCTCTAACTGCCTTCAAAAGAAGAACACTCAACAGAGAGAGATCGATGCCGCATGCAAGGTACAGAGAGCTGTGCGTCTGTGGATGAAACGAAGGCTGTCTGCAGCGTGTCAGTTGCAAAGCGTAGCACGGTGTTTGCTCTCTATCAAGGAGTATGATAGTTTACCTCAGGAGCATCCAACACAAGAGGACAATACCGCCGTATGCCTCCTGCAGGCCGCAGTGCGACGTGTGCTGGCTCAGAAAAAATACGAAACCCTGCTTCGAGAGCACAAAGTGAAAAAGAAGTATGCAGCAGCTTGCTTGTTGCAATGCGTAGCTCGTCGTACTCTCGCCTCAAGGGAGTTTGACAAGCTGCTTCGACAACGGTCAATTCAAAGGGAGCGATCAGCCGCTTGCGTGTTGCAATGTCTTGCTCGGCGTTTCCTTGCTCAAAAGGAGTATGCCACACTGCTGCAAGAACAAAGAGAAACAAGGGAAATTGTAGCCGCTAGTCTGCTGCAGTGCGTAGCTCGGCGCGTCATTGCTCAGAAGGAATACAACAACCTGCTCCGAAAACACACAGCTGCCCTTATCTTGCAATGCGTGGCCCGGCGTGCACTTGCTCAAAAGTTAGTTGCCAACCTGCGCCACGAGCAAAGATCGAAGGAGGAAAGTTTTGCTGCTTGCCGTCTACAATGTTTAGCTCGTCGCGCACTTGCTGCAAAGGAGTACCAAAACTTGCGGAAACAAGATGAAGCCAAGAAACAAAGTGCAGCAGTTTGCTTGTTACAATGCCTAGCCCGGCAGGCGCTCGCTCAAAAGGAATACACCAACCTGCTTCGGGAGCGCACAACCAAGAAGGAAAATGAAGCTGCTTGCTTGTTGCAATGTTTAGCTCTGCGAGCACTGGCTCAAAAGGAATACGCCAACCTGCTTCAAAAGAACAGATTCCAGAAGCAAAACGCAGCTGCTTGTTTGTTGCAATGCGTAGCACGGCGTACACTTGCTCAAAAGGAATATACCAGCCTGCTTCAAAGGCACACATTTCAGAAGCAGTACGCAGCTGCTTGCTTGCTGCAATGCGTAGCACGGCGTGCACTTGCTCAAAAGGAGTACGCCGACCTGCTTCAAACGCACATATTCCAGAAGCAACACGCAGCTGCTTGCTTGTTGCAATGTGTAGCCCGTCGTGCACTGGCTCAAAAGGAGTACGCCAACCTGCTTCAAACATTCCAGAAGGAAAACGCAGCTGCTTGCTTGTTGCAATGCGTAGTACGGCGTGCACTTGCTCAAAAGGAATATACCAGCCTGCTTCAAAAGTCCAAAGCAGAGAAGGAACACAATGCGACGTGCTTGTTGCAACGTTTTGCTCGACGAGTACTGGCACTCAAGGAGTATGCCAACCATCTTCAGAATCAGGTAACAAGGGAAGAAACGGAAAGCGCCATGCTGCTGCAAGGATTGGAAAATCGCCTGCAACAAGAAAGCGAAACTCTCACCAAAGAATTGATCCTGGGACCAGATTCTAGTGCAATGGTGCCTCCATGTCTTGATCGCCTCCGAGCTCGAGTTCAATCCGCAGAGTCATACTACAAGTCATGCTGTGAGGTTCCTGACGTTCTTGTGGAGTTAGAATCCTTTATGAAAGGAGTCCAGGGTTTTGCAACAACATCTGCATCATCACCACAAAACGAATTTCCACGGGGGGAAAAGAAAGTAGCGACTCCAGTGAGAAGCAACAAAACATTTGAGTCCTTTTGTAAATATGAGTCCGAGGGTGATATTCCTTCTCCTATCCAAGTGGAGAAAGATTGGGACTGGGCTGGACAGTGGTAGATGCATGTAATGTCTTCTAAAGGAAAAATTCTCAGTATTATAGCGACAGGCCATGTATTGGCAGAAAACGGAGACAGAAGCCAGCTACAAAGACTTGCTACTACTAGAACCCTGATGCCGACGTCGGAAACGCTTGTGACGCATCATGTTGAGCACCTTGTCTTGAGCAACTGCATCCGAGACAGGAGCCCATATCCCAGAGTCTTTTGATAGGATGTGTCCCCCCGAACTCCGCACATGTTGTACAACCTGTTTGGCCAAATCTGTATACATCATGGATCCAGTTATGTTCGGTTTGCTGGCAAGAGCTTCCAAAAACCCACTCCATCGGACATTTCCAGGGGCTTGTTGAATTGGTTTCCCCTTGCCAATAAGCAGATCCCAATTCGTAGGAAGCAAAGTACTACCAGGTTCCAATCTGTCTCGCATATCATTCGCCTGAACGTGCATCTCCAGATAATCTCGATGGTTCTTCGTCTTTACTTTGTAGTCCGCAGTCATGGGAAGGAGATGCACTGGAATTCCAAACGTCATGAGTTCATAGCACCACTCCATAAATGTCCCTGAAAGAGGATCGTACAAGACAAACGATGGCGGTGAGGACCACATGTATGGAAGACTGGAAGAGTATAATCTGAATAATGAATATCGACGTACCATAATGGAATCGCAATCGAACCCTAAATTGGGGAGAGTAGGCAGATACAAATGCATCCAGTATTTTGTGAAGTGGGCTTGCATTAGAGGTACGCGGGGGTAAGCAAATATGATGGGAAACCAACCGGAGGGGGACGTCATAGAGTAAACGACTCAACGTTTGGGAGCGTTCCAACCGAAAGGGCTCCAAACGCAGAGACAGAACCGTAACTCCTCTCCGTTGCGTCTCCACATCCGTGGGTTGTATGATGAACAGTTGCCTTGCCAAAGAATCTGCAGACGCATACTCTTGGCCCACATTCAACCAAACGACCACAGCTCGACCAGAACGATCTCGATAGGGCAACACTTGATAGTAGCCCTTGTATACATCAGCCAGTTCTAGAGGATCCAAATCAGACAAGGTGATCGTTTTCGTGAGCTTTTCCTTTCCAAAAAGACTCTGCTTCAAGTCAAAGTATCGGACAAAAGCAGCAGCAGCTTCCCTGGTGTCCCATTGACGGGTTCTCAAAAAGGCCAAGCGCAAAAACGAATGGGATACAAAGTCCTTGTCCTTGTGTTCGGCAGTGAGAAGAGCCTGAAGGTCTGGACTGGCAGCTTTTTGGGTCTTGATGCGCTGCAATTCCTCTTGGAAGGATTGTAATTGGTTTTCTAGGAACTCAGGAGTCTCCAAAGCAACAGCTTCTTCTGCTCGCTTGTCTACTCCATGAATATCGTCCAAGACTTGATCTCGTTCTTCCAGGGAAAGAGATTGGAGGGCGTTCGAAATGAGTACATGAGATGATGCCTCTTCCTCTTGATTGGATTTGTCAGACCCGAAAGGCAAATGGTGTGATGGTCCAATACCAATATTGCTTTGCGTAAAATTGAAGGCTTGTTGGGAAGCAGAGAGATCAGAAGGAGTTGGCGAAGGCGTTGGTTGGCAGAACACCATCGTCACGCCGCTGCGTATGTTTTCCACAGTCAAACTCTTGTTATTATGCCGTGCAAGTCGTGACTGTGTGTGGTGGTTTGGTTTCTCATGTCGCAGGAGTCAAACGCGCACAAAAAAGCCACCTCCACCAATGGAATTGTACTTTTTGGGGACAAGACAGCCCCTATTCGGATCCCCTACTTCTCCCTCTTTTCGCGTTGTGTCACACAGACGTGACTTCCTACTTCCTATCACAGCCAATTTTACAGTCGTCGCATAGTTTTTTATGCACCATGAAGACAAGCATTCCTTGTTACCACCAGCCGTTGACTTGTCGCAAGATATCTCTGCGGAGTTGCTACTCAAGAATTTATCTGCCTTTGGATGGTCTCCCATTGTTGTTCATGAAACAGGTGTTCAACCTCCCAATCACCAACAAGTATCTCGCCTCTTTTCCAAGAAGATTGATTCTATACCTACACCTTTGATATATCGGGATCGAGAAAGTGGAAGTGCGGCATCAGACGATGTTGTTCCAACGGTAGAACCCAAAGAAAGTTTGGAGATTTCACGTTGTCATCTCACGGTAGAATCCGAACACGAGACGCTTCGTCAAGTGCAACAATGGTGCGACGTTCTTTCCAAGGTGGCTCAATCCGTGACGAAACTTTTGGAATTACCCCCTGATACTCTGTACCAGTCGGATGCTGCTTCAAGTTTGGATTTGATGCGAGTCTTTTTTTACCACGCTGTTCCAGATTCGAGCGAGAACAACAGTACGAACAGCAGTACGAACAACAGCAACCAATCACCTCCAGCGAATGCATTGGGAAGTTCTCCTCACACAGATTGGGGATCATGGACTGTCGTTTGGCAAGATAGTGTAGGAGGGCTGCAAACCTATTGTCGGGCTTGTCAGACTTGGGTATCCGTACCGCCATCGCCAGCAAATGCAGAGGAGGAGTCATCAGCCGCAGAGGACTCCACCACCGCATGGCGATGTGTACTGCATGTCGGTGACATGGCTAGTCTAGCCTTGGGAATTGATGGTACAGAAACCCAAGAAGAAACGGTACAATGGCCATCCCCTCGCCATCGAGTTGTTTGTTCCAATCAGGAACGAGCGTCTCTGGTCTACTTTGCTTATCCACCTACACAGATTTCCATGACAGAGTTACGGAAACGCCTAGAATCCTGGAAACGCGAGCATCGTGGAGCCATCCTCCCATTGCAAGAATACTATTTGCTGCAAGATCAATCAGCATCTACAGATACTTGTACAGCCACCGACTTGAAAGAAAACGAAACATCGTCTTGGACCAACATTCCTCTCGGTCAATGTATCCAACTAAAATGGAATCAAGTCCAACGGTCATAACCCACGCTGAAAATTGGGCTTACCTTGTACAGGTATTGATTGCAGTTACATTACAACAACTATAGATTCCTAGCTAATACAATTTGTTTATGAAGCGTTGTTCGGTTGATGTGTTCCTGCCTCTAGATCACCCGTAGGCTTGATGACACTTTCCAAGGCCTGAAGGAACTCTTGTGGTTTCTGCGGCGATAGAATGAGATCCACCAATCGACCTTGCCGGCGTACAATGATGCGATGGGATGGCTTCAATGTAGTGGCAAATCGATAGCGAGGACGCCAAATGTCTTCTCCACCGGCTTCGCTGGTGTACGCTCGAGAAATACTTCCGAATTGGTAGGTTACAAGGAAAGTTTTGATCCCAATGGTTCCATTGGCCCGAACATCAACCTGTTTGGGAAGGACCATCATGTAAAGGACGAGGATCATGATCACTGTCCATCCCAACGCCCACGCCGTTTCCGATCGTTGAAAGTCCACCGTATTACCAGAGAAGGCGACCACAAAAACAATCTGAAAGAAAATCAACACGAGCGGAAAACTCAACAATAACCATACCCACTGATCATACTGTGGGGGTGCTGCAAAAATCACTCGATTCGTTGATTTGATTTCATTTTTGGTGCGTTTAGGTGGCGGCAAAAGATAACTGGAACCAGAGTTGGCTTCCCGGGACGAATCCCTGAGTTCATTGGACGAAGGAGTCCCTTGATGCCCTTCATGGGACAGCGAATGCTTTTGGAAGCTGTCGTCTTGTGACGACACAGAACTTACTGCTGCCTCAACAGGATCATTGGGTAACGTCATCGTCATGTGAGGTATGAATGGCGGGAGACTCTCTCTCTCTCTCTCTGGTGATATAACCGAGCTAAGGCACTGAAACGGACGGGAAGTTTTGTGTATAGCTTGTGTCGTTTGCTTTCCAGAGCAGCACAACAACACAACGTGTACGGTACGAGGAGTCTTCCGTCTATTGTTGTTGGGATGGAAAGATTGTAGTGGTGATGAAGTACTCGAACACCATTGCGAGCTCGTCCACCTCCTCCTCTCCAAAGGGACATTCAACTCACCTCCTGTACTTATTGCACATTGTCATTAATTAGGCATGCTGCTCCATTCTCCTCATCGCCATCGACACGAATTCTCTAAATAACGATGTCCGTTGAGCGCCTGCTTGCAGCATGTGGAAGGGGACCGTCTCGGGGACGCGAACACCCAACGTACGGACCTCCCCCCAATGCAATCCCACAAACAGCTCTCTCCCTCCAACATGAGAAAATTCCGTCCTTTCAATTTGGTGTAAAGCTAATGTTAGATGCCGATGAATACACCATCCTCATCACACTAATAAAAAACAACTCTTGCTACCAATCACTGCAACAAAGCTTCATAAAAATTTCATTTCCCTGGATTTTATACTGTAGTAGAACAATAGTTTATAGCAAAAGGTCAACTGCTCACCGTTCCATGTGGTGTTTCACAGTGTAGGCCACAAGCCATTTCAAATTCGTCAACAAATACTTGCAAGCTCTCGTGAAATCGACTGCCGTAGTTTCTTGGTAGACAAGAGAGCATCCACCAATGGTGAGAACCCCAGCCCCCAAGGGGCCACCACCACCTGCGACAGTTGCTCCGTCCTCCACAGAAAGTTGCATAGGATGGGGCATGGCAATCGTTTTATCGGTCAGTTGTTGCGAGGCTGCATGCAAACACTCCGCAAAAGCCAACAAGGCCACGTTGAAGTTTCGAAGCGTAGCTCCCTTGAAAAAGGAAAATCCCGATTCATCAAAATAGAGATTGTACACAACAGGAGGTGGCACATGGTTGGGATTGTTGTTGTTGGTACGTCGACGGACTCCCATTTGAGAAGTACTTGCCATGGGCATGAGTTCATGTGGAAGATTCCAACCTCCTTTATCTTTGAGTATTTGCAACAATAGTACAGAGTGACCCAAAGCCGCGTTGACTTCGGACCAGGGCACCTTGGGTGCAGCCGCAGGCGGGGGTTGCGGCGACGACGAATTGGGACTCAGGTTCCTAGATGCTGCTGTACCATCTTGATAAGGAGCAGGGGCGGAGGCGGAATGTTGTGAAGCGTTGGCAGCAGCAGCGGAAGACCAAAGAAGGTATCGCCGAGGGGGCTGTGGCTGTGGTGCGGACCGTGTCGTGTCAGATTTGTTGGAAGATGCATCTTGTGAAGAAGCACCAGCCAAGGAATCTTGGGGATGCAGCAAACCTGCTGGCAAACGAGGGGCTTCCCCTCCCAATCGCGCTCCGTTGATGGTTGCCCAAGGACCCGAGTGCCAAATGTGAAAGCAATCGTTGACTACATTCCAACGAGAAAGAAGGGCAAGCGTGTGGTGGAGTGACTGGCGACGGAACACAACAGACTGATAGGATTCTACTTCCCCTTGTAGAAAGACTGTCAGTTGATGCACTCGAGAGTCAAGCGGGGCTTGGAGAGTTTGACACTCTTTTCGTCGAGTTTCCAGGACTGCTCGTTGTTGCCGTATTCGCTTTAGACGTAATCGCAAGTCTTCCAGTTCGTCTTGCGTTTGAATTTCGTTTCCTGCCAGAAAGATTTCACTCATCTTTTAGCCGACACAGAGGTTCTACTAATGAGAAGGACGACGATGGTTTCAATGTTGTGTTTTGTTGGTGGGTTAGTTGAATGGGAGGTGACACTGGAGCAATCCAAGTCTTGTGTAATACGTTTGGTGTTTGTCCGACGTACGTGAGATTTCGCGCCATGAGTGGCACAAGTCCACTGAGTCGATTCAAAGCGGAGTTTTATTTGTCGTGACAGCTGCAAAGGATTCCCGAACCCATAAATGTGGAACAAAATTGATCACGTCAGTATATGTAAGTTTTGTCGCTGCTGTCAAATTGAGGTTGCCACAGAGGCAGAACTTGTGCTTGCATGATGTAGCAGCACGCGTTGTTACTACCAGCGCGATTTTCGCGCACACGAAACTCTGCCAACTTTTCGTATTGTTCGTAGTGGATGCTACGAGCAACACAAAAGACTCCAAGAGAAATATTCATTCACATCACACCACAATAATATACTCTACAACAACCTTAGTCCGGACAACCATGGTCTTTTGTGTTTCACCCGAAACAAATAGCAGCCCGACCCCAGATGCAGGCTTTAACCTAACATCGTATGATGTAAAACACCTGCACAGCGGTAACTTTCTGATTCCCAACGATGACGAGGAGAAAGTTGCAATCAAACAACAAACGGCTTCTTCAGAGGCGCTCATTGCGGAGGCCCTCCAGTCACTCTCTCTAAAGGAACGGGAGAAAGTGTTTGATGAAATACACGGAGTAGACACCAAAGCGGAAGAAGCAGCAGCATTAGAAACTCCTTCCTTCCTCGAAAAGCAGTTGCACTTCTTTGAAGAGGAACTCCAACTGTTCAAACTGCTGAAACAAGGCAATCAAGAACTGAAAGCACTGGAATTGGCGGAACAACAGAATCTCGCCTTCGTTCAAGATGCACGTATCCGCTTGGCCTTTCTGCGAACCCGCGAATGGGATGTTTCGGAAGCAGTAGCTGCGTTTGTGAGGTATTTCGATTTCAAGCTGCACCTCTTTGGTGCCCGTCTACTCACCAAATACGTTACTGTACAAGACTTGTCACCCAAAGAAATGAATGAGCTCTCTCAAGGGTACATCCAGATATTGCCGAATCGCGATCGGGCGGGCCGAGTTGTTTACTTCTGGCTGAATGTAGGACAAGAATATGATTCTCCCGAATCCATGGTAGGTGGCATGCAGCAACATTCTTCCACAGTATTGTACAGGACAATAGCTTGCTGACTCTTGGTATTTGCAATACATTTCTCCTCCAACAGGCTCGTCAACTTTTTCTCATGGTCCCCATCGACTTGGAAACTCAAAGGCGGGGTCTTACCATGGTCTCCGTTCGAATAACACCCTTCAAGTTCAAGAACACGCCCACGTTGGAGGCCTTGGCGGGTTTAGCACGCCTCGCCACAGATCTGCCGTTTCGCTATGCTGCTCAACATACCTGTCTCCCCAAAGCAGCGGAACCTTCACCTACCTTGACTTCTTTTGTTCAGGGCCTCGTTCCTGTGTTTTCGAAGGAGAACAAAGCCCGCTTGCGGTTTCACTACGGTACGTTAATACTTCTATCTTGTGGGAACACAGGACCTACTAGCAAGGAGTGATTCGCAGACTTACACGTGCATTTCTTTCACAGGAACGTATGTGGAATGGTGCTATGAGCTGTTGACCTATGGGATTCCTGTTCACTTACTTCCAATCAACAGCGACCTGAAAATCAAACCCAAAAATCATCGGGACTATATGGAGATGCTGTCTCGAGCAGCATCTTCTGGTCGCAAGATCGATGCCATTCTGTCACCAACGAACCGTGATTTGTTGTTGGGCAAGGGAAAGCCTATTCAACAATCTCCTGGAAATCTCATTTGGAGCGAGTTCCTAGAGGTATTGGTGTCTGCCAACCCTAACTTGTCGACTCCAATGATGTACACGGATCTAGCCAAGCAAGTGGTCGAAAAAGTCCACAAGTACAAGGGCCGCATTTTGTCGAAAGGTTCAGGTGTTTGGGAAGTTGTACCCGACGAAGTGGCCTATGACAAGATTGCGAGCATGATGCGGAATCGTCGGTTCCGTCGTAAGCATCGAGATTCTAACTAGTGACAACAAAGTCCACCGGCGCTCATTAACTCTACAGTACCTCGATATGGAGACGAAATAGACGTCAAGGAACATATCACCTACATCGACATGATGGGAGTAGGCACAAAGAAGAGTATTTCTCACCAGCGTCTTGGAGAAGTCGTTTCCACGCATACATCTAGTGAGTGCAAGTGTTCGACGAATACAGAGTCCTCCTATTGCTCTGTCTCCGATACCGGGAGCTTCATTTGATGTACACGAGTATTACACTTCCCGTTTCGAGGAGCAGTCAGAAAGGCTTGATGTTGCCGTTTTGGACCGAAAGATTTTTTTGTGACTACCTCTCTCTAGTAGTACTGCAAGTACTAAGTAGTAAACAAACATGCCATGCTTATTATTTCTCAATTGCTGACTGCAAGTGTGGTAAACTCTCCTACTGTAGCTACCAACTTCTTGTTTTTACCGGCTACTGGTGGTAGTACGGTACGACTACTCGTACAGTAGTACTGTACCTCTTGTGATGTGGCATGAATGAAAGAGATGGGTCTCATGAGTCGAACATTGTTTTCTGCGTTGGGCACCTTCACTACCGGTACCGGTACCGGTAGGTAGGTACCAGGTAGGCAGGTGCAGGCCCATCCCGAACCTCTAAGTGTTTGGTCACGTCAACTCAGGTCAGTTATGGTCCGTATATCCACGAACCCTTTGCCACATGTACAAACATTTGGTGCTTGCAGAACGTAGCAGCACGCACGGTTGCTACGGGCGAGGTCATTGCGGTCTGCTGTACGGACACTGTACGTAAATCAGTAGGACGCAGCAGACGAAACGATCGAAGAAAACCTTTTCATCACATCATCTCGGTACTATAGCACGAACAAGCATGGAGTTTTGTATTACACCTGAAACGGACCGCAGTCCGTCCCCAAACTCAGGTTTCAACCTGACACGGTACGATGTAAAGCATTTACATGGTAGTACTCTCATCCCAAACGATGACCATGATATTACAATCAAGAAGCAAGTTTCTCCGGCACAAGCGCTCATAGCCCAAGCCATACAAAAGCTTACTCTGGAGGAGCGGGAACAAGTGTTTGATGATATTCATGGAGTAGATGCAAGGGTCGAGGAAGCCGAGGCTAGGGAGACTCCTACCTTTCTACAAAAACAACTACAACTATTTGACGAGAAATTGCGTCTCTTCAAGCTGCTAAAGCAAGGAACACCGGCGCTGAAAGCGCTACAGATGGCTGAGCAACAGAATCTTGCTTTTGTGGAAGATCAAGGGTTACGTTTAGCCTTTCTACGAACCCGCGCATGGGATGCCACAGAGGCAGTAGCTGCGTTTGTGAGGCATTTCGATTTCAAGCTGCACCTCTTTGGTGACCGTTTACTCACTAAGCATGTTAGTGTGAATGACCTGTCTCCCAAAGAAATGAAAGAGCTGTCTCAAGGGTATGTTCAAATATTGCCCAATCGAGATCGGGCTGGTCGTGCCGTCTACTTTTGGCTGAATGTCGGCCAAGAATATGATTCTCCTGAATCAATGGTACGTCCTCAATTGTTTCCCCAGGTTTCTATACGTAGTTGCT
The DNA here is from genome assembly GCA_016586335.1 of Nitzschia putrida. Lineage (NCBI taxonomy): Eukaryota > Bacillariophyta > Bacillariophyceae > Bacillariales > Bacillariaceae > Nitzschia > Nitzschia putrida. Next base: position 1,605,725 of record BLYE01000002.1, read on the forward strand.
CTTCGTTGTTGTTGACGTCTTCTTACAACTTCCTAACTTCTCGATACAGGCTCGCCAACTCTTTCTAATGATCCCCACGGACTTGGAAACTCAAAGAAAAGGTCTTACCATGGTCTCCATTCGCATGGCACCTTTCAAATTCAAGAACCAACCGACATTGGAGGCAATGACTGGCTTGTCTCGCCTGGCATCCGACATGCCTTTTCGCTATGCAGCTCAACACACCTGCTTGCCAAAGTCGGCAGAACCAGAACCTTCATTGTCCTCCTTTATCCAAGGATTTGTCCCGATCTTTTCGGACGAGAACAAGGCCCGTATACGGTTTCATTATGGTACGTCGCTCTATCTATCCCTTCTCTTGCTCAAAATAAAGAGGTTGTTTTGAAGGCTGACCAAACGTCCTTTGTTGTAGGAACGTATGTGGAGTGGTGCTATGATCTACTGACCTATGGCATTCCAGTGCACCTACTGCCGATCAGCAGCGACATGAAAATCAAGCCCAAGAATCATCGTGACTACATCGAAATGCAATGTCTAGCTGCGTCTCAGGATGACAATATCAATGCCGTTTTGTTGCCAACTAACCGGGATTTGTTGTTGGGCAAGGGTAAACCCATTCAGCAGTCTCCTGGTAATGTGATTTGGAGCGAGTTCCTTGAGGTGTTGCTTTCGTCCCACCCAAATCTATCCTCGTCACTGGTGTCCACAGACCTAGCAAAACAGGTGGTCGAGAAGGTTCACCAGTATAGGGGCCGCATTCTTTCGAAAGACTCTGGAGTTTGGGAAGTCATACCAGATGAAATGGCATATGACAAGATTGCAAGTATGATGCGGAATCGTCGGTTTCGTCGTAAACATCAAGATTAGTGTTATTAGAAACGTTGTTCGCAAATCACAAAGGATTATCCCATAGCCCTTCCACACAGCAGGCAAGTTATTGTGGACCCTCTCGTGGGATGCTATTGTTCTACTCTTACTATCAAGTTTATGGACGAGATTTCACATCTTTTTGAGAAGATAGCAGATTTCGTAGTGGAGGGTGATGTTAGATGGTGTTGGAATTTCGCTCATGGTGTTAGGGAATTTAGATTTAGAGGACCAAATAGTGCTCCAGACTGCATGGTGGTTTCCAAAGTGGTTTAAGTTACGTGGTGTTTTAGCAATTTTCCCTTAATGCTAATCCGTCTAGCCGAATCAATATTGTTGTTCCAATTGGTTTTGACTTGCGAGAAAGAGTGATACAAGTAGTTAGTAGTTACTAGGTAATTGGTGGATAAATAATTCTAGTAGTTCTAGAGGACATAATTCTACCAGGCATTCTTCCTACGACATCCCCATGCACACTATGCTTTTTTTGGCGGGCATCTGTTTGGTGATGACTAAGGCTCAGCCAAGTCATCTTACGTAAGATGCAGTATGTAGCGAAGATATGTCGCCCACCGCATCATCATCCCACTTTGTACGTCGACAATGATGGAATGTACTTCACCAACAGACGAAACTGAAGACAGTCCTTCCCCACCACACCTAGATCTGAATCTTCTTTCAGAGTATGACTTGATACGATTGGACATCAACGAAGAGGCATCTACTGCGACGGATCAAGCCGCAGCTACAACACAAACTCTCATAGCACAAGCGCTCCAGTCACTTTCGCTCGAAGAACGGGAGCACATTTTTGATGATATTCATGGCGTAGACACACACGTAGAAGAATCAGCGGCTTTGGAGACTCCGTCTTTCCTAGAAAAGCAGTTGTATTTCTTCGAAGAGGAACTGAAACTTTTCAAGTTGCAAAAGCAAGGAAACCAAGAATTGAAAGCCCTAGAATTGGCGGAACAACAGAATCTTGACTTCGTTCAAGATAGACTTTTGCGCTTGGCATTCCTAAGAACACGTGAATGGGACGCCACAGCAGCTGTAGCGGCTTTTGTGAGATATTTCGATTTCAAGCAGCTCCTTTTTGGGACCCACGTACTCACCAAGTACGTCGGTGTGAATGACCTGTCACCCAAAGAGGTCAACGAGCTCTCACAAGGCTACATTCAAGTTTTACCTTATCGAGATCGTGCTGGTCGAGCTGTGATGGTTTGGGTAAACGTCGGTCAGGAATATGACTCTATGGAGTCTATGGTACGTTATGGTATAAGATACTACTGCGAGGGTAAATTATTTCGAAATGCTCATGCTGACATACTTCTACCCCGGTTATCAGGCTAGACAAATGTTTGTCATGATTCCCTTGGATGTCGAAACGCAAAGACGCGGCCTATGCTTGATATCCTTTCGCATCAAAGAATACAAATTCAAGACGACTTCTACCTATGATGCGCTTCCAAGCTTGTCTCGCGTAACCTACGACTTGCCCTTTCGAACAACCGCCCATCATTCTTGCATGTTAAAGTCAGATATGCCTGATGTTCCCTTGGAGAAGTTTGTGAAGGCAACTGTCCCCATTCACTCCGCTGAAACCAAGGCTCGCATGCGGATGCACTATGGTACGTTTTGTTTGTGGATTGCCACCACCAAGTGCAGCGTTTTGCAATGTACCACTAACGTAACAAGAACACTGCTACCACAGGATCCTATATTGAATGGTGTTATGCTCTGTCGACCTTTGGAATCCCAGTACATCTTCTCCCGCTCACCAACGACCTGAAGATCAAGATAAAAAATCATCGAGAATATCTCGATATGTATTCTCATGCCGCGACAACAGATCACAAAATCGATATCATCTTGTTACCCACCAATAGAGACTTGCTATTGGGCAAGGGAAAGCCTATTCAACAATCACCTGGGAATGTGATCTGGAGTGAGTTTTTGGAGGTTCTTGTCATGGCAAATTCAGACCTGACATCCTCCATGATGTACACGGGTCTAGCAAAGCAGGTTGTGGAACGTGTCCACAAATATGGGGGCCGCGTTCTGTCCAAGGATTCTGGTGTCTGGGAAATAGTTTCAGACGAGGTGGCCTACAAGAAAATCTCAAGCATGTTACGGAACCGTCGGTTCTGTCGCAAACACAACAATCAAAACTGAAATTGTTAGGTCGTGGTAATCCGCGAATCTGAAGGTTTAAATTGATCAGAGATGACATCAGAGCCGGTATCGGTACAAGATGAAATTGTGGATGGACACAACACGCCGACTCTCTTTCACTGAACCATTCTTTCGACTAATCAACCTGAACGCCGTGGGATCACGGCGTCGCTTTGATGTTTTATTTTTAGTAAACTCTTGCTAATATTCCTTCAGAGTTACCAGGTCCGTACCGTACCAGGTACGTACAGTACAGGATGTCTCGTCACCATACGTTCGTACTAACGTGCCGTCGCAGTACAGTACGGTACCTCCTAGCTAGCTAGCTGGATCACGAATCAGACATATCACATGGCGCTTGCAGTCCCTTGACGTACACCCAGTACTGCTCCCTACAGACATACATTATTTTTCGAACTCGCGAGAAAATAACAAAAAACAATACTACGACCTGTGCAAACCTAAAAAAATCCAATGTACAATGGCAAACTACAGCGTCTCACCCGACGAAACGGAAGACACTCCTTCCCCTGATCTTGGACTCAATCTGTCAGAATCTGATTTGATACGGTTGGGTGTAAATGAAGAAGCAGTTTCGAAAGACAAAGTCGCCAAGACTTCTCAAACTCTGATTGCCGAAGCCCTCCAGGCGCTCTCCCTCGAGGAACGGGAACATGTATTCGACGATATTCACGGAGTAGACACGCACGCAGAAGAAGCTGCTGCTATGGAAACTCCTTCTTTCCTAGAAAAGCAGTTGCTTTTCTTCGAGGAAGAACTACAACTCTTCAAGCTTTTGAAGCAAGGAAATGCAGAATTGAAAGCATTAGAATTGGCGGAGCAACAGGATCTCGCCTTTGTACAAGATGGTCGGTTGCGGTTGGCCTTTCTAAGAACTCGTGAATGGGATGCTACCGAGGCTGTTCGTGCATTTGTGGGATATTTTGATTTGAAGCAACACCTCTTCGGTGCGGCGTTGCTCACAAAATATGTGGGTGTCGTCGATTTAACATCTGGGGAAGAAAAACAGCTCTCCCAAGGATACGTTCAAGTTTTGCCCAACCGAGATCGTGCTGGCAGAGCAGTTATGGTTTGGTTGAATCTCGGTCAAGAGTATGACTCTATGGAATCTATGGTACGTTCCTGCATATCTCGACACAACAAGGTCCTTGTTCAAGGTTACTCACGGTATGTTCATTTTATCCTTCATACAGTCGCGTCAAAACTTTGTAATGGTTCCCATGGATGTTGAGACACAAAGACGTGGAGTGTGTTTTATTTCTATCCGTGTTGAACCTTACAAATTCAAGACGAAGTCAACCATTGAGGTGGTATCAAGCTTGACACGGATGACAACTGACATGCCTTATCGAACAACTGCTCACCACAGTTGCATGCTGAAGTCGGAAATGCCTAATGTCCCATTGGAAGAGTTTGTAAAAGCTACTGTTTCTGTCCAGGATAAGACACGTATGCGTATTCACTATGGTACGTCCTCCAGTTTTTGCTTTTTTGATAGGTTTTCAAAACTATCAGTGATCTGACAGCACTCCTTTGTATCAGGTTCTCACGTAGAGTGGCGTTATGCTCTGTCAACGTTTGGGATCCCGGTGCAACTGCTTCCACTTACCGCTGATTTAAAGATCAAGCCCAAGAATCATCGTGAGTATATCGAAATGCTTACCATTGCTGCCTCGTCGGCCAATACAATAGATGCCATCTTGTTACCGACCAACAGAGACTTGCTTTTGGGGAAGGGAAAACCCATTCAACAGTCACCGGGGAATGTGATCTGGAGCGAGTTCCTGGACTTTCTTGTTATGAGTCAAGGGGACCTTTCTTCCCCGATGATGTATTCGGGCCTAGCGACGCAGGTTGTCGCACGGATCCACAAATACAGAGGCCGCATCCTTTCGAAAGATTCTGGTGTATGGGAAGTTGTACCAGATGAATTGGCTCATGAGAGGATTATCAGCATGATGCGAAATCGTCGGTTCCGTCGTCGTCATAAGGACGGATGATCAGTGATCACCGTGCGGCTTGTCTATAATGAAATGGCGTTTTTGAAAGAAATCTTTAGTTTCTAGGCGTTTAATATTGTCATGTACAGTTGCTTGTTGTACTCATTATCTGACCACTTTTTGAGAGATTTCATCCCTTACTACAAACTGAAGTGCTACTAGGAAAATTCAGGTATCACAATATGCTAGTAGAGCCTCTATACCTGGAGTATTCGCTTAGGTGGGTTGGTTGTATTGCACTGTGCCCCCAATAACTACCTTTCCCCTCCTCCCCCAAATACAGCAGGATGTACACAGCAATGTTGCATCACAACCCACGTGTAGCGCACCCTATTTTTTGTCTTAGTGCAGCCGGCCGGGAAGCAACACGAAACACGAACTCTTATTATACCATACGTAGTTCTCAAAACGTATGATAGACAAACCTCAGGCACCATGATGGCCAACTACGTTTCCCCGGATGAAGAAACGGATGATAGTCCCTCCCCAGATCTGGAACTCGATCTATCAGCCTCTGACTTGTTGCGTTTGGATGTAAACGAAGACGCAATAGGGAACGATGAGGCAACAAGAACCCCCCAGGCGTTAATTGCCGAAGCCCTCCAATCGCTCTCAATCGAGGAACGAGAGCATGTATTCGATGAAATCCATGGCGTAGACAAACACTCACAAGAGGTGGCGGCTCTGGAGACTCCTTCTTTTCTTGAAAAGCAATTACAGTTCTTCGACGATGAACTTAAACTCTTCAGACTACAAAAACAAGGAAATTCAGAGCTGAAAGCACTTGAGTTGGCGGAGCAACAGGATCTCGCCTTTGTACAGGATGGTCGGTTGCGTTTGGCCTTTCTTCGAACTCGTGAATGGGACGTCACAGCGGCAGTAGGAGCTTTTGTGAGGTATTTTGATTTCAAAATGTACCTCTTTGGTGAGGCGTTACTCACCAAATACGTGAGTGTGCACGATTTGCCAGCAGCAGAGAAAAAACAACTCTCCCAGGGATTCATTCAAGTTTTGCCCAATCGAGATCGTGCCGGTAGAGCAGTTATGGTTTGGTTGAATCTCGGTCAAGAGTATGACTCTATGGATTCTTTGGTACGTTCCCCGATAGAATGTGTGATGCTTCTGCTGCACGTGCTCATTTTTGTCGCTTGCTACATCGGTTGTTCTTTTCTGCTAGGCTCGACAAGTATTTGCCTTGATCCCTGTGGATGTAGAGACTCAATGACATGGGGTATGTATAATTTCAATCCGCATCGAACAGTACAAATTCAAGATGAAGCCGACAGTGGATGTTATTCCAAGCTTGGCTCGAATAACCAACGACTTACCCTACCGGACAACGGCTCACCATTCCTGCATGTTGCAGAAGGACATGCCTGATGTCCCATTGGAAAAACTAGTCAAAGCTACCGTTGGTCCATATCGTTCCGCTCAGGAGAAGGCACGAATGCGGATTCATTATGGTACGTCCAGAGTTTCTTGGTCAGGTCCCCTATCGAGATACTAACTCTTTGTTACGGAAGGATCCTATGTGGAGTGGTGTTATGCTCTGTCAACGTTTGGAATCCCGGTACAACTTCTACCGCTCACCAATGACCTGAGAATCAAACCCAAGAATCACCGTGAATATCTCGACATGCTTACCATTGCTTCCTCATCGGACAACACAATAGATGCCATATTGGTGCCGACTAACAGAGATTTGCTGTTGGGGAAAGGAAAGCCCACTCAACAGTCGCCGGGGAATGTGATCTGGGGTGAGTTCCTGGATTTCCTCATCATGAGTAAAGAAGGGGACCTTTCGTCCCCGATGATGTATACAGGTCTAGCAACGCAAGTTCTCGCCCGGATCCACAAATATAGGGGCCGTGTCCTGTCGAAGGAAACTGGTGTGTGGGAAGTTGTACCGGATGATTTGGCTTATGAGAGGATTATCAGCATGATGCGGAATCGTCGGTTCCGTCGTCGACACAAGGAGGCATAGCCACCGTCCAACTTTCCAAGGGTGATAGGACGTGGAATAGAGTAACGAAGTAGCAGCTAGAGACATTTTTGAAAGAAAAAGCTAACAATGGAGGCATAGCAGTGGTGCCATTCTTTGTGTTGGGGCCGCCTTTGCATTCTACTGTTGTTTTGAAAGCATAGGATGATAATGCTAGCGATGATGGATATAAAGTAAATGCTCCTGTTTGTACTCTCGCAGTGCTGCTACTGTTGCTACTTCTACTCAAGTGCGACGCGTTTTGCTTAATAATCTCATAAGTGGTCAGAGTGTTCTGAAAAATCACTTCGTACGGTACGTAGAGTTGTACGGTTTTCGAGTGTGCCTGGTACCAGCGAGCAGTACGTCGCTACGAGTACGGTAGTTCTACGGCACTCGTGTGGTGCTCCAAGCACTTGCCACAACAACACAGCACAACACAACAGCCAGCAGACTAGACTAGCAAACCGACCTGACAGACACCATGTACCACTGTATTTCACCAGACGGAACCGACGGAACAGATGGCAGTATTTCCCCAGACATTGTAGAGCTCAACCTAACTGAGTATGACTTGAAAAGGTTGGGCGTGAATGAAGATGAGACAACTCATAAGAAGCAAAGGGCAGGGAATTCACAAACGCTCGTTGCGGAAGCCCTACAGTCCATGTCAATGGCAGAGCGAGAAAGAGTGTTTGATGATATTCATGGCGTAGACAAGCATGCAGAAGAATCTGAAGCTTTGGAAACACCTCCATTTCTCGAGAAGCAGTTGCACATATTTGAAGAGGAGTTGAGACTTTTCAAGCTGCTGAAAGATGGTAATCAAGAAATGCAAGCACTCGAAATTGCTGAACAACAAAACCCCGCTTTTGTCCAAGATCCTCGTTTGCGTTTGGCCTTTCTAAGAACACGGGATTGGAATGCCTCAGAAGCTGTAGCTGCGTTTGTCCGGCACTTTGATTTTAAGCACCATCTCTTTGGGACTAAGTTGCTCACTCGAATTGTTGGCACTCACCATTTGTCTTCTCATGACAAGCACGAACTCTCGAAGGGGTATGTCCAAGTCTTGCCTAATCGAGATCGTGCAGGGCGAGCCATTATGGTTTGGGTGAATGTCGGTCAAGAGTATGAGTCTATTGAATCGATGGTACGTATCGAAAGTAGATTGTTCGTTGGTGCTTGCAAGGTTACCGATACTGCTCCCTCGCTCACTTGTGTTGTGCCAACACAGGCCCGTCAACTCTACGTCATGATTCCTGTTGACCTTGAAACCCAAAGACGCGGCGTTTGCTTCGTTTCCATTCGCATCAAACCATACACGTTCAAGACGCAGTCGACGATTGAGCTTAACAAGACTGTGGCTCGGTCGTTGTATGACATGCCACTCCGAGCAGCTGCGCATCATTCCTGTATGCTTGTGTCGGCCTTGCCCGATGTCCCTTTGGAGCAGTTTTTGAAATCCGCGGTTCCGATCCACACCACCAAGAACCAGGCACGCATGCGGTTTCACTACGGTACGTCACGTCGTCATGTTCAATGCATAGCGAGCCCATCGTTGTAGTTTTTCATCGACCATCGCTCTGACATGCGTTTGCAATAGGTTCCTTCATTGAATGGTGTTACGCCTTATCAACCTTCGGGATTCCTTCACATCTGCTTCCGCTCACTAACGACATGAGCATCAAACTCAAGAATCATCAGGAATACCTTGATATGCATGCCAGGGCGACATCATTGCACTATGAGGATCAAGCCATCTTGTTACCGACGAATAGAGACTTGCTGTTGGGAAAAGGAAAACCTATCCAACAGTCACCAGGAAATGTTATGTGGGGCGAGTTCTTGGAGGTCCTCCTCATGGCACAGGCAGACCTGTCGACTCACAGGATGTACACTGCCCTGGCCAAACAAGTAATCGAACGTGTTCACAAGCACAGAGGGCGCATCCTGACCAAGGATTCTGGTGTTTGGGAACTTGTACCCGATGAAGTGGCACAAGAAAAGATTGCAGGCATGATGCGCATTCGTCGATTTCGTCAGAAGCACCGGACGAAATGATGATCTCGTCTGTTGCCAAGGTCCAACTTGGAATCGCTATTTGGAATTTGTCTTATTCTAGCTCTACCGGAAGTAGAGTAATACTCCTACTAACTAACTACGGTGGCTAAAGCTACCTTATAATTAGCAACGTAAAAAGGAGGTCTGCTGATATTCGTTGAGCAGCCTTTGGATGCCGCAGTAGTACCTGGTAGTGTTGTCCCTTCTCCAATCTGCTGTGGATTCATGAGGTGATTGAAGCACGCCAATAAAATCCGCGGAACCGGCTGACTTGGTACAGAACTCGTACCACCACCGACCAAGGACTCGCGGTAGTACAGGGTAGTAGAATGAAGTACCACGAAGGAGGAAGGGCGGCGTCACGTACAGGTCATGATCATGGAGCCTTTCGTTCCTCCACTGCGTTTCTCCGCATAGGGGCTTCTAATCATGTCAAGCACGTCAGGAGAAATTTCATAGGCTATGTTAAACAATATTATGTCCTAGGCTGTCACACATGCATAAGCACAACTTCGCCATTGTCACCATACAATAAGCCATCGCGCGTTTCCAGGAACATCATGGCGCATGTCGTACCTGCCACTTCAGCAGCTTTAATGAGAAGTTGGATTCTACAAAGCTCCAACTCTTGTTGGTATGGACTGTACAGAGTTGTACACACAGACCGCCTTGTTGGTGGGGTATTAATAACAGAAAGAGAAATTACAGTGCTCCATAGTCCACCCGCCGCAACAATGGTCTTTTGCGTTTCACCCGACACAGAGGGAGGAACCCCGCCCCCAAACCTAGGTTTCAATCTATCCGAACAAGATGTAACCAAGTTTATAGTCTGTCGGGATGTCAATCTCATAGCAAACGATGATTCAGAAAGCAAACGCAACAGCGATGCGTCTTCCCCCCAAGCCCTCATATCAGATGCCCTTCAATCGTTGTCTTTAGAAGAGCGAGGGAAAGTCTATGACGACATTCATGGGGTGGATACCCGTGCCGAAGAAGCGGAGGCCTTGGAGACTCCTGCATTTCTTGAAAAGCAGTTGCACTTTTTTGAAGAAGAGCTACAACTCCTCAAGTTGATGAAACCAGGCACATCAGAACAAAAGGCGTTGGAAATGGCTGAGAAACAAAACAAAGAATTTGTACAAGATCGGCGTCTGCGTCTAGCTTGCTTGAGGACGCGGGATTGGTATGTCAACGAGGCTGTTGCTTCATTCGTGAAGTACTTTGATCTCAAGCTGTACTTGTTTGGAGCTGAGCTACTAACCAAGTATCTCAGCATCGAGGATCTGACACCCAAAGAAATGGCTCAAGTCTCCAAAGGGTACTTCCAAGTGTTGCCCAATCGAGATCGAGCGGGGAGAGCTATACTGGTTTGGCTCACTATTGGTCAAGACTATGACTCGGTTGAGTCTCTGGTGCGTTTCGTGCATGTCGTATTTTGAAAAATACGTCCAAATGTTGGACCCCCGCCCCTCATAAATCTTCCTTCTTCTACTGTCCATGTAGGCCCGTCAAGTCTTTGTGATGCTCCCTCTGGATGTTGAGTCTCAACGCCGCGGCGTTTCTATGGTTTCCGTGCGTGTCACACCGTACACCATTCAAAAGGGGTCTCCGACGAAAGCCATGCCTGTTTTTAACCGTCTGGTTAGCGATTTCCCACTCCGGCTCTCATCTCACCACTTCTGTCTGCCAGAAACATCACCAGTCACTCGGCCTCTGGGATCCCTCATGCTTGCTGTGGTCAGTGCATATTCCCACAACAACAAGGCGAGACTGCGTATGCACATTGGTATGTCCCGTACAATCGTTGTGTTTGTGGGTTGTGCGTTAATGAGGAATGCTTACCCCTAGAATGTTGTCCCACAGGGTCCTATGTTGAGTGGTGCTATGCTCTCATGCCGTTTGGGATTCCAGTTCATCTGCTCCCCCTCACGAATGACCTGAAAGTAAAGACCAAGAGTCATCGTGAGTATCTCGACATGTATTCTCGAGCTGTCCTTTCCAGCAACAAATTTGATGCTATTTTGCTGCCGACGAATAGAGACTTGTTACTGGGGAAGGGGAAGCCTATTCAACAATCACCGGGGAATATTATTTGGAGTGAGTTCTTGGAAGTCCTCATTATGACGCAACAATCAGATCTATCAACGCCGATGTTGTACACCGGCCTAGCGAAGCAGGCTGTTGAGCGTGTGCACAAGTATAGGGGACGTATCCTGTCAAAGGATTCAGGTGTGTGGGAAGTTGTGTCTGATGATGTAGCTCAGGAAAGGATTGCAAGTATGATGCGGAATCGTCGCTTTCGTCGTCGACATCAAGGATGAGCTAAACATACTAACGACGGGCGATTGAACTCTCGACAAATGGTTGCATAAGTATGTCACACTGGTTTTCTGAGCCTAGGGGTATTGGATGTTCCATTGCCTGTGAATTCGAGTGTTGGGCGCTGGTCCCAAACCTTGGCACAGTCAGTTTTCTCAATACCAAGATTCATTGTTCCTCCATTTCCCATCCTCTTCATACAATATATGCACTCTGTATAAGAAACTATTGTAGCAAGCCTTGGACAGAATCAATACCGTCCTATCGTAGATTTTCGCACTAAAGTACATAGAAATTTGGTGTGAAGTGATGATGGCAAGTCGATGGCAGGAGGAGCCACCAATGGCAAAGCACTTCTCATTTCACAATGAGTGGTACGACAACCTCACTCATTCGCGGCTTATATCCAAACACGTCACGAATCTCATTCTCTGTCCCTTGTTGCTGTCAGCCGGTACCTGGTACGACAACAATAGTTCCGGTACTGTACCATACCTTAAGTACTACTACTACTGGCGACAATAGCACACCATGGGAAGGTGAGTTTGCAGCACGCCACATGCGCCATTAGTTGCGGTTGTCACTTCTTCTTCAACAGCAGCAACACAACTGTCCAGCAGTCAGAGGATTGCACTCCAACCAACAACATCATCAAGAGCATGGTCTTTTGTGTTTCACCAAACACAAACAGTAGTTCATCACCGGACCATGGCCTCGATTTGACAGAGTACAATTCAAGCAAATACGACAGTTGTGAAGTTTGCGACATTGTACCTCAAGATGACGAATCTACTGAGGAGGCATCTCCACCAAGCTCGCAAGCTCTCATCGCTAGCGCTCTTCAATCATTGTCTCTAGAGGAGCGGGAGAAAGTATTCGATGATATTCATGGAGTAGATACTCGGGCCGATGAAGCAGAGGCTTTGGAGACCCCTGAGTTTCTTGAAAAACAGTTGAAATTCTTCGAAGACGAATTGAACCTCTACAAACTGCTGAACCAAGGGGATCCCGACTTGCAGGCGATTGAAACTGCCGAACAACTGGATTTCACTTTTGTACAAGATCCGAACATGCGATTGGCATTTCTGAGAACCCGAGATTGGGATGTTGCATCGGCGGTAGCTGCCTTTGTGAAGTACTTCGACTTGAAACAATACCTCTTTGGACAGGAGCGACTCGCTAAACATTTGAGCTTGAATGACTTGTCAGAATGTGAATTGAATCAAGAGTCAAAAGGTTATTTTCAAGTTCTACAGAACCGTGACCGAGCCGGAAGAGCTGTTATGGTCTGGTTCAACGTGGGACAAGAGTATGAATCTGTAGAATCCATGGTAAGTCAGTGTTTTCGGGTCGTTGTCTACGTGAGACTCCCTTATGTTTGTCTTACTCCCCTCGCTCATGATTTTTGCTCCCTTGAATAGGCTCGTATAACATTTGTCATGCTACCAGTAGATGTGGAATCGCAACGTCGAGGCCTGTCATTTGTTTCCATGAGAATTTCGGCCGTGACTTACAAAAGCGGTCAGTCTACGTTGGCTGCCATCCCTGTTATGAATCGACTTATCTACCAGTTTCCAATTCGAGTTTCTGTCTTTCACATGTGTTTGCCCAAGTCACTTGCAACTGTTCTTACTCTGAAATCTTTGGTTGACGCCATCGTACCGAGCCATTCGTCCAGCAAGATGAAAGCGAGAATGCGATTTCATGGTGGTAAGATATTGGTGTCCGACTTGTTGATCGCTTTCTTTTGTAGCGTTCTTTCTTACATTCATCAATCACTGCATACGTTAGGATCCTATGTTGAATGGTGTTGCCTTACAACCTTCAGACATTTGGTGTTCCAGTCCATCTACTGCCTTCCACTCCTGACTTCAAGATCAAGCCCAAGAACCATCGTGATCTTCTCGAAATGATGAGCCATGCAGCCTTGAAGGGTCAGTATTTGGATGCCATATTGCTGCCTACCAATCGAGATTTGCTGCTGGGAAAAGGGAAACCTATTCAACAATCGCCCGGAAACGTGAAATGGAGTGAGCTTCTGGAAGCCATGATCATGGCAAATCCTGATACCACTTCTCCCATGATGTATGTGGAACTAGCAGGGCAAGTCGTCCAATATGTGCACAAATATGGGGGCCGCATGCTATCGAAGGACTCTGGCGTTTGGGAAGTGGTACCTGATGATGTCGCAAAAGAGAGAGTCGTGAACATGATGAGAAACCGACGTTTCCGACGTCGACATCGAGGGTAGGTCCCACAGTGCTAATCAAAGATTAAGATGTAACACCAACATTGCTAAAGTTTAGTTTGTTACAGTTGAAACACCCATCTACACATCCCGTAACTCTGTGTTCTCAAAGACACGTCTTATGGAGCAGGGTCCAGGTAGTCAAGATCGGGGAAGCATAAGTCAAGTGTCTCCTTCGGCATTTCGGAACAGAAGGGGAGTTCGGTCCGTAGCAGCGTACGAGTACTCCGAGCTACGGATTGCGGTATGATGGCACGGTACGGTACCGTCGTACCGTGTACGTATGGTGCTACGGCAACAGTGGAGAGCAAAAGGCTCTTTTTCGTCCAGTAGGATTTCTACGTAGAACGATCAGTTTTCGTGCCTGCTGCCCACGTCAAAAGACAGCAGGTGTACGTACCTCCACGTAGTTGCGTACTACGATGTGGAGCACGCTCACGTGCAGTCGTTGCAGCACCAGCAAAAATTTTACAAACATTGGTCTTGAACTTGGTCACCACCACCATGGTGTTTTGCTACTCCCCTGCCTCTGACCCTTCCACGGATAGCCCGTCTCCAGACCCTGCGCTGAACTTGACGGAACACGATGTGAGGCATTTGAAAGACTTCATTCCAAGATTCCGAAAAGATGAGACACAAGAAGTGAGGCAATCGTCCCAGGATCTCATATCCGACGCTATTCAAGGCCTCTCCATTACGGAGAGAGACATTGTCTATGACGATATTCATGGAGTGGGCACCCGAGTAGCAGATGCCGAGCCTACAGAGACGCCGACGTTTATTGACAAACAACTGGAATTCTTTGAAGAGGAACTACAGATGACGAAGTTGCTAGAGCAAGGTTCTCCGCAGCTGGACGCACTGATAACTGCGGAGCAACAGAGTCTCGTCTTTGTGCAAGATCAGCGTCTGCGATTGGCCTTTTTGACTTCTCGCGATTGGGATATCAAAGAGTCGGTTGCTGCGTTTGTCCGGTACTTTGATTTGAAGCGACTTCTATTTGGAGAAAGGCTTCTTACCAAGTTCGTAGGGATGAACGACTTGTCTCCCAAGGAGATGTTGCAACTCTCCAAAGGATACATTCAAGTATTGCCGAATCGCGATCGAGCTGGCAGAGCAATCATTGCTTGGATGAATCTGGGACAAGAATATGAGACCGCAGAAAGTTTGGTAAGTTCATAACCCATCTCTCCTCTTATAGGTCTTTCCGCACTACTTGACGGCTCATGTGCCATGTTTCAAAGGCTCGACAGTTCTTTATCATGCTTCCGATGGATATAGAAACTCAACGCCACGGGTTATTGATACTTTCGGTTCGATTGGAAGCCTTCACCATCAAACACCCGTCCAATGTCAGCACCAATAAGTTGCTGTCCCGACTGCTGCATGACTTCCCTTTTCGGTTATCAGCATACCACTTTTGTTTACCAAAGTCCCCCGCGCTGATGCTTCCTCTCCAGGGATTGGTAGCGGGTGTTATTGCAGCGTACTCTCCTATGTTGCGGGCCCGAATGCGCTTTCACTACGGTAAGAAGAGGGTTGCTCTATTTGAATATTGATCATGAGATGTTATTATGTAGTCCTAACAATGGAGATGAATTGTGTCGTACAGGGTCCATTTTGGAGTGGAGTTACGAACTCATGACGGTTGGGATACCAGTTCATCTCATCCCTCTGTCATCCGACAATAAAATCAAGGCAAAGAATCACCATGATTATCTGGATATGCAAAACAAGGCGATCGAATTGGGCCAGAAGTTTGAAGTCATTCTGCTGCCATCGAATCGGGACCTGTTGATTGGCAAGGGGAAACCTATTCAACAATCTCCGGGCAATTTGTTTTGGAGTGCTTTTCTAGACCAACTGATATCCTCTGCCAATCCCGGCCAGTCCTCGGATGAGAAGCCCCTCTCCCATGCGGATCTGGCTCACCAGGTCGTCAAGCATATCCAGAAATACAAAGGCCACATATTGTCTAAGGAATCTGGAGTATGGGATATAGTTCCTAATGACCTCGCAATTGACAAAATTGTGAGCATGATGCGGAATCGTCGATTCCGTAATCGACACCAAGGGTAGATTCAAGTGTACAAATGCCTTTTCCCACCTGTCTGTGGTGGAGGGTTATTCGCTTCCTCATACTGTACTTGGTTCTTCTTGTCAAGTGTACATTCACGTTTTCACCAATACATACTAATTATGAGTGGAGACTAGTCTGTATGTTTAAGAATAATGAGTTGTAGGAAATGTGTGGATTGACAACAGCAGTGTGTTGTCTTGCCCATGCCGTGGCTTATCGCCTGGGTTGGTATTTCGAATTGAACAAATGCAAAAAGTGTGGAAACCAGTCTCTAGAATAATGACAATAGTTGCAGAGCAGGAAGAAGTTCCACTAGCTAGGTCATGCCATCCTGACAGTGGCCCCGTCACCTCCGGGAGGTGTTGATGACAGTCGGGACGTCACATTTTCCGGTATTTTCGGCTAGCAGGTGCTAGTCCGTCCATCTACCGTGCAATTGGTGGAGGTGCCCTCCTGCGTCATGGTTTTAGGGACTGAACGCAATAAGTACTAAAGGCTGGCGCTCCTTTGAGTACAGCGCTTCGAACTACTAACGTACACTTTGCAGCAATTGCAGGTTCCGCGAAAGTTGTTGTTTGCCTTTCAGCAAACGACGAGCACCACAATGAATTTTTGTTGGTCACAGGGCCATCATGACCACAACCCTTCTCCAGATCCTATATTGAATCTGGCTTCGCGAAACGCAGATCATCATTCCCAGGATTGTAGTTTCGATCCCTTCTTTCGTGAAGCTTCGCCGGATGATCACCACCATGGTCGTCAGTCTTACGATGGGCTTTTGTCAGAGGCTCTCCACTCGTTGTCGCTAGAGGAGCGTGATAAAGTCAGTGATGATATCCACGGAGTCCACCATCGACTTGAGAGTGCAACTGACTTGGAGTCCCCTGCCTTTCAAGAAGAGCAGCTACTATTACTTGAAACCGAACTGCAACATATTAAGACTCTCAAAAGTGGAACGCCAGAGTTGTATGCTCTAGAAGCTGCAGAGCAACAGGATTTGTCTTTTGTTACGAACCCCCGACTTCGCTTGTCATTTCTGAGGTCACGGGAATGGGACGTTACAGAGGCTGCAGATGCATTTGTCAAATATTTCGACCTGAAGTATGTCCTCTTCGGGAAGCCCCTGCTCACCAAATACCTTGGGGTGAAAGATTTGCCACCACAAGAGGCAACGGAACTTTCCCAGGGTTACCTGCAAGTGCTTCCCAGGAGGGATCGCGCAGGCCGGGCAGTGGTTATGTGGATCAATATGGGACAAGAATATGAAACGGCAAAAGCTCTGGTGAGTGTTGTCATCTTGCAATGATACCTGAATCACTTCATCTGGGGATGGGACCTCATGTTGCTATATTATTTCCAGGCTCGTCAAATATACATGAACTTTCCAGTAGATATCGAATCACAGCGGCGCGGCATTGTCATTGTCAGCATACGGATCGATCCTTTCAAGATTAAGAACTCATCTTCCCGGGCCTCGGACTCTGCCACCATTTTCCGGGTGCTCACGGATCTACCTATTCGTGTGTCTGCACATCATCTTTGTTTTCCAACTTCTCCGTCGGCAGTGAACTCTCTTCAAGCCTTGATACTTAGTGTCGTTGCAGTGCATTCCCCCGCATGGAGAGCTCGGATGCGGTTTCACTATGGTAGGTACTAACCCCTCCAGCAGGTTGTGTGGATTTCCTCTGATGTTTGTTCGGTTACCTGGTTGCCTCACCCTGCAATTGAGTTCCATATTCTATGTACTTCTAGGATCTTATACGGAGTGGTGTTATGATCTCTTGACCTTTGGTATACCCATCGATATGTTGCCAATCTCGAACGATTTCAAAATCAAGACGAAAAATCACCTAGAACACCTTCAAATGCA
The DNA here is from genome assembly GCA_016586335.1 of Nitzschia putrida. Taxonomy (NCBI): domain Eukaryota; phylum Bacillariophyta; class Bacillariophyceae; order Bacillariales; family Bacillariaceae; genus Nitzschia; species Nitzschia putrida. Next base: position 1,623,347 of record BLYE01000002.1, read on the forward strand.
AATCAGAGCAGCCTCATTGGGGAGGACATTATTTGACACTATTATGATCCCCACCAATCGAGATTTGTTGCTTGGGAAAGGGAAACCTATTCAACAATCTCCAGGGAACCTTCTCTGGGGCGCATTTTTGCAAAAGTTGGTAGCTTCACGCCACACCACCTGCAACACCAAAGCTATATTTTCAAAGCCTCTGTCACACACCAGTCTAGCTGTTCAAGTATTGGACCATATACAAAAATATGGAGGACGTGTTCTATCCAAAGATTCAGGAGTTTGGGAAGTGGTACCAGACGAAGTGGCAATCGAGAGAATTGCTGGCATGATGCGGAATCGTCGTTTCCGGTTCCGGCACCAGACAGCCAATGTCATGGAGTAAAAGCAGACTCTTTGTCATGGACTCTACCGGTAGTTGTAGAGTCACCTGTAATACTCTTTTGGACGCTAGTAGGTTTCTCCTCGACCTTTTCAAGAAGAGTTGTTCTCCAACAAAGCCGAATCCCCAAACTGACGTAACGTGCTGGACAGGTGCTGTCTCGCTAAGAAAGAATGCCAATGACTTCTCCTAGTTCAACTCATACCAAAAAGGGATAGGATCCAGAGAGTCCTTCAATCCTGATATTTTAGGTGGTAGACTACCGTTTCCATTTTGCCAGTAGGGTTACGTTTCTTCTCTATAAGCCAGAAAGATAGTAATGAAGAACCAAAACTCTCAACAATGAGATCTCACCTATTAGAATGAATACTCAACATGTTCTGCCTCTAGATTGCACCATCAAATCCCGAGTATGCTACTCTAGCTAGAGCTGAAGAAAGCGATGATGGTAGAGTACGAGGTTCTCGTCGAAGACACGGCAGATGGTGGGGGGGCAAGTAGAGGGTGTCTCCCCTTGGTCCTCCCCCCTTTTGGATAAGGACCTACAGGACAGCAGGTCACTCAGCGCGTAGAATCCTGTGTAGGTCGTAGTACAGGTATGAGTACCGTGTTTGACGTCGTACAACGCAACAAAGTAGTATCTGTACAGTGTACGAGGTCGTGGTAGCGGAGACGAAGGAACATCAATCGCAACAATTCCGTTGATGGCACAGTACTTTGTACTCCTTTGTACTGCAGCGGAGAATCCTGATCACGAGACACAACCTTCCCCACCTACAACACCCCCCATCAAGCTGCTATTGGATTCACCATGGTGTGTGCTTCCCCTCTCAGTGACAGTTCTTCACCCTCTCCAGCTCTGAACTTGACGGGTCAAAACTTGAAAGACTTTCATGAATGTGATTATGTTCCCGTATTTGCTCCTTCCTCGAAACCGCTCCTGAAGGAACCGCAGCCTTCTTCGCAGGCCCTCATCTCCAAGGCACTCGAGTCATTATCGTTGGAAGAGCGAGATAGGGTCTACGATGATATTCATGGAGTTGACACTCGAGCAGAAGAGGCAGAAGCATTAGAATCGCCTGATTTTCTCGAGAATCAGCTGAAATGTTTCGAAATGGAGATACAGGACCTCATCAGGTCGCGAAAGTCGGGTTCTCCAGAGCTCCGAGCTCTGGAAACGGCAGAACAGCAAGACTTGGCGTTTGTACAAAACCCACTCTTGCGTTTACCCTTTCTTAGAACCAACGATTGGAACGCCAAGGAAGCTGCTTCCTGTTTTGTCAAGTATCTAGATTTGAAACTCGTCCTCTTTGGACCCACACTGCTCACAAGGCAGGTTACAGTTCGAGATTTGACCCAGCAGGAAATGACTGATCTTTCCAAGGGTTACTTTCAAGTCTTGCCCTATCGAGACCGCTCAGGTAGAGCTGTCATTATTTGGATGAATGTGGGCCAAGTTTACGCCTCAGCAGAAGCCATGGTAAGTCCTTGCTGTAGTGATTCGTGTTGTGGCATCTGAGATTTATTGCACTTCTCACCAGCTTCATTTCTCTTGTCAGGCTCGCCAATTGTTTGTCATGCTCCCAATGGACCTCGAAACACAACGGCGTGGAGTATCTGTGGTCTCCATGCGTATTAAACCCTTTCAAATTCAGAGTCAGTCAACCCTCTCGGCCTTTCCACTCTTGTATCGCCTAGTCTTTGATTTTCCCATGCGAGTCTCTGCGCACCATTTCTGCATGCCCAATGCTACACCAGGTACCCGTCCGTTTCAGGCTTTGTTGGAAGTTGTTATTCCAATCCATGCACCAAAGATGCGGGCTCGCATTCGATTTCATTATGGTATGTTCGGTTCCGTTTGTTGGTTGGTCGGTTTCATGCATCGTCGTGTGTCCAACTCTTATGCTGACGATACTTTTTTCTTTCCCTCAGGAACGTTCATGGAGTGGTGCTACGAGTTGATGACCTTTGGTATCCCAGTCCAGCTGCTTCCAATTACGGCTGATTTCAAAGTGAAAGCCAAGATTCATAAGGAAAGTCTTGACATGCTGCTTCGTGCTGCATCTCTCGGCTCAGGTTTGGACATCATTGTGTTGCCCACCAACCGAGACCTATTAATTGGGAAAGGAAAGCCGATTCAACAATCCCCTGGAAACTTGAAATGGAGCGAGTTCCTGGAATCATTGATTGTTGACCCGACATCATCAGGTCCCATGCTCTACACAGAGCTGGCGAAGCAGGTCGTCCAGCATGTCCAGCGATGCAAAGGTCGTATCCTCTCCAAGGATTCCGGCGTCTGGGCCATTCTTCCGGACGATGTTGCTCAAGAGAAAATTATCAACATGATGCGGAACCGACGCTTCCGACGTCGCCACAACATTACTGCCACCAAGCTGTAGAATGATGGAAGTCGGTTGGGGGTAAATACATTTTTGGACAAGAAAAAACTCTGTTGCACTAGCTTGCCAATTGGCTACTGGCTCCAGCAAGGTGTAACCTTAGATGCATATCACATATTTTGTATTCATTATTAATTGTGTACATTTTTTAGAGGATGATTCTAACTTTCAAACCGGTCAACTAAAATATACTAGTATGTCTCTTCTTATGTATAACTTCAAAGTACCTTGGTAGATACTCGTAGGCTTCGCCGTACGACATGACACGGCGATCCGTCCCCAGTCCCCACCGCCACGATGGTGCCCAGGCCTTTTGACATTTGATTCTTGCCTCGTTTCAGGAGCCGTATCTACGATATGAAATGATCATGGCAACAGAAAGGCCAAGTCATGACGCTTATTGTCATCAAAACGCACAATGTGTTAACTTTTGTAGCCCTTCCAGCACTCCATTGTCATCGAACGAAGCTCTCAACTTGACATCTCCTGTTTCCGGCAATCTTCTCCATTCCAAATCAGCTTCTCCGGTTCCGCAAGGTTCTGCAGAGTTAATTTCAGAGGCTCTGAACTCGCTTACGCTAGAGGAGAGAAGTCACATCTTTGACGATATTCACGGAGTTGATAATCGCGCCGAGACTGCGACGACCCTGGAGACACCAGATTTCTTGACACAAAAACTTCAAGACTTTGAAACGGAACTGCATAGGCTTCGAAGCGAGAACCGGAATCCCATGCTAAATGCACTCTCCATGGCGGAACAAATGAGTTTCAGTTATGTACAAGATCCCAATTTACGTATATCATTTCTGAGAACGAGAGACTGGGATTGCCAGCAAGCCGTTGCCGATTTTGTAGGTCATTTTGACTTGAAGCGACTTTTGTTTGGGGATGCGAAAATGGTCAAAAATATCGATTTGGGAGATTTGCACCCTCCTGATCTCAAAATGCTCAGAATGGGACATTGTCAGGTACTCCCTAGTAGGGATCGCTCAGGACGAGCGGTCACGGTGTATATCCATCAGGGGCAGGAGTACTCTACGTTTGAATCCCTTGTAAGTGACCCTGTTCAAAGTGGTTATCAGTTGTATGTCAATTTTTGCCTCACATTTGCAACTCATGGTTCAATTCTCTTGGGTTGTAGGCTCGTCAAATGTATGTGATGTCCAGTACGGATGAAGAAACACAGCTTCGGGGCATGTTAAGTATCTCGTTCATGATTACTCCTCATCGTTTTGTCAATCACCCGACCTATTTGGCGTCTTTACCATTGATAAAGCGTTGTGGTAAACACATGCCGGTGAGGAACACCGCCTTCCATTTCTGCCTAGTTGGTCCTACGTTGTTTCCAGGAGATACAGGTTTGTTGGAAGCCGTGGTCCGATGGTTGTCCCCAGAGGCACGAACACGCCTGCGCTTTCATCACGGTAAGTAGCAGGACATCATAGTCTGAAAGGGCTTCGACATGTTCCTCACATCGACGTCTACGTGGATAGGGAGCTACACTGAGTGGTGCTACGGGTTGATGACGTTCGGCGTACCGGTTCCACTCCTTCCTTTGACCCATGAACTTTCAATCAAGACCAAGAACCACAACGATTACCTGGAAATGATACAAAAAGCAGCTGAGTTGAAATGGAGCTCCAGTGTTTCTATCGATCCTATATTATTGCCAACCAACAGGGATATTCTCCTGGCAAAAGGGAAACCGTATCAAAATTCATTGGGGAACCTCAGTCTCTCTGCATTCATTGACAAGATTTACTCAGAACTCAATCCCACTACTATACCGGGAAACCCCACTCTAGCAGCCCACATTGTGGTACATGTCAAAGAAGGAGGAGGTCGTTTCTTGTCAAGGGACTCTGGTGTTTGGCTAGTCGTCGACGATGAATTTGCCAAAGCCAAGGTGATGAATATGCTCAGACACCGACGACTCAGACGAAGCAACAAAGCAACATGATATTGCTGGCGACTGGTCAGATTGACAAGATCAACTCATCTCAATCTCTCGTTTGTTTGTATTTTTGGGAACCGAGCAAATAAACTGGACTGCTGCGTGTTGTTAGCTTGTGCCCTGCCATCCATTTTCAGTCGCATTGTTGTCTGCCATAGTCACTCACTCTAATCTTTATTGGCTCTCCCCAATACTACTATGATCTACTTGCTGCGGTAGTGTGCATTATTTTTGGTGATAAAGAATAGAGAACGAAGCGAAACTTTGTCTCCAATATTTTCACACCGGAATGGCGCCGGCTACAGCCCCAGCGTATTCCAAGCCATCCTTAAGTTGCATGTTGAGACGACGGACACAGAATATTCCTATCATTCAAACAAAATTTAGGGATCCTTCGTATTGTTAGACGAGAACTGTTCCCCATTATTATTTTGCATTACGACTTTTCTCTAGTACAGTACAACCGTAGTATTAGAGTTCTAGTAGTAATCCTACCTACTAGTAGCACTAATAATGCACTAATGAACGTGTCAACTGTAGGTGGTCCCGCTTTCTTTGTTATTTTTTGTATCAGCGTTCGCGTTGTGATCTGCAACTCCAACAACTACGTACTTTCCCATCAACAAAACACTCACAAAATGAACTGAAAGCCTGCCGCTTCATCCCACGTTATGGGAATTTCACCTCCCAACAAATATAACACGATGGTCTCAGCTGCTGATATCAGTAGAAAAGTCTTGATGCTGAGACCAAATAGATCTCGAAACTTTTTCTCAAAACGGCAACATCTCGGCAACTCCGTAAAGCTCAGAACGAGCACCACGGGGGCCTATGATCCTCACAAGAATCCCACTCGAAGATTGTTTCATAAAAAAAGCAGAAGGATATCTTTCAATGAGAAAGTTCGCATGAAGTATGTCACTTCCATTCTCGACCTGGTTGATCGTCCAAGTATAATTTGGCTTCAAAAGTCAGAGCTTCACGCCATCAAGACACATGTCCAAAAAATGATAAGAACGGCTGTTAACAGCAGCAGAGGCAAGTGTTGCTTGAACAAGAATAATGAAGCTTGTATTCGGGGCTTGGAAAGAATATCAAATGGAGAGCTGGATCAGGTACGGATAGATCTGGTGAGGAATGCAGTACTGCAAGAGCAGGCCTTCCAAAAGAGGTCAGGGCACTTGGATGCTGAATTTCTGGCAGAGATATCTAGATGTCACACGGAGAGATGTAGAGAAGAGGCCATGTTTCGTGGAAAACTCGATGCCATCGAAGTCCAAGAATACAGCATTCCTGATCCCTCATTGATGATTTTATCGGGGCAAGGAATATCTGGAGAACGAATGCCTTGTTGATTGCAACAAGCAAATACAGCGGGATCAGATTGAAGTTGACCCCAACATGAACTATCACTAGTATGTGCATAGCTTGGTATGATGACACTACCATCGCGAATTTGTCAACAATACGCTGACGAGCTACAGTTCAGTTCCAGTAGCACCTAAATACCCATTCCGCACCTCTAGCTAGGAGAAGCTTTGCACTGGCTGGTATACCGACCCGGTAGTACTACCACCGCGACTTACTGTTCAGAATACTTCCCACAACCTGGGGTAAGACCTACTTAGTATGCTACTAGAGGAGTATCTACTAACTTTTCTCTAGCTTCAGTGGCGTATTGCTCGATCGTACTAACGTTAACAACTACTAGTACTAGTACTAGTACTAGTACTAGTACTAGTAGTACTAGAGTAAAACCTGAAGATGTGTCACTAAATCGTTAGCAGTTCTTGGCTCCATTCGATGCATGAAGGATCGAGTGCAGGCAGTTTGCGCCTCTCAAGATCAAACATCGGCGGTGGTGTGATATTCCGGGATCCCGGGAGTGTTAATTGGAATGACACGACAGCCACCACCACGGAATAATACTTCCGACAACGACACGCGACACGAAGAATATGAATGCGAAATGAAGGAGGTGAGAACCCTTCATCCAAAATTAAACATGTCCCACAATTCCGCGACTTCACCGTTTCACAATGAACCCAAGCATCTACATTACCACTGAATCCCCCTTTTCCCCACTACTTTTCCCTGATCATAGCAAGGCTACAACTACAGTTGAATGCGAAGAAGTTACAGAAGAAGCTCTCATCGACACCCCAAGGCAACGACCAAGGCGACGCAACAGCTGCATTGAGTTTTCTGAGAAAGTCAGGGTGAAGCGAGTGCCATCCCTTTCCGATCTCACAGACCGGCCCGAGGAGCTGTGGTTCCAAAAGAATGAATATACCGCTATCAAGCAGAAACTTCGTCATGTCGTAGAAACCGTGGGGAAGAAGGAACCTGGTCATACGAAACACTGTACACGAGGCTTGGAAAAGGTCTTCAATGCAAGGGAGGTGCAGAGAAAAAGGTTCTTTGTGATAGACTCTCTCCTCGATGAGCAGGAGAACCAACGAAGCTCGGGAGAGTCTGACGACGAGTCTCTGGGAAGTTTGTGTCGCTTTATCACTGCAAAATGTCAAAGGGAGGCCGCTCAACGGGCGAGACAGGACGAACTAGACATCGAACCATATCAAAGAAATATGCGGCGATCTTGCCGACGAAGCTCAATGTAAAAACGCATCGATCACTCTTAGTTTCGAGTCGACTAGGTAACAAGCATAGCTGGAAAATTCATGATTCTATCCCCATCGTTTCAACGAAACCTCGCGACATCTTGGGACAAAACAGACAAAATCGTAGCGGTCCAAAAGCACTCACGTCAAAATGTCTTCATGACCTCTTACGAACACCGCCCCCTCTCCTATATGTCGGACTGCGAAAGCGCTTCGTCAATCTAGATAAATAATAGCCACACAAGTGCATAACCCAACTCCTGATCATCCCCTCCACACCCTTTTGATACCCTTCCTCTAGCGACGGTGTGGGCACAAAAAACTATCGGCGGCCCACAAAACTCCCGAAATACAACTCTATGTTCCGCCACGTCGGTGTCGGAACATGTGACTCACTTTATCCCTTGCAATGACATCTGAAACCTCAAGCCACACACCCCTTTCTTTTGAGAGGAACTTCCCTCCCGATATCTTTACTTGTCGGACAACATCAGCTGCTAGTGCTGCCTTCCCAGCACTCGTCCTCTTCTCCCTTTCCTCTAAGAGCGACTCAATCAGCTCTGACAACTGCTGGTTTCCTGCCGCTCGCTGCATGGGTCTTCCTTTCCCGAGCAATATATCGCGGTTGGATGGAAGCAATATTGGACACAAATGTGCTTTGGATGCATCACAAGCGCGATGACACATACCCAAGTATTCAAGGTGACTCTTGTTCTTTACATTGCCATTCAAAGTAAGCGGAAGTAGATGGACAGGGATTCCAAACGACATCAGACTGTAGCACCACTCAGTATAGGAACCTTTTCGCAGAGTAGAGGCATTGTCAGTGAGATGACGAAGTACGGTTCACATTTTCCAACCAAAAGTCTTACCGTAATGGTACCTGACGCGGGCCCTGGAGTGCTTTGTGAAGAGTTGAATGACAGTTTGAATAATCGAGGTAAATCGACTTAAAAATGTCGGAGTATGGTCTTCGAGGCACTCATGAAATGCGGCATACCGAATGGGCATGTCTGTATGATAACGATATAGCAATTGAAAGGCTTCCTCCGGGGACGGTCGATTAGCAAATGTGTAAGGTGCCAATCGAAATGAAACGTTGAGACACCCTCGTCTTTGCGTTTCTTCGTCCACTACTGCCATGAAGAATAGCTGCCGGGCCTGTAGCATGGAAGAATAGGTCAGTTGAAGTTTGGGTTGAATACCTGGTGAAGATTCACAAAGATGGTGACACCCAAGGTACCTACCAGCGATATGGGTGATTCGTACTGTTGCCCGGCATTAATCCAAACGTAGATAGCTCTGCCAGCTCTATCCCGACTGGGCAATACCTGATAATACCCCTCACTGAGCATGTTCAGATCAGAAGGTGATAAATCTTCAATAGCAATACTCTTGGTCAACTTGGCCCCACCGAACAAGAGACATTTGAAATCAAAATGTCGAATGAAGCAAAGAGCTGCCTCATTTGTATTCCACTCCCGAGTTCGAAGAAAAGCTAATCGAAGCTTGGGGTCTTGTACATACTGATTGTTCATTTGCTCCGCTGTCAGCAGCGCCGTCAATATGGGATTCCCTTGTAGCTCCATTCTCAACATTTGCAAACGAACTTCAAATGCTGCGAGCGCACTAGCCAGAAACTGAGCAGACTCAGAGGAATTAGACTCTCCCACTGTGTCGTCAACACCGTGCATTTCATTGTAAATTTGATCTCGTTCCTGAACACTCAAAGAGTGAAGTGCGTCGGCAACCAAATAGGACGAACCGTCATGTACAGAAACCGAATTATGCAATGCCTGTTGGGGTCCTGCCAAGTTCAAAGCTTGATGGAAGCGTGATTCCTCATGATCAGTGTTGTCGCGGATATTCGGACAAAAGTTCCTCTGAAGCCCTTGGTCACTGAAACATGTTGAGAAGTTCATGTCGATGCAAGCATTGTCGTTGTTGTTTGTGTTAGTGGTGGTGGAAGAGACAGTACCAGGTACCTGCTATTCTCCAGGAGGGCGGTTGCACCCCACGGCACCTTTGCCCATATTTTTACAAGTAAAAATTAATACGACACGTTCGGTACCGCACACTACGTAGCAGGCACCACGATAAAATCCACCGGTAGACAAGTTAGTATCAATCGGCGACCGTGCTTTTGCATCTCTCCTCAACTACAGTACCAGTACCGTACTACTCGGGCCGACACAATAACATCTCCTCACTGCCTGTCCAATTCCACTACAATACGTCGCCATTATTTGATGGGTGCTCAGACTGCTGAGAGGACGACGACGACGGGAAGCAAAATGAAAAGCAAAGAATGTTACCTAGAGAGCTAACTAGAAGTACTGTACAACTTCCGGTTGTAGATTGTGATCCGGCACGGAGTGATTGTTCAACGCATGTTCTCATATCACAGGCCCTCAACTCGTTAAGTCATTTTGAAAGAGAGAAGTTGTTACAAGAAATTCATGGCGTCGATGACCGAGCCGACGAGGCTAGGGCAATGGAGACTTTACAGTTCATATCAGAGAGATTGGAAGCCTTCTCTCAAGAGCTCCTCCGGATCAAACGTGAGAAGTCGGGGCTACCTGAGATCAGAGCTCTGGAACTCGCCGAACGGATAAACATCGAGTATTGTCGCAACGCTCGCTTTCGTCTTTCATTTCTCCGCCGTCTTTAGTAGTGGCTTCTCGGAGATTTGCCAATGAGTCCAATTCAGCTGCTTATCCCATGATGAAACGATGTGTGTTTGACATGCCCGTCCGGTTTGCAACTTTTCATAATGTGTCGAACAGCTCCTTCTCTTTTCCGCCCCAGTCTCTTGTTTCTAACGCATTTCCGCATCTACCTTGCTGTTGTTGTTGTTGTTGTTGTTGTTGTTGTTGTCATCGTCTGAAAGGTTCATTCACGGAATGGTTCTTAACCTACCGTTCATTTGCTTCCTTTGACTATGGATTTCCGTATCAAAACAAAGAATCATCTCGAGTATCTGAGCATGCGTCGTAGAGCCTCCGAAATCCGCCGACAGTCGAATGGAATGATAGAACCCATTGTGTTGCCCACCACCAAGCGAGATATTTGCCTAGGACGAGGCAAGCCGATGCAACAATCCATTGGGAATCAAAAGTTGTCGGATTTCCTTGCCACATTTGTTGAAGGCCAAGATGCAGCAGCCAACTCCAACGTCGGTGGGCTTGCTGATATGGTAGTCCAGCATGTTGAAGTGTGCGGCGGGAGGTTTCTATCGAAGGATACCGGTGTTTGGAGCATTGCTTCTGACGAACTTGCGCGTGAGAAAGTAATTCATATGTTTCGTCGTCGACGCAACATGACAACCACAAGAATAGGTGGAAGTTTCTTGTAGTTCAATTGCAAATTACAGGAATTCCGTCAAAGAGGCTCGAGGTTTTTGGATGATGATGATGATGATGAAAGCTTTTTGAACTTCGGCGGCACCAAGCAAAACACACACCAAGCTAGTAGCAAGCAACAGTAGTACCTAAAAATTGCGGTTGTGACACTACCGGCAGTTGAGTTTACACTCTAGCTACTAGACTCACTTTCTTCTTCTACAGATGATAAGGAAAGAAGGGGCATTCAAGGGGATGGGCGAACTGAACCCCCGCCACCTCAAAGAAAGTGGTGTTTTGTCACAACATCATGATGTCCCATCGAATCTTCCTTTAGATAAAATCGAGCCCTTGACGAAGGATTACTAGTATATTATTATGTCTTGGCAGCGACAACAACACGAAGGTTGGAGTTGATAGTGATTCTCCACCACGTAGAAAATGCCCTTCGCCAATGTCCTACTACTACCTGGTACGCTTGTACTAGGCTAAAGGTGTACTAGTACGTTTAGTACGAGTGGTGGGAGTGAAGCGCCACAAAATTCCAAACCCCGCTTTTCCATAGGATTATGGGTGGTGGTGTAAAGGGTTTGTACTGACGTACTCGTACTAACGTTCTGCCATCGTGATTGGGGAAGAAAGGGAGAGTCGTCATCGTTACACTTGCCTTCCCCACTTTTCCACCACAGTACTATCAAAACCAACACAATAGCACGAAACTAACCGGTACCGTAAGCTGAATTCAGCTATGACAAGGAAACCTCGGGGTTTCATCGGCAACACAACATATCAAGGCCCGATGGGGGGTGGCTTCTGCGAACCACAATCATCACATCCAGGGGAAGAAAATGATCCCATGGCTGTGGATGACGTTGGAATTCTTGACCTTTCTGACAAAGCTACCCTCAATAGTTCTTGCGGACCCAAGCCACCTGTTCACAATGTTTCAGAGAATGGAACATACACCCCAGCACATCAGAGATCTGCCGAGCTGATATCAGAAGCGTTGATTTCTTTGACCCCGGACGAACGTGAGCATGTATTCGATGAAATCCACGGGGTCGATTCTCAAGTGGACGAACAAATGGCTTTAGAGACACCAGAATTCCTCCTGGAAAAGCTTATTGCTTTCGAGGCCGAGCTTGACCAATTGCGAACAAGAGAACATTGCCAACTGGTGGAGGCCCTGCAGATTGCCGAAAAAAGAGACAAAGGTTTTGTTGACGATCCTACACTTCGATTGTCTTTCCTTCGCACCAGAGATTGGGATGTCTCTGAGGCAACCAAGAGTTTCGTCCGTCACTTTGACTTGAAGCGATATCTATTTGGCGATGACAAATTGACGAAAAATGTATCTGTTGACGACCTACATCCTGAAGACATGAAGCTTTTCCGAGAGGGAAACTTCCAAATTTTGCCTAGTCGGGACAGGGCCGGGAGAGCCGTGGTCGTATGGATAAACACGGGGCAGGTGTATGAGAGCATTGATTCTTTGGTAAGTACCATGCGAGTGAACTGAAACATGACTGTTCACGGATGTAATTGACTCATATATAATTGCAAAAAGGTTCGTCAACTTTTTGTGATGTCTGTCCTTGACGAGGAAACACAACGACGGGGCATTTTGAATGTAACAGTGCGGGCATCAGACTACAGCTTTGCACACGAATCGAAGTTGTCAGCGTTACCTCTTCTACAACGAATCGCAAATGACATGCCAGTCAAGATGGCTGCGTTGCACTATTGCCTAGAAAGCTCGGGGAACTCGTTTTTCCAATCCACTGCAATTTTGGAGAAGGTCATCAAACTGTTTTCGCCCAACTTGAGGGCCAGAGTACGCTTTCATATTGGTAAGTTCCTTCCATCAATCACAGCAACACCCTGGGACCGTCCTCACCTAAACGTTACTACTTCTCCTTTCTGTCCAGGTTCGTTTACGGAATGGAGCTACGAGTTATTGACGTATGGATTACCAGTTGGTTGGCTACCGGTAACTGTAGATGACCGGGTAAAAAACAAAGCACATCTGGAGTACATTGCCATGATGAGGAGGGCAGCAGAGATTACTCGTGAATCGAATGGGGCGGTGCAACCGATTTTGTTGCCCACGAATCGAGACATTTTGTTAGGGAAAGGAAAACCTATTCAACAATCCATTGGCAACCTAAGACTTTCGGATTTCATTGGATCTATTGTGGAAGAGAAAAGATTTGGAAATGCCTCCTTGGCGGCCAAGATTGTGAAGCAGGTACAACATGGGGGAGGACGATTCCTCTCCAAAGAATCAGGAGTTTGGCTAGTCGTTCCAGATTCAGTGGCCCAAGACAAAGTTAGCCACATGCTTCGGCATAAACGAAGTGTTGCCAACAGTCGAAGTAATAGTCGACTTCCTACAATTTAACTCAAATTTTTGTCTTATTACAGTACTGTAGTACCATGATATAGTATGTATTATATGACGTTTTGCGACATCTCCGACTGCTTTGTCCAAAGACAGCGAAAGCGGGCAAAAGGCCATAAGCGCAGAGAAGGGGATGATCACCACATAAGGGTTTTCGCCACTACAACTCATAATAACTAGTCAGCATTTAGACGGAAAAGTTCGCCGTCAGCGCCTTCATGCTTCCTCGGACATTCCTGAGTCATCATTTTTGTCGCGGTTGTATTTTGAAAGCAGAGGCCGAATTTTCTTCAATTGGAGCGGAGGATTCTTCTCCCGATACCGCTTTCTTTAGTGGAGATCTCTCATGTTGATATTTAAAGTCTCGGTGTATTAGGTACAAAATAGATGAAGCTTTATATAACGATTCGCGCGAAGTTCTCCAACGTATTCTGCCGAGTACAAATGCTGTGTACTATTATCCTTATCCCGATTTGCTGACTGACATCACGAGCACTCTGGAACGACTCTCTGCAGGGTCCAAAAGAAGCGAAATAGAACTGTCTGCGGTGGATTTTCTGGCACTTGGGCTTGTTGACAGTTTCGCTTGTTCCGAAATCTGTATAATCCATTTCCTCTGTGCCAGCAAACAAATCTGCTCATAAAATGTCAAGCACTCCGCTTGTGGAAAGCCCTCATCTCATCTTCCAAGAAATCAACATCATGAAGTGGTCTTTGCGTGGACGCAACCGAAACACCTCTACCCATTCTGTCAATGAGGTCAAGACACCAGAGCCTTGCGGCCCAGATTCTTCCCCTCGCTCTATTGCACACCCCACTATTGGGTATGATTCCCCTTCTGTTCAGGATTATGGCTATGGAGATGCCGCTCCGGATTCTGCCAACATGTATGGCTATGGAGACGCTGCACCAGATTCGGACAAGTATGGATACGGTGACGCCGTTCCAGATTCGGACAAGTATGGATATGGAGATGCTGCCCCTGACTCTGACAAGTACGGATATGGAGATGGCGCTCCTACCCCTCGCTCACGCGTCGGTGGAGCCGGCAGTGTCTCGCCCGGCCCATCCACCAAGACTCCTCGTCGCAGCTCTATGAAGCAAGGCCCCGAATCTACTCGCCGCCGACGTGCTTCTATTCAATTGACAGGAGAAGTGGAAAACTATCTTCCTGGAAGAGTCGAACCTGCCCGTCGCCGAACTTCTATTTCCTTTGACAACAAGGTCAAGGTCAAGAAAGTGACTGCAGTCTCGGATTTGGCAGAAGAACCACAGTCGCTGTGGTTCCAAGACGAAGAGTATCACTCCATCAAGCAAAAGCTCTACTCTATTGTGGACAAGGTGGAATCTGGCAATACCGACGCTGGACGATACTGCACTCGAGGATTGGAACGAATGATGAAGTCCGAGTCTGTTCGCTTGAAGAAATACAAGGTATGGGACTCGTTGTTGGACGAACAAGACGTCCAACGCGACAAGGGGAGCTACGATGATGTGTACATGGCCAATGTGTGCCGTTTTGCCAGTGCTGGGTGCCAACGAGAGGCAGTCGAGCGTGCTCAACAGGATGCTGCAGCCGTCGAGAAGTACATGGCCAACACCCGACAATACTGCCGTCGTCTTTCTTGCTAGAGGACATATAGTACATAATCTACATAGAGTATACCACCAGAGGAGTTAAATTACTTTCCATCTCCGCCATTCTTGCACAGACCCTACTTCTAGACTTCTTCTAGGGGGAATGGAATAAATAAGAAGAAACGTTGAAGCGTAGCAGGCCGTTGTAGCTTCTGTTCGAACTACTTGTCACGGGGTTGATACTGTCACCTCTCAGCGGCTAACATAGTACAATGGTCCCAATCCCACTACTGTTGAAAAATCAAGCCAGAGAGAAGCCAAACGGTACGCACGTGTGGTAGCTGGTAGAGAAAGGCATTTGACTACCTCTAACTGTCCCTCCTCCTCAGTTAAGAATGCAAGTAGGCAGGACGAGCTGGAGTGGTGTTTTGGAAGCCTTATACTTCTTGTGCTTCTCTAGAAACGGGATGCCAACAAGATGTGGTCTTGCAAGACATCTTAAGATGACTGGCGAGAACCCAGTTGCTACATTAAACCTCCTTATTATTACCAAGCTACTAGGTACGGTAGCAAGGCGGTTCCAGGCAACGAAACGAGTCTAACCCTCCTAGCATCAGGGAAGCTCAAATCATTCCACGTGTAACCAACGATTTCCATTTCCTTCGACCGTATTCTAATGAAGATTCTTAGATGCCACGTTGATTTTGTACTGCCACCATGTAGACGCCTTGGCAGCATGTGGTTTGTACGTAAAAGGACGTCCAATCGTGCTGCAAGGAAAACCTGTACTAACCACCACCACAGCGCAAACCAATACATTGACAATTGACTCCCCCTCTTGACCATGCCATTGGTGGATGTATTTCGTAGAGAAGACAAGGCGTCGACGCCTTCGACGGCATCGTCAACCGAAGCAGAATACCTCGATGACTTCGTTCTGGATTTGAGTTTTCCAGTGGAGGGTTCTGTTTCGTTCTGCCAAGGAGGCAAAGCCATTCCTCGAAGTATCAGTAGTAGTTGTTCTGGTAGAAGCACAACTACCGGTAGCAGTGGAGGATCCAAAATGTCTTCGCAACAACGGACAACGGAATTGATTGAAGAAGCTTTCCGAGCTTTGTCCATTGAAGAGCAAGAACGTGTTACTCAAGATCTGGTGGGATTTCCAAATAATCAACAAAAGCCTGACCAGGAAGAACTCAACATCATGGACTCTCCAGAGTTTCAAAATACGCACCTGGAACTCTTTGAAAAAGAGCTTCAACGACTGAAAGCTAGAAGTACTTGGAGTTTGCAATTAGTGGCCATTGAATTGGCTGAACAACAGAACATGGCCTATGTCAAGGATCCTTCCTTTCGTTTACGCTTTTTAGCGACAGATGATTGGGATGCAAGTCAAGCGGCTTCTCGATTCATTCGATATTTTGATCTCAAGTTGGAGTTATTTGGAGAGGCCAAGCTCACCAAGAATATCACTCTCGATGATTTGACTCCGGAGGACATGAAGATGTTCAAGAAAGGGTATTTCCAGGTCCTTCCACAACGTGATCATGCGGGTAGGGCTATCATTTTTGGTTTCTACAATGGTCAGGTCTATGCAACACCAGAAACTGTTGTAAGTATTAATGCCGTGTGCTATAGATGGGGCTGTGGAGCCAAGTGTGCAAATGTTGTTGTTTTTGTTGACTTATCCCTTTATCTCCGTTACAGGCCCGCCAAATGTTCTACATGTCCAGCACACGAGATCAATGCTGGGATTCCCGAGGCATTGTCTTTGTGGCTTTTAAGATTGCCAACCTTGTGATTGCCAATGACCGAACATTGGCCGCCAGTATTTTGGTACATCGTCTCATTTCCGACATGCCTTTGAAATGGTGTGTGTCGCACAAGTTCCTCGAAAAAGATCTTCCAGGCAGTCTGGCCAAGGTCGTCGAAGCGGCCATGTACATGTTTCAGCCCAGTCTTCGGGCGCGTACCCGAGTACACTATGGTAAGTCCCACCATGTCGTGATTTTAGTGTATGGATTGGCGGATGCTTCTACACGATCTCACTCATACCTCCATTTTTTCGTTTGTACACAGGGTCATATACGGAATGGACCTACACACTCATGACGTTGGGTGTACCTAGTCACTTGATCCCAGTGACATCTGACTTGAAAATAAAGACAAAAAATCATCTGGAATGGATGGCCATGCGCAAACAAATGGAGGACATTGCAGCCTCTCCAGCGGGTGCGACGGTAGCAACCTATGATATTCCATCCAATCTGTCTGTATTGTTGGGAAAAGGAAAGCCAATTCAGGATTTTTGCGGAAACAAGCGACTGGCCAATCTCATTGATGATTATTTGGAGCAATACCATAACAGCTCCAAATGCGAAAAAACTACGCTGGCGGAAACTATCGTGGCCAAAGTAACATCCTATGGAGGCCAGTTTCTGACGAAAGAGAGTGGTGTGTGGATCCCTGTTACCGATGCCATGGCTAGAGACAAAGTTAGTCATATGTTCCGGCATCAACGCCAAAAGGGCGGCAAAACTGCTAAACAATTGACGGGGAACTGCAGCACTGTTCGGGTTCATGAGCAACTAGACGCCGCACCAGAAGTTCGATCGATGGGCGCCAAGAGAATTCGTGTTTAGATTCTTCCAATTCATGGTGCATGTTAGGAAATATTTTTGAGTTTGAATGGAATGGCGAATGAATCATTCTCTTCGCGTGTTTGTTGTTCCAAAGAAAATCGACTACATGGTGAATGTTGTTAGGAATAAACCTTATATTTTTGAATTAGATTACGAACGGAAGCGCGTCGACGTCGTTCTCATCCATATAGTGGCGAATAGTAGCACGAGCGCGGTTGCGTTCTGTCACATCTTCTTCGATTTTGTTTGCCTCAAGGCAACGGTTTCTTCCCGTTTGAGCCGCCTCCAACAAGAGACTTTCCAAAGAAGAGTGTGCGTTTGTTCCATCTCTAAGTACCTCATCTTTGATGTAGTGGGGTAGGAACCACTTTAGAAACTCGGTGTCAACCACAAGTTGGTGGTATCCCTGCAATGACAATTGGACAAATCGCATATATTCCGCCAAGGCCTTGAAGGTGACCCTGAAAAAGAGTGAGAGGACCGTCGTTTGACGAAACTCTTGGAAGTCGTTGGGGTGAGGGAATACCGCCACTTTTTCAAGGAACATCCTCTCAACGTCGAGGACCAAGCCTTGCCTGTTGGCACCCCTCCGTGCCATGGCCGTCAGTGACGCATATTCATCATCCAAAGTATCAGGGACAGGGCCAGCACTCAAGTCGCCACCAAACAAATCAGCACTATCCCTGCAGATAGATTTTGCAATCTCCAGAGTCTTACAGACGGCCGGGGATGGACCAGTCAATTCAACGTCGTCTTGTTGGGTACCGGTTGTTCCAAGACCCTGACAGAGGAGGGCTGCAGCCTCTGTACCTCGAGTGGATGCGTACAGGTTCAAAACTCTTGACGCTGCGAGACGGAACCTGTCTGAAATGGGATTGTTGGCAGTGTTGTTCTTTCCATCCTCAGAAAACAACCCGCCCTTATTGGCAGAGACCTTTCGTTGCTTGCCAGTTGCCCCTCCATGCACGCCAATGAGTTGATTGATGTTCTCCGCTACAATGCGCTCAGCGACTCTACACATCTCGGCGAGGGCAAGAATCATGTTGAGTGTCGGTTCCGTATAATTATGCAAATTTCGAAGTGCAGTTTCCACTTTGGTTCGGTCGTTAGATGTTCCTTCGTTCAACAAACCAGCTTCTCCTGATTGGAGGTCGCCATTCCGGAAAGATGCCCCTGGAGTTTCTGCTGTACCAGCAGCAGTCAGTTTGGGAACTTGCAGCATCAATCTTGGGTCACTTGATTCGCATCCTGCAAGAAGTTCAAGTGCAGAAGCCAGCCAGGTGGCAAACCGTTTGGTACTCAAGTGGACAGCATCCTTGAGCATAGTGTCATCCTTTTCGGTGCCGGGAGACAGATTCTCTTCCAACTCAGTGTCATCGGGTGTTGTCGTAACAAGCATACTCCGAACAGTATCATCAACCAATTGAAGCGAATCAGACAAGGCTACACTGGCCAATTGAACCGACTCGAGCAACCTGGGTTGTTCGACATCCTTCTCACTGGAGGGAGAGACAACAACCTTGTGGCAAAATGGAGTCAAACAATCTTGAACCACTCGCATGCGAAGAGAGTAGAACTTTTGATCCACTTGTCGACGCACCATTGCTTCTGTCAAACCAATGGTTTGATCGACCAAGCTGGAGGCAAAATCTGCAGAAACCAATACTTCTGGCAATGACAACCCAGATGCCAGCTGTCGCACCGAAACAACCAACGTTGACATTGCAGCGGAAATTTGTTCGTAGGCAATGTCACTGCTGTCATCGTCTTCGCCTGGGGCGACAACGGGTGCATCCGCTGAGGCACTGGCCGATGCCTCTCTCTCACGAGCTTTCTTTGCTTGCTGTTGCTGATACCACATGATCAAATCAAGGAACTCTCCTCGAACATGCTGCAAGAAGCTGTTGAAAGCAGTCGAGATAAATTGTGCCAATCGTTCATCATGCGTAACTGGCTTGGCCTCGCCTCCTTGACCCAGCTCACTGTCGTTGCTTCCAACGAAACTAAGACTGTACAGAGTACATGCCTCCAGAATGCTGTCCAATACTTGTGTTGGAATCAAGTGATGACCACTATTCACCGGCACACCTGCGGGGGAAACCGGACTTCCTTCTTCGCCTGGCAACAGAGTTGGTTCTCCTAGAGTGCCGAGTGGGCTTGGAGCCAGGGGCGTCGACTTTTGTTGCTTTTGAAGACTTTGAACTTCGATGTGGTGGGCATCCAAATATCTCTCAATCAATCGAAGAGTGGCAGTCAAGGCCATTTCTTGACAATCTTCTTTAGAAACACGGGTGTCGAAAAGAGGGGGGTCTTGTGCCAGCATGAGCGGTGGTGTGGCGGCACACTCAATGATATCGGCAACACTCTGTGGAGGATCCGGCAAAGACTCTCCATCCAGGGGGTCGTCGTCCTGTTTGGAACTGTCGCCATCTTCTTCATCTTCGAGGGCCAGTAAACCACCGCTCCAATGGATCAGTTTGCGGCGCACTTGAATCAAGAGCGTTTGTATGATGTCTTTACACTCCGATTCAATGCGTTGGAGCGACTCGAAACCCTGGGAATGCTTGGACAAGATAGAATACGCACTCAAATACGATTGAGCAGCCCAACGATATTTGCCACGCTGGATTTGTTGGCGTAGGGTAGAAGGGAGCTTCAGCAGCGTATCCAATCGTTGCAGCAATCGGCGGACACGGAGTTTCTCAACAATTTGATCACGCAAGGGTCCGACGGTAGCCTCCATCGACCGACTGATTTCTGCCGCCGAAGAAATATTTTGCTCCAGGGATTGCAAGTTTTGGTTGTGCGCCTGGACACTAACATCAATGTTGCGGATGGCTTCGGTTGCATCGATGAAGCGAGAGTAGTTCTCGTACACTAGCGTTTGCAACGTGCTATCCAGCGTTCTAACCTGACAAGCCAAGGACTCCTCCGTCTCCAACAATGGGTGAATGGAACTGCTAAAAACATGTTTTTGCGTATGAGCCTTCGCATCAAAGTTGGGAGAATCCAAATCCTCAGTTTGTCCAGAAATGACTCGGGTAGACAGACCAGGCGGACCGTCTTCGTCGTCATCATCATCATCGTCGTCTTCATCATCTGTGACATCACGCCCTGTATCAGGCAGTCTTTGATCTTTGTCATTGACCGCTGAAGTTCCATAAAAGCTCTCCAGAAGTTTCTTGCGGACCAATGCCTCCCGGTCAGCCGATCCAGCAGCGCCGCCTTTGGATTGCTGCATCAACAAGAACTCATCGTCCGAGTCCGAGCTAAAGGAGTCATTGTCATCATCACCAGAAATTCCAACTGCTGCACTCATTATACAGAACCAATGCTTGGGTTGATAAGACTTGGTTGGTCAAGGAGGAAGTAGCCGTTGAGTCTTTGTGCAAAGCGAGCTTACTACCACGGACGTTCCTGGTGATATTTTTTGCACGCCCAACACGCCCTGACCACTACTTATTAATGGAGTAAAAACTGTAGCTCGCAATGCTACCACACCAAGACTACACTACTACTGTGAATCCAAATGTTGTAGTGTTGAAAAAAATGTGCTTACAAATGAAATGGTTTTCATGATGCTGGCTGGTAGGATGTCGCCAACGGGGGACAGGGGAAGTCCAAACTCACCCCTCCCCTCTTTACAAAAATGGGATTGGAAATACACCAAGTTCGTCACAACATGACACATTGCCGGTGCAAGTACGTCATTAGCAACTCACATTGTCCATCGGCGACATTGACGACGAGTGTCCTCCAAATACTTTAGAGATACCACAGCGTCTTCCATTGCCCTGGTCTCAGCCTCCTTTCGGCTCTCGGCGGTAGCCCTGCGGCTGATTAGGGCGAGGGTCTCGTCGTCAATTTCTCCAAAATCGCGTTGCATGTCTTGAGCGTCAAGAAGAGTATCCATGGCCATGAACCTCTTCGCTTGTGATTCCTTCATGTTCATCAAACGCTCAAGGCCTCGAGTACAGTGACCGTCATGGTCAGCACCATTACTGTGTCCTGACTGGATGTCGGCGACCACTCGTCGAACTCGCTTCTTGATGGCTTGGAACTCATGAGGTTGGAACCACAGTTTTTCTGGATGTCTGGTAAGATCGGAGACGGCAGCAATTTGTCGGACTCGAACGCGCTCGTCAAAGCTGATGGACCGTCGCTGCTGTTGTCGTTGGCGTTTTCCAGTCGAGGAAGCAC
This sequence comes from Nitzschia putrida, assembly GCA_016586335.1. Lineage (NCBI taxonomy): Eukaryota > Bacillariophyta > Bacillariophyceae > Bacillariales > Bacillariaceae > Nitzschia > Nitzschia putrida. Next base: position 1,644,856 of record BLYE01000002.1, read on the forward strand.
AAATCGTCGACGACGACTCTATCTCGTCGTCCTCTTCGTCGTACGATGTTGGTGATGATGATGTTTCCAACAATGGTTGTTGGGGCATCGTGACTTCAATTGTGGCTTGAGAAGAAATCATGGTAGTGTCACTGTGGAAGTGAGTGTTTGTGTTTTTGTTACGTTTGTAGTGTGGAAAGAACGGATCGGAATATTATGAGTTTGTGACTCGAGGAAGTTGTTGTGAGATGTTGCATCGGATCTTGTGGGTTGTGGGTGGCTTAGTACCGGACGCTACCCCGAACGTGCCTGATCGTAGTGGTGGGTGAACCCCCTCAAGGAACTACGGCATATGCCCTTGTTGGCACTTTCGTATAGCGGTAGCTTTCGCGTGGAGTTCTGGTCCGAAGAGTGAAGGGGTGCCAAGCCCAAACAACAACAAACAACCATAATTACATGGCATCCTGGTTTCGGGCGCCGCCTGTACTACTCTTCTAAGGACTCACTACAACAACACACAGTAGTACGGCGACATACGACAGGATGAACACCAAGAATGTCTTCGGCAACATTAAGCACACCGTGTCAACTCATTCAATTGATAGGCGGTTTCGCCCCGCCTGTTGTAGCGTTGCCTTAAGCGGAAAGGGTCTCCTCCCCGTGCCATCTCATTGTAGCATGTTCCGTGCTGATTAATACACCTTCGAGTTATCACTCAGACGATCTGACACCCGTTCACCGTGTTCTTAGGCCGTGCTTACCATTCTCGAGTTGCGCTGAAGCACCATAGTGCGGGAAAGTTTTGGTCATAGCGGCTACACTATGATGTGGCAAAACCGGGACAAGTTAGGAGAGTGTAGCACTTGGCTTCTTCTGTAAAGCGTTCTGCCCTACTACGAAGGCCGCTAATGCTTTCAACTTGAGTGTATTTCAGTATTATCGTTAGTAAAGTTTCGCTACCATGTGCGAGGACATCCTTCTTGGGATTCTTGTGAGTTCAAGGGCAATTTCAAACACGAATTTATGTCATCGAATCCTCCGTCCCTAATAAAATATAGGAAGGAATTGGAGCGTAGCGTCGGTTCTGCAGTAGAAATTGATATCGATAGCGTTTATCACTGGGGCTCCTCACAGCACACAGGAGATCCTTCGATCTTTGTCATCAATGGGCATCCGTCGAGGGCTTGTGTTTGGAGATTCCTCGACCTGTATCATCCTAATCTTGAACCGTCATCACTATGTTGAGATGAACCATGTAGGGTTTTGATGGAAGCTCTGTCCATTGGTATATCTATGGTTTGCATTACCAGGTACTCGTACCCAGGTTTATGGTTCTCGGTACAAAAGATTTTCAGTCTGTGAGAGGTGTCTGGTAGAATGGATGCAATTTGGATACTTGCTAACTTGGGCTTCAAATCCTTTTCTGTATGCACTACTACTACTAAAGTACTACTAGGAGTACGTAGTAGCAGTAATACGTTCCTAGTAGTAGGAGGCACATGATACCACTCCACCACATTTGCACCAGATATGATGCAAAGCGATGAAGAAAAGTTCAGCTCCAGTAACTTCGTCTGCCGTACAAGGCAGTCTCACAAGTGAAGTCCCTCAGCGTCTGCTGTATGGTAGTCATTCTGTAGTGGATCGTGAGAACAATGACTCTTCACATGTGTATTAGTACATTAGAAGTGACCCGTTTCCCAAAGCAGCACTTCGTTGCAATCAAGGGTTGCTGGGTTTACGTTTCAGCTGACTTTGATATATTCCGCCCTACCAGAGTGGCGAGAGTCTCCTGCAGTATTTGACAAATTCAGAATCAGCCAATACAAAAATCGTACTTGTAGCTGTAGTGCGAAAGCGAGTTCCTCGTGCAACTATGTCAACCGAGGCGAGAAGAGAAGAAAGTAGTGCTAAAAGAGCACACTACCACAGACGGTGCTTGTCTTCTGTTGAACGAGTTGAGACTGTACTAACTCGCAATATATCTACCCCGCCAAGACTGCTCTACTACTGTAAATGCAATGTAGTGGTGAAAAAAATGTGCTTACAAATGAAATGGTTTTCATGATGCTGGCTGGTAGGATGTCGCCAACGGGGGACAGGGGAAGTCCAAACTCACCCCTCCCCTCTTTACAAAAATGGGATTGGAAATGCACCAAGTTCGTCACAACATGACACATTGCCGGTGCAAGTACGTCATTAGCAACTCACATTGTCCATCGGCGACATTGACGACGAGTGTCCTCCAAATACTTTAGAGATACCACAGCGTCTTCCATTGCCCTGGTCTCAGCCTCCTTTCGGCTCTCGGCGGTAGCCCTGCGGCTGATTAGGGCGAGGGTCTCGTCGTCAATTTCTCCAAAATCGCGTTGCATGTCTTGAGCGTCAAGAAGAGTATCCATGGCCATGAACCTCTTCGCTTGTGATTCCTTCATGTTCATCAAACGCTCAAGGCCTCGAGTACAGTGACCGTCATGGTCAGCACCATTACTGTGTCCTGACTGGATGTCGGCGACCACTCGTCGAACTCGCTTCTTGATGGCTTGGAACTCATGAGGTTGGAACCACAGTTTTTCTGGATGTCTGGTAAGATCGGAGACGGCAGCAATTTGTCGGACTCGAACGCGCTCGTCAAAGCTGATGGACCGTCGCTGCTGTTGTCGTTGGCGTTTTCCAGTCGAGGAAGCACAAATCGTCGACGACGACTCTATCTCGTCGTCCTCCTCGTCGTACGATGTTGGTGATGATGATGTTTCCAACAATGGTTGTTGGGGCATCGTGACTTCGATTGTGGCTTGAGAAGCAATCATGGTAGTGTCACTGTGGAAGTGAGTGTTTGTGTTTTGTTACGTTTGTAGTGTGGAAAGAACGGATCGGAATATTATGAGTTTGTGACTCGAGGAAGTTGTTGTGAGATGTTGCATCGGATCTTGTGGGTTGTGGGTGGCTTAGTACCGGACGCCACCCCGAACGTGCCTGGTCGTAGTGGGTGAACCCCCTCAAGGGACTACGGCATATGCCCTTGTTGGCACTTTCGTATAGCGGTAGCTTTCGCGTGGAGTTCTGGTCCGAAGAGTGAAGGGGTGCCAAGCCCAAACAACTACAACAAACAACCATAATAAACATGGCATCCTGCCTTCGGGCGCCGCCTATACTACTCTGTGTCGACTCACTACACCCGCTAGTACGGCGACATACGACAGGATGAACACCAATAATGTCTTCGGCAACATTAAGCACACCGTGTCAACTCATTCAATTGATAGGCGGTTTCGCCCCGCCTGTAGCGTTGCCTTAAGCGGAAAGGGTCTCCCCCGAGTGCCATCTCATTGTAGCATGTTCCATGCTGATTAATACACCTTCGAGTTATCACTCAGACTATCTGACACCCGTTCACTGTGTTCTTCTTAGGCCGTGCTCACCATTCTCGAGTTGCGCTGAAGCACCATTGCGGGAAAGTTTTGGTCATAGCGGCTACACTATGTGGCAAAACCGGGACAAGTTAGGGGAGTGTAGCACTTGGCTTCTGTAAAGCGTTCTGCCCTACTACGAAGGCCGCTATTGCTTTCAACTTGAGTGTATTTCAGTATTATCGTTAGTAAAGTTTCGCTACCATCATGTGCGAGGACATCCTCCTTGGGATTCTTGTGAGTTCAAGGGCAATTTCAAACACGAATTTATGTCATCGAATCCCCCGTCCCTAATAATATAAGAAGGAATTGGAGCATAGCGTCGGTTCTGCAGTAGAAATTGATATCGATAGCGTTATCACTGGGGCTCCTCACAGCTCACAGGAGATCCTCCTTCGATCTTTGTCATCAATGGGCATCCGTCGAGGGCTTGTGTTTGGAGATTCCTCGACCTGTATCATCCTAATCTTGAACCGTCATCACTATGTTGAGATGAACCATATAGGGTTTTGGTGGAAGTTCTGTCCATTGGTATATCTATGGTTTGCGTTACCCAGGTTTATGGCCCTCGGATCAAAAGATTTTCACTCTGTGAGAGGTTTCTGGTAGAATGGATGCAATTTTTTTGGTCATTACGTACTACTAACGTGTACTAGAATTGCATAGTAAACAGAGAACATGATACCAGCACTATTCTCGTCCCCAATGGTCTCAAACGGGAACCTGAAGCATGGCGCAGCCGATGAGCTGCACACTTTAGTCTAGTTTAGTCTTTGAATTTTAAGGGTTGACGGGTCTAACAATTCGATCCTCTAAAAGACATTTTCGCCGACTCCCTGCGCGTTCTTGTATTTTGCTGGTGTTCAAGGCTAGATCGACTTCTCTCGTCTAAAAGGAAGGCATTCAATATTTGTGCTCCAAAACCTCCATCTCTATTTGTAGGAACAATGGGCCAGAGTGGAATCGGACATGGAAAGCAACGAGAATATCAACTATTTCCTAGATATCAAAGACCATGCGCCATGCTCAAACTCCATCAATACTTCATCTTCGTGGCACCGGGAAACAGAACTGTACATGTTTCAGCACTGACATCATAGCCCGGTGGCATCATCACTATCTGAACTGGGATGATACCGCTCCGACAAAATCGGACAGAGAGGCTTTTCTTCGCTGCGAATGTTGTGCTGCAAGATTGACGATGGGTCTTGCACTCTGGCTTCGTATCGTGCAACATCACCCATGACAACTGAATCGAGATCGTGAACTGCGGTCTATATCTCTTGGCGTGTCCCAAACCATCACCAATATGCCGAAACGCACCAACCCATTTCGCGAGCGACGAGTCTACTTCCAAAGGGCAAATCGTGGGTAGCGTCGGGCGTGCTTATTGGTGATGCTCCATTGAATCCAACGCTCCAAAAGATCGAAGGGCCATGTTACCAAACTGAGAGGGAAAGGTATCACAAAAGAGAAATTGTTTTTGTATTGCACCTCGATTTGAGTCCAGAAACCAAGAGCTGCAACTGTCAAACCAATGACTTCATCGAGGGCCGATGCCTCGCCAGATGCATCCACAAGTCCGAAGACGTGAATGCCTCGTTTGTGCAGAATCCTCAAGACAGCTCGTGAGAACATGAGACCCCCCGCAATAGCAGAGGTAGAGGCCGTTAGAACTCGCTGCATTCTCCATGCGACATTCATGGCCACTGCCTTGGTCATCCAACCAATGAGGACAGGAATCCATTGGTGGTAATCAGGATCCACCATTGCGAGAATGGGAGGCTCCAAAACCCATCGAGCAATCTTCTCCAAGTAATCAGCAATGGTAAGCGACATGGCAATAACTCGAGCATATTCTTGTTCCAATACCGCTGAAACCCCTATCCAAGTGGTATAGAGTGCCCCAACGGCTTGATTGATCTTGAGTGGATCCATGGTGCGTAGAACAGTCTTGACTTGTCGAAGGAAGATATCCCTGCGTTCAATATCATCCCATTGCATAGAGTTGGTTGCTTGAATGACATTTTTGGCCTCTTGAAGGAGATCGGAAAGAGCAGAAATCATAATGTCCCAACCACAATGGCGGGCCGCATGGACACTGCTAAAGAGAGTGGGATAGTAGCCTCCTGCAAAGCAGTAGACCAGTCCTACTTGGGCCAAAATGGCATCTTTGGTGAGACCTTGATAAAAGGTTACAATTTTGGAAAGAAATGCAAGTGTTGGTGGAACAACGAGACGACCACAGGTCAACACTCCTTGCAATGCTTGACCCAACCAAGCAAACAGACTTGCATCTTGAAAGAGTGGACGCCCCGAGACCGAAGCTCCCTCCCAAACCGAGCGAAAATCTCGCAATGGAGACGGTTGTTCAGAGAGTGGGTCTGCTGTCTTCTTTTTCCAGAACGAAGGAGACTGGTTGTTGCTGCTGTTGGGTTTGCTGCCACCACGCCCTACGTGTCCAAAAATAATGGTACTTGGAGGATTCTTCCAGTCTGCCACTTGATGGCCGGGAGAAAATTGATTACTCCATGCTCTCACTTCCGTCCCCTCGAGAAGGAGAATCAACCATAGAAACAATACCGTACGTATCATGGAAGGATAGGAGTTGGTATTTGTCATTGTTGTTGTTCGATTTCCACGAGGATTTGTTTTATTACACAACAGGCTAGCAGGAACAGAACGATTTTTGTGCGCTGGCTTCACCTGCCGTCTGTGCTTGGGCAGGAAGGGCAAACATGTCATACACGACGTCCTATCCGTGTCGTATATTGGCATGATGTTGTATTGTACGTATGCTACGTGACATCCTACTATCATACGAAGAAGCGGTATTGGACCGCTGCCAAGCGCCACCCTCCTCCAGCAGACATGATCATGGGCAAACAACTACCGGAAGAGTAGTGTACTCCTTTGGAATGAATGCAAATACATCCTTCTTTCAAACTGCTCCTTCGCCGGCAATGGCGCGGAAGAATATTTCAAAAAGACTTTATCAGTGATGATTCTCTATCTTATCCCGTTTGCAAGTGCACAAAGTGTTCTTTGTCGTCGCTGCGCAGGTGGGTTGCTTTGCTTTCTTGAAGCTTGCATCCGTTCTCGGGTTGGCTCGGTAACGGATATATGATGTTGTTGTCCTGTACATCGTTCTGATTCCTCCGGTGTCGAAATATCAGGCGGTGCTACTGGAACAGCGACAAAATCAAGTCCGAATCCTACCGAGAGCACAAGGACGACTTTCGCACTTTGCAATTCGTGGTGCACTGTGGGCTGAACGGGCCTTGTTGAAGGTGAGTTTAATCTTATTCTATCTCTTGTCAGATTTCTGAAATGAACCAAAACCAAGGAGGCCTGCTCCTGAAGCGACGGCTCCTTCGCATCTGTGGCTGGACCTACCTTCGCCCCAGCTTGTGTGATCAAGCAATACAACATTGAACAACAACAGGATATGTCGACAACAAGCCTGAAATCATGGTTGGGTGTTGGTTCTGAGAGAGTAGCGTACCTCATGGTGGAGTTGGCCAATGCAGTCCATGAGACCTACATGTTGGTACTCTGCCTCCAGAATCAGGACGAATGCAGCACATTCGCGCTTTGAATCCACAATTGATGGAACGATCCTCTGCATCACCTGGTGTCTGGTGATCCTCTGCGTGTCCTGTGGTATCTAGTTGAAAGCGGGAATGCTTTTGTCGGTGGAGTACCGGACTAGTAGGATACAGGACATAACTGGCACCGGGAACTTTGACGATCAAGTTCCGTGAAGTTTTTTGAGATCTCCGTGGTGAGGCTTGTGCTCTGTTTCCAACGAGTTCGACAAGAGAGACTAGATCGGAATGTCGATCCTTTCTTTGCTTGCGTGGTCAACTTCGAGATCCTCCTGTCGTTTTCCCGAGGGCGCCTGTTCGTTAGTGTGGCAGTATATTCGAGTGAATGCAATCAAGTTTTGTTGGATGCCTACGATTCCAACGACATTCCTAGATATAGGACTATGGGTTGATAGTCCTTGCCACCAGCGCTGATGAAAATGTCTAGCTTCTCTTAGTCAGTGCTTCCCAACAGCAGAAGGTCACAAAATGTAATGCCTCCATTCATGTGGATCAACAAAGGGAGAAATATCCTGACCTGAATCATCATCCTATTACTTGAGTGAAGGGTCCAAAGATTGCTTCTCTGGAACATGACCCTTTGATCTCTCTTTCTCATAATGTTGGGGACTATGGTTGGAAAGTGTAGGTCTTTTCCTGGATTGACGCGGGAGGTTCGCTCCAGACACCAGGTGCACGACAAATAATGGCCATGTCAAAAACTTCCCTTGCCATAAGCTCGTTGAGCGGATAATCTTCTTGGGTATGAAGTTGCAGGAGGTGACTGTTATGTCAAAATGGAATTGGTTGGGTTTCAATTCTGCCCTTCTTCGAGTAGAAAGGGTACCATCCACTACGACTGTACAACGACCAAGAAACCAACGACGTTTCCGTCTCATCGGGAAGGCACAGGTTGTTTTTTACAGGATCTTTTCGGCGCTGCTTTTCGAACGCATGACGATGTAGGTGCGTATAGCTCTAGAGGAGGAGGTGGGTCGCGTTGTTTTTCGCTTATGGATCGAGTCAACTGGTGCTAGGGCAGCTTGAGCATAGACATCTTTCGATCCTGGACCCATAAGACACAATACAAGCAGATAGTAGCACCGATTTTTTGAACTAGGCGCTCGCTAACACATCATGTGATGGGCGAATAATTATTCAATTGGGGTTGTAGTAGATACCAGCTTTTTTGGAAGCTGATGCGGTCACAAGGTTTATGGGAAGATCCCCTCACAGTTATTAGTACTAACTATTATTTCTCGCGGGATCATGGGGCCAGGGCTTCTATTGCTTAGCAGCTTCCACGCACATTGGTGGTGGTGGGCTATCCGGCGGAAGATGGTACCTTTCGCGAAAATGAAGTTTATACCCTACTACTAGCACTACGTAGCTGGAATACGTCAGCAAAATACAAAAGCTTCTCATAACTCATAATAGGGTTGTAATAAAGGTTTTTCTAAGAATGCCGAGAGAGGCGGGTAGTGCTGGTTGTCAAAGGATTGTGAAGGAAAGTCTCGCTTCGACGGTTGAGAATCTGTATTATTATATACTATGCCGCCACCATTCGACAGCGAACTCCGAAGTTGCTTGCGTTATGGGAGATTCGATATGGCCAAAGCCAGAGACAATACTTAAGTATTTTCCGAGAATGGGATTGGACCTTAGGGCCTGCCTTTCGACGGCGAAACACAACTTGTTCTTCGGGAAGTCTCAAGCACCCGTCACGAGATTCCTCAAGCAACGGAGGAACATCTCACAACCTACTCACAAATTCTAATACAACTTGCCAAGCAATCGTCACATCACCATGTCTTTCCTTGCTCAATGCCAAAGGGGAGTTTCCCAAAACAACCAAGCCGCTGAGTTGATCATTCGCGGTGAATACCAGGCCGCCTCAGGATACTTGAGCAATGCTCTCACCGAATTCAAGGCGGTCATGAGTCTAACTATGGAGAATCAAATTGCCACGAAGAACGTGGTTGAGAATCAGCCAAACAGACTAAGTTTGGACAGCTGCATGAACAAGAGATTGAATGCTGCTGCCTCCAACTTGAGACTAATCCCTTCCAAGACCGAAGAGATTCAAGCCACGAGACGAAGTGCCTACGTTCACCCTGCATTCATCCCCGAAGACATGATTTCCGAGACAGACTACAAAGCCTCAGTCACGATTTCTGCCATCATTGTCTTCAACTTGGCTCTAGCTGTGCACCTTTCCGCTGAGTCCAATGGCAACAACGCCTCAACGCTTGTGAAGGCCATCAAACTCTACGAGCTGGCTTTTGCCATGACACAGAATGACACCAGTTGTGCAGGAGGAGCCAGTCCTAATTACGTTTTGGCTGTGGCAAACAACATGGGTGTTATTTACTCTCAAATGAACGACATCGATAACGCTCGCAAGTGCTTCCAATTGGTCATGTCTACTCTCATGTACTTGGTCGAGTATGACGTACATCACAATGTATTGGATTTTGAACTGTTCCTAGGCAATGCAACAGCATGTGAAATGAAAGCCAACGCCCCTTGCGCTGCATGGGCACCGGCAGCATAATCCTATTTTCTTGGGATGAATGTACAAACCACAAACAAAACCAATATAGACCAGTAGAGCTAAAGTAAATTCAGTACATGATCAACAATACCATACTCCTATTTCTTGAAAGCGCTAGGAACTTATTCGATTAAGAGAGTTTCTCATGATGCGGTACGTGCCATTCCCATTATTTGTTGATGATGATGAAACAGAGTGTTAGTTGTCCAGTCAATTCTCGCTGAACAAAGCCAACTGTTTTGCAGATGCAGCATGTAGGGAAGTCGTGGCGAATTGAATGACCCACAGTAGCTTATTTTAAATGTTGCTGTATTGGCGCCTTCAAGCAGAAGCCCAGCATATCACACATAGAAGGCTCTGGAACAGACAGAGGTCTCGAAAAGAAGGGATTGATGATGATACTCCTCCTCCTTTTCTCGGGGGGTCATCGAATTGGGCGACGGTAGCAGAATAAAGCTGCGCTGCTGAAAAAGCATGTACTACCTGGTACAAATCATACCGTAAACCACGTGTACCCAAACAATCTGTTTAATGGTGATGCAAAAATATCATGCGGTGCTTCGGAAGGCACACAAAAGTGACTACCTAAACATGCCTCAAGCAAAAGGAGATCCTTCGACAAACTAACAACATCAGAACCCCTCGTGGGATGGAGTAAGGTGAGACCAGATTACGAGTACGGAGAACGGCACCGCAGAGAAGGATGAGTAAAAGCAGTGAAGGGGAGAATTATACGAGAAAAGAACTTTCGACTTCTCCAAGCACACTATTATTTGTTGTGGCTCTGGGGAAAATTCCTCAACAGCCTTCTCGCTCTCAAGTACTGCTGCAAGTTCCTTCTTCTGAGACTTTTTGTTGCCACGATAGTACTACTGGTAAAGTCATCCGTTATTTTAACGTAGAATTTGTAACAGCTACTACTAGTAGCAATTGTGTGAAGTCTCGCCGTGAGATTTGTACACGAATTTTGCTGCTCGCTGTTGTGGGCTTCACGTGGTGTTGTGGATAAGTTGTTCGTGAAAACAGCGAAGGTCGTTTCATCCTTCTCTATGTTGAGGTGTCAGCATCACGAAGGCTTTCCAACAAAGACGAAGGAGGAGTAATGATTTTTAATGGATGATCGTTAATCGTTGGAAGAGGGGGAGGAGGTAGTACTAGTACTAATATAATGATGCTGTATGTACCATCTAGCCTACGTAACATCAGCCAAGGATTGACTTCTTTGACTCCACTCGTGATTGCGGAAGTCAGAATTCTGGTTGGGCACCGAATCGACTACGAGTACTGTACGGTAGGTATGCTGCTGCTGTGGTGTTGCTGAAGTGACATCGGTTGGTGGTTCAGTACATACCTATTCAAAACTACTGTTTGACTCTAGAAGTTCTTTTTTGAAGAGTGGGGAACCTCACAATTCTATTACTTTGCTTGCTAGTGCCAAGAAATGTCTAATGCGTGTGTAACAAAATCGAAGGAATTGTCGGAGACTGGCCCCAACAATTCCTCTTTGTCTTCCAGTCCATCCCCCATCAGAAGTACCATGTCTTTGGATTCGCTCCCTCATGATCTACTGACACAAATTGGCGGACATTATTTGTCACCCAGAGATCGTTTGGCACTCTCGTCCTGCAGTCGCCAGTTACGGGCCGCATTGCCTTTGCCTTTAACGATTCGTCTCTTTCATCGGCAAGGCATGGGATCTCTGCAACCCAGATTTTTTGTGTCTCCATGGCAAGAAGACCGCACATGTTCTGGTAAAACGGAGAGCGATATTGAGTTTTATTCCAATTTTCTACTCTCGCAAGAAACACTGCGATATGGGCAAGAATATATCTTTTGGACATTTGATTATTCCTCCTATACGCCAGTATATTTGGGGAGACACACTCGCCACAACTACACAGGGGCTCTGTCTCCTGAGCGAAATTCAGTATCTAGATTGAATACATCGCAACGCGGCAGTCGCCATTGCTTTACAATCGCTATGCGTCCTGGTGCTCCCAAGCAGACGTGGAAAGTGGTTGGGGATTCTGCGAGAGTCATAGAGGGAGATGAAGTCGCCTGGGGGGATGTCGTTGGTTTAATGGTTTCGGGTCGAAACCCCAAAGAGAAGCAACCAGATTCTTCGCAACGAGGTTTGCTCTCTTGTTTTCCTCCGGCGCTGGCCTTTATGGCCTCCCACGAAAGGGTGTGGTTTCATCAACTGGAAAGGCGCAGCATCAGCACATCGGACCAACATGACGATTTGGCGTACCCTCATAATTGGACCGTGTTGGCACTCGAAGGACAGGAGGAAACCAGTGAGTATGATGAGCGAGTAGAATGGGGAAAATATGAGAAACTCCGGTTGATTTCATGTCAAAGGCTGTCTGAGGTATCACATGCGGCAGCAAGTGTAAACAACGAAGAATTGGTCACCTATCACCGCGACCCAAACAGAGAACGATCCTTGATCGTAGCTGCCATTCCAGATATTTGTGAAGATGGAGAGTATTTGATATATACCCCGTGGAACAAAAAGGGCCTCCCGACCTGTGTTGGTCTTCACCAAACTGTGGATTTCCAGTTCTGGATTCAGTCAGGTATCATGTTCTTTCACGCCCCTGTGCTGCCCTTTTCTTTGGCTGTCCCTATTCTAGAAACCGATGGTGGTTTCTACGCCGGGCAAGAAGTGCCTTCCTGGGCCACTCGTCCCATTCAAACACTTCGTGATATCCGAAGTGCTAGGTGGGGGAGCATCGTCTTCTACTTGGCAGTAGCCGTGGACGTGAGCGAAGGGAAGAGCATTCAAATCGAGCGCTTTCTCGCTAGAGTCACCAGCCACCGCGATCATGTTGTGGATTACATTCGGCCAAGTCAAGTGGTTCATATTGGGGTGAAGGATCGCGTGGTACGCACTACGAAGGAAGATAGTACCCCCTTGACACTCCCGCGGACTCCCCGATCACTATGGAAGTTCACACTCTGTTGGTAGTCTACTACGTATATTGTGAACATCCTACGCCTACGAGCAAGTCTCGTCGCTGAGCTTGACAACGTCATGTTCTACAAGAACTTGCTAAGATATCATGTTTCACACTGGCTGTAGTTTCAAACTCAAGAAACGACCATTGGGTGGCTGGGTCGACAGCACTCCTACTGATGGTGCTTACCACTTCCAGAACTCCCACCAGTCTTCACTGTCACTGCTATCGCTGGAGCTGGAGCTGTCGGAGTCGCTATCAGAATCGCTGTCCTCGCTGTTAGAATCTTCACTGTCGCTGTCATCTTCGTCACTGGAATCATCAGCAGGGATCACGTCAGAGCAGTCGTTGTTGCAGCATCCACAAATGTCAGCATCTTCGGCTTCGTAGTGAGAGATACAGAGAGTATCCTGAGTGACAACACCCTCCACTTCGTGGGTGCGGCAGATTAGAACTCCAGCAATCCCAGACTCATGGGTGCAGGTATCGGTCGAAGGACATTGAATCATCACTCCCTCCTCAATGGCAAGGGCTGGGCCAGCCATGGCAAGGAGGAGCAAGGTTGCGGCTCGAAAGAACATTTTGCTGTTTGGAATCTGAACGCTTCCAGTTTTGTGAGAACTACTTCCGCAATGCTTGGATCCTAAGAACAGAGCCCCGCTAGAGTCGTCTGTACCTGGTATGCTTTCTTCACGAATGAATTTCGGTAAATCGTGCAATGCAATTCGACCCGAACAAGACAGTGAAAGCAATTGTGATTGAGTTTGGCTTTCACCTTCTGCTATCAGCTACTAATAACTACTAGTAGCTACTGGTACCAACGAAAGTAGAACCCTACTATGGATGAGGGACCGTTCTGTCACTGTGTCAGTTATGTCCCATTATTGTGAGTGGTAGTTCTATTGCATCAAACCTCCGTATAGTTAGAACAAGATATTTCGATTCGAGAACCCTAGTTCAGATATCGTCAAGCCACATTGCTCGTAAAGCCAATTCTTTGTTATTGTCATTGAAGGAAGAAACTGATTCCAGAGAGCTCCCAAGGGTTAGTAGAGTTAGTCGTGCAACAATTTGAATTCCATTCTAATACCACCGACGCAGAGATTTTCAAGATCAAAGTGCCTGGCGGCATCATTCGTTCCAAAAAATAATGGAGACTCAAAACCTAGAGCTGTTGTGGGGTTCTACTAATGTCGAGAGTAGTACAACAACAACAAAGCAAAGCGATGGCTATGCGTACATATACTACTTGAAGAAATTTCGCACGATCGGTGGCACCGGAACGGTACTGAAACTCTCAGTTCAATTCTCTACCGGTAGTAGTAGGTAGGGACTACAAATAATACCCGTGGTGCTAAAAGCAAGTACAATGCTGTTGTAGAGGTACCCGCCAGGGCATCCCAAGAAGAGAAAAGCGTTAGTTTGTGAGACTCCATTTCAGATTGGGTATCTTTGCGGGTGGTCGTGCAAAAATTGGAACGATTCATACAAGGAATGTAGGTAGGGGAGTTCGCCGTGCTTTTACTATACCAGCTTGCATCCAGTGGACCAAGAAGACAAATAATAGGCCAAGAAGTAAGAGCACCTCTAGCAAATGATATACTTGAACAGGATGAAAAAGAGGGAGTGAAAGATGGGGGTTTGGATGTGTGCGGCAAGTGATGACAACAATGTGAGCTAGGAGAAATCATGTCATTACTACTTCTCTAGTAGAAGTATTGGCAAAAGGTATTTGTAGAATGAGGATATTAACCAGGTGGCCAAGTCATTTGGCGTCCTCCCATGACATGAAGGTGCAAGTGGTAGACAGACTGAGCTCCATCCTTTCCATCATTGATAGTGATGCGGAATCCATCAGGACATACCTTTTGAGCCAACTCTTGGGCTACAAAGAGCAAATGCCCCAAGAGAGCCTTTTGATCTTCCCGAGCCTTGGAAAGTTGAGTCAAACCATCACGGTCCTTGGGGATAACCAAAAAGTGGACAGGAGCTTGGGGAGTGATATCCCGAAAGGCCATACAGACATCATCATCGTGAATCTTATCGGAAGACCACTCACCACTAATAATCTTGTCAAAGACAGTAGGAGGGTTTCCATCGGCAGCCATGGCGGCGGCTTCTTGTGCTTTCTTGACTTCGTCCATGGCAATGCGGGAGGAAAAGTATGTACGAAGAGAGGAAGGAGTGTTTACGGCGGCAAGAGCTGGGGCAGAAATTCTGGTAGCTGCTTTCAAAGACCACGATCGAGTACTCAACGATTTCGCTGCAGTGACAACGTGGTTGATCCCTTTCATTCCTAAAAATAATAGAAAACAATCATCATAATAGGAATAATAGTGAAACATGGAAAGTCACACAACGTACACAATAGCACATGTGAGAATTTTGCCATGACAATTCAAAACACCCCCACTGTTGATTCAATCGGTAACTTTCGGAAATAATCTAATCATTCTTAATACAATATATCCCGCTACCCTTCCTTCTGTCATTCCATGACAACAACATCAACAACAAGCAACCAACGTACCGATCCAAACAGGTCGAACCAAAAAGATCTTTTTTGTGCATCAGCGCTCCTGGGAAGATTCTGTCGACGTCAAACGATCGACTCAAAGGAATAAAATCTCTTGTTGTGACACTGGTTACTTAAGAAAGTCATTTGGAGGGTCCTGCTGGTCATCCGACCTTCCTCGTTTGATACACCAACATCTTCTTTGGGCACCACCCTCCGACTAGAAACAACCAACAACTACCCGTAGCTTGTATTGCAACAACAAGTGGTTCTATCCTTTGAAGTCTAGAGTTTTGGTGATTAGAAATATCATTGCCATGATTCGATCCATTTTCACGCGCAGCTTGGGCTGTCTAGCCATGATGGGCGGTGAGTTTTCTCGTTCAGGTTCCATCCTGTTCTCGTTGTGATGTTGGGTTTTCGTTTGTTTTTCTTTAGACTTGCTACCTACTCCGTTAACGATGAGCAGCGTTATCGAAATTCTCAATTCTAATGATTCTTTCCTTCTTTATTTCAGTCCTTGTGGGAGGAGCTGTGACGCCCGACCTGGATCGAATGTATTGTGAGGGAGCTGCTGGGCCTCGTCCTGTTTCAGGTGTCAGTAGTCCTGGTACCACAGTGAGCATGAGCGTAGTCGAGAATGTCACCGACTGTGGAGTTTCCATAGACAGTCGTGGAGTTTGGTGGAAAGTAGTTGGTACTGGAAACATTATTCGAGCCTCCACATGTGATTCGCGGACTACCATCAAGACTAAGATTAGTGTTTTTTCGGGATCCTGTGACGAGTTGGAGTGTGTTGTTGGAACCTCTCGACCTGATTATGAGTGTGATGTTCTAAGCCGTGGGGAAAATGGTGAATGGGGGACGCTAGCTACTTCGGTCGACTTTCAATCTGTTGAGGGAACCATGTACTACTTTTTGGTGCAAGACACTGGCACTGAAGGTGAGGCATGGCTCAAATTCACTCACCCTACCTTTCCTCAAAACAATGATTGCATTGATTCCATTGGTCCTGTTCCTAGGGATCTTACTAGGATTGAAGCTACCTCTGTCGATGCAGCTATCAGCGACATCGATGCAGGCTATTGTGGTGCTTCTTCCTACTATCCTGGGATTTGGTACCAGTTCTTTGGAACGGGAGGCGAAGTGTCCATTATGGCTTGTGGTCAATACAATGAAGATGGCTTTTCCATGTCTGTGTACAATGGGGCTCACTGCGATGCCATGACTTGTGTCACTGGCACCACAGAACAGAATATTGAAGATGCGGACAAATGTACCTTTGGAGCCGCCCAGGTGCTGCGTCCCTTGACCAAACATACAGTGCAAACCAACGATCGAGATCGATACTTTGTATATGTACGATATGAACTAACAGATGTCGACAAGCCAACATCAGACTTTTATCTGTGGATTGATGATGGTGCAGGTGGAAAGGCAGGAACTGGAGGGGTCGCTGCCATCAAGTTTGCCGATCCGGCTGAGGACACGGATGATGACGATTCCAACAGCAACAAGTCTGCAGCCACGAGAGGTTCTATGTTGTCCACAATGATGCTGCTCGTAGTGGGTTGGTTGGCCGCAGTTTGGTAGACTATTAACAACGATGCCCTTGAGCAGCAAATAGCGCTGCATTTCTGTTTCACATTGTTCACATGCTCGTCTTTCCGGCAAAACGAGCACTTCAATCAGTGTCCAATCTATCGTTTATCGTCCCATAGTGTCGGATCATGCGTACCATGTAGCGAGATTCAGTTAACTTAGGCGGGCACTTGAGGTCCACAAAATTAAGGTACGAGGGGCCGAACAACGGTTTCACTTCGTCGCAATTGCGGCCGTTCGGTTGACACGAGAGGTTCGTCTTGTTCTTCTTCCATCTTTTGGTACCAGTACAAAGCGAAAGAAGAGACGGATGTGAAGGCAATCGTTGCAAGGGCTTTTGCTGTGGCACCAGGCCCACCCCATCCCAACTGGGTTTGGAGTGCTCCTGTGATCAAACCCAAAACTCCACCTGTAGCAATCAAAGTAATCTCATCCTCCTGGAATACTGGATGAAGCAAATCTTCAAACTCTGTCGGAGATAGTTTCTTCAATCGTCTAGCCAGCGTCTTCTCAATGTCTAACTGCTCAGCCACATAGGCATGAACCTCGGGATACAGTTTGGGATTGTGAGCGATTTCAGCAATCGCTGCCACAGCCGCGGATATGATATGAGATGGGATAGGATAAGGCAAATGTCGGCGCAAGAACTTGTACAAGTCGCCATCGTCCCCACCGTTAGATAGGTCTTTGAGTAGACTTGTTGAGTTTAGCACACGTCTGCTCATAAAGTCCCCAAATTCGTCAGATACTTCGACCTGTCGACTCTCAAAAAGACCCTGAACAACCACAAGGCCGGCAATATTGACTGGTTCGGCGGGTTCAAACAGAAGCTTGATTGCGATCCAATTTGTCACGTATCCTACTAGAGCACCAGCAACGGGTAGTGTCCAGAAGGCTGGCGTATGTGCCCATGCAGCCATTTGACCCAATCCCAAGAGAAACCCAAAGCCAAAACCAGAGTTTACCAAAAACTCTAGCTCCACACGGCCTACTTTCTGAAAGAGGTCAACCAACACATGCTTGTCTCGCACAAAGGCGGCAAGGACAACCTGTTCCAAGTCCAGGACGTCCGCAATTTCCTTTTGCAAATGACTCAACAGGACAGGTAACAGAAAAGGTAGAACAGGACGAAGAATTGTGGCCCAAGCGTCACCACAATCCCTCTGTACAGCCTCTTGGACTGCCGGCATCACCAAGGTGGAGAGTTCATTTGGATCCAATCTGGAGAAGGCCTCTTCCAACGACAACAAGCGGCTAGTAACAATGGTGACCAACCTTCTAGCCATGATTTCTGTCTTGGTGGGTACCACTCCCTGCCATCCAAAGAGTCCATAAGGCGTATCAGGCCATCGTCTCCAATCAATTCCAAGGTATTCAATAGGATAAAAGAGCATCTTCACCCCCATCCAATTAGTTGTGATTCCGACAAAGGCGGCAACAAAAGGTATACTCATATACTCGATAGGACGTGATGTTACTTGAGTCCATATTTGCGACGCCTTTTTGGTTGGCGTGACCGTATTTGTCAACAATCTGCTGGTGGATTTCACTTGTGGAGAAAAATGGCCTGGGCATGCCTTGCGTCCTAGAATCACCGGGAATTGTGCAGATCGTTGAATGACTATTCTTGAAGCAGTTTGATAGGAAGATAACATTTTCGTCGAAAAATTGAGAGTATGCTCTCTTGACGAGTTGAAGTTGTAGAATAGAACTCTGCCAAAGGAGGATCAGCAAGCCGACGACAACCCAACGGCGAGAGAGATCTTTGTCATCATCACCCGCAGAATTGGATGACGTGCCACTTTTGTGGGGACTCAAACATGATTGAGAGCACTCCGTGTAGTCCAATTAGAGTGACGTCACAGGAGGTTTTTGATTTGATTTTTGTGAGGTTGCGCATCGGCGCTCCGACATCTAGATGGTGGTATTTATTACGGCGTTGTACTTCAAATGTGGGATCGTCGAACGTTACGGTGGTAGCACCCATATATACATGATCGAAGTTTGTCCACACAAAAAAAGTCGTGGTGTTGTGTGTGGTGGTTGTCTGTGAGATGACGAGTACCGTACCGTATCGTACCGCACCGCAGCACCGTACTGTAGTTGGCTGAATCCGCAGCTAGTACAGGCTACCGGTAGCCGGACGAAGTTACTAGGCGTCGCCCTCCCTTTAGATTGTTGTTTGTATGGAGGGTGCCATCATCAGTAGTAGCAATCAACACGCATCATTAGAGCAACTGTTTACTTTGTACTAATCAAAATAGTTATTTCTGGTTGAGTTGAAAATCGCCATTGTTGTTTCCTCTTGCCATTAGCGCATTCATCAGGGCTTGCTCCCTCAGCTGTGCATATACATGCCCAAGGTCCCCTCCGCCGGATAGACCGCCTGGGGCTGGAGCTCCCAATCCAAACATACTTGCTCCCACCGATCCCCCCATGAGGGATCCGAGGCCGGGGGCTCCAGCCGCTCCTGGTCGGAGTTGTGTTAGACCAGCGGCAGCCGCTGAGAAAGCCAGTGATGACTCACCCTGTTGTTGTAGCATACTTAGATTTTGCAAACGTCTTAATTGTATTTCCCTCGCTTCGACTGCCCTGAGCTGTTCCAAAAGTATTTGTCGTTGTAACATTTCACTCTGTTGGGAGTGGTCATGCATCAGTAGTGACCTTTGCGCCAGCGAAGTCGCAGGGGAGGAGGAGGATCCCTGTCCAAGGCCTGCGAGACTGAGAGATGCCGCTTCAGGGATTCCTGGGAGTCTCCCTCCCCCAAGTGCAACACTGGCCGACAGACGTTCCATGACAGATCGTTCTGAATCCAATGTCTCAGGGGAACGAGCGGCTACAGCTTCTAGGGCACTGCGTTTGCTTGAGAGCTCCTTTTCAGCAGCTGCGGCTTCTCGCTGACTTCGGCTTTTCTTGACCATTTCTTCCTCATAGGCTTTCACTTCATCTCTATACCGTAGCATGTCTTTCTGAGCCAGCCGTTCCACTCGATCGCGCTCATTCTTACCAAGTGTCTTCCAACGTGCGGCAATCTCCTTTGCCATCGTCTGGAAGTCCACTTTCTGCTCGTCGTTTTCTTTAGACTTGGCTAGAATATCCTCGCGTGTCTCCTTGAAAAAGACGTTGTAGGCAGACAAGGGGCGCTTTGGAAAATCCTTTGGCTTGTTTCGTCGTTTCGAACGCGTGGCTTGTTTGGCCACTGGGAGTTTGTCATCGGAATCTGAGTGTTCGTCGCCGCTTTTCGTCATGATGATCAATATCTCTCTTCTCTCTCTTTCTCTTGTTCCAGGAGGTGCCACAAAGGAGGTTGGCTGGTTCCTATTCAGGGATGTGGAGGTGTAACAACAAAGTGTGCGAGCAATGGTAGGTGGGTTACACTACTTCGAACCCTGGTACTTTTGTCAATGATATATCCTGGACGGGCTCCAGCAGAACCTGAAGGTCCGAAATCACGATAAACCCACACTCGTCGGTTCATGGCGGGTACGTAGGCCTGGTACAAACCCATAAAAGCCGGTATTTTACCGGTATAGCCATTGGTGTCACCAACGATCCCGAGTCAACCTCCACGAGTCCCGAGTAAAATTTCCAATTCGAACAGAAATTCAATAGACACTGAATTTAATTTCCATATTACAAAAACTGTTGCAGCGGCACCATTCAAAAAGGAAGTCTGTTGCAAGACAAGAGACTGTTTTACACTTGTTACCTTGACATACACAATGAAACATACCTACCACTATGCTACAAGACATAATGCTGTTCTAACATTAGAAAAGGAAGCCAAAGTGTTTGATTTCTCAACACACAACAGCAACAACGAGACGATGAATCCAACATGGTGAGGGACATGGTTGATCTGTCGTTCAAAATCAGGTGGACATGTTTTCAACGTTACAGTAATCACAAGCCAAAGAAGTTGCAATGCCGCGAAAGACAAAGTATGGTGTCAACAAAAACAAGGATGACGAGAAAAGAAGGAACAAGAATAACTGGTCCACTATTTTGAGTGGGGGAAGGATCATGAAATTGTTGCAAGTGACTTTCCATGGGACATCAACGCAGGCCGAAGGTTGATGGAGGATGGAGACCAGTACCAAACAATGTCGGCTCATCCTATCACGTCCCTCCCAATAACGAGAATACATCAATCACCCACGTTGTTCCCATTCCCCTAGAGTGGGAGCCGGATTTGTACCTTGCGGCCGTGAACCGAAGCATAAACGAACACAGCAATGTTGTTGTACTGGAAAATTTTGTTCTAAGAGACAAGGAGGTGTTTCGAAGCATCAATGAGGTACACTGCTTCTTCAAAGAAGAACACTCTAGGTTGAGAAAGCATATTTGGAGCCTTTGGTACCCATTTTCCGTACAGGGAGGGCATCAGTCTGCCATGAAGAAAAACTGGTGAGCGATGGTTTGCAGAAGACAAAAAGAAGAAAAGAGACATAAAAATCAAACACCAATAGTATTAACTTTCTAACTTAGAACTATCATCATCATCATCTGACTCTAGCATCGCGCTGCTCAAATCATCATTACTCAGAGTCCTCGTCCTCGGATTCCGAATTGTCCTCCTCATCGTCCTCAGACGTCCCTGGAAGACGTACAAGAAGCTCAAACCGAAAGACAGCCATTGAAGTAAGAGGCGTTACACTTGGAATTTCATAATCCAATGATAGTTGCCTAGCAGTTGCTCTTTTGGCCTTCTTTTCAGCTGCCTGGACTTCGGATTCCCTTGGTCGCTTCCTAGAACCTTCGTCGACATCTTGTTTCTCAGTTCTTGAGCTATCAACTGAATCTGCGGAGAGTGCATAAATGTCTCCACGCATAAACTTTTGTATCTCCTTGCAGAAGAAATCCGTCCTCCCACTGTGAACAATGTCCGCTCGCGATTGTGTCTGATGCATGCGTTCACCAAATTCTTCATCGAGGTCTCCGATACCGCACAGCCTCCGCTGCTGCTTCCAACAAATGATCCTCCAAAAGGTGACTCTTTGGAGTAATGGATATACCTAAAAAACCGCTCCAGTTCCAAAAATCTTTCAACATAGAGCTTCGTCCGCTGATACGCAGGTTTCATCCCCCTCTAAAATGTCTCACCGACATGGCACTGATGAGTCCGTCAAGGGCACGGAGGTACATCTTGATGCCAATGATGCGCAAGCGGAAATCCAAAGCGTGCTGATGAAGTCTACTTGGTTGCTGGTTGCAGTGACTTTCAACTGCATCTAAGATTGAATCCGCTGAAGCCATGAACCTCCGACAGCCATTCCCATTCAAAGTACCTCCAAAAAGATTTGACCGTCTGATGCCATGGTCTAGTAGAATCTTGTTCAATTGCAGCCAAACACTGGCTGGCCCCGTTCCTTGGAATTCTCCGGCTTTGATTCTCTGTATGGAACAATTTCTCCTGCCTGGTCAAATCACCTTTCGAGGTGTTGACGTTCGCCCGAAGTCTTGCATCCAAAGCTTCCAAATCTTCCAACTCCGCAACAAGTCAGCACGTTCGTCCGGGTTGAAATTACTTTCGGACTCCTTTTGTTTTCGACACAAGTAACGCAAGGTGAGGAATGTAATCACTGTTAGAATTCTTGAAAGCTTGCAGACGCCGTTGTGCTCTGCCAAGTTTTCGTTTTTGTCTTTGCCACCTTTACCTCGGCTTCAACATATTCCTGTGAATAAGATTCAGCATATGCCTGTGCTTCGGAGCACAAATGACGCAAGATGTCATTGGTCTTACCAATGAGGATGTGGAGCTTGGGAATGATATAGTTTTCGATTGGGATGGCGTCGAAAATCATTTCATCAACCACTCCCATTCTCTGTTCCGATTTGATGGAGCGAATGTCCTCTGGTGCTATCTGTTTTAAATGATCGAAATGAGCTTGGTACCCAGCAACATCCCATTTTTCCCCAGGTCTGTGCCCCTTTTTCTGCCATTGCTTTCGACCGAGCTTGCAGAATGGGCACCAATGTGGTGCTGAGCCGGCCTTTCCGAGAACCTGACTATACAACATGATGTCAGAAGACAAGTATACCTCAATCGGTATTTCCATTACCACCTCGTCATTCTCATTGTCGTCCGCGTCATCTTCGTCGTCGTCTTCATTGTAATCTCCAGCAACACCTACAACTCTTGCACCTTTCCTCATCAGTTTGAAGCAATTGTTGATTTCAGTCTTTCATTCGACGGACGTCGGCATTCAAGAGCTTGCCGAAGGTTTGCTGATAATACTTGTACTGTCCTTTTGGCATTGTGCATTGCCAAGACAGATAGCTTCACAAAACAAGGTGTCCAGCCGTTCGTCATCCTCATCCACAGGTCTATCAAGCTCCATCCCCGTGCTATGAGGTTGACACTGGAACGCAAGTGCCCCTTGCCATGATCGAGGTTGATCACTACATCAACACATTTGAGGTAGCCCCGGACACGGTCATCAGCAGGGAGCCTCCCCTCGTCAACGGCATTCTGCAACCAGTGCCTGATGAACTGCCCGGCAGCCGTCGGGTAACTCCACGGAATTCTTTCGGACCCCTCTCGGTGAGTGCCAAAGGATGGGAATGATGTGTTCCAGTTGGAATACCTTGCTAATTGCATACTCACTGGCGAATATGGGGTGATCTTACTTGCTGGTTCAGACACCTTCGCAGTAATCTCATTTGGGTCTGGCTCATGTTGCAGATGAATTGATGGCTTTCGTTGTGGCAGGATCAATTCTCAAGGAACTTGAACATTCCTTGCCATTACTGCAGCAATCCATGCTGATTGGTTTCTTCTGTCCGGGCGATGTAAAGGAGGAGATCGATGAGTCGCTTCTCCTTCTCTATTTGATCGTCACTCCCATTGGCAAGGAGTGAAAGAACTTGGTCAAACCACCCATGCTTGTTGGCGTTCCGTCTTAGAATATCCTCGTTTGCAGATGCAGGGGACTCTCACAAAAGAAGACTTCCCTCGTGTTTGATTCTTGAAAGACATGGAAGGGAATTCATGGCGGCTGTGTGGAGCATACTGGCTCATGAGGCTGTACAGCTCCCGAAGCAGTGCTTCATGGCACTGACAATCCTGTAGAACGATGGCCAACTCCTTCAACTTCGCATACCTCTTGGGTCATTCAACGTATTGGGTGAAATGTTGTAGCGTTGGGGTTCCCAACACGGATGCTCGATGCGACTCCTTGTGTTGCATGATGTCACTAAAGAGTGCGCGAACTTGCTCTTCAACGATTTCACGTTTACCTTTTTTTTGAGGACGGCCATCGTGTCACCTTCACTGTTTTCTTCCATCACGAGAGGAGAATTGCCTTCAGCCGAAGAAGAATCAAGTTATTCAATGGGTCGTCGTCATCGTTTTGCCCCCGTCCCCTCCCCCCTCCTCTGCTTCTTCTTGTTGGTCTTCCTCGCCACCGACAAGAACGGCTCCTTCTTCTGCTCCTGCTTCCTCATGTTCGGGAACAAACATGAGTTCCCTCTGTGCTGCTGGTGCTGTTGCTGTTACAACGCCGGGATCAACCATTCTTCTTGACATTGAGAATTCAGCCTCACGAGAGCTCTTCGGAAATGCACCTGAAAATCGGATACGATATCTTCGTAGCCGTCCATGTAGGGGCGGTTACAGCGCCATCCTCCTCCCAACGTTGTTGAACTGTTTTCCTCTTGTTTGCTGTGCACATACCCGGTATGTTCCTCTGACCGACTCTAAGAAAATGTTGCTAAACCTTTTTTCATTTTCTTTCGTTTTTTCTTTCTTTGTTGTCCTCCGTTGGTGATTCCTCTTCATCATCTCCAACAGAGACATACAATGCTTGTTGAGTAGTGAGGCTTGATAGATTGTATACGTTGTGATTAGTCTTGGATGTAAACGTTTTTCAAACTCATCTCTCATGAAGCGAAATTTTGTCCCCTTTTTGTTGTTGGTGTCTTGGCTGCCAGCACCGCCTTTCCCGAGGTTTACCATGCAAAGAAAGCGTTGAAACTCTTCAATGTTGTTAAATTTCAGTAGTGAGACCAAAGAGTCTATGCCATCCTCTGCCTTGTTGACACAGAACCAGTGGCGTCGGTGTCCTTGAATGCCTTTAGACATCGTAAAAGGCCACCTCTAGCGGGGAGAATTTCTTGTTTGTTTTTCCACCCTGCAATGTGTCCGCTTTTTAGGTTAGCTTACAGTATTTACACACAAGCTTCTCTCAAAAAGGTTTGCTTACTCATCGTATTTTCAAACCTACTAGGTGGTGGCAACCCCAACAACAACGATGGCAATCAAAATGGTCGTTTCATCCGTTGGGTCGGCTGTAGCTTGCCTACCAGAGTCACGCGAGACAAAAATACGGTTGAAGGACGGAATTTGTAGCAGCCGTTGGGGGGTGGAGAGAGAACAGACCGGATTAGGTGGGAAAACAGACGTTTTGTACTAGGTCTACATAACCGCCACGCGGCCCTTTGATTTCCGACGAGTGTGACCAGCACTTTTAACTTACCCAACTACTATGCCCTTGTGTAGCACGGGCAACTTCCCACTTCTCCGTGTTCGTGTTCTGGCTCGTTACGCCCTGTAAACAAGAGTACTTCCGACGAGAGAGAACGCGAACCATTGTATTAATGCCCTCAAAGCTGTGCGAATGAGAACGACATCTTAATGAACATATATATAACCTACCAGAGATGCAGAGGTCTCGTCATTCGTTGCAGCGATAAGTGTAAGCCCATTCGCCTCTTCCCAAACCCCGCATGCTGCTGCTGCCGAATATAGAGAAACAATGAAGTCGCAGGTCGCTTGTGTGTATTCCAGCTATTATTGCACCAAAGCTTGATAGGATAATACCAAGACTACTGATTCGTTCTTTGTTCTGTATTCTCATTGTTTATATGCCTCGGCAGTCAGCATTCGACGAGAAAACTACCAAAGCCGAACACGCTTGGTCGTCATTTCGTCGACAATTCGGTATTTTCCGGCCCCTCTTCTTCATTGATGAGGGCAGTTGGGCTCTCATCATACGAGATGATAGGGGGGGTACTACGGTACCACTACACAATTGCCCGTGGAACAAATCCGGACACAAAGTGCCTTCCCATGTCTGTGTATTTATGCATGAGCGAGCCACTGATCGTAGTAGTGATCGGAAGGGCCCAAGGGACTTGATACGCTACAAACAGAATCTATGGTGGTACCCATGGAGCCTGGGGCGAGGGAGGAGTTTGTGTGGCATTCATGGGAATGTCGGATAAAATATTTTCCTGTTTCAATTTGTGTTGGACAGAATCCACACGTCTGATCGATGTCATCATTCTAGAAATAATAACGACGAAAAATACCGTTCGCTGTGGAGCCTCACATTTCGCTGTTATTCCGCTGTTATTCCGCTGCTATTTCGCTGCCATTTCGCTGCCATTTCGCTGTTATGCGAGGTCGTTGTGTTATCTCGCTGCCATTTCGCTGTTATTCGAGGTCGCTTTCTCTACCAGAGTACAACTCCAATGCTACCGAAATCGTACGTGCAGGTTTTGTGGGGGCCAAAGCACGAGAGAGAAGTGGCAGCACCTACAAACTCAGAATGGTACGAGGAGTAGTAGGTTACCCGTAGTAGCTATACTGCTCTTGAGCACATACTAAGTACATCTTGTTACTGCATACACACCCACTACTAGTCTAGTAGTAGTGAGGAGTGGGGTTCAAAATATTGTTGCAAAGGTCACGTACATTGTTCTTGCAAAGAACTTGGATGTTGAAACGCAATTCAAGCCTTTCTACTACCCCAATGACCAAAGTGCTTGATAAATTAAAGAACACAACATCAGGCCGATTTGAGTCGTATAGAGAAGAGATGCTCAATAGAAAAGTACGTAGCTGCTATGCCACTGCTCGCTGTTGCTACTCCCTTCTCTCCACGAGTGAAAAGTGACTGCAAGTTCGAGCTCTCAGTCGTATTCAACGAAATGATTGCACTCATTTTTCTCGTCGTTATTATCGCTGATTTTCGTTGTTATTTCGCTGTTATTTCGTTGTTATTCCACTCTTATCGCACCTCACTGTTCGGGATGGAAAGAGATGGAATCGCGACATTGATGAGATAAGTCGCATTGATGCTAGAAGAAAAAACAAGGCAAACCAAATTCTCCGACATTCCCATGTATCTCACGGGAACTCCTCCCTCGCCCCTGGACTTTTTCGTAGGTACTGCTGACGACAGAACGATTGTTCGGGTGAAAGGCGAGGTAGCTTCCTACCCGTCCAAAACGTTTGATGATGAGGATGATGATGTTGATGATGATGCCGGTGGTGGAGCTTCCATGGTGGTACCCGAACGCATCGTCGACAGCACGTACAACAATATGATGTTGTGGTGATACTACCAGACGCTGGGCTTCGAATCACTACTACGACCTAGTAGACATTTCTTTTTCATCTTCTGGACCGATACTATAAATTGTTGTGTCTTTTGAACATCAAGAGTGTCGTCATGAAGGTACTGGTAGAATGACGAAGTACTCGCATCACCAGTAGAAGTGTCCAACTTCTTGTTCTCTCCACAAATTGTTGAACGATCAGGAATGTGGAGAAGACCAATACTATACAGCTTCCAGTACTACTACTAACGTTAGTATATTATGTCGATCGTCTCTCCTATGTTGTCACAATAATATTGTTTTCTCACTTGACCAAGAAAACACATCATCTTTGCAACAACAGGAAATAGGCCATTAATAACAGGCTATTTTTCTTCCAATCATCATCCTTCCGGGCGAAAACAGACACGACAGCTGGACTGATTCGACAGCTTTTCTCAGAACAGGGGCCCGTCATCATGGGGGGACACAACTGCATTTTTGTGAATCCAACCAAAGCAACACCATGTGGAACCCGACAAAGCTGCTTTCAACATCACCTGCCTCTGGAGTATGGGTCGGAATTGACTTGGGAACATCGAATAGTGCTTGTGCTGTATGGGATTCATCTCGGGGACGACCGAAGTGGATTCGTCTTGGAGATATTGCAACAGCAGAGAAAGGGGGCACTAAGTCTGGTCGGCTGGTACCAACCCTGGTCAAGAAGTCACGAAATCTGCCAACCACATTCGTCGGAGAAGCTGCACGAAAAGTCCCTACTGGGACTTTGCTTTCCAGCGTCAAGAGATTGTTGGGTAGAAAACTTTCCGATCTGGACCCAAGTTGGCTGGCGTCCCTACCCTACGAAGTTGTGGAAGACCCTAACACAGGAACTGGGGAATTGCTAATATCATTTTCTCCTATTGATTCTGACCAAATCATGCTTCAAAGTCCTGTGGAAATTATTGGTTCGGTACTGGAGAGCATTCGAGAATCCGCCCAAAGTTATTTGGAAAGGTTTGGCGAACGCAAAAACATGGATGTACCTGGCGGCAACAGCACAAGCACTGGTGAATCACCACGAATCCAAAACGTTGTGGTCGGCGTTCCGGCACATTTTTCTAAGCGACAAATCCAGCTTGTTGAAAAAGCGGCTCGTCTCGGGGGCTTCGAAGGAACTGTGTCAACCTGTGTGGAGTCGAATGCAGCCGCGATGGCCTACGGTTTGTCCCTTCAACACTCCTCTGAGAAGCGCAACATGATGGTGATCGACATGGGTGGCGGCACAACGGATATCAGTATTGCCTCTAGTACATTTCAATCATCAGAAACCAACTTGGAGTTAGAGGTCCCTTCTTACCAAGTCCTCGTGACCAAAGGAGACGAGAAATTGGGGGGAGATGATATTGACAATCTTATCCTGGAATATTGCTCGAAAACTGCGGGTATCACGATAGGGCACACGGCATCACCAGCTCTCCTCCAAGCATGCAGAGAAGCTAAAGAACGTCTCTGCGATTTGGAATCACCAAGCGATACTGAACAGGTGACGGTGCCCACTGGTGCACCTGCGGGCGGTAGCTCCGGAGGTGGTGGTGACACAGAAAGAAGCAACCGTACTTCCACAGAAATATCGATATCAAAGGACACCTTTGAAGAGATCTTGAAGCCGTGGTTGCAGAGGGCTAGGACTTTGGTCACAAATGCATTGGAAGACTTCAACAGCGTCTCGGATACCCCCATATCAGAGGTTGTCCTTGTAGGTGGAACATCACGAATATCAGCTGTCCGCCGGCTGCTCCAAACAGAGTTTTTTCCCGATATTGAGCTCAGTACTTCCCTGAACCCAATGTCCAGTGTTGCGCAAGGACTTGCCATCCAAGCTGCAATACTCTCCCGATGCGTCTCCGGACACCAGCTGCGCTCCGCTCTGATGCTCGACTGTTTGCCTCATGCCATTGGAGTGCTTCTGGGTGGCGGCTCCGCAACAAGACGTAGCAGCAACGACGGCGAGCAACAGCATGGTGATAGCACGTTTGTCGAGATACTCAAACGCAATGCTCCGCTCCCCGCCCGTGGATCAAGCAAGTTCTCGCTAGCGGACAAGCGACAGAATGGGGTGTCGCTGGAGGCAGTGGAAATGGTGGGATTGGACCACAATGGTGAACCAGTGTACGAGCCTATCGCCAGAGAGCCGTTCACATTTCTTCTCCGACGTCTACCAGCGTCTACACTTCAAACCTTGGAGGTGAGATCGGTGGAAGTTGGCATGAGTCTAGGAACCGACGGACAGTTCACTGTGTCCATCTTCGACGAGATGGATCCGGAGCAAGTAAGAAAACGAGAGTATTTTCGAGCCAAAAATGCTGGTGACGTTCAAGACAGATATGGTATGCACTACCTATCTGAGCTATTGATGGCCGATGGTCTGCCCCCGAGTGAACAAGTGGTATTAGTGGGGGTCCTCATCGTAGTTGCTACCCTGTATGTAATTGCCAGGGTGGTATCGACGACTACAGACTAGCAGGCAAGATTCTCAATTTTGACGCTGCCGTATAAGTTCTTCGACCCGAAAGGCATTGAATACTGTAGCTGATACTACAATTTCAAGTTTCAGAGTGACCAATGCACAGTTGGGTACATTAAATATTTCGAAGGAAAGTGCGAGAAAATTGCTCTCATTTTTCCAGCGCCTGGTCGTACGTCGATAGAAAATGCCCCTCCTCCTTGTTCCATATTTCTTCGCCAATGACGAGGGGCTTGTCTACGATCGGTCAGACGGGTAAACAACGACACTGCCACCACGTGGAATGTGTAGAGATTGTACTTATGTCTACCCAACAGTGCTGAGCAGAGTTTTGAATCCCGATGGCGTTGGTGATTGCCGGATCAAAATCAAAAAACATCTGACTAGAATTAAACACTGGCATATATGCCATAAGCTGATAATAAGAATGCTGTGAAGGCATGTTAAGGACTTGAACTAGAACTGTTCTTATACTCATCCTTTATTCGCTCAAACGGAACCACTTAGATGCGGTCAGGATGCGAAGAAGAGGTGAATGACGCCCAAACAGTGCAAGCCATAACAAATTCGGTTTCTGAGATTCGGGTATCAGGTACAAGGTACCCATTTTGCCGGAGAGCGCACCCGTGTCCCAAGACTTATTGCCAACTGTATAATTGAGCAGTAAGATGAACCTTCTGTCGGCACCGTCCTACGACGCATCGCGACTTTGTACGAGTACCATTGAATTACCTACTACATCTACGGTGAGTGAAGCGACTTCCCCTTGCGTTGGATGTGCGTTGTACATAGTAGATGCGTCTTCCGACAACGGCTACGCGTGTACGATATAGTAGAGTAGAATCCAAACTGATCTGCCTCCCAACTGCAAGTCGGACATCAAGCGTACAAAACGGATGCTTTCATTCACTTTACGAGGCAATGAACAGAGCAAATGTTCCATTTCATGACCTTGCTGAAAAGCAGGCAAGTTCTAGTTCACAGAGTGAAGGCAATGAAGTGAGGTTGGTCATGGACAGTGAAAGCAGCGATAGTAGTACTAGCTCTGGAGTTGCTAAAGATCCAGATCATAGTAGTGATAATGGGGAGGAGGAGGAAGACGAGCGAGTGCTTGTTTCTGACAACAATGAGGACGACACCCCATCAGGGCCTCAAAAGAAGAAACGAAAGAAGACAGCAGAATTCAAAAAGCACCCTGATGCACCAAAACGTTTTAGAAGGTATGATTATGTGTTGTTTCATCATGAAGAGAAGATCATGATCGAACTACCGCTTTTGCTCACACAACGTTGTTGCACCGACAGCGCCTTCATCTTGTACTCACAGACCCGACACAAAGGAATCAGGGAAGGGCCAATGAATCAGTCGCGAGAGCTATCGGTAAGTGGCATCCCCGGGACATGCTTCTCCGTCAGCAACCTCATCCTCACCACACCTACTAGACCCTCGAGATTTCGAACATCATATCCGATGAATGGCGCACAATGAACGACATTGACAGGAGGAAGTGGGAGAAGTTGGAGCAACTAGACAAGGACCGCTTCGATCGCGAGAAAGCTGCATATCGAGGCCCGTGGAAGATCAAAACCAACCTCCGAAAGCCACGAGACCCTACTACTCCTAAAAAGCCAGTCCCGGCCCACTTTGCCTATTGTAACGAGCGGCGCTTAGGTGTGAAGCGTCAGCACCCCGAAGCAACTAACGGCCAAGTTAGCAAGATACTTTCTGAGATGTGGAAAGCAGCTCCAGAAGAGGAGAAGAAAGTGTACTACGAGCAGGAAGAAAAGGCCAAGGCAGCCCACGAAATCGTCATGGAGGAATGGCGCCAAAAGAAACAACGAGACAAAGAGCAACAACGAGACGATCTGGTTGAGGACAGAAGTCCCAAAAACGCACTAGCTCCTGAGAACATGAATGCTGTGGGGAAATTGGGACGAGAACAATGTTCCCCCTCCGCCACTAGCAACAAGAAGAAGGGTCCTCGCAAGCGATTTAACAACGCCATTCATAGCGAGGAAGGAGAAGATTACATCAAGAACAAGAAGAGCGCCAAGAAGAGGAGGAAGAGAGAATCAGACGAACAAACGGTACCACATAAAGACCATGACATCAGCAAGGCGTCGGGTTTTGGAAGTGATTTGCACCAGCAGCAGAACTTGAGAGTGCTGTCCCCGGAGTTGCAGCGGGCAAGATTGGTTGCAACACTCGATCATCAAAATGGAGTGTTGCCTGCAGCACTCTATCCTCCTGGTGGTGGTGCTGGTGCTCTTCTTCCTCCCCCCTCCGCCTATGCTGCAAGGTTTCTACCGCCCGAGCTTGCAGGTGTGTCTACCGCGTTGCCCCGAGGAGGAGGAGCACCTCCACCCATTCACCCCATGATTCCACCCTATCGAAACCACCCAGGAAGCGTCCCTGGTGTTGCTGCTCCTGGTACTACTGCAAGTACGCATCAGCTGCCTTTGCCACCGGTCGGGGGGGCTGCGCCTCGAACTCTGTCACAACCCCATCAACCACCAATGCTGATGGCTGGTCCGACATCGAACACCCAGTGGGTGCTCTGCAGAGTAGATGACTCTTCATCTTCGGCCTACCCCTTTGCCACTCCACCTCCTCACCACCACCTCAATCATTTGCTTGCGGCGTTCCCTCCTCTACACGAACAGCCGTATGGTTCACTTTCAAGAGAGACGGAATTCAGAAGACGAGTTCATTCGTATTATGCCGAAGAAATTGAAGCTCGTGTACAGGAACGCTTGCGAGCTACTGGTGGGAACTTTCGGTCAGAGGATATTGTGATGGTTCGCCCATCTTCCGTTCATTCAAGTGAGGGGCGCGCAAGAAACGTGACCCACCACACGAAGAAAAAAGGAAATCAACAACATTGAACTTCATTTTGTTAATGCCATTTTTTATGCTCCCAAAGATTGAACTGTTTTGTATTTCTTTCTTCTCCATCTATGAATAGAATCTTTCATACAAGAATGGTGTGAGGAGTGAGGAGTAGCTGGTGTTCTCTACCTTGTTGTTGGTCGTTCTCTCTGCTGGAGGCACTGCTAGAGGGGTTAGTACCGGTATTGTTGTAGTGAATCTGTACTACGATGCGCAACCTTCTTTCCACAGACGAACTCAGTAGGTTCTACTGGTCAGTACTAGTACTAACGTATTAAGGATAGTACCATCTCTCTTGCTAGATGTAGGTAACTCTAGTAGTATGGCAGCCGTAATACTACCTCTAGTAACGTAGTAAAACCAACGTTAGTACCTCCTCGCAAGGAGCTGCCAGTTAGAGAAGAATATTCAGCTCCTAACGTACCTATTAGTGCACAAGCAACTGCTGTCAACCTCATCATTGGAGGACTATTTTCCCGCTAAAATAACGTCGTTTTAGAGAGGATCTCAGTCACCGCGCCAACCAATACAATACTAATTTAGTATAGTATAGTAGTAGTAGTACATCACATTGTACTACAGTCTACAGTAGTACCTTCATATTATTACTACTGTTGAGCCACACCCCGCCCAGGAGGGACCAGGGACCAGGGAAGCACTCACGTTGAGGAGGAGAAGATTCTCAGTTCGGGGTTCGTATCGAAAGGTCACGAATATCAAAATGATGCCGACGTGTAGCAAAGCAACGTTTAACCGCAAAGAGTTTCCCTATGCACAGCAGCTTGGAGACTGTGGTGCACGTGTTCGGAAATGTCTTCAAGCAAAAAGCGGACCTTCTTTGCCATCATCATCGTCATTATTTTTGATGTGATCGAACCTTGCAACAGTAGTTTATAAAAGTACTAACGTTAGTATAGGCTACTGCCCGCTACACAAGTCCACTGTGCTCATTGCTGGTGGTGGTGAGCTTGGGTGGTACTACTAGTAGTACGTTAGTACTACGAGTACCGTGCTATCGATTTGTTCAGACTGAAACAACAGGGTTCTCCTTGTTTTCGTCGGCACCACCTGATTATCTTCTGCTGTCGCGATATTCCGGCCCTAAATGAATGAGAAGCACACACCAGTGTTGTTGGGCAGTGGAGCTGGAATTAATGAAATCCCGTGCTTAATCTACTAGTACCTTTCCTTGTCCCGAACTTTTCGGTGATGATGACTGCCCTTCTTCTAATACTACCAGTACGTTAGTACTGTTAGTGCTAAAGTTGTTAGTACTGTCAACTTGTGCTTGACCAAAATACATAGGCCTTGATTGGCGTATGCCAGTGGAATAGCTCCTTTTCCTGACCAAGCACTTATGATTAGAATGTGCACATGCAAAAGGCGAAGGAAGGAGTGTGAACCTCCTTCTGTGCACTTTCGTCGAATTTCTCATTGTTGCATACAAAACCCTGTAGCCATGCTTCTCACTTGTTCGGGTAGCATGAGCTCTCATGTACACTACTTGCCACCATTGAGGCAGGTACCGCAGGTTTAGAGAATTCACCTAATCCCGAAGCCCAATACTTGAGAACACCCAACGCGAACAGTCACGTCCCAATTTTTAGGTACGTGAACAGTCAGACTTCGCATGTGAACGCCAGCGTCTCGCTTCACAATATTGTACCTTATTGTAGGCGAGGACTCGTCTGTATGTCCTTAATTAAACAAAAAGCCTATGGTGTTCCCGGAGAAACCAAGTTTGTCACTGCTTAATGTGTTTGAAAAGGAACCCTCAACAAAGGAAGGGAGCGCGGCTGCCCATTTCCTGGAACGGTACTGATGGCCTTTCTAGTGCCAACGAATCGAACACAAGTTCAAAAGTCCGATGCTACTCGTACCACAGCCAGTTCAATAGCACTCTGAAGTACGAATGCTCACAAAAATACTGTACCACCCCAGAAGTATCAACAAGATGAATGAATACACAGACCCCAACGATGGTTCTATCTCAATACCCCATTCGGCTTCACGTAGGAATAGTGACGACTTTCGGGGCGATGGGAGTGGCGCTGGGGATGAGTCACCGAAAGCTGTTCGGCTGAAGAAACATCCTAGTGCACCTAAACGATTTCGAACGTAAGTTGTACGGTCGCATATTGCATCAACCAACGAGTTTTTGTAGTACGGTGTCTCACCTTTCCTTTGTGTCTGGATCGACAGCGCTTTCATCATGTTCTCAAAACAAAAACATGCAGAGCTCAGGGCGAAATTACAGGCGGAAGGCGAAGAAATTGATGTAAGCGATTTGTGACGTAAGCGGTTGAAATGGTGCGGATAAGCTTTCCTCATCTTTGCCCTTTTGCATTCAAAATTCAGACAATCAAAGTTGCTCGCATGGTTTCTGACGCATGGCGCGAGATGTCCCCAGAGGAGAAGGAAGAATGGCACGTCTTGTCGCGACAAGACAAGGAGCGATATTTACGACAGAAGGAAGAGTACTCAGGTCCCTGGAAGGTTGCAGCCGATGCCAAGCCGCCTCGAGATCCTACTGAACCAAAGAAACCTACCCCGGCCTATTTCTTGTTTTCCAATGAACGTCGACATGCCATTAAACAAGAGAATCCTTCAGCTACCAATGCCGAGATCAGTGGGACACTTTCCAGGATGTGGAAGGAAGCAGATGAGCCCACAAGGAAGAAGTATACGGACTTGGAGCAGGAACAGCGTTCGAACTACAAACAAGCAATGGAACAGTGGAAAAGAGAAAAGCGTTTGCGCCACGAGTCGTGGAATGATGGGCTGGAACACCAACAAGAAGGAGCTAGCAGTCCATCCGAACCAAAACGTATCAAGCTGGAACAACCCTCCTCATCCCCTTCACGACAGCTGAAACAAGAAGGCCGGTCACCAGAGCGGAAGCTACGTCCTGATTTCGTTAACCGCAAAGTTGATCAGGAGTATTCCCCGTCATTGCCGAGGAAAGATGGTGGTCGCGGTGGAGCTGAACAGTCGCCTGTTGGAGCACCACACGCACCTGTAGTGGATCTTCGCACTCTAGCGGCACATCATACAGGGTTGGCTATGCTCGGTCATTCACCGGCCCCGGCTGGGCCAGAAGGGGGGCACCTCCTACAAATGCTAATGAACTCACAAGGTGCTACTACTACTGCTGCTGATAGAGCGAGTCGGCTCGCTGGTATTGGAGGCCAGCCGACGAATGCACAGTTATTGGCAGATCTTGCGGCTGGTGGACTTCTACATGGTAGCGGTGGTAGATACTCAACCGCAGGTCTCCCCATTCCATTGGCAGCGCGGACGCCGTCTGCAACCAATTTGAGCGCGCTACAAGTCCTCCTTCATCAGCCTACTCTTGCACCGTCTCCCGCGTTATCGGCCTGGTACTCACCAGCAGCTTTACAACAATCAGTCCCTCCCTACAATGTATCTCTCCAGGAAGCCCTTCACCCTGCGCTCTCGGCGCACCGCCATGAAGCTCCTCACCCCCTCCTTCTACAACAACAACATCAACAGGCCATAGACCCTCAAATTTCCGCTCTCCGCCAGAGGCTCCTCTCACTAGGTGGTGGCACAGTGTCACCCTCCTTGCTTGCTCATCCTCCTCAAGGTATCAGTGCAAGTTTTTTGCAAGCCTTGATGGAACAAGCTAATCGAGAAGGGTCTCAACATTCAAACCGTGGTGGGAGTGGAAATTAAATCATGACATCATAGACCATAAACTTCCGTTACTAGACTTCAACCATAGATTTAATAAACGGTTGGGGTTATGTTTGGATTGCGCTACGTGCAAATGTTAATGGGTAGAACTTGGAGTTGTACCCAAGCTTCGCCTTTTTCAGAAACGAATGAAGGAAAGGCCGCATTTTTACGGACTACCAAAAGGCCTTTTCGTGTACCTGAAATTACGTGATACGCCAATAATGGATCGACTCGACCCTTCAGGCGGTACTTACAGGAAGCCCACAGCCAAAGCGAGATCAGTGGGCAACCTATTACTGCCGAATCGTCGTCTTCGGTAAGCTTTACACTCCTCGTTCACCGTCAATGACTACTCACAATCTGTTAAGGTGACCCGAAGCCAATAGTAGTTTTGAGTCATCACCAATCGGATTCTCTCATGAAAAATCATCAATAGCGTAGCGCCATCATTTGCCCCAAAGAGCTTCCCAATCCCCCATGTCAAATCCGTATTGATGTAGAATTCCAACCAAAAGTTGATTGTAGGGAGCAAAGAATTGTTCAAGTTGTCGTCTGGTGACCGTATCCATGCCACTACCCGTTCGTTCGGTCGGCGTCCATGTGGTGGTATGGTGCGCCAAACCCAAAAAGTCAGTCAATTGACGATATTCTTTTTGCACCTGAGCTTCCCATTGTTCTCGGATGATAATGTGCATTTGTTCATGGGGATATTTGCCAACAGCCACCAGTGTTTCCAGCCACTCCAAGAGGGTAAATAAGTACAAGCTCTTGCCGACGCCCTTATTCCCAGGTAATAGTTTATATCGTGTCCAATTGTGTTGAAGTAGATGTAGTTGAGGTTCTCTGGTCAAAAAGCCCAACTCTTGTAAAAGTTGCAAATCTGCAGCCATCCAATCTTCCAGAGGGGTGGTAAGACCTGAGGCACGTTCGTGCATCCAATGTTGGTAAACACGATCGACAGGGTTGCAAAAACAAAAGACTAGTTGGGTCCAAGGAACAACGCATTGCAGAGCAGTAGCAGTGGGACGACCATGAAAGAGATAGCGGGGACTGACATCCAAGGCAATGCTGGTATTGTGAAGTTGAAAAGGCCGTGCGTCGACTTGGGCATAAAGATGTGTACGGGCCACATACACGTTGGTGCGCTTCTCCGATGTGGTGATGTTAATATTGGTTTGGTACCTGGATAGAACGGAGGGAAGGAAAAAGTCCATGGTCCCCATGGTAGTTCGAGGTAGTACTTGGGGGTGTTCTTGCAACGCAGCCGCCACTTGGGACAAGCCGGCATCCAAGGCACCGGCCAAAATCGCCCGAGGAGCCCGCAAATGCCACGAATGAGAATCTGGATACAATGGTTCTTTGCCCAAATTACAATAGCGTTGTACAAACTGATCTGTTTCGTTGGAAGATGGTAAGGGAGGTAGTTGAACTGTATAGTTGTTTTTGTGTGAAGTAGCAGAATGGGGAGGTAATGTAGGAAATGGTGTGGAATGAACGGCAGTTGTGGTTGGAGAAGGGGTGGGCTGTGATGTGGTCGGGGAGTTCGATGGGGAGTCTGTCACACCGCCATCATGCTGTTGTTGCTGCTGTTGATGTGGATCCTTATTCCTGCCGCCATTTGTCGATGTTGCATTGGGTTTGCCCCGCCAAACAATAGGAGGTTTCAAAGACAAATTGCCGGTGGCGTACTTTTGCATGGTAACCAAAGCCCCCAACATGAACATCCAAATCATGGCTTGAAAAGCCCGCATGCGTGTGAGACGAACATCTTTCCGTATCGATCTCGGAGAGGATTTTGCTTTGGATGGAGTTGCAGAAGTAGTGGGTAATGACGTTAAGGAAGCTGGTGGAATCCATTGCTCCACGTGGTTGCTCGCATCGGTGAGAGGAACGAGTTCCAACTCATCCTGGTCTTCGTCCTCGCGGTGGTCCGCCATTACGTCAGTGGTTGTATTTTTAGTGTGGTTGTAGTGCAACAATGACAGTCCACAACAACCCTTACAGGATGAAGTATGATTCAACCACAGTGGTCGTGGTGCACAAAATGACCAAAGGGGTTTGTGCAACGGTTGCGAAAAAATGTCGAGAAAGAGCGTGGCTTGCCAAATGCCTCGTTTTGGAAGTCAAGTTAGTCAACCATTACTTTCTCACCTCCTGACTGTTTAGTCGGAGTAGTCAAATTGTGCATTCCCTCGACCAACAACCAACAAACGCACTCTATTTGCTGCTTTCATCTACGTACTGTGCGAGTGCCATGTCCTCAGCAACGATCCATTTTCCCCAACCGTATGCATTGGAAGAGCACGTTGTTGTCAAAGAAAATGCGATTCCTCAGCATGTTCGCTTTACGCTCGAGTTGGATATGATCTACGATCCGGTCAAGAGTGACAACAACCATAATGATGATCATGATATTGATGATGGGATGGAGAACAACAACACTCCATCTGTGCCTATGATTGTGCACCCTCTGGGTAACTTGTCGTCATCAACGAATGCATTGCCTCCACAAGTATCCCATGTCACTTGGACAATGGCTCGACGAGCCTCTCAATCGTCCAAGATGCACACGGCTGTTCCATCGCCTTCCGGCGTTTGGTTGGACATTGTGTCGTTGGAACCATTGTCAGTGTCGTTTTTGGATGCGCTTGTACAAAATTGGATGGATCGTCGACTTTGGCTTGCACCAATTCATGGGTCGGTATGGGATATGTATGATTCTCCTGCATTGAAAGGACAAGACCAGCATTTTCATCATCAAATGTTCTTGCCCACCAATGGTGCCGCCTGGAGTGCAGATGCTCTTCAGCAGTTTTTTACGGCGGCTCTTCCATCAGCTCATACATCATTCTTTGGTATTTCGGCTCTTCAATGGTCTCGCTGGTTGGTGGAAGGAACCACGCCCCAGGCACAATTGTATTGGCAGTGGGATCATCATCATGCCTTGTTGGGCATACAAGTGGACCTTCCCGAATCCTTGGTAGATATCAAAGGGCCAGATGTGGCTAGTATTGTGTTGTCATGGATGGATTCTAAACCCACCTATCCTTTGACCACTAGTAAGATTGTCCATCGCGATGAAGGATCTCAAGACGATTCACCAACCATGTCTTTGGAGCAAGTGGTCCGACGGGCACGCCCCAACCATGGGCGTTTGGAAACCTGGTGGACTGCCGATGATGCGGAGAATGTATTGGGCGATTGCTCACTCCATTTGCGACAACGGCTTCCGCCATACATGGCACCTGTTTGGCACTCGCTGCAGGTAGATGTGGTGGATCATGATGAAAGCCAGGGGATCGTAGTGGATCGTCATGTCGAATGGGACAAGCATGGTAGCTCAGTGCTTTCGATATCACTATCGGCAATTCCGGCCTCCGCCGTCCTTTCGTTGGACTATCAGCCGGCCTATTTATCACTGGATGATTTCCCTGGTGACCCCAATCGAGGTCGGGAAATTCCTCCCATGGTTGCAACTTTGCTCTGCCCTCCAACGAGCAATGTTGCTCCACACCCTTCGATATTGGTGTCAAACTCAGTATTGGTTCTTCCACCGGTTCCCGATATGAGTATGCCTTTTAACGTATTGAGCTTGACTTGCAGTCTGTATGCCTATTTGGTGGGGACGTTGGTGACCCTGCTCATCAAACGAGCCAGTGAACGAGTACGCTACACTCTCGAACCGCACAAGAAACCCAAGTCCAAGTTGGTACAACTCAAAGAACGCATTCAACAGAGATTTCTAGGACGAAACAAGAATGTAGATAAGGAGGAAGACAAAGAGGAAGGAAAAGGAAAGGAAAGCATGGATGGCGTTCCCCAAACTACATCCGAAAAGGAGAATCCTCCAACTGCCAATGACGAAACTACCATTGTTGATGGCTAGAAGCGTGAGCTTTTAGTTTAGACTTCAAATTCATCCGAACTCTCATCAAATGTGACACTTGGTTGGGAAGGCTTGGAAGGTTCCCTCCGGGGGCTTCTTCGACGGGAGGACTTTCGGGCCGACGAGAAATGCCGCCGGCGTTTCTTGCGATGACGTCGCAAGCGAGGGCTTGAGAAGTGGTCACGGAACAGTCTGGCTAGTGCCAAGCGGTCTTCGGCTAAGTCACCCAGCCGCTTAATTTCTGTTAGCATTCGTTGTTTCTTTGCATCCACGGGTTCTTCAGGTGGTGGATCTTTGTTTAGACGGCGTCGTCGACGAGGGGATACAAGTCGTTCGTATTCCTCGTCGTCACTTTCATCAGAATAGCCCGAGAAGTCTTGGAGCAGGTCTTGAGACTCATTGTCCGATGTGTCATGTTGAGCAAAGGCCTCTTCTTCTTCAGGAATGGTGCTGATCGGAGTCCGAAAGTTTGTGGTGTCCTTATGACTCGAGATTCGGGGAGTTCCATCAACGGCGTGGTCTGTCAAGTTGCTTGTCTGGGTGGTAGAATCGCTCTGGCCACGGGTAACAATCTTGCGAGACGGGGTCCTTCGAGATCGAGTTGATCGCATTCTTACGTGCGGTGTTGCCACTCGTTGCAATGGGGTAGCGGTGACGGTGGTGGTTTCCATGGTCGTGGTTTCGGCATTGGTTGTTGCGCTGGAATTGGTTGTTGCGCTGGATCCAACGGAAGCGGCACCTGGAAGACGGTATCCCAACTGAATGAGCAAGGGCGTCCCACAAGAGTCAATCCACTGTATCAACAGATTTTGGATCTGATCTAACAAATGAGAATAGCCATAGACATGCTCCGAGTCTTGGACCAAACTTTCAATGAGCTGGGGGTCCTCTGCAACATTCAGCAGACTAGAGGGTACACCACCTCGACTGACAAAAATGGCTTCCATGTTTCCACGGAAGGTCGACACAGCCTTATCAAGTCGTCCTTTTTCATTCTGGTGGCATTTCTTGTACAATTTGCAAAATTCTTCGTGGACACTGACTAGATCCACGCAATACTGATACGACTCCGATTTTCCAAAGTGGGTGCTTAGCAATAGCAATCTATCTTGCAACATACTGAAATCTCCATCCAAATGTGTGTGCTCCAGAACCTCTTTCCATAATGCAAGTATTCTCAATTTGGCAGCAATGTTGGAACGCTTGTCAAGAGGCGACAAGTGCGGCAACACATTGTCCAACAAGACAAAGGACTCGGAAGAACGCTGGCGGATCAGGTGATGAATGTACCATTCTGTCAAGTCAGTGGTTACATCATGAGCGAGTCTCTCGTCCAGTTCGTTTTGGGTATTGTTGCAGGATTTGGTTGTGGACATGGTCAGCACACGCAACGTGTTGCCGGCGATAGGGGGATCTCTCTCCGAGCAAAATGCAAACAAGTTTTTGTGCAATGAATATAAACAGATCGTCAGTTGACCTCATTTTGGGCGCGAGTCGTAGTCGATCACGAGGTTTGTACATTTTTCACAAAGACCTCGCATCAGGACATTTTGGGTTGACGAGGTATGTGCATTTGGGGAGAGACCTCGCGAAAAGACCACTGCCACCAGCATGGCATCCATTACACCACTTGTGTGCTGCATCCCGAACATTTGACAATGAGCACATCATGGTAACCCCGCCACTGTTGTTCTGTCTTTTTGTGGCTCTATCGTCGTTACTATGCACTTTATCCAGCGCTGATACGGACGAATCATGTCCAAATCAAGCTACCGAGTCCAATCTAGTCGAGATACCTCCACTCGAATGTGGTGTTTATCTCGCTCCTTCAACCATTGATAATGCAAATCTCGGTATTTACACTGCCAAACCATTGGAGAAGGGTGATATTGTCCCATACCCTGAGGTGGTCATTCCTATTTTGTTTCGTAACTGGGATCGGCATCCTGATGAGGCGAAAGGGGATGGTCAACTGTGGGATCGTTATGTTTGGGATGGGGCCGTGGCTGGAGTGGATGCCTACAGCATACGAGATGGGACGCAACAAGGCTCGGTATTTGTCCCTGGAGTAGGATGTTCCGTCAACAGCTGGTTGGATTTGTTCAATGTTGAGAGTACGCATGGGAGTCACTATGACAGTGCACCTCGGGGACACCCGGCTACAGGGTCTTTTTCTCCCTATCATG
The DNA here is from genome assembly GCA_016586335.1 of Nitzschia putrida. Taxonomy (NCBI): domain Eukaryota; phylum Bacillariophyta; class Bacillariophyceae; order Bacillariales; family Bacillariaceae; genus Nitzschia; species Nitzschia putrida. Next base: position 1,686,973 of record BLYE01000002.1, read on the forward strand.
GCAGTGAAACAGTTGCTTCCCGATCTATTCCTGCGGGCACCGAGCTGATGGCATCCTATGGGAAATCTTGGATTCCTACAATTCCTGGAATTCCTGTCTTTCTAGACGAGCCATTGGATGAGGCAGAGTCGTTTGTGCAGAGAATGTTGTCCTGGTCCGAACGTATTCACAGGGAATACGGTGAAGCCGTATCGCCAAAGTTGTTAGATAAACTGTGGTCACAAATCAAAGACTTTCCACACGACTCCAAAGTTCTTCGAACCTTGCCAACCAAGTTGGATTGGCATCGAGAGAAAGTGTCATCAACATCATCCTATGACATTCGAGGACATTGGAGGTCCCAGCTACAGGTATCGATGGATTGGCTTCAAGCCAATGGTCATTGCCAAGATCACCTGAAACCAGGGCCATCAACGATCCCTCATGCAGGGAGAGGCGCCTTTGCTGCTCGAAACCTTCCCAAGGGGACGGTTGTGGGATATGCTCCGCTGGTTCACGTTGAGAACTTCGAATCTTTTGGCAACATTCCGTACCACCATAACGGTGGCGGGTCTTCATATTCCAAAATGGACTTGATTATCAACTACAGCTTTGGTCATGTCAATTCGACGTTGCTCTTGACACCGTATGGTGCCATGGTCAACTACATCAATCATGATGCACATCGAGCAAACGTACGAATCCAATGGCCTGCTCAGGAGCTATTGGCTCACAAGCCCGAATGGTTGAATCGTTCAACAACGTTTCTCCGCCATACAATCAACAAGGTTGGATTGTCTTTTGAATATGTTGCACTTCGGAATATAGAAGAAGGGGAGGAGATTTTCTTGGATTATGGGGAAGATTGGCAGCGAGCCTGGGATCAACATGTTGCCAACTGGGTGCCACCTGAGGATGCAAACACCTATGTGCACTCTAGCAACTACTCTGTAGATATGTTCAAGACTATGCAAGAACAAGTGGATCAACCATATCCTCCAAATCTTGTTGTCGTTTGCAAAGAGTCGTTCAGAAAAGTGGGGTCCAGGTATGTTTGGCTCCCAGTGTTGAGAGATTGGCATTATTATGTCCCCTGTGAGGTGTTGGAGCGTGATGGAGACAGGTATACTGTGCAATTCCAGTCCAATGGAGAGATAGTGACCGTCTATGGAGTCCCAGGCCACGAAGGTATTCAATTGATCGATCACGCGTTCAGCCAAGACTGGCACCTTCCTCAAGCGTTTCGGCATCAAATTGGCATTCCAGATGACATGTTCCCCTCAAACTGGATGAACAAAAGGGCTCCATTAGAATAGCCTTGCGAGTTATACTCGAACTAAACGTAGTCATTGGAGTATTCCTACAATAAAGTTTTAGTGATACTGCCGGAATCAACCAACGTGCGACCGTCGTTCCTCCCGCAAATACGGGCGAATGTCACAACGTCACAAAACCAGGAATCTCTGCGAGAACCGAGAACAAAAAAGATTCTGCAGGTGCCCAGTTTTCAATTTTCATCTCTTGGGTGGACAACTACCGGTCGAACCACTTGCATCACCGCCAACCCATCGCGTAGAGAGATTTTCTCGCATTCAAGAAGTGTACACAAATGTCCTCTCAAGCTCGTTCATCCTCTGCATCGCACTATGCAACCAACTTTGCCACCGCGACAGTGGGAAAGGCAGAAGAATCCTTGTATGGACTCATTCTCAACAACGACTTGACAGAGGTTCCCTTATGGCAAACTGTTGGGTTGGTGATTCTCCTGGGTGTTGTCATATTGAAACCTTCTATGAAACGTCCTGAATTGTCAACTTCCTTTTGGGTTGCAGTTGCAGCTGTGTCGTTTGTGTGGCTGAAAGATGTGACCCTAGTTCCCTTTCTGTCGACGGTGGTCTATACCAGAACTTCATATCCATATCTTGTGGTAATTCCACATTGTATTGCTGCTAATGCATCGTACCGATCGGCTTGTGGCGACAAGGAGAACAGGGTGCGAGCTCTTCTGTTTTCATTCATTCTGTATGGATTTGGGGGTTCCATTGTTTCCGATGTACTCATGGGATTGCCAGTGACAGCATTAGGCCACCCACGAATTGTTCCGTGTCATATCCTTGGATGGGCTTTGATTTGGTATTCTCCTATGGATTTCGTTTATTCGTCCTACATGAACCCCCAATCCTTCTTGCATTATTTCGTTGTGGTATTTGAAGCTATCGACGCCGTCACGACACCCATGGGTCGTATTGCAAGAGGTGCGCGTGAGTTGAGAAACAAAACAACCGCCCCCATCATGGGAGGCATTTTTGCCGGCATAGGAGGGGCCTGTCTTCGGTTGCTAGCTGGAAAGGGGACTTTTGACGCGCTGGAAGGAGCTACGTTCAAAACGACAGGATATTCCCTTCTCTTTGCAAGTCTAGTTGTTTTCCCATGCGACAATGGTTGGCTGTCCAACCCCACTGGGCATCACTGTGAATCATACAATGGCAGCGACCTTTTGCGGGTGGTCTTTGTTTTGGTACACGTTGTTTGGACGTTGATGGTGGACACTGGGGTAGCCACAGGGCACCCGTTCATATGGCTTGCCCATCGGGGAGGAGCAGTACTTCAATTGGGGGCAAAATTGATGCACCTTGGACCGAATCTGGAGGACAAGTTTGAAGAGGAGTTTCTATCAACGCCTGTACAGCCAGTAAAGCAAAGCAACTCAAAGAGGAAGGGCAAAAAGAAGGATTAGACGAGGGTCGCTTTGTGAGATTGGTTTTCCGAAACTACACAACAATTGTGGCGAGCGCTTGACAGATCTAAAGAGCCTTAGAGTTTGTGATCACTACTAGTATGCATTAGTTGTAAATTTTATGGTGATATTCATGATGATAAGGAAAGTTGAAATTGATTGGTCACATCAACGCTGAAGGTACACGACAGGAAAAGAACGGCCGCAAGAAGCAAATTCTTGATATATGTATATTTGGGTTTACATTCGACCCGAAGCGAAATCTGGATTGAAGGAAGGTGGGTTCTTCTTCAACAGTGTATCCTTTTCCGTTGCGGGGTCTACAGGTGCAGTTGGGGGTGGCAGGGCCTCGACATCATCGTACACTGCAATAGCATCCACCACGGGCTCGGGACTGCTGGCAAACGGAGCAATTGCTGGAAGAAGAACCATTGTAGTCAAAACGGCAACGCCAATTTGGAGAAGAACGAATGCCCATGGGTGCTTACTGCAGTGCTTGGACCCACAAATACCCAATATTTGTGCCAAGGAATCTGTTGCCGCAGTGAGCATACCACTTCCTTCAATAGAGGAAGCCAAACCTGCCACCATGGCAATCAGTTCAAACCATCGTTCTTTTACTCCCAGGGTTTCAGTCATACCAGCCAATAAGATTAGAAGTGGAATCCACGGACAGCAACACCAGGTGCACGGGACAAAAAGGAGAATATTGAGGATACGGCCACATGGACCTAATCTCGACGACCGGTATTCCCAAGAGTTTGTGTCCACTTGGTCATCAGGATGAATCATCATGCCATCCAAGTCTGCAGCGACAACCATAGCAGACATGGTTGCAGCTAGGAACAACAATATCACAAAGCTTGCCAATGATCCCCAGATTCCACCGTGGAGAAATGTGTTCAAGAATCCGACCAGAGTAAAACCACACACAACAGCCATTGCGAAGGAAAGCATTGATAGATGATGTTCCCAAAGAGTGCTGGGATCGGGTTGAGCCATTGCGGACACTTTGAACGCAATGACAAGAACCAAAAGAAGGTAGGAGATAAGCGCCAAAATATGCAGAGCATCCATTTGGGAATCGTCCGAGGGTCCAAAATTCGAAAGGAGAACGTTCCAGGCAATACCAAGCCCAAAACCCAAGGTTTGTCGAACCACTTGACCCGTTCGATGCATTAAGGATTCAGAAGTCTCCGGCATGGAACCAACTTCTGATTCGGAGGGGCCAGAGAGATACATGGGGACAGCGTGGGCAAGGGCAGCCGCGAATAAAGTCGCGGCGAGGTTGACCAAGGCTTGTTGCATTCCCGTCATGTCAAACTGACTCAGATACGACATGAGTTTGCCGGCAAAAATAGGACTGGGAAAGAATTCAATGGCCATGACTGCAGCAGAACTCCACGACTTGTGCATGTTCTGTGCTCGAAGGGACAACCAGGCAGCTGCAAGACAAGTCAAGAAATACTGGGCAAGCAAAACCAACAAGTTTTTGGTACCAGGTTGGTCGGCAAAGGCAAGCTGGTTAGTGAGCGGATCTTCTCCCCAGATAATATGTGATATGGAGTAGACCACAAGATCCCATGACCAGGCGATGCAAAAGGCCCCAGTGATGAACAAAGTTTCTTTCAAATGTGGTTGGATATCGTCAGCTGCAATGTTTGCCATGTTAGGGGTGCTGGTGATTGTGGAAATGTCACAGTCTCTGATATGCAGAAGTATTTGGTCTAGGTTTCCAAATGGGGAGTTTGAAGTGATCCGTTTGTCAATACAACGAATTTATGTCGACAGTCGTTGCCTTCACTGACGAACTTTCACACAAAAATGAGCAAAATCTTTGGTCGCCACTCCGAGAGAAGACTCCGATTGGACTAATCCGATCACCGTCCGTGATTAGTTCGAGTCAATCCAACAACACCGATGTCTTGATATCTTCCACCAAAAGGTGCGAGATGCCGATGCCTTGTTTGGACATCGGATAGATTCTGTTCAACTACCCACCAGCAAAATCCATTCAATAATTTTCCACCTGATTCGAAGCTTTTCTATAATGGAAAGGTAAAGGTCTTGAATTATCTAAGTGGAATAACAGATCTAATTATGCATCCAGCTATGGTTCCGCTGGAACCACTAGAGACTGGTGGAAGGACGTCCACCATGCGGGAGGCGGCAAAGGTTTCGTCCGATTTCAGGGATACGATTGCCGACTGCCACTAATTGCGGTATTCAGTATTATGAAGAGTACAAGAGAATGCCCATTGTATTCTTCTAGCATGGTTCTTGCGATTGGCTCTTTTTCGTCTTGAACATCTTTTTGAGAAGGCCTTTTCGTTCGTTTGCAGGTGCTTCCACGTCAGAATCAGCAGAAGAGGTTGTGTTCTTTCGTTTGAAGATATTTCTCAGAAGGCCTCGTCTTTCTGTCCTGCGCTGAGTGTCAGCATCAGAGGGACCACCACTAGGGTTAGGTGCAAACGGTGCAATCAAAGGCAGTAAAATGACCGTCGTCAAGATTGCAACCACAATCTGAAGGACAACAAAGCCCCATGGGTGTTTGCTGCAATGCATTGGCGTACAAATTTTCAACATTTGAGCCAAGGAATTCGTTGATGCCGTGAGCATGCCACTACCTTCAATGGAAGAGGCCAAACCTGCAACCAGTGCAATCAACTCAAACCACCGTTCCTTGACACCCATTGTCTCGGTCATTCCTGCAAGCAACACTAGAAGTGGCAACCAGGGACAACAACACCAGGTACATGGTACCAGAGCAATATAGTGAAGGAAACGACCACAAGGGCCCAGTCTGGAGGGTCGATACTCCCAACTACTTTGTTCTTCCGCATCATCACGTTGTTGCGTAGAATTGTCACCATCCAAGTTTGCGGATGCAACGATTGCTGACATGGTTGCAGCCAACAACAGCAAGATGGCAAAACTTTCCAATGAACCCATCACTCCCGTGTTGAATGTGCTCAAGAAACTCACAAGGGTGAACCCGCAAACGACAGCCATGGCAAACGACAGCATCGACAGGTATTGCTCCCATATCGTACTAGGATTTGGTTTGGACATGGCAGATATCTTCAATGCAATGACAAGGACCAAAAGGAGATAAGAGGCAAGTGCCAGGATATGCAGAACATCCAGCTGACCGCTGTTGGATGGACCCAAGTTGGTCAGCAGGACGTTCCATGCAATACCAAGACCAAATCCCAAAGTTTGCCGTACAACCAGCCCGGTCTTGTGTAACAACTCCTCCGTCTCCTCTGACATTGTGCCAAACCCAGATCTTGTAGGATCCGAAAGACACATCGGAACGACATGGGCCAATACTCCTGCGAACAATGTAGCTCCCAGGTTGATCAATGCCTGTTGGACTTCGTTCATACTGAACTGACTCAAATACGACATGAGCTTGCCCGCAAAAATTGGACTTGGAAAGAATTCGATTGCCACTACCGCCGATGAACTCCAAGTCTTGTTCAGTTTTTGGACATACAAAGACAACCATGAGGCAGCGACACAAGTAACAAAGTATTGAGCCAACAGAATCCACAGATTCTTGGGGCCCGGTTGATCTGCAAAAGCAAGTTGGTTTGTAAGGGGGTCTTCACCCCATGCAATGTGCGATATGGAGTACACCACCAAATCCCATGACCACGCGATGCAGAAGGCACCAGTGATGAACAAAGTTTCCTTGATGTGTGGTTGAATGTCATCGACAGAAATCTTCAGCACATTTGGATTTCTTGCCATTTTTCAATGCTTGGTTCAATGTTTGGAAGTTGTTCAGTGACGCTGTTGTGGTTGGGTACAATTACAAAGCGTTCAGCACTCTTTTGTCCAAGATGGTCGCAAAATAAATGATCCGTTGTTTTTGTGAGGCCCGTTCTTATCGAGTACGCTGCAGCGTACGCAGCGCATCCACGCAGCGTACCATTTTTGCGCGCCCAATAGGGTCGTTCTTATCGACCGACGGTTTGGCGCGCTGGGCGTCCATTTCATCCCGAAAACGTTCTCACACAATAAAATCTAAAATATAGCATTCCTACATCATTTTTTTACTCCCACCGATTCTAGTTTAGTTGTTGAAGAAATTGAGTAAAGGTTTCGTAGGACATTCGGATATGGCGACGAAATAGGAATGTGTCTTTGTGGTTTCGTACGAATTTGTCCCAATGCAAACGTTGCTGAAACTTTGACGTTTGCCTCCTTTCTACAAGTTCATCCTCTATTAATGGAAATTGGGAAGCTAACAATGTTATGTGAGCTACAAGGGTTGCAACCCTGGACTGTTGCAGCTCCAAAAGTTCGGCATCCATTGCGGTCGTTTGTTGTGAATTGTGAAACGGTCGGTCGAAAATGTGATGGGGTCGTCGGCAAACTTGCGATCTAAGTTGTCGAATGTGGATTCCAATGTGTCGAATATGCCCGTCCGATGGTACGCCCACGGTTTGGGCGCGGTGTCCAAAGGTGGCACTGCGCCCACGATTTGGGCGCAGTGGCTGGGTCCCAAAAGTGCGCCCAGTGCGCTCAGCGTACTCGATAAGAACGGGCCTGACATCCGATGTCGCCTCTCCGAGGTCGGTGGGCTTGGTCAAGATCCCTCCCGAATCCCGATTGACTAGAAGATGGAGTCAGTTTAGGTATGTATAGTCAAGTTGTGTGAAAAATGGTGTGTTCATACATACCCATTGAATGGAACACGATCTATGTTTGACTGCTCGTGGAAAGCAAGGAGATAGCTCCTCCTCCTCTGCCCTAGCACAAGGAGGTATTCCTGTTTCTCTATTCAAATAGTGTCTGCTACAGCACACCCACCACAAGCACTACTGCACAGGTCAACATCCGTAATCTTGAAACAACTAGCCTCTTTGTATTAACACTTAACACTATGCTTCCCTTTTGTACCAACATTCACCGCAACCACCTTCTACTGCCTGATAATAGTGAGAGTACGAGTAGCCCAGGATGTTAGTAAAGGTATTTTCCTCGTCGTGGTACAACTACGTGTTTCAACACTCAAGCACCCTCAACTCATAATCAGGAACTACGAGCACTCAAAGGGGTGTGGGATTGTTCGTGGTCTGTTGTTGTTACCGGTAGTACCCGATAGTAGGGAGGGTTGCGCCGAATCCTACGACTAGAGAGATGCCACTTTTAACCCGTCCAAGAGAGAATACCATATTGATCGTAGACTTGGGATGTTGTGGTCTAGAATCAGTAGACGAGCGACAACGATAGTTCCCAATGAGGGTCAACGTTTGTCTCTCAGGGAACTTGAACTACCTTCGTCCCTGGCATCAAGGGCTTACACCGTTTCGAACGTGTTTTCTGTACTGTTGAAATGCAAGGTAGCAACAGGATAGCATCAAATCTTAGTCAAACAATCAATTCTCTATTGTTCAGTTATAAGTTATGTATCAAGCCGCCTGCTCATAGCTTGGAGGAAGCATAGGAGACTGGCGACCTTCATCCACACGTTCTAGTCTTGTGGTGCCACTCTTTGACGGTCCGTCACAACATGTAGCACGAACCGAATCTAGTGATCCCAAAGAATCCATGAAGACCTCCGAATTGATGGAAGATCTGCTAGAGTGTCCAGAAACTGTACTGCATAATGATGGAGCAGACAAATCTGACTCATTTCCCCAAGTGCTGCTAGGAATGGCTTTAGGCTCAGGCTTTTTGATTGCATTAAACCCAGCAGCTTCCGCATCCCATCTACCCAACTCTTCCCCTCGTCCCCGAGCCCACTCAGATGCCTTGCAGCAGGCTTCTCGCAGAGCTTCTACATCGTTTTCTCCCCTCCCTTGTTGCAGTCGCTGTTCTGCTAGAACAGTCTCCAAAACTTCCTTTCGTTTGTTTTGCACATGTTTGTTGTACCCAATGGAGAGGTAGTTCTCCATTCCCCTAAGTTGAAACACTGATCGATCAATCTTATCAATATCAAAGTTCACTTTTTTCAGTTGCCGAATGAGTTCCTTGCGGGCACCCTTGAAAACTGACAATTCATCCCTCTAAAGATGATTGGGAAAACTGCATGAGCGAAGTGAATCTTTGCACCAAATCAGAAACGATTGCCAATGATCAACTTACCGAGTACCAAGAGGTCAAAATCTCATCGTAATCTCTTGGGTTTGCATAGCAGAACACGTCCTCACAAAAGCAAACTTTGTCCAACCGCCTCTTTGCGGCCACCTTGGGTGATCGGCTAGGAGGCAAAGAGATTTCCTTCATCTGTTGTTGCAAAAACTGCAACTGGAGCTGTTGTTGTATTCTCATTTGATCTACAGATGACATTTGGGCCTGGTCCTCACCAGAGATTGGGCTCAAAGGAGTGGATGCTTCAGCTTCACTACATTGAGGTTCACACTGGTCGGACTCCATTCTTCCCCTTTTCATTTTCTGAAGAATCGTTGTTGTTGTATTGGCTGTAGTATTGTCGTTGTCGTATGAATAAATTGGGCTATCGATCATCGCCCGATCCTTTGTCTCTACGAAGGAGTTTGTGGTTTGAACGGAGATTTGTAAAGCGGTCTACCAAGCACCAATTTCCCTTGTATGCCTCGGAAGTCATAAGCTATAATGTCAACCTCAACTCGAACCGCCCTTCTAGGCCAAGAAGTCAGTAGCCGAAATCGCCCAGTATGGACAATCCGTGAAAGGGAGGAACGGCTAGTGCCTAATACTTTAAATAGAAGATAGCAGCACCACCAAAAGGGGCTTAATGAATCGTATCTCTATCTTGACATTTGCAAGGTGGAAGCATAGCCCAAGGGGTAGACCTACTCGTGAATTGCATGGCGATGACCACGTTCCTAATAGATTGTTAGAGACTTGGTTGGTCTTGCCGCAACGTGCGACATAGAACTGTGACAGACGCCAACTTTTGAACGACATTGTGGATATAGCCTCCGCTGCAGCGGAATCCACAACCCACCATATATATTGCTAGAAAAACAGTTCCTCATTTCGACTTTGTTCCGCCAGAGCGGCAAAACCTGTACTTTTACAATTCTCTAGCTACAGCTAACTACTTTGGAGGAGCCGCGAAATGGCAAACACCAGGCTAGTCGTTGTCGTACTTCTTCACTGCTGCCACCAGTGGTTTCTACGTAGGGATTTATCAAATGGGACAGAAAGAGTCTCTTACAATTATGCCTGTATGGGGACCTGTTAGATCGGAGGTTCATTTTTGCAGTCGCATGCCTTTAGCAAACGGCCAACTCTGGTCATTCTGAGCTTGCGAAAAGGCACTACGCCCCAATTCACACCCCTTTATGGTCGTGAAGTGAAGGATCACGAATAACAAGTCACCCAACTTCCCAAAGGGTACGAGTAAATAAGATGGGGTCGTCGAATCTTCGAGAAAGGTCGACAATGATGTTGACGATGATGAGCGATGAGTACTCGTATTGGGTCGACGACGACCAGCAACAGTGTGGGAGTCGTAATCAGGCGGTGTTACTCGTATTTTAGTGGGTTTAGAAACTCTGGGGGACTATGGAGACTCAAGTAGTTTTTTAAATAAACTTTCTCTTCTTCTTGCAAGTCATCCAGCCACTACAACTATCGAGAACCTCCCACTTCCAGTTGTATGGTGTCCTGACTTGAACTGATAGATAGTACTAACGTTAGTACCGGTAGCAGCTACGGTAGTACAGTACGAGTTAGTACCAGTATGTACTGGTAGGTGTGCTGTTTCCCCTTGCCCCTCACTTGTCTCACACGTCAAACTACTACAAGTATCGTACCTTAGTCGTAGTACCTAGTACTTTCAAGTGAATGAAAAATGATTGCGGCCCAGTTTAGAAGTGGGAAAGCAGAGTATTTGAGCACAATTCTAGTCTAGAGTACGTTAGACGTTAGACGTTAGTGCTACTACAAACTATTAGGTAGTACTACCGGTGGTCTAGCACTGCTCTGCTCTAGAATGCTAGCGCTCTAGCTCTATAAGAAGTACTATCAATGTCACCCTGTTCTTGCCCAAACAAATGGACTTGGGAACTTCAGAGCCGTCCAACCCAAGAGGCTGTCACCACAGGCATCTTCCGCTTGAGCCACCAGAATCAAGCAGCTCTCTCTGAAATCTATGGCGCCTCCTGCTGCGACTAAATATTCATCCAGGAAACCTACTTGATCTATCGGTTTCTTCGCCTGTTCAGCTATCGGTAGTGCCGAGGAAGGACAATTTTGAAACTGATGTAATAGACTCCTTGGGGTGACGTCTTTTTGTCCAGGATTGGAAGGAGAGTATACCTAGTTCTTGGCCTAGATCAACAAGTCAGCGCCCAGATGTTGAACCACCTTGAGGACCTCAACCTCGTCCCAGCCACTTTCTAATAGTACCAAGAATTAATTCGATTCGAGCTTCCTCCTTTTCTCCGGAAGGCAACTTGGTTGTTCGGCAATCGCCAACCGTACTGGGAGCCTCCATGTAGACAACATCCAATGACCATCCATAATAGTGAAAAACAACAAAGTGTGCTGGACCGCCGTCGAGGTCTGTGTGCGTCATAATCAATCTATCGAAAAACGTGACAAGAAGATTTCCTGTATACATACCAACGTCTCGTACATACTACCTGTAAACAGCGAACTTCTTGTCTCTCACTTGTGTACTACGTACGGTGCCACAGGTGTACTGAGTACAAAAGTCAGACAACAACAGGGAACGTCGGAAAAATAATCGGAGACAGACGCCATCATTTCGCTGGAAGCAACGTTTCTCCACACTTTTGCTTGACGATTGTAGGTACGAGTTGTTCCACAACCAAAAGACTTTTGACATCATGGCATCTCTTTGGTGTGCAAGAGACTATCCAAGGAGTCAGTCTAGCTCTCCGATGGATTCCAGTAGCAGTGGTAGCACTAGTGTATTGAGTACTCCTAGTTCGATCTCGGATGGATGTTCGGATAATTGTAGACTGTTTCAGGAATATCCTCAAGAGGATCAAAAGGAAGATGCCGAGCTGTTGGCAGAAGCTGAGAAGTTGATTGCCAAGGACTTAACTTTACTATCGCACAAGGAGCGAGAAGAAGCCCTCTTTGATATCCACGGCGTGGCAGAGATTTCTGGTGAAGAGGAATCTACTATATCTCAGAGCAAGTTGGACCTGGAGGCTGATCTGCTACGAAACATGTCTTCTTCTCCTGCTTTTATGCAAGCATGGAACGAATCACCCAGCTACGTTAGGGGAATGTATTTAATGTTCTTGAGAGCCGATGAGTTCAACATTAAAAGGGCCAGCAACAGAGTTCGTTTGCACTTCGATACCAAGTTGTGGTTGTTTGGGAGACACACTTTATGTCGGGATATCACGCTGGCTGACTTTGATTATGATGACATGGTATGTTACAATTCTGGACTGTTTCAAGTCTTGCCTGTCAGAGATCGAGCGGGAAGGGCTATCTGTATCAAACTTTGGGCGCTACAAGGCTTTGATTCCAGAGAGAATGTGGTACGTGAAGAAATTCTGTGAACTTGTTGTCCTGCATCAATATGTATGTTCTTACCTCTGTTGTCCGTAGTGGAGGCAGATCTGGTATAATCACATGGTTATGTTGCAAGATGAAGAAACCCAAATCAAGGGTATTGTACAGATTGTCTACAACGTGGTGGACAATTGGGTAGAGAAGTTTGATAAGGATTTGTTGATGGGTGTGGGAAGAATCCGAGCGGCTACTCCCATCCGCGTGGTGTCTGTTCACTATTGTTTCAATGATGCATCCTTTGGAGCTATCATCAAGACAGTTAGTCTCGCTTTGGAGTTGCATACAAGGACCCGCACTCGACTTCACTACGGTACGTTTTATGATGCACTCTTCCAAGCTTCCAGCAAAACAGTTTGTCTCGGTGTGATGCTAAGCTGGGATCCTTTAGGATCCTATTTCGGAGAATCTGTTAGATACCCATGATTGCTTCTCAACGACTCTCACCCTTGCCGTTCTTGTATTGCAGGATCACATGTCGAGGTACAATATGAATTACAAGGTTTTGGAATCCCTGTCAAAACCTTGCCTGTCAACTGTGAAGGGAAAATAAGAACAAAGGAGCATCTGGCTTGGGTACGGACACGCCAGATGGTAGAGGGAAAGTTACCACTAGGTTCAAACAATAGCCAAATTGTTGTACCTACGCACAGAGACGTTCTGTTTGGACGAGGGAAGAGTCTACAGTCGCACTTTGGAAACATGCGTTTCGCAAATGTACTGGAAGAACTCATGGAAGACTATGTTACTGCTAAACGACAAGGAAAGGTATCCATTTTCATGGACGTCAAGAATAGGCTCGAAGCCGATGGTAGCCGCTTCCTCCGTCAAGATGACTTTGGTGTCTGGGAGGTTGTGGACGAGAAGACGGCTATCGACAAGATTGGTCATGGTTTCCGAAATAGGAAAACCACGCCTTCCAAACCAGCTGTGCAGGGAGACAAACGCGGGAATGGCAATGCTGGTTCCGGAGGTGAGAAACGGAAAAAGGTGGACAGGGAAGCTCAATAGCTTGTTCGGGGCAACAGTGGTGAAGGCTATTTGAGATTGATACAATGGATTGAACATAATATTATATAATAATGCTATAATTGCCATGATCATCGAATTGATTGATTGATTGATTCATTCATTCATTCATTCATTCACTCTCGCTCGTTTTGTTTCATCCTTCCAGGATAAACTTGGGGACACGGACGTAGTGACAACGGAAAGAGGACTGCTGTCAACGGATCGCTTCGTGATTGGAGCACCAGCCCTTGGAATTGCTGTAACAGGTTTCCTGTTTCGGAAACCGTGGCCCACTTTGTCGTTTGCTGTTGCGTCGTCAACTTCGACCCAAATTCCAGTATCAGTTTGTCTCAAGAACCGCCCCCCAGCACTCTTGATGTGTTCTACAATTTGCTGTTGCATGTCGACCCGGTCAGATCGTGGAGCGGCCAAGTAATCATTCATTCGCTCCTCCAGAACAGATGAGAACAGCATATTACCAAGTCGTCGCTGTGTCGTCTTCCCCTTTCCAAATAGCACATCTTTGCGTGATGGGATAACAATCACTGTTTCGGACTGGCTAGGTGAACTTTCTTCCGCCATTCGAGACTTGATGAAGGCATCGAACTCCTTCTTCCTAAAGGTCCCGTTGGAAGTAACTGGCAACGATTGGGTAGGGATACCAAAGGACATCAATTCATATTGGACTTCAGTATGTGTACCTGATGCAAACGGACGATATGGATGAGAATCCAGTATATAGCCATCAAACTTAGACGACAAAGCACAACATGCTTCCTTACCTCCATGCAATCGAGATCGCACACGTGACCGGCGATGGAAAACAGCACTGACGAAACTAACCAAAGCTCCAAAGGTAGGATCTGAGTAGCAATAATGGACCCCAGTGGTCCTCACTGGAAGGGCCCGCTTCAGCTTGTCGATTCCACGGAACGTGACCTTGTCAAACTTTTCCACCCAATTGTCGCAAACAGCATAGATTAACGAGATAACACCTCTTCTCTGCGTTTCTACATCCCGGCTAGCTTGACTCAGCAAATACCAGACCGTCTTATACTGGCAAGCAGAAAGAGAGAAGGCGAGACAATGAGGTTTCAAGAACAAGCTCGTTACTGCCAAACCACATTTCAGTTTATCAGTAACGTACCACATTAACACTTGTTTTGTAGCTCGTCTTTTCCAACACTTTGCAAAGAACAACTCTTCCTGAATGATCACGCTCTGACAGCAATTGAAAAAAGCCTGCCTTGAGACAGCTCATGTCCGTTTTGTCAAAATCACGGCTCAATTCTATTTCCCTCCCCAGAGCTTCTTTCCCAAAGAGTTCCTCTTTGAGTTCATAGTGATGATACATTCGTTGCACCGTTTCGGGAACCGCAAACTCCTCGCTTCGTAGGAACTTGAGGTATTGGCTTTGTACGTACATAGGATTCATCTCCCAGGCGTATTGAAACGATGGGCACCCATGCATCGTTTGTGTCAACTGCATCTCTAATGCTTGTAGACTTTGTTGAACCAACAGAGGGTCTTCGTCGACCAAATCGGCAACTCCATGAATATCATGAAAGACTAAATCTCTTTGTTCCGGTGTCAAATCATACAAATCAGCAGCAATGAGTTTGTTGGCCTTGTCAATTTCTTCTTGGCCAGGAGGAGCCTGTGCAGGACCATCACCTATTCTACCAAAGCTACAAATGTCTCCATTGTTTGGAGCATGATTGTGGCTTCCTTTGCCAGCAGCCCAACATTGTACCATAGTTTCAATCACGTGGTCTCCCGATGTGATGTTCTTATGTTTTTTCGTTCTTTCCTCTTCTTTCCGCCATGAGCATCTACGTGGCGCACAGTACCGTATTATGTACCGGAACGGTACGAGTGTACTAACTACCTCCAGTAGATGATACAGTATGAGTAGCAGACTCTCTGACATCACGAAGAATATCCGAAAAAGCACCAAAAGGCAACAACAACAGACTCTGCTCGCTTCTCTTCTGTAGAATCTCCACCGATCAATCGTGCGCTTGATCTGTGCATCATGGATATTGGTTCTCTTTAACCACTAAACGTACGAGGTTACAATAATATTCTACTAATTCATAGACTCAGTTAGTTGGTAGGTAGCAAAAAACTTGTAGTTTGACAGACAAGGACGACTCCCCCTTATTGTTTCAGCTCGTCCATGAGAGAGAGAGGGATCATGGAGAAAGAAAGCGAAAGACTACCGTTCCACCCCCTACAGATTGTTTTGTCACAGCCGTCGTACGAAGTCGACGACCTCTAGTACGGTAGTAGAAGTGCGCACTGCACTATTATGCAGCATACTACTGGGAGTGGAGGAGCGTCAGTGCACCTACATTACCTGGTAGCTCTATTCTAAGCAGTATTAACAATGTAATAGGTACAAATGAAACTACGCTAAAGCTAATGTTCTCTTTCCATAACACCAATCTGCATATTCCGTACGGTAATGCAAGCAAAAATAGCTACGTACTCTTCTCTTGAACCTCTAGTGTTTCCAGTTTTCCATGGCGCCTAACATAGCTCTTTTGTGACTAGAGCGAATGGTACAACATACGTGTCGCTAACCCCAAGACTGCGGCTGTTTCCGGGGTCCAAATCTACGACTAGCAGGAATTAGACTGGGATTCCTGCTAAGAGCGACATCTGAGTGAAGTTAACCTTCTATTGAGAGAATGTCGAAGTGTAATAATAAGTGGCGCTTGATCACTCTCTGTCTTTCGATATGTTAGTAGGGACTCGAACCGGTTCTTCGCGTGTCCTTGTTTCGAGATGTGAGCAGTCACAAGTTGGAATATACTTCAACTAATGATTACTTAGCAAGAAATACTTAAAGAATTCATTTCAGCAAGACCCTACCGCTTAGTTGTAAGCTGACCCTTCGGGACTTCCCCCTGGATAGGCAGAACGACTCAAATGGGGTTGGATATTATACGCAGGCATTTCACTCCAAACACGAGGAAGTGCAAGTTGTACATTACCAACACTTACGATCCAGAGATAATCATCACAACCATTACCACCACCAAACACAACAGCAGCCTGTTAGAAGTGGAGCAGTAGACAACAATCGAGTATATTCCACAACATATCATGCCAATGTCGATGAAACAAACAACAACACGCCAACGACGACCTTCCAGGGAAGATATTGGGTGCGTTCTGCCCAGTGAATGCCAACCCATGCCTGGGCCTGAAGTGGACGATGAGGAAACCGTTGTGACGAGCAACGTTCAAGTCAGACACAGACATTTTGAATCTTTGTCCAAACTTGAGACTGTGCCTGCAAGTCCAACATTTTCCAAAAGGGAAATACATCATGTTCCGTCAAGTCCAAAATGGTCGAGTAGTAGAGGGAGATCGCCAGTGCCTGCAAGTCCAACCTTCCCCAAACAACGACTTGCATCTGCTGAGAGGAACATGGCTCAATTCAGACCTAGACCTGCTACTTTGGGCAAGCAACCCCGAAGGTTTAGCACAGGAACATGTGAAAAGGCGGCAGAAAAACCCAGCCCTACAGGCAAGAATGTTCACCATTATGATCTAGTTGTCACCCAACAACCTTCTGCAGATGAGCTGTTAAGCGCTGACTCTCCACAAGGCGTCGCCTCTGAGAAAAGACCCGTTCCCAAACAACATCAGGTCATGCTTCCTCCATTCAGTCCTCGAAAACCCACCCAGGCCAAAGGAATTCCTCAAAAGGCAAAGTCAGCTCCTCGCATCAATACTGCTCCAGTGGTTCGCCGGCCACCTGTTAGTCCTCATCGTGGCAAGAACCGATCGATGCCCAATTTAGATTTGGACCCCAACTTGGTGCAGCGATTCGCAAGTATGCGACAAAAGGCCAAATTGTCCCCCACACCGCGTTCAGCCCAACATTGTTCCGATATTGTTTTGCCCATTCAAGAGATGGACATTGAAAGCGATTCGGCACATGATGTGATTATTCCACCGTTTAGTCCACAACGGATGGAAAAAACACAAGCTGGCAAAGGACAATCCATGCGGTCGGTGGCCTTGCCTCCTTTGAGTCCCAACAAAATGACATGAGCCAACTCAGAACAAAATCATAGTTCGTAGTCCAGCAGTCACTTGGACTAGGCACTAGGAACCAAACTACCCACGTCTGTTGCACCAGTCGCTTGTCCTATCGAACACTTTTGAACCAACGAATGGATTGCTCGACCTCGCTGTTTCCTACAAAAAGAGACGATCATCAAAAAATGCTTCTAGAAACACCCACTCTTTTGCACTGTTCTGCATATTGCATTTGTTGATGTGATACAAAACGAACCTAACGCTAAGGTATCTAAAAGGGTCACTCAATTTAGGAATTTTCATACTAACGCACCATATGCTCGCTAGTTACTAGAATGCATATCTACGGTCCAAAAAAGAAGCTTAGTTTTGTTGTGATTGTGGAAGACGCCATGACGATTGAAATTTCTTTGTCCTGCCTTCTGTTGTCTCAGTCCCACCAGTAGCCCCCAACCAACGACTTTTCTATTTCCAAACTGCCAAAATACCTTTCTTTTGTGTCTTGTCATTGGAAAATGCCACGAGCACGGGTTGAGTAGGGTGATGGATCATTTGGGAAATCTCTGCAAATTTTGACCTGGACCCTGTCGTCTTGGATGCGCTATCGGATCCAAATTCTGCAATGGTGTGGATCCATCGTCCATCAAGACCAAATACCCAGCAATCATTGGATGTTGTAGCCAAGTATATTCCATTATGGCATACGGCTGCTGCAACAAAGGTAACATCGGGCTTGTTTGTGCTCAAGGTATGCAGTACAGAACCGCTCATGGAAACAATGTAGGCTATTGAGGAGCGAGGTACAACAACAACTTGATTCTTTGACGGGATCGTCAAGACAGTGTGGATGGCTGGGCTTTCGGGAAGGATGCCTGTGGGGTCCACCACCAAGGATTGGGTGTTGAGACTGGGCTGCCATATTTGCAAACACTGCCCATGCTGCCACAAGCGCACTGTTCCATCCGCTGAACTGGTAACAACCCACTGGGTTGGATAATTGTCATTTCTGAAATCCAAGATATATTGACAGGTGTGGATGTAACTCGTGTGGCCTGTATACTCTTGCAGCACATGCTGGCTGACCAAACCAAACTCACGACACGTTCCGTTGGAGCTTCCGGTCAAAAGTCGACTTGCATCTTTGGGGAAAGCCAAACATGTAATTCCAGTATTTTCATGTGCTTGGTACTGTCGAAGGCATTTACCCGAATCAAGTTTCCACACTTTGACCTTTCCTGAGGAATCACCTGAAGCCAACAAGGCTTGGTCGGACGACAGGGTCATGCTCAGAATGGTGGTAGAATGACCCATAACCGTACTTTTTTGGAATGGATAGGCAGCAACATTTAGTGCTTGATATGTAGCGTCCCAAATCTCAATAAGACCATCGGAACTTGCTGTCACAAGACCACCCATTCCCGCGGTGACAAAGCAAGCAGCTTCACAGCACACGGATTTTCCAAACTTGATCCTTGCCGCCAAGTTGTCGAAAAGTGTAGGCTTGTCATTATTCTTGTCATCGATATCCCCTACTACTGTAACAGACTTGGACTTGCGTTGGAAATTTCCAGCAGGGACACCTTGTACCAAATCCAGTCGCCGCCTCTTTTGGTCATGTGAACTCTTGTCTCCATTGATTGCATCATGGATCCAAGGAAGTTGACCCGTCAGTGACTGCCACTTACAAGACTGCTGAATCAGAGTTGACAACCGATCCAACTGAATTGGTTCTGCAGATAGCTGATCGTCAACGAGTCTAACGAGAGCATCGCGACGGGCTTGTCGATTGCCATTGGCTCCGTACAATTTTTGTAGCCTAGCTGGTTGGCCCTCTGCCAACTTGGAATCTGCAGAAATTGCAGCAAGCTTTTGCTCCAAAGATCTCGCTTTGGAAATGGTCGTCAAACCTGGAGTGTCCGTAGCATTGACGTCGTCCTCAATTTGATCCAAATCATGGCGCTGGAGTGTCAGCAAACTATAGGCCATTTGCATAGTGGCATCACGCTCTGCCAATTCCAAAATAACTTGTTCCGTCACAAGAGGTTGTGAATCTTGATACAACAAAAGCGCCCGAAGAACATTCCCCCAATCACCCTGAGCGATCTGAAGTGACAACGCCGGAGAGATCCGCGTCCCCGATGAAAATCCTACCCCCGACTCTTGACGCAACACTTTGGCTGAATGATGCAACCCAACAGACGTCAAATATCCTAACATCAAACGAATAATGTCGGAAGACTCTACAGTAAATTCGGCCGCCGAACTCATGATACGTGTCGTTGCTGACTATCGGAATCAGATTGGCAAGTGAGGCAGCAAGGTGTTGTTGTGGCAACATCTATCATCGATTTGCCACAGGTTTTGGCTTGTTGGTGGACGGATGGGAAAATGCTATTTTAGTACTCTATAGTGGACATGTCGTATGACACAAATCGTTTAACCATTTCTCTTTATGTAATACTAAATTTCTAAACTCATTTTCATTTCGATTGTTGCGTCATCCACAAACCACAAGGATTACATCCTCCTTCTTAGGCATCACAGAGAGGATCACAGGCAATTTGGAAAGTGTACTCGACAGTAGGCAATGCCTTGGCGTCTGATGTTGCATGGCAACACTGAGCAATTTTTGCCGTATCCACACCACTCGTCAAATAAGAGGCATCCGCGACATACACGCTCACAATGGAGAAAGGAACCGCTTGGAGGCATCGAGCAGTAATTGTTTCAACAGTTTCAACTTGGACGCACGTCTCGTCATGACTGGTTGCCATGTACTCCACAAACAAGAACTCGGGGGAACCAAGTGATGCAAATGCACTCTTAATGTCTAGAGTAACAGAGTCATGATCACGGCTCACAATGGAGACTGGAGAAACTTCCATTGGAGTTCCCGACTCGGGTGAGGTATGGACCAAAGTAATTTCTCCAGGACAAGCAACGGCTTCCTCCTCCGTGGTTGTACTCGATGTCTGAACTTTTCCCACGGGACTCTCTGTTGGGCTGTCAGTGGGAGAGGCCGTAGGGGCTGTTGTTGCAAAGAAGCAGCTGGTGTGAGGTTTTGGTTCTGACAACATATTCAACCAAGCATGTACCTCCACTGACTATTGTATTGTCTTACCTCGTGTGCAATCAGGGTCAGGCACTTCGCTGCTAAAGAGGTGACGGTCTCGGACCTCATAAAAGAAGTCAGCAAATTGGTCTGCAATCTCTTGTGTGGGACACAAGAAAAGGAAGTCTCCAGGATTGCCAAAGTTGCGGACGCTGTTGGCATAGACGGTCACACCATCCTCAACGGTAGTCCAGCGTTGCAAGCCAGGGTCTTGCTTGTAAGTAAAAGCTGTGGCATTCTTGGTTCTGGCGCATCCAAACGAATAGTCGACGCAATCTTGGAACCATTCCCAGACATCGCCATAGGACTGGCGTCCAGTGGCACTGTCCAAGTAAAAGTTGACAACACCACAGTTGTCCGTTCCAGGGACCGAGGTGCAACGGTATCCTGGGAGCTCATCGTAACAGAATGGACCAGATCCGCAAAACAATCCTTCGTCAATGTTGGTTTGCCAGGCAACAGGGTAGTTGTTGGCGAGCTTCATGAGGAAGTCGTAGAACTTCTTGGAGTTACTTTGGTCAAGCCATTCGTTGCTGTCAAACTTCCATGTCAAGTCTCCACCAGACAAGCCAGCGCTTTCCTTGAGGGTCACATAGTACGGGGATCCAGTGGTGGAATCATAGACGATGTCTTCGGCTAGCATAACAACGCCAGTGAGGGTTCCATCATTGACGATGAGTTCACCGGAAGCACGTTCAGCGGCATCATTGATCCAAGGGAACGGCTCTTCATACCAAACGTTGTCCCTGTGGACGTTGTATTGGCATGCACCATATCGAGTTTGTACGGAGTAGTACGTGTTCACATGTTGTTGATACGACATGTAATATGTGCTACTGTCAGATGTTGTCTCGGAGTATGGCACCATTGGGTATTTCACATCCGAACACAAGGGTTCCTTGCCGGATGGAACAGGAACATCCACATCTGATGACTCGTCTTCTTCGTCCTTTACAGGGCTAGAGGTGGGACCCGCCGTGGGGGAGGCTGTGGGGCTTTTTGTAGGAGGCGAAGTAACAGTGACTTCCTCTGTTGGAGCCTTGGTTGGAGGGGAAGTTACCTTGACTTTTGGGGGATCGGTTGGAGCAGCTGTGGTTCTGGCGGTAGCCTTGGTGGTTTGAGGCACAGTCACTGGAGTGCCGGATGGAAAAAAAGAACGGAGAAAATCAGTGCACAGCAGGACTGAATTTCCATGGAAATGCACATGACGTACCTGGGGTGCAATCACTCTCATCTGGTAGGGGGATGGGGAATAGCTTGCGGTCAACAACAGCCTCCCAGAAAGCAACAAATGAATCGGCATCTGACTCTGAAGGGCACAACCAAAGATAGTCTCCATACGGGCCCAAATTGCGAACGTCAACCGCATAGTATGTGTAGCCACCGACGGTCTCTACCCAGCGAGTGAAGCCGGGGTCTAGAGATGTGGCAAAATGATCAGCGAGAGGGGTGGAAAGTGGGTTAGTGGGGCGATTTCACCTATCAAGTAAGTGGGTGACGACGTGTGCCACGTACCAATCTTGTAGTTAAACTTCGTTCCGTTTCTGGAGCGAATGCAACCAAAGTTGCTGTCCACACAGTCCTGGAACCACTCCCAAGAATCTCCGAAAGATCGGGTTTCGCCATTGGCACCTGTAACGAAAAAGTCAACGACGCCACAATTGTCCGAACCAGGAGCGGCAGAACAACGGTACAGGGGGAGATCGTCGTGACAGAAGGATCCAGAACCACAGTACAGGCCTTGCTCTAGGTTTGTTTGCCAAGCAACGGGATACTCGTTGGTCAGCTTCATGAGAAAGTCGTAGAACTTCTTGGAGTTGCTTTGGTCAAGCCATTCGTTGCTATCGAACTTCCATTTCAAGTCTCCACCAGACAAGCCAGCGCTTTCCTTGAGGATCACATAGTACGGGGATCCAGTGGTGGAATCATAGACAATGTTCTCGGCTAGCATGACAACGCCAGTGAGGGTTCCATCATTGACGATGAGTTCACCGGAAGCACGTTCAGCGGCATCATTGATCCAAGGGAATGGTTCTTCATACCACACATCGTCCTTGTGGATGTTGTATTGGCACGTTCCATATCGAGTTTGCACTGAGTAGTAGGTGTCCACGAACTGTTGATATTTCATGTAGTAGGTACGAGTATCGGTTGTTGTCCCAGTGTAGGGAATCATCGATGGGCCCAACTCGGTGCATTGAGGAGCACTCCCAGCGGAGAGAGAGAACCCACAGATGACAAGTTGCAAAAACAGTAACGCAGACTTCGAAAGCATCTTGGCAGCTACCTAGACTTAGTGTAGTTTTGTGAGGGCAAGCAGAGCGGGTTTTGGAAGATATCCTTTGTGTCCAAGACCAGAAGGGGCCCAAGTCATTTGCAGAAATCCGAGCTCGTGCAATAACTGTAAGCACCAACCTACTACTAACTAGTTAAGCTGAAGACGCTATACCACCTCCAATTGCTAACTTACAACAGTTCTTTCACATACTCTTTACTACTAGTAGTTCTTTTCAGAAAAGTACGATGGAAAAGACTTTGATCTCAGTTCGAGTTGTCCTCGAGTCCCCAAAAATAATGGTGAAATAATGTGCCAAAGCTATTTCAATACTTAGGCCTGCTCTTTCCGCGAATGCAGCACCACCTGGTATTCTCGCCACCAGGACAACGCCAACATCCATGTTAACAGAAAACCACATTTCGTCTAAACTCCAGTTCTATAACAGAAAGTGGTACTTCCATTTCAATACTTAGGCCAACGCTTGTTGCCGCGAATGCATCACCTTTTCGACATCACCAACAACATGATGTTAATGCTGCTCGCTGGTGGTGCTAAAGCGCGATCGCATTAATTTCGTCTCTTCTATACAACAACATCCCCTCAAATAATTGAAAAACAATGAGGAATGGGGACGAAGATGATTTCACTCCTACGCGTACCACCATCTGAAGTCATTCGAACAAAAATGCTGGTACGACGAGTACTACTGCACCTCCTGGTCAATCATAGTGGCAACAAGTTATGGGGAAGTTGTATGCTTCTTCTTGGAATGTTGGGCCAACATCCTTCTTGTTGAAGATTCTCGACTTTGTATCAACTGCGAAAATATTCCCTGATCCAAACGGATTCAACACCTTGACATGACCATCTTGCAGACATTCATTCAACAAGTATTTGATTACTACCTAGGTCATCAATCATATTCCTCCGTACTAGTAGACCTCTTCTCTATATTCTTATTCATATCAAGGGGGGGTCTACACGGCCGTGGCACCTTTTTCTTGCAGTATGTCCATTTTGATTGCCCGGACATGGTGCACTTTACGTTGTTCCAAGAATTTCTTGACAAACGCATCAACGTCCAGCGTTCCATCTTCCACCCAATCTTCAGCAAAGTTTTCTGATTCATCAAAGGCAGCTCGTTTGGCTTTGTTTAGGTCTTGGATAATGGAAGGGATATCGGCAGAGACGCAGAGCTCATTCTGTTGACGCTCCAACACGCGAAAGGTCTCTACTTTGTTGGCTAGTGTCGAACGTAGATTTTCCACCTCAGAGCGAGTTGACTTCAACACTTGCTCCTTGTGAATAGTGCTTTCAGCTAGTTCTGCATTTTCCGCTTCATATTTGCGGCCAATCACTTGTAGGTTGTCAAAAACAGGAATTTGGTGGACAAGGGAGAGAAATTCCAGCTCATCGCCGAGAAGGCCTTCAAGCTCTTCCTTTGATTTATTCTCAAGAACGTGGTCGAAATTGGAAGGAATAAGAGGAAGGACAACTTCCGGAGCAGGAGGAATATGTTGTCGACGTTGATTCTCTAGGGTATCGTCATAGGTTGGAGGGGCTTCCGTTCCATTGGTATTGGACACTCTATGTCTAGGAGGACTTCTGGAGGACTTTTGTTGCTGTCGAAATCTGGAGTTTGGCGGTTGGATGCTTAGCAGTGCAGAATCGGTAATCTCGAAGATTTCTGGTGGATTCAATTGGATATGTTGGACAACTTCATGAACCACTTGGCCAAGGGAGAGTCCGGACTCTTTCCACATGGCTTCAGACTTGATGGGATCGTAGCCTGTGACGCGCATCGTTCTGGGATCGACCCATTCATGTTGGACACGTACTCCAGCCAAACTCATGGCGGGACATGCTGATGCAAAACTAGATGCCAGTGGCATGTTGACTCTCAAAATCAATGTATCTCCTTGTGTGGTTTGAAAGACCGTGTCGTAGGTAGTATCATCTGCATTGCCAAAAACAAAAAAGAATTGGAAACAAATGAGGGGAACGAGTCACGAATGAGGAGCCGGCTACGTGGAAATTAGTACCGTACGTACCAGCCGACACACGTCGTGTGGATCGTTGAAGGGTTGGGTCGTTCAGGTACGACTCAATGTGCTGAGCGCGGGACATGGTAGCTCCATTTTGTGGGGGTCGAATGCTTCCCTCAACTGGCTTATGAACTCCATTTTTACCATTTTTGCTAGAACTACGCTTGCCTGGATATTGATTGCTCGCACTGCCTCGTCGAGTGTTGCTGTTGTTGTTATTGGACCAGGAAAACATGGCGCCTGTTTGCACTGCTTTTGTGCGTTGGTTTTTGTGTGCGCAAGTCTGTGCTTGGAGAGGGACCCCACTCTCCTCAGACACGAACTAAAAATTTCAAGGGGTCGACCCGGTCGAGTCAACGGATTTGAGCAGAAGCTTGCCTCCGGAAGTTACCAACACAAGCCAGCATTCTCCAAGCTCCAGCTTCCCATACTTTTGCAGCACTTTGGTCCACTTCCCGACGCTTCCCTCGTCGTTTCCCCGACGGCCTTTTTCTTTCTCGACCGACGACGACTGCATTTCTTTGCATACTGCTGCCAATCCTCACAATTTCTTTTTTCCTTGCTCGACTACCGGCAAGAAGTTTAACTAACCAACGACACCATGCTTATGAACTACCATGAAATGACTATGGGTGAGCCCGCGGACTCTCCCCAAAAGAAGAAGCAGTTCACTCTGATCACAGCCATCATGGCTGGTTGTTTCAGTTATGCCGTCATGACTTCTGGCGTTTTGCAATCTGTGGATCCTACCGAAGGCATTTTTCCAGGAGGCTTCTATTGCTACAAGTTGGCCCACCGTGATTATGCTGCCAGTTTGGGTTTGGGCCGTCGCATCATGGCCGATTTGATCGGTGAGTCGGCCAAGAAAGCCGAACGACAAGTCGTCGAAGAAACCTTGTTCCATGTCTATTTGGACGACCCCACTACCATGGGCGGACGTCGTCAGAGATGGGCATCCGGTATTTTGGTGGGAGAATCTAAGCAGGATCAAATTGACAAACTTCGAAGTCTTAATCAGCCCGAGAAGGGACCCGCCAAAAGATACCCTACCGAAAAGGAGTTGTTGGAAATCAGTGCCCAAGATATGTTGGAAATGTTGCCCTATGAAGTAACTGACCTTCCTTCTGTTGATTCGCTTGTGCTGCAATTTCCCCATACCCATGGATTCATCTCTTCTCTGGTATTCTCTTTCAAGGTATGTCATTCCTTTTTGTGTTTTGGAAGCAGCCGCCAATGGACGTGGATTGTCAAGTGGGCTCACATTTTTGCCGCATTTTTTGTGTTCTATAGATTATTCCTACCATGAGACGTTTGGCTGTTGAAAAAGGAGGTGAAGGTACTTATCCCCTTGTCATTACACAATGCAAAAAAGAAGATGAAATGTGCACCGTTTTTGCTCCGTTGGTTCAGACACAGGACTTTTTGTTGGGCTTGGAGGACTCTGAGACCTATTTGTCGAAACTGCCAGAGGAAAAATTCATTGATTGGGAGGGCTTCAAGCAAGGTGGACGAAAGGTTTTTCCGTTTTTGCGCGAGTACATTGACATGTTGCCTTGATTTTAATATTTTCAATATCCGACCGTCGTCGTCCATGGGAGCCTACACTGCTGATGCACAAAACGCAATTTTAGCTTACCCAGAAAATCCTTTCTGCAAGGGATTCATGTCGTTCCAATCGTCTTTTTGCATCATCCTAGGTTTGCAGTCTTATGACGGTAAACATTATTTTCTTCGAATATATTCTTTCTGCTACAATTGATTGCATGGAACCTACATATCGGCATGTTCATGCCACTCTTGTACCAATTCAGGCCCCTTGTCGTCATCCATCCCCTGCCATTTGATGAGTTGAGTTCCCTCGGTTCTGCGTTTGAGTCGGTACAAAACAGCTCCCATGACAATACAGAGTCCCGCAAAACCGACCGCAGACACTTGATGTCCGTACAGGACGACTGACAGAGCAATACTCAAAAGGATACGTGTCGTCATAATGATGGTAAAGACGACAGCTCCAAAGTTCTTGATGGTATAGTAGATAAAGAGCTGTCCAATGGTAGAGCAGATACTGAACATGAAGAAATGGAGTTGAATTTCAGAGTGTTGATAGACAAATTCCAACGCCGCCGAGAGTTCATGGGTATGCACGAGGGTAATGGCAGAAAGTACCGTAGAGTAGGCTGATGTCACAAACATCAACTCGACCATACTCAAATCGGCATGACGTTGGAACATGCGGCTTTGGAATTGACTGGTGAAAGAATCAAAGAAGAGAAAGAGTCCTAGGAGCAAGACACCTGTCCACTTGGCTGAGGCAGCTTCTACGTTGCCAAATACGTCGGTGTTGAAGCTGAGTTCATCGGTACTGCTCATAAACATGACAATACCCACGCCGATAATGACGGCCACAACATAATCATAGGCGGGGTCTGTATCACAGAATGAAGGAAAAATGGCAGAATGTGGAAACGGTAGAGATGTGAGTCAACCCACGAGACAAGCAAAACGAAATACAGTTGAGCGGCATCAGCACGTACAGGTCTTGTTTCCGAGAATCTTTCCCATGAGCATAACGGGAGCCAACTTGAACGACTTGAACAACGTTACAGCAGGGAAACTAACGTATCGGAGAGCTTCATATTGGCACCAGGAACTCAACATGTTGGAAATACTGGGGAAGGAGTACTCATAGATGACAGTAGATTGCGAACGGCGGGGCTTGAGGTAAAGCCACATCATACCACTCATAATCAAGGTCCAGAAACGATTGGTAAAGACCAAGGCATACGAGTAGGTGAAGTAATCTCCTGTATGACGGGGGTAACGGCGAGTAAGCATGCGCTCTTGGAGCGCTCCCCATGTCACAAAGGTAAGGTTGAGCATCAACGAACAAAAGAGCAATCGCTGAACGACCTTGGTTCGGCTCGTTTGTTCTTGATCAAACTCCAAAACTCCCTTGACGGGCTCTTCTGCCAACAATTCTTCATTCTCTTGGGAATACACTTCCTCATCGTCATCATCCGAATAGAGAACATGCTCATCTTCTGCTGCCACCAACAAATCATCAGGTGTTCGTTCACTGGGATCCTTGCCGGCAATGTTGTCTTCGCGACGATGATAACTGTAGGTGCGGCGCATAGGACGAACTTCAGTGTGACGTTCCAGTGTTTCAGGGAAATAAATTTTGGCTACCAAAGTGGTAATAATAACCATGGCCACATCTGTAGTGAAAGAAGGAAAGGATATTGTTGAGCCATGATACCAACAAAAACAATCAAGTGCCAGCTTGTCTCCAAAGCTGTTGCGGAAATTAAACAACAAATATAACTTGGATAACACTTGGCTATCAGGACATAGAATATGCAAACCAAAGCCACCAACTCCCCGCAACAACAACAACAACTGAAGCGCTCCTTCAAGACTTGCCAACCAACAAACAAACACATAGATGCAACGTACACAACAAAAAGTTGGTAGCCAACAAGTATAGCTCAGCTTCAGCCGATTTACTCAAGAGCGGAGGAGACTCGGTTGCGTAGTAAGCGGTAGCATCGGCGGCAGGTCCACCAGAACCGGAATAGGCGGAATCGATCTTGGCAAAGTCATCGTCCTCCCCCAATGCTCTCTGTAGTAGAAACCGACTGGAAGATGCCACGTCCAGAAAATCAAACATGATGTTGTTGTTGTTGTTGTTGTTGTTATGTGGAATGGAAAGAATGGGTGCGTTCCGATTGGGGTCACACAACACCACCACCAACAATGGGTCCACCGTCCAAAGTTACTCCCACCGACGCAATCCTCAGCAATGCCAACAGGAGTCCTTTGGGGGAGGGATACATATTGGGGGAAGGGGGAGGTCGAGATGTAACGGGGAATTGAGAAATGAGACGACGGCGACGAGTCATTTCTCATAGTTCACAAGTTGGGTATACTGCTATTTAACTGCAACTACAAGTCAAAACCCTTTCAACTGCACTACCGGGTACTTCTTCTCCTCTGTAGTCTTGTTGTAGTAGAAGCGGTACTGCACCTTGCGACTTCCGGCGGCTGACTGAAAATTACGTGGATGGCATCCTCTTCTTCAAGACGGCTATGGTCCCAATAATTTGTGATCCTCATGTTGTACACGCATCCACAACAACTGCCCTTGCCAGCAAGAAGAATCAATAAATTTGAAATACTATAATATTTGCACCTTTTGTTTACTACCCGTA
Organism: Nitzschia putrida; assembly: GCA_016586335.1. Lineage (NCBI taxonomy): Eukaryota > Bacillariophyta > Bacillariophyceae > Bacillariales > Bacillariaceae > Nitzschia > Nitzschia putrida. Next base: position 1,715,897 of record BLYE01000002.1, read on the forward strand.
GCACTAGTACCTACTACCGGTAGGCCTTTTTGCCGCTCAGTGCTGATCCTTGAGTTCGTGCTGGAGTTTGTTGTAGCTCTTGTTGCAGGAAGAGGAGTACGACGACGAGGATGATGATCATTTTGTTAGAAGAAGTAGTACTAATAGTTCTAAGCATCCTTAATCTACGGTAGTAGCCATCATTCTCATACTGTTGCTGTGGAACTGGTGGTGATGATCATGTGCTGGCTCGAAACAGCGAAAAAGTGAAATTTGAAGCTAGAGCAGATCAGGGATGAGCGGACAGCACAAGAGAGAGAGAGTAGCCGTACTCTTAGTAGACTCCTCCCACCACGTCATGCAGATCAAGACGAATCAGACTGATGGCCGCCATGATCCGCTCCTGCTGCTGGGATCATGGCTTGTTGTCCCCCCCGTTGACTGCCACCAAGAAAGCCGCCACCAGTATGACCCATCATCAGAGATGCTGCTGCTGCCGAATACGCCGCTGATGGATGCTGGATGTGTTGTGCCCGAGCCAAAGCCAACAGTCGTTCTTGAGCTTGGAACTGGCGCAACAAATTGGCTTCCCCTAGCGACGAGGACGACGATGGAGCACCACCACCATTGGAAGGACTACTATTGATACCGCCGTGTTCAGATAGTAGTGCTCCTCGCAATCCACCGAGACTTGGAGATTGCTGTGATCCCAATGCTGCACCACCACCACCAGCATTCAGGAGGGATCCCATAGAAAGGCCTGCTGGAGGCCTCCCCGCCGTGGAGGAGGCGTGATGGCCCAGCATTCCGGGTAGTAGATGAAATCCGCTATGGCTAGCACCTGATGCGTTGCTATTACCGTGTTGGCTCTTTTGCGAAGGAGCTTGATGCTGATAGAAAGGGGGAGGAAGTACGGGCAGAAGTGATGAAGAACCAGATGCCCCTCCTCCTGCGGTGGTGGTACCTCCAGCAGCAGGATGCTGGCCCATGAGTCGCTGTATCATAAGATGTGAGTGAGCTTCATCTGACAACCCAGAAAGTGGTGTGTCTACAGCACTCGCTGCTGCTCGTGCCTCTGCTAGTTGTCGTACTTTCACATCGCGGACTGCGTCTAACATACGTAGTTCTTCTTCTAGCACTGCCACCAGACGACTGGAGGGATTTGTGGAAGGCTCTCCTCGTAGTCGAAGCGCAGTAATGGGATCCAGAGCTCCTGAATTCCCCGGGTTGCTGCCAAAGTAAGCTTTCCCAGCCAACAGTTGTTGTCTCATTTCATCAGATGACATCTGTATTCGTTGAGATGCACCAGCAGCACCGGTGGTAACTGCTGCCGATGCAGAGGAAGAACCAGCTACACCAGTACTACTACCCAACGTCGACTTGTCCATACTTTCCAATATCTTCGAAGACTCACTGCTGTTGTGAAGAGGCGTTCCTGACTGGGATGAGGACTTTGCACTGCCTCGTTTGGCTAGTTCAGCTTCATATGTCCGCACCTCTGACTTGTACCTCAACAAATCCTTCTTGGCTAGTTTCTCAACCCGTTCACGATCTTCTTTCGGCAACAACTTCCAACGCTGGGCTACAGCCTTGACTATCACTTGAAAGTTGGAAATGGTTTCACCGGCCTTTTCCATCTCCTCTACCAACTCATCTCGAGTCTCCATGAAAAATATATTGTAAGCCGACAAGGGACGCTTCGGATAGTCAGCCGGTTTAAGTTTTCGTCGTCGGCGTTCAGTCTTTTTCTTGACAGGTTGGACTTTCTTGTCCTCTCCGTTATCGTTGCACCCCTCCATGGTAGCAAACTCTCCCTGACGTTCGAAACAGTGGTTGGCGGACTGGTCGACCTGCTCCCCCACCGGAAGAGAGGAATTCTTGCTAGTCACCCGACTGCAGATGAAGTTAAAGTGTTGGGTGAATCTCAATGCGTGGCAACATCCCAGGTACAAATAATTTGATACGCGCTAGTGGTATTGGGTGAGGCGTAGGTTTTCGAAATGAGTTCCTGTTCTTTCAATTTCTTAAGGGCAAAACTGGCGAAGGCTCGAATGTACGCCGAGAAGGCTAGTAATCCTTCTACTACAACAACGAACTCGTATCTCACCAGTTAATTCTGTACTTAATAGCCAGGTCGCTTTGGATATAGACTTTTGCTGTGCCAACACCGGTTCTTATCAAGGGGAGGGGAACCCATTCGTCTTCCAAAACCTGACTTCAAGTAAAACGAAACATATAAAGCAACGAATATTATGCCTCCAATCGGTGGTCGACACGATTGTATGCGAGAGTGGTAGAGAATATGCCAATCACTCTCTTGCCAATCTGGCTGTTCGGGCACAATTAAGTAACGAGGACTTGAATCTCACCACTCAAGACCCGCAAGTTGGACAGTTCTTCATGCGAGAGTCCTATGTTTGGAGATTGTATCATCGGAACACTCGTGCAGGTTTGCTCGCGCTGTCCTGGTCTCGAGTGACTCGTGGTGGTATGCAGTCTGGACATTTTGATCAAAATGATCCGGTCAATCAACTCAATGCTGCAGCAGCGAGCAGCAGTGGTTTTTACCGTCTACGGTACAGTACCGTACCCGTCCTACTTGGGAAGGTGGTGGGGGCTGCAAGCAAGACCAACAAGACTCCAATATAGGAATATAATATAAAATCCAACTATAGAATATTATGGAACATTTACAAATATGCATCATTTCCATCATTTCTGATCTCCTTTCTCTGACTAAACTCACATGAATAGTCTTCGACCTTACAATCCACCCCGGCGATAATCCTTTTCTCGCAAACCCCTACCCTCTTCCTGTAATGCGGCTACGGACAATGCACTGACCCCGTCTCCCATAGGTACTCCACGTGGAGGGGGCAATCCGTGATGCAGACCCATTGCAGGGGGAGGAGCTCCATGAGATATCTCCATCTGTCGGTAAAGTGATTCAACCTCAGTTTCCCTTGGCAAACCCAACAATGTCCCACCGTAGCTTCGGGCTGATGGAACCGAATGATGCGGCGGATGATGAGGAGGCCTCTCCCAATAGGTTCCTTGGGAGGCAGAGTAGGACCGAATAGTCGATTCAACTTCGATCAACTGTCGAATCTTGAGCTCTCGGGCTGAGTCCAGAACACGAAGTTCTTCTTCAAGGATGAGGCGTCGCTCCTCCAAGGCCGACATCTTGGAAGGAACACCTCCACCAGGATGATGGTGCGAGACTAGAGGAGGCGGAGGGTATGCCTTCATCATTCTTGGATCATCCCTAGGTTCACTTGATCCATCTAGCAAGTGATAACCACTTCCAGGGGGTGGAGGCGGGCGTCTTGCACCGACAGCGGCAGGTGCTGACAAGCGATGTTTGGAGTGGTGGTGTTTGGGGGGCGGAGTCCCCGAATCCTCACTAGAGCTGTCATCATCCGAATCGTCACTTTCTTCGGCCGCATCATCATGTGTGGCTTCGTATTCATCAACCTCATGTCGGTATCGCTTCAAGTCATCTTTGGCCCTCATTTCGAGCTTCTCCTTCTCTTCAGCACTTAGAGCCTTCCAGTGTTGTGCGACTTCTTGCACGACAATACGGAGGTCGACGTTTGCTCTCCCCACCTTCTCGATCTTTTCTTGAAAGAGCTCTTGGCGTTTTTCCTTAAAGAAAATGTTGTAGGAAGAGAGTGGACGCTTGGGGTAGTCTTTTGGACGGTGTTTCCTTTTTCCACGGTAGGGCTTGGACTTTTTGGACCTTTTGGCTTTGATGACTTTCTTCTTGTCTTTCAAGGAAGTCATCTTGACAGCAACTGGATTCTCTTCTTGTGGGTTGTTGTCCATATCCCAAACTACGGATATGAATCAAGGTTGGTGGTTGTGTGAGACAAGAGCAACGACAGAAGAGCAGGTGTCGACAGTTTGAGTGAGGGTGGTGTGTTCACGATCTGTCGGGGGCGAAGTGTGTGAGGAGACCGTATTGCTGTATTTACTAGTAGGAGTGTACGAGAAGTGCACGAGGTTTCTTCCATAGGGTTATCAAACAAATCCCTACAAGTACTAGGTAGTGAAATATTTGAACCAGTTGCGCGGCTGTATGATAGCTTCTTCGCCTATCGCGTTCCCGTCTCCAATGACGATGGCAATAACAAGCACCCAGAAGCTTGTCATAGTAGACGAGTCTCACTATCGCTCTATCAATTCGTGGTTCGCACAACACCTCTAGGTACGGATTCCCGAGTACTTAACGCCCTAGGAGGGGATGTCTTACCAACACTGCTGGCCGCCTCGCTTCTAGTGGGAAATAGATCTCTCTTCTGCGGGAACTCCATATTTTGCTCGCTTGTCTTAGAGTTCTCATTATAACCCGGCACCCGATAGTAGCAGCGTGCCCCGATCTATTTCTCTGAGTGTCGCAGCACAACATTAATATGTGGTATGAACAAATTTTGAAAACGGACATCAACGGTCAACCGCTATTTGAGCGATAGCGACTTAGGGGTATGCACATAAGAAACTCTGAAATATCAGTGGCCATGCCTGCCGTTGGCTGGTACTTACGTTTAGTACCAGGTACGACGGTATTGCGGAGAATTTCCCGGGTGGTATTTGTCAACCTCGTACTAAGTACTACGTTACCAACAAGGAGGTGGTGTCCAAAACTGCAGACTGGTTCCCAACCAAGACGACACTCTCTAAGTGCATAGCTGCGGACAAGATTGATGTGGTATTGTATACGAGTTTTGTACCAGGTACCGGCAACAACACCGCGCGGCCACGAGAGAACAGCACTACTTGTTGGTACTAGTACCTGGTAGCCCACCGTACTGCGGGACTGTACTACCAGTAATATCCCGTACGTAGCTGCCGTTATTACGAGTTCGTACGTACGTTCCGGCCTACGTAAAATAGGGAGTCCTCTCATACCGCTCCACCGTACGGTACCAAAACTCGTACCATTCGAAGAACCTACTAGTGGACAGTACATTCATCTGAAGTACCGTACCACAACGGCGCACTCTTCTGTAGAGCCAACAACATGGGATTGTTGGGCTGCTGTTGACAAATCCCTCTTCAGACCTATTGAAATCGGAAGTAGATGTGCAATGTTGTTTTCCGATATGCGAGGCAATGAATCCTAACTCTTCAAGCAGACGCCCATTGTTCCATCGGGTGCTCACTGGTGGTGCTGACTGGTGCTGACTGTCCACGAGGGCTTCCACTACCGGTAGTAGCCTCCTCTCCAATCAAGATGACATTCTATCATATTTGCGGCACATGATCGGCTGTGTGTTCCGAAATGGAAACGAAAAGTGGACCTATAGGTTGGTTCTACGGGAGATTCCGATGCTGGATCATGATTATCCTCAGTGGTGTTACCCCAACTATGGGCCAGGCACTACAGATTTGGCTTCTTCAAACAATCATAGTATGTTGTAGATATCTAAGTATCCTCATGATGTTATTAGTTGACGTCAACTGGATGGTGGTTGGCTTGTTGCCGTCTCCTCGCCGATCGAATGGGTTGACCTCTCGACCATTCTCCATCGTGTCTCAAGGAGCCGTCGGGTCGTATCTCCTTTCCTCGGCCATGCATTTCTCCGTCGCACCATTCGCCGACATACCATCCACCGTCATTCCAGGTCATTTTTCCGTGGCCATGGAAGTTTCCTTCTCGGAACTCTCCTTCGTATTCAGAACCGTCGACAAACACACACTTGCCTCGGCCATGGCGCATGCCATCCATCCATGAACCACTGTATATACTTCCATCTTGGTAGGTCATCTTTCCTTGTATCATTTGACCTCTAATATATTCACCTTCAAAGACACGACCATCCGCAAATCGCATGGTACCCTTGCCATGCTTGTGGTCGTTCTTGAGACCTCCTTCGTAGAAGTCCCCATCTCCATTGGACAGGCGTCCGTATCCAGTCCAACGACCATGGATCCAGTCACCTTCGTACCATCGGCCTTCCTTCTCATACTCGAGACGTCCCTTTCCATTCGGCATGCCTGTCGATTTGGAGAGGGATCCCGTGTAGGTACCCTTTTCACCATAGGGGTCCACAATTTGTCGGTTGACAACGGGGAGAATATCGTTGGACACATTATTGTAGGTTTCGTCCTCCAGTTCATCTCCCGATAGGTCAATTTCTCGTGGGACGTTTCCAGATGCTCCCCGTCGGTCGCCAGCATCGCCGTTGGCGACAGGAGCGGGTCCAACAGGACGGCGGCTGTTTCGTCCTCGCGAACGATTCCCCGACACCATGGAGCGTCGGGAAGCTCGGCTGGCAGCACTTCGACTTCCTACACTGCGAGCATCATCGTCGGGTTTTCGGTAGGAGTCATCAAAGAAGGAGAAGTCATCCTTTCCATTTTGTGTATCCTCCTCTTCTTCGTCGTCCATGAGCTCGATTTCACGAGGCAAACTCTTGATGGATGGGGAGACACTCTGGAGAGATTGCCGCGAGACAACACTGGCGGCATCGTCCATGCCTCCGCGCATACTCCTTCGAGAATGAATGGAATCGCGGCGGACAGAGTGTCTAGATCGTGAGTGGACAGAGTTGCGTCGGGAGTGCACGCTTTCCCGGCGAACCATACTCTTTCTGGAATGTATACTTGTCTTTCTTGCTGTGGAGCGCTGTGCAGCCGTGGCCTGTTGGTTTCGACTGTGACCAGATCCTGTGGGTCCGTTGACATGAAAGGTGGAGATGGTCTCGTCGTCGTCACTGGCGTGGGGTCGCCCCCGTTCTTCAGACCAAGTCTCTGCCAGCTCGTCTTCGTCTTCATCATCGTCGTCATCTTCTTCTTCGGAAGAGTCATAGTCATCAGACTCTTCCTCTTCGCTACTCTCTTCTTTCCTCGACTTTTTACCTCGTTTCTTCTTTTTGGATTTCTTGGCAGTATCTTTCTTGAGCTGTAGAACCAAATCGTGAAGGAGTGCGAGCTGATCCTGGCATTCATTGAGCTCTTGTCGAAGCTTTTGATTCTCCTCCTCCTTTTGAGCCAGTGAAAGTTGTTCTTGTTGTCCATTGGTACGAGCATCGTCAAAGGCTTTGAATTGGTCAGTGACAGAAGTATTCAGAGTCGATTGCGTATGATTGGAGCTGGGGTCTTTCTTACCCAGTGGCGACGTTGCGCTTTGTTCATTGGCTGCTGCTTGCTCTGCAGCCGCAGCAGCCTCGGCCTCCGCTTGTGCCTTCTTGAATTCCTCTTTGGCTCTCCTAACGAGATCTCTGACTTGATCCTTGGGAACATTGGGTGCCTGGACGTATCTCGGATCCTCATCGTCTTCGGACTCGCGCTGGTCCTGCCCATCCTCTTTTGGCTCGTGATAGACATCTAGACGGTCTAGGCTCCAGAGAAAGTCCTTGGCCTGTTTCATACTGAGAGGCTCGTACCAATCCCAGGCTCTGCGCTCACTGAAGTAGTGCTTCATAAGGGCTTCGGTGTAGTGATGCCTGGCTACGTAGTAGCGGCAGAACTCCTCTCCGGGTTTGTCAGGATCGTCTTCCGGGGCAACCTTCCAGTCATTGCGCTTGGCGGCTTCTACGTGCAGTGTGCGGTCGACAGAAGCCTTGAGCGCCATGCTCTTGGGGTCGGAACGAAAGAACTTGAGCTTGACGACTCCATTAAAGACGGGGTGCTTGTATTCTCGCAGGCCCTTTTGGTACGTGCGGCAATTCTTCCAGTTGCAGTAGCACTTGGGCAGCGGCTGCGCCTTGCCAGCGTCCTCTGCCATTTTGAATTGTTGGTTCTATTGGGTTGTATTGGGTTGTATTGAACTAGGGGTCTGCGGATTGCCTACAGTTCTGGGGTGATTCCAACGAGGACGTTCCGCTGTAGACGCAATGGCACTTCCGTACTACTAGTCGTGATCCTACCGGAAACCAATCTCGACTCCAATGTGCAATACTGACAATCCAAATACAGACTATCAATACCCACAACACAAGAAACTGATCCTGACACTACAACGTGTTGTGCAAGCAACAGCGACGTTGGAAATAATAGAAGAGGATAAGTCCAACACCAGCTTTCTCCGCTTGCAGCAACTGCGTGCGTCGTAGAACTACGAGTACATGCTCGTACTGCATCCGTAGTACGACGGTCACTTTGGCTGCCAGCAGCAGCCGCACGCCGTCCTGCGTGGCGATGCCTACCCTTTTGGTTGGAACTTCTTAGATAATGAATTCTACGCACCCTTCCTGGCGTATTTAAAGAATATTGTCCAGTCATTATATATTCCCTCTTCTTCAATGACCCATCCATGAATGGTGGTGGATAATAATAGAAGACAACAGGGAGGCGTAGGCTCTTTCCCCGAGGATTATGCTCTGCCAATCAGCGTACTGCTACGAGGGAATGCAACTATACCATTGGTCCGAGCCTCAATCCATCAAGGCCTTCTGGCATTCTACCGACAAAAATTCCCCCAACCGCCGGCAACAATCGATACTACACTCCCGCCGGGGGATGACCATGCCGCCAAAAGAGGCATTAATTTTAGTAGTACGGTACGGTACCTTGACCTTCATCTATGGAAGGTATAGTAGTACCTACCCATGCATGAACTAGACCTTCTTGTACACTCGTAAGATTTGTAATAACAAAATTCTAACAAAGAACGTTCACCAGTACTTTGGATTTATATTCCTAGCCATAGCCTTGTTGCATTGTCGACTCAGGAACAAGGATTCTTGTGATCCTGCTGGGTTCTTGTTCAAACTAGCTAGGACCGCGAGGATGGCAGCAACAAAGTAGCTGCCACCAAACAAAGGCATCCTGCCACAGATGCCCCAAAAACAGCGGAAGGAACATGTAGTTCCTTGAGGAATTCTTCGCTAGCGACACGAGCGTCTTTGGTAGCCTCAGTTGCGTCTGCCTGCCATTGGAACAGCGTTTGGGACAATTGAACTTGGGCCCATTCGGCTTGGGTGGAAAGGGTGGAAAAGGCATCAGCTGGTAGCCATGGGATGATGGATTTTTTTGTGCTTGTTTCGTCTTTTTTAGAATCGTCCTTGTCTTCTCCCTCTTGATTGGATTCTGCAGTGACAATGGGCTTGTGGGTAGCTTGTCTCTTTCGTTTGATTGAACGTGTGAATACAGATTCTTCCAAGGCTGATGATTTGTCTTCCTCTTCTTCTTTGGTTTCCACGGCACTTCCAGTGGCGGCGGTGGAACTTGATTGAACCGAAGTTTCTGTTTGCGTAGATTCTTCCTTTGCTGTAGATTTGAAGGTCTCGCCAGTAGCCTCTTCTTTTGTTTCTGATGCCTGGGTAGTAGTAGGAGTCGTCGCGACACTATCCGTAGCAGTAGTGGTAGTGCTGCCGGTGGCAACAGCAGTTGTCACTGGCTCACGTGCTCGTTGCAACATGTCCTCCAAATGCTCCATGCGTCTAGCCTCTCGGCGGTACTGAAAAGCTTGACTTGCCAAGAACACACACGAGTTCAGAACAATCAAGGACCACGTTCCATATGTTCCCAACACTCTCCATTGATCTTGCCAGACTTGTTCTTCATGATATCGCTGACGCATGGCGTTCATATACTCTAATTGGCACTTCGATAGATGCGCTTCTGCCTCGACCAACTCGTTGCGGCTGGCATCCATGTTGTTACGACATTCTACTTCTTTCGAAACAATCGAGGCAAAATGTTGGGCATCGGCTGATGTCCAACTATCTCGACGTTGCAACAATTGCAGATGTGTTCCTGAGGTTCGTTCCCATTGCAACGTGCAGTCATCGAGTTTGCGACGGGCATTGGTCACACGTACGGTTGCCGCATCAAAGGCTTGGGATTTTTTAGAAACTAATTCCTTCAAATGCAAAACTTCCGAGGTCCCACTTCGCTCATTCCAGATGTGCAAGGTTTTGTCGAGCCAACTGGGAGTGGTGGGTTTGTTGGGGTCGGCAGAAGCTGAATCTTTGGAAGCACTTTCGGAAGCACCAGCTGCTGCCGATTTAGTAGTAGATACGTTCTGGGTAGCATGGTCTGTGCTGACTTTTTTCGCAGTATCAGTTAGTTTGGTGACATTGTCGTCTGTTTTGACTATCTTGGTTTCCTTGATTTCGTTGTGGGAACTGCTAGACGTGCTATCCGATGGGTTGGGTACCTCTTTCGTTGTGGGGGCTGCCAATGATTCTTGATTCTTGGAGGGTGCTCCACCATTGCCTGAAGAGGAAGGACTAGTGCCAAAATATCGATGATGGGGATAACCAACCAAAAGCACTTGAGATACTGTGGGTCGGACTGTTTGAAGCAGCATTGGCTGCCAACGCAACGTTTGTTTCAAAGATCCACCAAACATTTTGTGGATATGATGTTGTTGTGATGCACAGGAATCAAGCGAGGATGTGCAAGGATATGGCAGAGGTTTGTCACACTTACTTCTTACACAACTCGGCAATGAAGTCAACAACGAAACACCCAAGCCACAATAATGGCTAGTAGTAGTATGGAGTTGACAATACTATGACTACCACCTGGTACTCTTCTAGGAATTTCATCGAGGACGACGACCAAGGTCGTGATGAGTGATGATTGGCCCAGTTTTGAATCTTTGGGTGGCATTGGTGTGACGTCAGCATGGGTCCCACCGACGCGAACAGAAAGATTCTTTTGTGACATTTGCGCGGCAAGGAAAAAACGAACCGGGAACATCATGCAACGCATGCAACCATTCGTACTACGACTAGTGCTAAACAATTGAGGAGTTCCCGATCCCCGTCCATCACCTTGGTTTTTCATTGTGCACTACAGTGACCGGTTCTTTTTGAAGGAGAAAAGGAGACGCTGGTGGCCTCCAGAGCATGCTTACATAGTACGTCAAACCTTTGCTACAATAACACCAAAAGAAAACAACATTTTCAGTCACAAACCCTGGCAACTTCCAAGAGAATCCTTTCTGCATACTGGTACAACGCTTTTCGGTTTTCCGTTCCTGTTCCCTTCTGCTCATACAAAAAATACATGCACAGCAATTTGCTAACGAATCCCTGGAGACATGGTCTCCTTGCAGCTGGTTCAGTACTCACATGTTCGGCACTGCTGACCAGACGAGAGAGAAACCAAATCACGCCTTCCCATCCCGCTACTGCCATATCCTCCTGCTATACCCTTTGTGAGCCAAGAGCAAGGTCATCCACACCGTTAAAGTCCAAGTTTCTAGACTGGGCTCGACGCACTACTTCAGTTGAAGAGGAAACTCCTCCCATTCGAACAACCCATGCCAACCCTGAGTTGCAGCCAGCCAACAATAAGAGAGCCCTGGATGCCAAATACAAGTGGCACAAAAACTTGGTATTGGGTGTTGGAGCCTATGGAAAAGTATTCGCAGCAACCAGCAAACTAACAGGAGAAACTGTGGCTCTCAAGCAAATGCCCAAAGTTATGACGGATGTTCGCAGTTTTCGCAATGAAATGAGAGTCATGAAGTACATTCGTGACATGGGCAACCATCCTCACTTGTGTTCCTTGTATGAATACTTTGAATCGCCGTTGAATTATTATGTGATTCTTGAGAATATTGGAGGAGGGGAGCTATTTGATCACTTGATCCAAAATGGACCATATTCCGAGTGGGATGCATCTCGTCTCATTGCGGAAGTTGCTAGTGCGCTCAACTTTTTGCACGGCATTGGGGTAGTCCATGCTGACCTCAAGCCTGAGAATATTTTGCTAACAACTCCCAGACGTGGAGATTCCGTGGTCAAGTTGGCGGATTTTGGGTGCGCTCAGCTCTTGGAGCATGTGATCAAGGACAATGGCAAAGCCCTTCGATTGGGTATTGAGGATGACCCTACCAACTATGCTCCTGCCTATGGTGCTCCCACACCCGCCTACTGCCCCCCAGAGTCTCTCCGAGGGACGCATCCCATAGATCCTGCCGTGGATATGTGGGCGCTTGGAGTCATTTTGTTCATTATGCTAACTGGAGCTCATCCATACGATATCGATGGAGAAGCCACCAATGATGAGATCACCGATCGTATCCAGGACACGGAACACTATGTTGTCCCTGTTTACGATCCCTTCCTTACGGGACATTTGTCACAGTCTGTTAAGGAACTCATCTCCAGACTCATGGATCCAAACCCCAAAACCCGAATGACCGCCCTCCAAACCCTCGAACACCCATGGATTCGAGGTGACACCGCAAGCACCACTGTTATCAAAGGCTCTGATGCTCGTTTGTCCAAAATTCGGAAATTACGAACCAAGCTACAAGCCAAGTTCTTTGAATCCGCGGTCAAATGGAGTGACGATTGTTATGATCCACAGAACATTGCTGGGTTTGCAAAACCAGACTTGCTTGATCATCCCGTCACCCAAAGTCACCCCCACAGCTTGATGGAACGCTCCTTCAATGCACCGTCTACCAAGAATATCCTCCAAACGGAAGCAGGTACTTCCATAAACATGTCTGATTTCAACAGTTTACTGTCGGACAGCATTCAACAACGACATTTCCCCGTGGGGCATGTCATTTACGAAGAAGGATCGCATGGGGATCACATGTATTTTATTGACTCTGGATCGGTACAAATTGAAACCGAAGATGGGTCATACGCTATTAGGGAACGAGGGGATTTCTTTGGCGAAGGAGCTCTGTTACATTCAGATGGCATTCGATCAGCAACCGTGAAATGTCTCACTCCTGTACATGTCCTAGAGATTAGCCGTCAGCACTTTGAAAAGTACATTGCCAATTGTGATTCTGAACTTCTTCTTACATTGAAGGAGAAGGACAACATTCGCAAAAGAAACCGGACAAAAGCCATTTTACGTCAACAAAAGCTAAGTCCGATGTTTGTCCCATTTGGGAAAACTTTTTTCCAAGATGGAGACCCTGGTAACTCATTGTTTGTACTGGAATCTGGAAAGGTTGACGTCCTCGTGGAAGGTCATCTGGTCTTTTCGGCATTCCCAGGCAACGTCTTTGGGGAACACTCCGTGTTGACCGGGAGTACCAGGAACTGTTTGGCGAAATGTGTTGCCAAAGAAGGTTGTCTTGGAAAGGAGATCACAGCCTCCTACCTGGAAAAGCTGAAGGAGACCGCGCCACATGTCGAAGAGACGCTTCTGGAGCTGCATCGTCGGCGTGAATTCAAGAAGGCTGTCGTCATGACGTTGAAGAAAGAGTTTCCATATGAGAATCCACAGGAGGCTTTCGTAGCAGCCGATCACAAACACGTAGGAAGGCTCGACAGAGACGATGTTGCAGCTCTCATGAGACGACAAGACCCTGATTGTACGGACGAAGAAATCCAAGAAGTCCTCAACTCTCTGGATCTTACCCAATCTGGGACTGTTTCCTTTGACGAGTTCAAGAAAGTATTCATTGTGGATCCCAGAATGTCTTCTGCAATGTAGCGAATCCCATCCCATTGCCGATGGGGAAATTTTCTGCTCATGACCACGTTTGGACATTAGTTTTACAACTTTGCAGTGTTGTGGTGGACTTCTACAGCATGCATTGTTTGTACCCTTAAACAAACCAGAGCTTTGGAAGAAGCAATGATAGAATTATTTTATGTTTTGATCAAACTCGGACTTTGTTGAAGTAATTCAAATATTGTCGTCAATTGTGTGATATCCTTGGTCTCGGTGTCCTCGTCGCCCGAAGTGGACGAGTCGTTTTGACTCACTGCCGCCAACATAAACGGATAAAGTCCTGTCACAGTGTCACGCCGTTCGAGATCATCCACGTTGTTTTCAAAAAATACCTGGACTGGTCCAGCAGTGGAAGAATGGTTCGTCATGGACCAACTTAAACCTGACGCAACAGCTTGGTGGAATACACTACGCGATGTTTTCGCAATTGGCCTGTCAACTGCCAACGGGTCGAGCTCCATAAGTCGTTGTATGCAATACATACGTTGCGTAGAAAACACCAATTCGTTACCGCATAGACTCCTTCTGGCGACTGCCAAATGAAGAGGACGAATCTGTTGGCTCATTTCGTCGTTGCACTGCATGAATCGGTCTTCAAATAGGCGAAGAAAAAGATCGACAAGGACAGGTGGCATAACGTCGGCAGTGTATGCCATTGCGTGAATGGGGTAATCCTTCCAGGAGCGACCAAGCATACGACAAAGGCTGAATCCTTCAGAAGATCGGTCTCGCCAGGCTGCGTCCATCAAATATGTAATAGACTCCCAAAACATAGAAAATAAGCGATGGTCTTCAAAACTCTTACGTTGGTCCGTAAGAAACCTCGCTTGGTAATGGGAAACAGGGATTTCAGGCAACAGCTCGTGTATGCCTCTTGAATTCATACTGGTGGTTCCCAAGATGCAGAATTCCTTTCCCTCGCCAGCATGTCGTGACTCCTTGGTGGTAGCACGACTCCGAAGATCGTCAAGCGTTAGTTCTTCGAGAGACTTGCATCTACTTCGGAAGTATGGTATCTTTCGAAGCATTTCATAGTGATTTACCAGGCCTCCAAAATTTGAGTTTCCTTGATGATCACACTGGAATACTGTGAATCCTGCTGATACTAGATGCTTGCTTTGGGGTTTGAGCAGAATCTGAATGACATCCCGACAAGCCCCAGAGCGACATCCATTCAGAAGAGGAGTAGCTCCATTGTTATTGCGAAGAATATGAATTTGCAAAGAATCCTTAGTATCAGCCTCGTTGGGAAACCGTTGAATGCTATGGCTGGCTGCCTTCAGAATAGCAACGACCACTTGGGGAGATGGTTTGTGAAAGCACATCAGATGCAAAGGTGCGTTTCCCCACTTGTCAGTGGCGATCAACTGATCCCTGGCAGCAATAGCAAGATCATTACTTGACCTGGAGCTTTTCATTACTCGAGAGATCATTTCACAGCACTTCAGAATATCGGCCCAGTCCGATCTTTGGCAAAGTGTGAGCAAATAGGTCGAATCTAGCAACACATCCCATTGACGGGATTTGAAAGAACTTTTCTTGCTATGGCGGTGATGGCGGTGAGAAATTGATTCGCAAAGCATTTCCTCTTTCAGGCTGCAGTCCTGGCCGAAATGGTGCGTGGCACCTACTGTTGTTGAGGTCGCAGACAATCTCATTACAAAGAATCAAGTTCGTTTTTTATGCTGAAAAAGGTTTGAGCAAATGTCACAACGCCGCCAGAGAAATAGTTCAGTCGACAAGATCCCCTGCTGGATTGCTTCAAGGGCCACTTCACGGAGAACCGAAGCTAATCGTATCCGCGCAATAACGACGTATAGGCTGCACTTCCTGCCACTACCACCAGGCACTACCGCACAAATAGAGCTATCTGGAAACCTTGTTGGAACCACCACCTACTAGGTAGTACGAACAAGACGGCTTGCACGACATCGACAATAAGTAGGGATATTGATGTTGGACCACCCAAACATGGCACATCCTGTCACCCAAGTGTGTCGTGGTCCCAATTTCCCATAAAAAATCGGGTGGGATATTCTTGTGGAATGGAGGCGGATTCGGCTGCCTAAATAAAGAAAGTTGTTGTCCACGTCGACAACAAGACCGGCGAGCAGCAGCAGCAATGTTGTTTGGAGTTGCTCGCTGCTGGTGGTACAGCAGGGGTACAAACGTTAGCATAATATTATTATCACAGTAATAATGGAAATAAGAAAGAAGAAGAAGATGGTTTACCATTTAAGATTGCGTTTGAAACCAGAAACTATTTCGTCATTAAGATAATGAATGGAGAGGCCTTCTTGGCGTCGCATTCCAAACGAGAGCCGTTTCCCCCTTCTTGCTCCGTCCCGCTATTTGTAACGAGAAGGAGGATGAAAGGAAACGTGTTCTCTCCTTTGAAAGGCTTTTGCTTGTTGATTCTGCTTTTACAACGCTACTTTCACAGTACCTGTACAAGAAACCCTCCCTCTTGCTGGTGAAACGAAGTCCTCTCTACTCTCTATCTGGCAAGACCTACTTCTGGTTTCTGCTTGACCCTTCCGACTTCAATCAAGAAGAAGGATGTGAGTTCTTGACTACTTGGTTCTTCTATGGAATACCACGTGATGAATTACAAGCTAGGCCAAGTCTAGTAGGTTTTCAATCATCTCAATTAGGCATCTATCTTACTTTCAATTGTTTCTCTGAAACTACTACTACTACTACTAACACTGCTACTACTACTAACCGAGGTAGCAGTATTGGTTAGCTCGCCAAGAGGAGGATGAACCATCGTACTACTCTCAACTCTCAATCATCTCGCTTGGTGGCGGGGTACCAAGGTAGCAGTGGTAGCTACTAATGTAAAATCTACAGTACCGGTGTAAGTACTTAAGTACTCGTAATAAGTACGAACGTTAGTAGTATATTGCAAGACGAGAGGGTTTTGCTCTTCTGGCAAGAAGGAAAAAATTGTCTGACTCATCGTCGGTCCCAAAGTAGTTGCGTCTTGTAAAATATAGCCTGCCAGTGGCGTCCCAGGTTCAAGCGACACAATAGAGACATGATGTTTCAATGCATACATAGAGAAGGTATAGGTGACGTTGCAGTACCACCTATGGTAGGCCACTTCGCCGATGATACCACCATCACCTTCTTCCTTCCTTCGCCGGCTTCGTACTACCAACCACGTGCTGTGCTGTATCGGTACTCGTACTGTAGTACGGTAGGTACGGTAGCATTGTACCGTACAGGTACCGTTAGCTGGTACCACACCACAGGTATCTACAAAAAGGGAGACTGTCGCTGTCGAGGAGACCTGTGATGAACTCAGGTAGCACTTCCCATTCTTGAACGAAAGCAGAATGGTGGCAGCATCACAGCAAGAAGACGATGAAATCTGGTTCGAGACGAGTCGTCAAATAGCCGAGAGTACCACTGATGATATCATTGCAGCTGAATTGTCCAAGCTTTCTCTTGTGGAAAGGGAAGCTGCACTCCATGATTTGCATGGCGTCTCCAGCGGTATCGTGGAAACGCCAGAGTTGATTGAGCAATCCAGTCGACAAATGGATGAGTTATTGAGTTCCCGCATTGTCCAAAAGTCAAAAGCTTATGAACTTGCCGAGAAAATGAATCCAGTGTTTGTCAAAGATACAACGTTCAGACTTTTATTCCTTCGAGCCGAAGAGTTCAATGTTCAAACTGCAACGGCGAAGATGCAACAATTCCTCAACATAAAATTTGAACTCTTTGGGAGAGACAACTTGTGCAAACCTATTACGCTGCGAGACTTGTCCAACGACGACATGGAAGTACTGCGTAACGGACACTTTCAAGTACTGAACCGTCGAGACCGTTCTGGGCGAGCAGTTATCTGTATCTCGTCGCGGCACGTAAGATACCCTTCGGTAGAGAATGAGGTGAGTCTAGACAAAGTCTAAAGAGAGGCACTGTGATTCCGAATGCTTGTCTCCTTGTATTGACTCTTTCTTGTGGTGACAGCTTCGACAAATATACTACTTTTTCACTTCTCTGCTAGAGGATGAGGAGACGCAGAAACATGGCTTCATCATGGTTCCGTTTGGTATGGCAAATCAAGTTTCGCCCAGGGATGTATTCAAAGTCAACCAGCTGCTCGCGTCACTACCCATCAAAATCCAAGGTTTTCATGTGATCAGGCCTGTCTTCGGTGGTTTCTTGAATTGGACCAGTTCTATACTAGAGAAGCGAGCTCGGATCCGCATTCGTTGTCACATGGGGAAACACATGGAAGTGATGTATTCGGTACGAAAACTGCGCATTTGCCTTTTGTCAGAAGTTCCAACAATGTCTAACATGGGTATGTACTATTGCAGTTAATGACGTTTGGTATCCCAACATCCGATTTTCCAATTCTGGATGACGAAGAAACACTGGTTCGAACACACCATTTGAGATGGATTGAGAACCGACGGCGTCTAGAACGCCAACGAGGCTTCCCGGGAATGGATGATCCACCCTCCGATGATGCGTCTACATCTGTTAGTGCTGCCTCTGTATATCTTCCAACCTCGAACGACATTTTGTTTGGACGTGGACGTCCATTCCAGCAGCATCCCGGAAACTTGCGCTTTTCTCTTGTGATTGAGTCCCTGAAACCGCAATACGAAGAGTTGAAGCGGAATGAAAAGACATCACTGGCGGAAAATGTTGTGAAGCAGTTGAAAGATGGGGGGTCTAGGTTTCTCCGTCAGGGAGAGGGGTGTTGGGAGGAAGTTGATGATGCCATTGCTCGGGAAAAAGTGAGCCAAGCATTTCGATCCCTGCGCTCAGGCAAAGTTGGTTCTTCATCATCTACTCAGGGAAAGAAGCGACCAATTCAATCATGACTTTTGATTCTCTGGCAAAGGACTCCACAAATACATGTACAGTACAAAAGGTTCTATTGTCACATAGCATGCTCTTATCTAATGGGCTTTCCATCTTCCCATACACCATTGTGTCGTAGTGATCCATCGGGCCGGACTTCCATACCCCATCCTTGTATTTCTCCTTGGTTCCATTCTCCCAAGTAAAATCCACCATCACTCCAAACAAACATTCCATAGCCGTGGAAGTCTCCCTTGTAAAAATCTCCCTCATAGTGACTTCCATCCGCAAATATACATCGCCCTCGACCGTCTCGAAGGCCATCTAGCCAAGAGCCTTCATAAACACTGCCGTCGGGATAAGACATTTCACCTCTCAGAATTGTTTCTTGGGTATGCTTCCCGCGAAATACTCTTCCATCCGGAAAGTCAATTCTTCCCATCTTGACAGCACTCGTTGTTTCGGTGGTGGGAGACACTGTAGGCGTCACAGTGTGAACCATGGGAGCTGGCTCCTCTTGAGTTTGCTGTTGTTGTTGTTGTTGTTGCCTGGTTGTCATGTTCGAAGTTATGTTCTTTTCTCGTAAACTATATTGCATCGCAAGGAGCGAAATAGAAGGCGTGTTCACACCTGGTAGGTTCATTGGATTATTATTATGTTTACCAGTATTTTGAGACTGTTTGATCGTTGTTTTGTGAGGTTATCCCTCTTTTTGTGTTGTGGCAACATCGTCGATGACAGTTTGACAAAAAGATTGGGAATCGAGGGGCTTGTAACATGTGGCAAAGGATTGCTAGGAATCCCTGAACCATAAGAAAGAGGGTCTTTGGAGGGTGTCGCAAGACCAACATTGCTCGCGATTGGGCCAATACTTATGACAAACCGAGTCCTTGTGACTGCTGGGAGCTCAGAAGAACAGATTGGGACCACGACGGTGGTTGCTGCCACTTCACTTTGGGTGGACGAGTGCCAAGTAACCTTAGGCCTACAAGTATGGCGCTTAAAGTCAACAATGAACGAATGAATGACTTTGCGGAGGTTAAGCATAAGGTCCAAATTGACCACCTGGAGGCTGAATTGTTTTGCGGAGTAGTCCTAGAGGTAACAAGGAGAATATTATGTTGTTGTGAGGCCGCCGTGGTGTCGAGGCAATGAACTTTCCTGATAGAACGGTTGATAGATTCTCTCCCATGTTTTTTGAAAGAACGAATAGTAATAGTTAGCACAACACAATAATAATAATATTATGCAGAAAAATAACAATGCGATTGGCATGTACGTCGTGCGCGTAATAAAACACCTACCTTGTGGACATGTTGGAGTCGATGTAGTCGCGGGCTGTGCTGGCTGGCTGTCTCAACGCTCCGACGGCTCGCTGAACGACAAGAGGAAATCCTGGACCACTTTTTTCTCCGTTGCTGCCTCTCTTCTTTGTCAACTGTCTTGGTTCTGTTGTTGCTGTTGTTGTTCTTTTTGTGAAGTTTGAAACCAAGCAACAAACGTAGAAAGAGGGGTTGCCATCGTTGGGGTCTTTTGTGTTCCAGAACCATAATAATGAACAGTAGGGGTAGACGCTACGTTCCTAGATCCCACCATGTCCATCCCGACAATCAATACGTGTACCAAGAACCCACTGGTATGCTCAATTGGCGATTGTGTCATTGGACGGGATTCAAGAGCAGAAAACACAACGAAGGAAGTGAAAACAATTTTCGGAGTCCACCTAAGTTTGAAGGGAGCATTGACATCTTGAAAGCGGCATCCTTCTATGCTCTGTTGGCGCTAGCATTGGCCGCGACGGTTTTCCTCGGTGTGGTGGCCTTTGGTAAACGTCATGATACCATTACTCTGGTAGAAGGAGAAACCATCCGGCTGTCGCAGCTTGAATCCTACCAATCGCTTGTCAATATTCAAGCTCAGGAAAGCGAAAACATTTTGGCGGCTGATATATACGCATTTGACGATTGCCCAAGCCTAACAGGAGATCGAACTGTGGTGGAAAGCAACCAAACGCGAAATATTTCCGCAGGGGAATATCAGTTCGATTTCTTCCCAGCCCTTCAAGGATCTACCTTGAACTATGAGATTGTAGTCAATGCAGGGGCTGTCTACGTGTACCTAGTGGCGCTGACCTACAAAGAGTTGTCTTCCATGTCCACGATTGACATGGGCAATTTCGTCAAAACAAGAAACAATGCAGTACAATTTGCCTTATACCTTACGACAAGCAAAAAGCTTTCGTCTTCCGCTACGGCTTACCATGATGTGGTTTACGCGTTGGTGTATGAAAGTGCAAACAAGCGATCCAACTTGAGTTCCAAGTTTGAATTGGACTCGACATCATACTACCTGGGAGGGGAAACCCCGGTATGTTCTCTTGCCCACCAGGAAGATTGTTCGATTCCTCTAGAGGGATGTGTTATTTTCTCATCGTCAGAGATATTTGACAACTCAACGAGTTCTTACGGGGACGACGATGACAGCGTTGCCGCTCCTTCTGCCGCAATGTCAATCAATGTTACATACAAGCGCAAGGGGTCCGCTGTTGCCACGGTTGCAATGTTTGCGCTCTTGATTTCCACTGCCTCCTATTACCTATCGTACTATTCCTCTACAAGGGACTCTGCAGAAGAAGAAAATGCTCAGGAATATTCTCGATGGGACTCATTTGGACCCATAGCATCCATCGCCAGTAGTCCGACTGCCGTGGAAGCTACTAATACGAACAAGGACAAGGAAGAACCCGTCAGTGAGGACCTCCCATAATTCACAGCCTTTGCGACTTGTATTGGATGGGGTGGAATACGTTCTGATTTGAATTACCACGAAGTTGCTTCAAGCGCTGTTTTAATACTGTAGCCAATATGTATTTCTATCTATGATTGACTGTCAACGAGTGCTTTTTAGAGGACTACAGCATCATCACATCATTCCCAATACTGTCTCTGGCCGTTACTAGTACTAGTAGTAGTTAGTAGTAGCTAGCTAGAGAAAAACTTCGGAGCACATTCTGCTACGGGTAGACTACCACCAGTACCGTAATATTCGAACCATTATGTTTCTACGGTGACAACATCACAAATCAAGCAATGTTATTTAATCGATTTAATCCTAGTAAGATATTATGAATGCTTACTCCATGTCAGTCCACCCACCAACGCAAGGTCCGCAATAGTCCTTCTTGTAGTACATCAACACATCAGAATCAACTTCAGGTACGCAGAAGGTCTGGTATCCGGTCTTGGCAGAATAGTGACAGACATGGACCAATTCGTCGTTCTCTCCACATGGGTAGTCTTCGTTCGAGCAGAAGTGTTCCTGGCCTTGTCGGCTAGGTTCACTCGCTTCACCCTTCACTTCCACGGTTTCTCGCAACTCTTCAGCGGATTTAACACTGACAGTTTCTTCGAGCTTTCTCTCAGGCTCCCAATCCTCGGGACACTTGGTCTCGCAGTACACCTTGAAACTGTACTGAATGACTTCAGTTGTCAAGTCTGACGGAGGGTGGCAACACTCAGGTACGTCAGCGCTGGTATTGTATGGTTGCCCGGCAATCCAAACGTCGACAACAGTGAGAGGAACATTGTGCAAACAATAGGCAGTGTACTCGATGTAAGAATCCTCCTCCAACTCAGTCACTTCGTAACACTCGGTCTCTCCAGTCTCCCGCTCGTGGAATTGTGTGAAGACATTTGTAACAGTGCTCTCGAATACATTCTTCACTCCAAATCGGAGGTAAGTCGTGCCCTGTTCGAGGATTACAATGGGTACCTCGGGGTATGGGTCGACCATGTCACCAGGGTACAACAGCACAACGTCATCAGGACACTGAGGTGCAGATGTTGGAGATGGTGTAGGCTCAGCAGTTCCGGTTGGCGGAGCGTTACCACCACCCGATACTTCAGGACCGCACAGTCCGACATTGGCGATAGCTCCTTCACCGTTGAATGTGACAGTCAACTCAGAAACGCCCTCGACGCTGCCCTCGCCAGACAACAAATGCAGCAACTCATTCTCTCCCATGGCAGGGATCTCGATGGTTTGGGTGGATCCGTCTTCCTTCACAAAAGAAACTGATCCTCCGTCAACCACGTTGAATAGGGAAAGTTCCAAGACATCATTAGCCTTCTCAAAGGTGAAGACAATGGAGCCTCCTTCGGGATTGGAAATCGCCTGAGGCTTGTTAGAAGCTTGGATGATCAACACGTTGTCCAAGCTGCAGCTGGTGCCGTCAGCGCACAAAGCGCAATTTGAATCAGTACCCCCTGATCCCATACCAGATCCTCCACAAGCTTCATTAGGGCTTCCAAAACTTCCCTTCTCCTTCGAGGTATCCATCAAACGTGGCATGTCGGAAGGAGTGAAACCACTACCGCCACTACCGAAGGCACTGACGGAAATACCCAAATCCTTCCATGTGTTCTTGTTGACAAATTTACTGTTGCCGTTGATGTCGTCGAAATCAAGATCATAGTAATCGCACTCGCCAGAATGCTCACACTGGGGCTCACATAGCACTTCGAAGGAGTAGGAGACCAATGACAACGATGAGTCAGGAGCCGCTTGGCACTGCTCGCATTCTTCAGAGTCATAGTCTTCTCCAACGAAAACATTGATATCAAGCTTCGCAACACCATCCCAGCACACCATAGTGTACGACAATGCAGCTCCACTGGCTACAACCTTATTCTCATCACAGTTCAAAGAACTCTCAGAAACATAATAATTGACGTTCAAAGCACCAACATCAGAGTCGTCCCAAAGTTGCGTAATGACAACAGTCACTGTGTCATTGCTCATCTTCGAAACCACTAACGCCCCCTCGGGGAATGAGACATCAGCTCCCGATGAAGAAACAAGCATTGGCTCTGCTTCAACACACGGCGTGGGAACTGGTGCTGACGTTGTGCCAACAGTGGGACCACTGGTGGGTGCCCCAGTAGGTCCAGAGGTAGGTCCAGTGGTAGGTCCAGTGGTAGGTCCAGCGGTAGGTCCAGTGGTAGGTCCAGTGGTAGGTCCAGCGGTAGGTCCAGAGGTAGGTCCAGAGGTAGGTCCAGAGGTAGGTCCAGAGGTAGGTCCAGAGGTAGGTCCAGAGGTAGGTCCAGAGGTAGGTCCAGCGGTAGGTCCAGCGGTAGGTCCAGAGGTAGGTCCAGAGGTAGGTCCAGAGGTAGGTCCAGAGGTAGGTCCAGAGGTAGGTCCAGCGGTAGGTCCAGCGGTAGGTCCAGCGGTAGGTCCAGCGGTAGGTCCAGCGGTAGGTCCAGAGGTAGGTCCAGCGGTAGGTCCAGCGGTAGGTCCAGCGGTAGGTCCAGCGGTAGGTCCAGCGGTAGGTCCAGCGGTAGGTCCAGCGGTAGGTCCAGCGGTAGGTCCAGCGGTAGGTCCAGCAGTAGGTCCAGCAGTAGGTCCAGCAGTGGGTCCAGCAGTAGGTCCAGCAGTAGGTCCAGCAGTAGGTCCAGCGGTAGGTCCAGAAGTAGGTCCAGCGGTAGGTCCAGCGGTAGGTCCAGAAGTAGGTCCAGCGGTAGGTCCAGAAGTAGGTCCAGCGGTAGGTCCAGAAGTAGGTCCAGAAGTAGGTCCAGCGGTGGGTCCAGCGGTAGGTCCACCGGAAGGTCCACCGGAAGGTCCAGCGGAAGGTCCGGCTGAAGGCCCACCAGAAGGTCCAGAGGTAGGTCCAGAGGTAGGTCCAGAGGTAGGTCCAGCGGTAGGTCCAGCGGTAGGTCCAGCGGTAGGTCCAGCGGTAGGTCCAGCGGTAGGTCCAGCGGTAGGTCCAGAGGTAGGTCCAGAGGTAGGTCCAGAGGTAGGTCCAGAGGTAGGTCCAGAGGTAGGTCCAGCGGTAGGTCCAGCGGTAGGTCCAGCGGTAGGTCCAGCGGTAGGTCCAGCGGTAGGTCCAGAAGTAGGTCCAGAAGTAGGTCCAGAAGTAGGTCCAGAAGTAGGTCCAGCGGTAGGTCCAGAAGTAGGTCCAGAAGTAGGTCCAGAAGTAGGTCCAGAAGTAGGTCCAGAAGTAGGTCCAGAAGTAGGTCCAGAAGTAGGTCCAGAAGTAGGTCCAGCGGTAGGTCCAGAAGTAGGTCCAGCGGTAGGTCCAGAAGTAGGTCCAGAAGTAGGTCCAGCGGTGGGTCCAGCGGTAGGTCCAGCGGTAGGTCCAGCGGTAGGTCCAGCGGTAGGTCCAGCGGTAGGTCCAGCGGTAGGTCCAGCGGTAGGTCCAGCGGTAGGTCCAGCGGTAGGTCCAGCGGTAGGTCCAGCAGTAGGTCCGGCAGTAGGTCCGGCAGTAGGTCCAGAGGAAGGTCCGGCGGAAGGTCCGGCGGAAGGTCCTGCTGAAGGTCCTGCTGAAGGTCCGGCGGAAGGTCCAGCTGAAGGTCCAGCTGTAGGTCCAGCCGAAGGTCCTGCGGAAGGTCCAGCGGTAGGTCCAGAGGTAGGGCCGGCAGTAGGTCCAGCGGTAGGTCCAGCAGTAGGTCCAGCAGTGGGTCCAGCTGTGGGCCCAGCCGTGGGCCCAGCCGTGGGGCCTGAAGTAGGTCCAGCGGTAGGTCCAGCCGAGGGGCCTGAAGTAGGTCCAGCCGTGGGGCCTGAAGTAGGTCCAGCAGTTGGTCCAGCAGTTGGTCCAGCAGTAGGTCCAGCAGTAGGTCCAGCAGTAGGTCCAGCAGTAGGTCCAGCAGTAGGTCCAGCAGTAGGTCCAGCAGTAGGTCCAGCAGTAGGTCCAGCAGTAGGTCCAGCAGTAGGTCCAGCAGTAGGTCCAGCAGTAGGTCCGACGGTAGGTCCAGCGGTAGGTCCAGCGGTAGGTCCAGCGGTAGGTCCGACGGTAGGTCCAGCGGTAGGTCCAGCGGTAGGTCCAGCGGTAGGTCCAGCAGTAGGTCCAGCAGTAGGTCCAGCAGTAGGTCCAGCAGTAGGTCCAGCAGTAGGTCCAGCGGTAGGTCCAGCGGTAGGTCCAGCAGTAGGTCCAGCAGTAGGTCCAGCGGTAGGTCCAGCGGTAGGTCCAGCGGTAGGTCCAGCGGTAGGTCCAGCGGTAGGTCCAGCGGTAGGTCCAGCGGTAGGTCCAGCGGTAGGTCCAGCGGTAGGTCCAGCGGTAGGTCCAGCGGTAGGTCCAGCGGTAGGTCCAGCCGAAGGTCCAGCCGAAGGTCCAGCCGAAGGTCCAGCCGAAGGTCCAGCCGAAGGTCCAGCCGAAGGTCCAGCCGAAGGTCCAGCCGAAGGTCCAGCCGAAGGTCCAGCCGAAGGTCCAGCCGTAGGTCCAGCCGTAGGTCCAGCCGAAGGTCCAGCCGAAGGTCCAGCGGTAGGTCCAGCCGAAGGTCCAGCGGTAGGTCCAGCGGTAGGTCCAGCAGTAGGTCCAGCAGTAGGTCCAGCAGTAGGTCCAGCAGTAGGTCCAGCAGTAGGTCCAGCGGTAGGTCCAGCGGTAGGTCCAGCGGTAGGTCCAGCGGTAGGTCCAGCGGTAGGTCCAGCGGTAGGTCCGGCGGTAGGTCCAGCGGTAGGTCCAGCGGTAGGTCCAGAGGTAGGTCCAGCCGTGGGGCCTGAAGTAGGTCCAGCAGTAGGTCCGGAGGTAGGTCCAGCAGTAGGTCCAGCAGTAGGTCCGGAGGTAGGTCCAGCTGTAGGTCCAGCTGTAGGTCCAGCTGTAGGTCCAGCTGTAGGTCCAGCTGTAGGTCCAGCGGTAGGTCCAGCGGTAGGTCCAGCGGTAGGTCCAGCGGTAGGTCCAGCGGTAGGTCCAGCGGTAGGTCCAGCGGTAGGTCCAGCGGTAGGTCCAGCGGTAGGTCCAGCGGTAGGTCCAGCGGTAGGTCCAGCGGTAGGTCCAGCGGTAGGTCCAGCGGTAGGTCCAGCGGTAGGTCCAGCGGTAGGTCCAGCGGTAGGTCCAGCGGTAGGTCCAGAGGTAGGTCCAGCGGAAGGTCCAGAGGTAGGTCCAGCAGAAGGTCCGGCGGAAGGTCCAGCAGAAGGTCCGGCGGAAGGTCCGGCGGAAGGTCCGGCGGAAGGTCCGGCGGAAGGTCCAGCAGAAGGTCCAGCAGAAGGTCCAGCAGAAGGTCCAGCAGAAGGTCCAGCAGAAGGTCCGGCGGAAGGTCCAGCAGAAGGTCCAGCGGTAGGTCCAGCGGTAGGTCCAGAAGTAGGTCCAGAAGTAGGTCCAGAAGTAGGTCCAGCGGTAGGTCCAGCGGTAGGTCCAGCGGTAGGTCCAGCGGTAGGTCCAGCAGTAGGTCCAGCAGTAGGTCCAGCAGTAGGTCCAGCGGAAGGTCCAGCGGAAGGTCCAGAGGTAGGTCCAGCTGAAGGTCCAGCTGAAGGTCCAGCAGTGGGGCCAGAAGTAGGTCCAGAAGTAGGTCCAGAAGTAGGTCCAGAAGTAGGTCCAGAAGTAGGTCCGGCTGTAGGTCCGGCTGTAGGTCCGGCTGTAGGTCCGGCTGTAGGTCCAGCAGTAGGTCCAGCAGTAGGTCCAGCAGTAGGTCCAGCAGTAGGTCCAGCAGTAGGTCCAGCAGTAGGTCCAGCAGTAGGTCCAGCAGTAGGTCCAGCAGTAGGTCCAGCAGTAGGTCCAGCAGTAGGTCCAGCGGTAGGTCCAGCGGTAGGTCCAGCAGAAGGTCCAGCAGAAGGTCCAGCAGAAGGTCCAGCAGAAGGTCCAGCAGAAGGTCCAGCGGTAGGTCCAGCGGTAGGTCCAGCGGTAGGTCCAGCGGTAGGTCCAGCGGAAGGTCCAGCGGAAGGTCCAGCGGAAGGACCTGCTGACGGACCTTGTGATGGGCCACTGGATGGTCCACTAGTTGGGCCGCCGGAAGGTCCAGCGGAAGGTCCAGCGGAAGGTCCAGCAGAAGGTCCAGCGCTAGGACCAGAAGTAGGGCCAGAAGTAGGTCCAGAAGTAGGTCCGGCTGTAGGTCCAGCGGTAGGTCCAGCGGTAGGTCCAGCGGTAGGTCCAGCAGAAGGTCCAGCAGAAGGTCCAGCAGAAGGTCCAGCAGAAGGTCCAGCAGAAGGTCCAGCAGAAGGTCCAGCAGAAGGTCCAGCAGAAGGTCCAGCAGAAGGTCCAGCAGAAGGTCCAGCGGTAGGTCCAGCGGAAGGGCCAGAGGTAGGTCCAGAGGTAGGTCCAGAGGTAGGTCCAGAGGTAGGTCCAGCGGTAGGTCCAGCGGTAGGTCCAGCGGTAGGTCCAGCGGTAGGTCCAGAGGTAGGTCCAGAGGTAGGTCCAGCGGTAGGTCCAGCAGAAGGTCCAGCGGTAGGTCCAGAAGTAGGGCCAGCGGAAGGTCCAGAAGTAGGTCCAGAAGTAGGTCCAGCAGTAGGTCCAGCAGTAGGTCCAGCAGTAGGTCCAGCAGTAGGTCCAGCAGTAGGTCCAGCAGTAGGTCCAGCAGTAGGTCCAGCGGTAGGTCCAGCGGTAGGTCCAGCGGTAGGTCCAGCGGTAGGTCCAGCGGTAGGTCCAGCGGTAGGTCCAGCGGTAGGTCCAGCGGTAGGTCCTGTGGTAGGTCCTGTGGTAGGTCCAGCAGAAGGTCCAGCAGAAGGTCCAGCAGAAGGTCCAGCAGAAGGTCCAGCAGAAGGTCCAGCAGAAGGTCCAGCAGAAGGTCCAGCAGAGGGTCCAGCAGAGGGTCCAGCAGAGGGTCCAGCAGAGGGTCCAGCAGAGGGTCCAATAGTTGGGTCAGAACTGGGATAGTAGCTATCTGAAGGTGCAGCGGAAGGTACAGATGTCTCGCAAAAGGCTGTACATGGAATTTCGAAATAGTATTGCACGGCATTTGCTTCGGACCCATCGAGAGTGCTGCACTGTTCACATTTCTCGTTGTCGGAATCGCCAAATGATACGAAAATACTAATTTTGGCCATTTCAAAATCCACATCACATTGTGATACAAATGTCAAGCTTCCATCTACAGTTGCGCATTCATGGGAATTCGCACTATCGTCATAAAGGACTGACAAGATAGTTGCACCCTCCCATTCATCTGCAACGGTTACCTGGACAGAGCTGCCAAGACGTTTCGTGCTCTTCAGAGCACCAACGGGGAAAGGGAGATCCCCAACTGTTTCAACGAGTACAGGATCCTCCTTTTCGTAGCAGGTGGTTGGCGACAGGCTTACTGTTGGTGCTGGAGTTGCGGCAGATGGCCCTGCAGTGGGTCCAACAGTAGGTCCAGATGTAGGTCCAGCTGTGGGTCCGCTGGTGGGTGAATCGGTCGGTCCAGAAGTTGGTCCAGAAGTGGGGCCAGCCGTAGGTCCTGCAGTTGGACCGCTAGATGGAGAACTGGTGGGACCGGAAGTGGGCCCGGCGGTAGGGCCGGCCGTAGGTCCACTTGATGGAGAACTTGTGGGTCCTGCGGTAGGTCCAGCAGTCGGTCCACTGGAAGGGGAACTAGTAGGACCTGTTGTTGGTCCGGCTGTTGGTCCGGCTGTAGGGCCGGATGTCGGGCCTGCGGTGGGTCCAGAAGTTGGGCCACTTGTGGGTGATCCCGAAGGACCGGCAGTAGGACCGGCTGTAGGACCGGCTGTGGGCCCAGCGGATGGGCCTGCAGTTGGTCCGGCAGAGGGGGCAGCGGTAGGTCCCGACGTAGGTCCACTAGACGGTCCAGCAGTGGGCCCAGCTGAGGGCTTGGAAGTAGGAGAACTGGTGTCACAAACAGGCCCACAAGGAATCTCAAAGGAATAGAACACGGTGTCGTCAGAAGTGGCATCCGGTGGTTGGCAGGTCTCACATGCTTCAGAATTTGCCGTGCCGAAGTAGACGACCACCGAAACCTCGGCATATTCCTTGTCCATTCCAATGCAAACAGCTTCAACTTCCAAAGAACCCTTGAAGTGAGAAATCATTTGACATTCTCGGGAGTCCAAGCTATCATAGTACCCGACAGACAATGCACTGATGTCGTCTTCGAAAACATTCGAGATCTTAACAGACACAGTTTCGCCATCAGATTCCAAAATTCGGATGAAACCATCTGGAACTCCTGCGATAGAGCTTGACATGCCAATCTGTTCCGTGGTTTGTGCCGCTGTTGCGGCGATGCAATTTGTTGGGGACGCACTAATGGTTGGTCCTGCAGTTGGGCTAGAAGTGCTTCCAACAGTAGGGCCACCCGAGGGACCAGCTGAAGGAGCAGCGGTAGGAGAGGCAGTCTCGCATACAGGAGTACAAGGGATCTCATATGAGAAGAACACAGTGTCGCTGGAGGAGCTCTCTGGTGGCTGGCAGGTCTCACATTCTTCAGAGTCGGCATCACCGAAGTACACGACAACATTCACCACAGCAAAGGAAGAATCCATTCCGTAGCAAACAGCATCGAACGTGATGGGACTGTCGAACGAAGTCTGCATGGCGCATTCCTTTGTGTCGATGGCGGAGTCGTAGTGAATGGAAACTGCTGAAACAGACTCATCGAAGACGTTGTTGACCTTGACAGAAACAGTCTCACCATCAGAAGCCAGAGTCTGGACAAATCCCTCGGGGAACGAGGTGAACTTGCTCGTCATACCGACCTTCTCAAGCTCATTCACAGCGAAAGTATCCAAACACGAGGTAGGAGCATTGCTGACGGTTGGCCCGGCTGTAGGAGTGGCAGTAGGTCCAGTCGAGGGACCAGCTGAAGGACCAGCTGATGGACCAGCTGAAGGAGCAGCGGTAGGAGCGGCAGTCTCGCATACAGGAGTACAAGGGATCTCATATGAGAAGAACACAGTGTCGCTGGAGGAGCTCTCTGGTGGCTGGCAGGTCTCACATTCTTCAGAGTCGGCATCACCGAAGTACACGACAACATTCACCACAGCAAAGGAAGAATCCATTCCGTAGCAAACAGCATCGAACGTGATGGGACTGTCGAACGAAGTCTGCATGGCGCATTCCTTTGTGTCGATGGCGGAGTCGTAGTGAATGGAAACTGCTGAAACAGACTCATCAAAGACGTTGTTGACCTTGACAGAAACAGTCTCACCATCAGAAGCCAGGGTCTGGACAAATCCCTCGGGGAACGAGGTGAACTTGCTTGTCATACCGATCTTCTCAAGCTCATTCACAGCGAAAGTATCCAAACACGAGGTAGGAGCATTGCTAACGGTTGGCCCGGCCGTAGGAGTGGCAGTAGGTCCAGCCGAGGGACCAGCTGAAGGACCAGCTGATGGACCAGCTGAAGGACCAGCGGTAGGAGCGGCAGTCTCGCACACAGGAGTACAAGGGATCTCATATGAGAAGAACACAGTGTCGCTGGAGGAGCTCTCTGGTGGCTGGCAGGTCTCACATTCTTCAGAGTTTGCGTCGCCAAAGTACACGACAACATTTACCATGGCGAAAGAATTATCAGCTCCGTAGCAAACAGCATCGAACGTGATGGGACCATCGAACGAAGTCTGCATGGAACATTCCTTGGTGTCAATGGCAGAGTCATATTGGATGGACACAGCAGTGACAGCATCCTCAAAGACATTGTTGACCTTGACAGAAACAGTCTCGCCATCAGAAGCTAGAGTTTGGACGAATCCCTCGGGGAACGAGGTGAACTTGCTTGTCATACCGATCTTCTCAAGCTCATTCACAGCGAATGTATCCAAACACGAGGTAGGGGCACTGCTGACGGTTGGCCCGGCAGTAGGGCTGGAGGTGCTTCCAATTGTAGGAGTGGCGGTCGGAGCAGCAGTCTCACAAACGGGAACACACGGGATCTCGTAGGAGAAGAACACAGTGTCGCTGGAGGAGCTCTCTGGTGGCTGGCAGGTCTCGCATTCTTCAGAGTTGGCATCACCAAAGTACACGACAACATTCACCAAGGCAACATTGACGTTGTTTCCGAAGCAAACTGCATCGACTGTAATAGGACTGTCGAAAGTGGTCTGCATGGAACATTCCTTGGTGTCAATGGCAGAGTCGTATTGGATGGAAACAGCAGTGACAGCATCCTCAAAGACGTTGTTGACCTTGACAGACACAGTTTCTCCGTCAGAGGCGACCACTTGAACGAATCCTTCAGGGAACGAAGTAAACGTGCTTTCCATACCAATCTTCTCGAGCCCGTTCACGTCGAAGGTTTCCAAACAGTCAGTGGGTGACGCAGTGGGATTGCCAGTTGCGTCCACAGGGGAAGCAGTAGGTCCGGCAGTGGGAGTAGCAGTAGGTCCCGTCGTTGGTGTCTTGGTGGGGCTAGAAGTGGGTCCGGCAGTTGGAGTAGCAGTAGGTCCCGTCGTTGGTGTCTTGGTGGGGCTAGAAGTGGGTCCGGCGGTGGGGGATTTGGTGGGCCCGGCAGTGGGAGACTTGGTGGGAGAAGCTACAGGAGCAGCCGTCGGGTCAGCCTCGCTACTGCAGCAAGGAACATCCAAAGAGTACACAGCGACACCCTTGGGGTTGGAGGCGGGCCAACCCTCACAGCCGTACACGTTGGCGGTTGCCACTCCCTGTTGCCAGAAACTTCCGTCATGAACAGCAATTACCATGCTGGCAACACCATCTGTACACTGGGCAGTGAAAGGACCAGTGGTGTCTTCATAGCCCACTTCGTCCTCCTTGTCAGATCCTTCACAGGTAAGGTCAGACCCTCCCACAGGCGTGTAGATGGGGGCGATCCAACTGATGCTGCCACCAGACTTCCAGAGTTGGTGAATCTTGAAAGAAACCGAGTTTCCATCAGACGAAACGACCTCCAACGCATCATCAGGGAAGCCAACGATCTCGTTTTCTTCAGTGACGGTGTAGTCACAGTTGCCGGAGGTTGTAGGGGTACCACATTCAATGGGTCCAACGTAGTAACTTCCGTGGATTTGTTGGTTGGTATTCTCACTCACAAACTCGCGAGAGTAGACGATTCCATCCGTGAAGTCATTGCCGCTGGGCAAGGTTACCTTGGACCAAGGAGCAATCACGGAAGGTCCCCACTTCTTTCCAGTGGAGCACTTGTCTAGGACAATATCCTCATCCGTGTTGAAGAAAATCAATGTCCTGGAGTTGTCCTCAGAAGTTACATCTCCGATGAAGTCGCACTGGTTGACGGAGCCTCCAGATGTGACAACAAATACACTGAACTCTCCAGATGTGGAGTTCTTAACGTTCTTGGTCAACCATTCGAGTTGAGCCCAATCAATGCCAGCAGCCTCGAGGGGGTCTTCGGTTTCCTCGATGGTACAGCCATTGCATTGAAGCCAGGTTCCTTCCCAGTAGTTTGCCTTGATGTTCAAACCATCGAACGACTGGTAGTAAGAAACCTTCTCGGAAGACGAGAGGCCACTAGAGCTGTTGTAGTAGACACTGACTTGGTTTCCAATGTTGGCGTACAATTCTTTACCAACCACAAATCCAGTGTACCAGTTCTTGGCGGCAACGTTGGCGTTTTCAGAAGTAATGAAGGTGTACTTGCGCATGTAATCAGGGAGTTCACAAGTGTAGTCACCAGCAGCGACAGGGGACTTGGGGGCGGAGGTAGGGCTAGGAACGGGAGCACTCGTTGGGGAAGCAACGGGAGCATTGGTGGGGGAAGCAACAGGAGCATTGGTGGGGGAAGCAACAGGAGCATTGGTTGGGGAGGTAACAGGAGCAGCCGTTGGATCAGCATCCTTGCTGCAGCAAGGAACATCCAAAGAGTACACAGCCACACCCTTGGGGTTGGAGGCAGGCCAACCCTCACAGCCGTACACGTTGGCGGTTGAAACTCCCTGTTGCCAGAAACTTCCGTCATGAACAGCAATTACCATGCTGGCAACACCATCCGTACACTGGGCAGTGAAAGGACCAGTGGTGACTTCATAGCCCACTTCATCCTCCTTGTCAGATCCCTCACAGGTAAGGTCAGACCCTCCCACAGGCGTGTAGATGGGGGCGATCCAACTGATGCTGCCACTAGACTTCCAGAGCTGGTGAATCTTGAAAGAAACCGAGTTTCCATCAGATGAAACGACCTCCAACGCATCGTCAGGGAAGCCAACGATCTCGTTTTCTTCGGTGACAACGTAATCACATCCAGAGACAGACTTGGAGGTGGTGCTGACAGGGCTGGCAGCCGGAGCAGCAGCAACGGTCATGCCACTGTGGGTGTAGTCATAAGCTGGAACACAAGAGTTTCCTTTGGTTGTACAGATTCCACCAGAAGTAGGGCAAGACTTCTTGTCGTAGCTGGGACAGTACTCCAAGGGGTGGGTGCAGGATCGCCATCCAGATCCCGGTTTGCAGAACAAGGTTCCACAGCAGTCGTCATCCGAGCTACAGCTTCCAGCCCAACGAGCCAAACAGCTGGAGTCGTTCTCGGCTCCGCTTTGCTCCAACCAGAGCAAACCTTTGCCACCACCCCAACAGGAAGACTCACAGCCATCAGCATTCGCGTTACAGCTGCTTCCGCTCACATCACAGGTCTTGTGCTTCTGGGAGCAACACCCTGCATCCACCACAGCTACCAAGGGTAGCAAGAAGAGGAAAGAAATTGTCTGGGACAACTTCATGGTTGTTTGTTTCAGTTGTTTGTTCTACGAGTAGAGCACACTGGGTATTTTCCTGCGGGAAAAAAAGTCACGAGAGTAACCAGATCCAGTGTTGTGAGCCCGATCCTCAATCGTTCGTGGTGGTGGTTGGAGAGGAGGAAGCATGCTCCGTTTGGGCCTAATCCTCTAGTCGGGACTGCTGCTCTTATGCCCAACAATGGCATCCTTCTTTTCGCTCCATAAACTGAGTATGGTAGACTTTCGCTCACCCGGTTTTTCCTTGAAGTCTTTATGCCAAGGGCACTATAAAAACATCTTGCAGAATCGACGTATCTGGTAATTTTCGTCTTTGTGACCCCTCGAGCAAGACAATCAATAACAAGCGATGGCCATGTATATTGAGAATATTTATGTTGGGACGACTTCATCCGCCCTTCATCTCTTTGCGAAGGCATAGTGGTACCATCCGCTACGGTGCTGTGCACGAAAGCATCCAGTACGAGTCGATTATTCGATCACGGTTGCGAGACGTGTGACGTGTGGCACAAGTTGGAGTCGCTTGAATCAGAGTTTTGCCAGACGTCGTGTGGGTCAAGAAACGTTCCGGCCAATTTTGTCCTCACTAAAGCTAACTACTGCACAAAAGATTTTGGGTAGTAGTACGGTACGGTACTGTACTCGTAGTCCTTTCTCTTGCTATCGCTTGTTGTGTGGTGTGAGGAATGGTGGATGTTGTTGTGGTAATGTTTTGAGACGTACCAATATGTTGTATTGGATAGATCTATCAAGAGGGCACTTGTTGGCATTAAGCGCGTGGGTATCGCAATACCCCCTTCTTCACTGTTGTTGTTCACAACACTACTGGCAGCTGGCAGGCCGTAGTGAGTACTGGCAGTACCACCGTGCTGTAGTTGTTGATCATTGCAATGATTTATCTGATACCAGGTATCGAAAGAGAATACCTGACCTGTGAATTTGCTTATTGGTTGTCGATTATCTCATGATTCCTCTGCTCTTCTCTGCTGCTCCTCATCTTTGCGGGGGTGATATCTATTTGACATTTTCATTTTTATTTCAAGATCCTACGAATTCATTTTTGTTGGTGTTGTTGGTCAGCGTAGTGTTGCAGCATCATGGCAAAATACAAATTATAAATGTTTCCTCTTTCTAGAGAGCTAGTATCTTGCCGCCAGATCAATAACGTACTACTACTAGCTAGCAACGATTATTATTGAATATGTTACTGATGATTATAGCTACCGGAGTCCAACAAGGGTAGCACGACGGGAGGAGTCTCTAGATAACTCGTTGCGCTCCTCGTACAGTATGGGTATCAAATACCTATCTTGTGTAAGGGCGCTGAGCGTAAGCAGTCAGTCCGATGAGTCACTAGTGTAAGCTAGGCAAACAAAAGAGTGAAAATCAGATCTATGAGCTTTAGCGAACTAGTCGATTCTGAAGCTGCACTACAGAACTAGGACCGGATGAAGAAGATCCATCCCGTAACGTAAAGAAAGCAATGATCCAGGACAGCTTTACATGCAAGCAATGCATGTAGCAAAGGATCATTGCAGCTGAACGTCAAAGGGACTATGGATTTCAGAGCAAAAGCGATCGGAATCATAGGGGACTCAAGATAGATGGTCACAAACCGAAGGTAACGGTTGGTGCCAATCTTGAGACCATGCGGGACTTCGGACAGACGAACTGACGGACGGTCTCAGTC
The DNA here is from genome assembly GCA_016586335.1 of Nitzschia putrida. NCBI lineage: Eukaryota > Bacillariophyta > Bacillariophyceae > Bacillariales > Bacillariaceae > Nitzschia > Nitzschia putrida. The sequence continues at coordinate 1,751,124 of BLYE01000002.1, forward strand.
CTAACTCTCCCTCTCAGATGAAGAATCGGAACGATGAACGCAACAATGGGGCAAGGAGGGAGCACAAGCTACCAACCTTGAACCGAAAAACGGTTGACACCGAAAGGTTCCCGGGAGAGACCCTTGGTAAGGTAATCCGCGCGTTGATTGTGTGTGCTGACTGGGAGGCAAGAAAACTCATCCTTGTGTTGCCAGAACCAGTGCCATCGTAACAGGAAATATTTGGTGCGATTGGTGAGGCGGTGGGAGGTGGCAAGGGCCAGAGCACCCTGATTGTCTTCGAAGGCGTGACAGCGAACAGTGAGATCGATGGAGGAGGAGACGCGCAGGTGAGCGGAAATCTCAACAATCAACCTTTTTAGCGGAAGCAAAGTTTTCAAGGCGGTTGACAAGGCTGAGTATTCAGCCTCCAAGGTAGAACATGAGATATGGGTCTGAAGTTGTGACTTCCAGAGGAGTGGACAACCAGCCAGGAAAATGACGAAGCCAGTACGGGAGCGGACGGAATCAGGAACATTGTCAGGTTCTCGGCCATGGAGACCAGCGTAATCGGCGTCCACATATAGATCAAGATCGAGCGCCGGGGTCGGGGACAGGTAAGTACCTTCAAGACGTGTTTTGGCCAAATATCTCACGATTGTTTTTACTGCTGTAGCATGACTCTGACGGGGATTGGCAGAGAAGCGGGCAACCTGGGAGACAGCGTAGGCAATGTCGATCCGAGTGTTGGCGGAGAGATACAAGAGCATGCCGACGATGCTCGAGTATTTCCAAGCTTCCTGCATGGGAGGACCGTCCGGGTCGGAGCCGAGAGCAACTTGGGTGCACGGAAGGGAGTTAGGCGAACAGTCTTGAAGGCCGGTGGCTGCAATGATTTTGTCGATGAGGCCAGTTTGGGTGAGTTTGATGCGGGGACCCTCTTGGGCGATGTGAATGCCCAGAAAGTCCGAGAACGAACCCTCTTTAGTCAGAACGAAACCCTTTTCCTGTAGTTGTAAAATAAATTTGTTAATTGTATCCATAGACTGGGCAGCGATGCCAGCATCATCAACATAGAGGACGAGAAGCATGTCCGACCGTACTAGAAGGCACGGTTCATTCTTGCAAGGTCGGAAGCCAAGGTCACGAAGAGCACGGAGTAGATGCTCATGCCAAAGGCGAGGAGCAGTGGCTAAACCATACAGACTCTTATGAAGGCGGAGACAGATGTTGGAGCCAAGAGTGGACCGAAAGCCACGGGGAACATGAATCCAAACAGGCTTGTTCAATGCAGCCTGGACGAAGGCGTTGGAGAAATCGATACTGCAAGTTTGCCAACGAAGAATGAAGGTGAGTACCAAGAAAAGACGAACGGCAGTCCAAGACGCAACCGGAGCAAAGGTATCCTCATCTGTTTTCTGTAAGTCACCTCGAACACAGAACCGAGCCTTGATGCGGAACACCCAAGTGCCGGGAAGAATACGACCAGTAGCGGCGGACTTGGGAACCTCAGACCAAGTTTGTTGTGTGACCAGACTGGCAATTTCAGCCTTAGCAGCATCAATCCATTTGGAACGATCGCGGGAGGCCATGGCTTCATCAAACGTCAGGGTGTCCGGGTCTTTGGTGGCACGAGCTTTGAAAGCAAACACTGAAGAGTGATTGCCAAACCAGGGCGACGAGACGGTGGAGACCATATTAGCTAATACACAAGTAGGAACGGAAAAATAGCCATGAGCTCCTTGCGAGCCATCAAAACCTAGACGTTTAGGAGGGCGTCTAGCTCGAGAGGACCGGCGCTGGATGGAATCAGGAGCGGAACGTTTGGTAGAGACAGGAAGGGCAATCGTTGGTGGGTTGGATGCAGCAGCAACGTCAAACGATGGACGTAAGTTGGTGGCAGTGCCAGTGTCCGGAGAGAGTTGGAAGCGGACTGATGGTTTGTTGGATACAGCAGGGGGAGGTCGAACAGGCGATGGATTGGGGCGCAATGGTGTTTTTGGTGGAGAAATGGAAATGGGAGGCGGAGTTCTGGGTTTGTCGACGATGGCAGGTTCCAAATCCTCGACGATGGGAGGAGGAGAAGGAGAAACGGGAGGAACTGGAGCAATCAAATCGGCTGGATGGGCGCTGGCTGGAAAGCAGCTGGCTGGATAGCAGGCTCCCTCTGGAGCGACGACTCCCTCTGAGCCAACAACTCCCTCTCGAAGCAATGGCTTGTGGATGATGAATGACTCCGGATTGACGATGACATCTCGATGATCAGTCAACGACGAAGCCAGAATAGCCTCAGGAGAGGTATCAGCTTGATTGGTGAACACAGAGGTGCCATCTGGAGGAATTGCATCGTCATCGACAACAAATTGAAACACAGAATCACCAAACAGGGTATCCCATTCCGACGAACCGACAGATGGAAGAGCTGGAGCCGTAGAACCAACAGTAGCAAACCAATCGTCAAACACAACATGGTACTGGGCAGTGATGGCACCAGTGTCCAAATTTAACACCAATGGAATGGAGGAAGCATGTTTGGGACTGATCCCAACGTACATGTGACGTTGTGATCGTGGAGTCCAACGAGGCAGTTTCTTGCCATCAGCAATGGTGGAATCCAGAACGTAGACAGGACAGCCGAAGACATGAATGTCTTGAAACTTGGCATGAGGCCAACGAGTCCTTGTGTAGATGTCAGAGGGACTCAGGCCAGTGTCGGAATTTGGAACATGATTGACCAAAAATGTGGCGTGAAGAACTGCCAGAGGCCACAGAGTCGGAGTAATCACATCCGGCCACTTGGTGTTTGCGTGAAGCAACATTGTTCGCGCGATCGACATGACTGTCTGTATATTGCGTTCTGCAATACCATTTTGATGATGGGCTCCCACACCGGCAAAGTGGGAAATTTGGAAAAAGTTGTGAAGGTGATTTTGGAATTCGTCAGACATGAATGCTCCGCCATTGTCGGATAAATAATGGCGGGGAATTACGCCAAAATCGAGGCTCATTGTTTCGAAGATAGCTTTTGCCTTTAGAGTCTCAGTTGAGTTGAGATGTACCAGTGGTAGAGTAAACACATAGTTAGAGGCATGATCAACGAAAATTACACCACCAGTAAACTTTTCCTTGTCGTTTTCTTTACCGAAAGTGTGTAGCAGGCGTCCCTTAGTACTGCAACAAAAGTGATCCATAGACACTCGTTGGCCTGGAAACAAGTCTCCCTTAGTAAGATGTCCACTAGAATCAGTGACAGCTGTACCTCGGAGGCCAGGGGCTGAACGACGACGTTGTTTGCCGAATTGGCAAGCAGCACACAAGGGAAGCATGTCATGGGCCAACTTGGAGGCAGCAGTATGGATACGCTGCAAACCTTCTGAACAGGCCAACACTTTGGTACGAAGCAGAAACTGAATCCGTTTGAAGTTGATGTGTCCCAAGCGGAAGTGCCAATGAAGCAATTCTTTCTGAGGTTCGGACAAGTTCTTGTTGTTGGCGGAGCTGACAACAGAGATCAAATTGGCTTGAGCATCCACATGATGAGTTGGAGGCATGGCGATTCCAATGGGAAGATTGTTGTCCATCGAAATTGGAATCTGGAGAGACTGACGCGATGGGTCAGCATCGTTGCCACTCAAACTCATGTGGTGCAAAGTCTGGTTGATGGTCTCATCAGGGTAGCTCGACAACAAGGAACTGGTAGACAATAATCTAGCACCCGAATTTGGAACATAATAGGCTGGTAGCAGAAGTTGACGAGTGCCCCCAAAGGCACTTCGGAACGTCCATCCAACAATACCGACACCCTCAACTGGAAGCTTGCGGGCAATTCCCTGAAGGGAGATGGCAATGGATGGTGATTCCGGAGGCTCGATGAAGTCGGCAAGGGAATTAGTGATCGAGATCGAAGCACCGGAGTCCCAAATGACTTCAAAAGGATTGGGAGGCAACTCAACATCGAAACTGGAGCTATTGGCAGCCATCATGGCGACAGGTCGGAAAGCAGATTGTTGGCGGTTACCAGAACGAAATCCCCGTGGTCGAGTCGAAGTCGTAGGGGCTCGAAGAGTACCCTGAGCGACTAAATCGTCAAATACTTGGTTCCAAGCTTCATTAGTCTCCGAAGGGCGACGATTCTCCACATTCAAACCAGATCTCCCTCTGAGAGAGGCGTTCACAGGACGACGGCGATGATTGCGACGACGGCGATGGCGAGAGCCAGAACTAGAGCCAAATCTGGAAGCAGACGAGGCAGTAGAGGAGGCCGACCAAATAGGAACCCGATCGTATGCAGCGGCGACATCGGTGGCACGAACGGGAATGCGATGTACTCGTTGAAAGGCAAGATCTCGACGAATAGCATTCCAAGAGATCGGGGAAGCATGACGAGAAGGCGAAGCAAAACGGCGGCGGAGCCAGAAAGGGAGCTTGGAAAAGACACAAGTACAGCCGAAGAAGAACAACCAGAACCAAGGGAACGGATTGCCAATTGCCAAACTCAAGAAGGTACACACCGAGCCAAGGACAAAGGGAATGGGAGCATACCGGAAAGGAGCACACAACCAGGAACCAATACCACGCAAGAGGACACGAATAGCCGTAATCATATCGAAACGTAGTACACAAACAGCATCAAAGACATCCGACCACGGGTTGCGAGCAAATGGTGTATGCCAGAGCTCTACAGAAGTGTAGAGAGTGTTAGCCTGAGCATTTGCAGGAGCAGAACCAGTAGTAGGAGGGCCGCCGGAGGTAGAGCCAGAGCCAGACGAACGGATGGGACCATTGTGTTGAGCGGTGCCGTGAGTTGTAGACCAACGGCCACACTTACCACACCAATGGAAGGTCTTCCCATTGTGCGACTTGGTTGAGGGCTCACCGGAGGCTGGAGCTGTAGTACGCCAAGAGGCACCATTTTGTTGGGGCCTAGCTCCTGGATGGCGAGACCCACCTCCACCAGTGCGATGACTGGGCTGATTGGGACCACGGGAAGGGAAACGAGGTCGTTGCTGACCAGAACCAGTGGTACCATATGGGGGAGGGGGGTTAGCAATCAAGGCGTTGGCAAAGGCTGTAGTGGGACAAGCCGGATCAGTGTTGGGATAGCGAGCGGGGCTCCACTTGCCATCTTCCACAGCAGTACGATATTTTCGGCCGATATTGTCCAAAATGGTTTCATAGTCCAGATTGGCGGCGGAGATCAGAGCTGTAGCCTCACTGGGGGCGAGGAAACCAACACGAACAAGCATTTTGTCCAACAATAGTTTGGTGTCAAGCAACTCATGTCGGAAGGCAATGGAATCCACATCCATGCCGCCGGCATGAAGACACGCATCCAACATGTGAGCGGTGAGCTTATGGTCGTAATGACCAGCCGCCACTAACTCGTCGGCACCATCCCGGAAAGCTTGGGTAAGAAGGGTGAGGTTCTGACCTGGATAGTCCTGAGCCTTACGATTCTTGATGCGAGAAGATATGTTAGTGAACCGATCGATGGAAGCAGACGAGATTTGGTCAATGAACTTCATGTAGCTCATTGGAAACCAGTCATCTGGCTTGAGCTTGGCACGAACAGTATCGGCCAACGTAGAATCAAGGCTGTTCAACAAAAAGTGAGTGGCATCACTGTCGTTGGTGGTGTCGTAAATGTCGTAGCGTTGAGTTTGCTGGACCAACATCTCGTCAACGGTGTCGAGATGGAAGCGTGCGTGATCAGTGACGATCGACGACATGCGACTAGGATCGATCCTGTCGGGAATGTATGCAATGGAATCCATTCCATGGGTGACTAGATGCTCCTCAAAACGACGTTGAAAGGCAGGTAGGCTATCAGCCAGCTTGAAACGTTGGGCGAGTCCCTTGCGACGAGCAAGCACCCCCTTTTGGGCAGTGCCAACGTCGAGAGGACGATACTGAAGAGGACCCCTGGGTGCCAAACGTTGACCATTGGCAAGGTGAGTCCATCCGCGGTTAGGTTTACCTCCGGTCCAAGGAATGGACTCATATGGGAGGGCAACAAGGCCTCCCATAATGGGGGTAGGGGGATCAATAGTACGAGTCCTGGGGGACGACTGAGTCATGGGTGTATCAGGAACAATGGCTTCTTCTTCTTCGAAGGGAAGCTTGGCGACACGAGGGGTGCTTGGAGCTTGGACTTCGGCCGAGTAATCGGGGAAGTGGACAGTGGTACGGTCCAAAGTGCTGGTAGCAATGGGGGTAGGAGGTTGGTTGGCGTTGGTAACAGCAACAGTGGCGCGATTAGTGTCCTCAAGCTCGACGTCGTGCGGCATGACTTCACTAGGGAACGCGTTGGAGTCAGTTCCGGTGGAAGAGGAAGGAGTTGGTTGGTCTTGGGTCATGATGAAGGTCGTCACCTAGAATCGATGATTGAAGAACAAGTAGGTTGTAGTCGCTTGATGAGATCAAGGAGGCAGGGAAGCGTACACGCCGGGTTAGGTATACGTTGGGCTCAATAACCTGTAAGGGCGCTGAGCGTAAGCAGTCAGTCCGATGAGTCACTAGTGTAAGCTAGGCAAACAAAAGAGTGAAAATCAGATCTATGAGCTTTAGCGAACTAGTCGATTCTGAAGCTGCACTACAGAACTAGGACCGGATGAAGAAGATCCATCCCGTAACGTAAAGAAAGCAATGATCCAGGACAGCTTTACATGCAAGCAATGCATGTAGCAAAGGATCATTGCAGCTGAACGTCAAAGGGACTATGGATTTCAGAGCAAAAGCGATCGGAATCATAGGGGACTCAAGATAGATGGTCACAAACCGAAGGTAACGGTTGGTGCCAATCTTGAGACCATGCGGGACTACAGACGAACTGACGGACGGTCTCAGTCCTAACTTCTTGTATATATATCTAAATACATACAGATATTGCGAGTCCCTAATTGGAAGTCTACACGGGAATGAATCCTTATCATTATTTGATGACACACTGGATTGGATCCATGCTCGATGCAGTTTTTGCGATTCCAGTTCGAGGGTCGAGCACCGGAACGGCACTACTGGTGCAATCTCCTTGCCGCGGCCGTAACAGAGTGCTTGTATATTCTTCATCATTCATCATAGACTGAAATCGTCTGTTGATTGTTGATCCAAGTCTGTCATCATGTTGGGATCATTCTGGAAGCGACCTTCCTTCTGGGCTGGCATTGTAGCTGTAGCCGCCTACTGGGATTCCAAGGCACTTCATGGCAACTACGTCTACGATGATGCAGGCTCGGTCATCAAGAATCCTGTGGTTACAGGAGATCAGCCTTGGACAGAGGCGCTTCGAAGAGACTTTTGGGGTCAACCCATGATAGAAGCGGCCAGTCACAAGTCCTTCCGTCCCATTACGACTCTCACCTTGAGGTTCAACTACGCCTATGCCAAACAACAAGATCCTGAAGCCAAGCATCCTCCAACCTTCTCCTTTCATGTGGTCAACATCCTGTTGCATGGTATCGTTACTGCCTTGATCACGGAGTCTACCTATTTTGTTCTTCCAGACAATGGGGTGCTCTCGCCTTTGATTGTTGGTTTCACCTTTGGCTTGCATCCGGTCCATGCCGAAGTCGTCAGCAACATTACTAGTCGCGGCGAGATCCTCATGAGTATGTTCTTTTGTCTAGCCTTTCTCAGTTACGCCAGTACTGTCACGGCCAAGGCTCCTTCTGCCATTCGTCAAGTCTTTGGAATTTACCTTTTCCCTTGGTTGGGCATGACCTTGTCTCTGTTTAGCAAAGAGCAGGGTGCGACTACCCTCATTACTCTGGTGGCCTGGGACTTTTTGATGCACCATGGGAATCTCATGCGTTACTTCAAACAGATTCGAGACAAGGACACACAACAGCAAGCAATCAAGTTCTTGTTCCGAACGGTTGTTCTTGCTATCCAGACTCTTGCTGTTGTGGTATGGAGATACCTCCTCAATGGAGAAACGACACCAGATTTCATTGAAGCGCAGAATCCAGCCGGATTTGCCTCGGATCGCTTCACTCGTGCCTTTTCGGTCACGTGGGTCTACTTGCTGTACCTTCGGGATGCTCTTTATCCGTTTTACTTGTCTCCCGATTGGTCGGGTATCTCGATTGATTTGATCAAGAGCCTGTCCGATCCTCGATCCATCCTCGTTCTTACCTTTTGGTACGCCTGTGCTGCCAGTTTCTGGAGTCTCATGGTTGGTATGGGATCTCCACCGTCCAGTCCTCCTGAAAGTTCCGCTAGCCGCCGTTACTGGGCGTCTGACACGCTTCTCCGACAAGTCAACATGGCCGTCTGGGCGTTTGCCTTTTTTCCCTTTTTGCTTTCCAGTAATATCCTTGTCGTCATTGGTTTGATGAAAGCGGATCGTGTCATTTACCTCCCACTCTTTGGATTTTGCCTGTTGGAAGCTATTTTTCTGCATCATTTTGCCCTCAAGGGAACCGAGAAGGAAACATCAACCATCACATCGCCTCGGCCACAAAAGTATTGGTTGGCTCATGTCTTTGTCATGGCCCAATTGCTCATTTACTCGGGCAAGACACATGAGAGAAACCTAGCCTGGAGTGACTCCTTGCAACTTTGGGGGACCGCCTACGCCATCAACTCCAGGAGTTATCATACCATGTACAACTATGGTTATGAACTATCCATCAAGCAAAAGTACATTGAAGCCGAGTCCGTTATGCGTCCCGTCGGTGATGCTCGTGTGGATGGACCCTCTAATACGTTTGTGTACGCCATGGTTCTGTTTAATTTGAACCGATGTGATGTCGCCAACGATTTGTTGGATATTGCGTTTGAAGTCATCGACGAGCGGCGTCGAGAGGGTGGTGTGCGAAATACCGAGAACCATCTTGGTAGGTCCGAATCCAACCTGTTGGTGGCCCGGGCACATTGTATCGATGACATGTACGAGCGGGCACGAACCATGTATGCAGCGGTGCAAGCCGATCCTAGCAACGAGTATGCGATTGGATTGGCAACGCAAGTGGCAGAGCGGCTCAAGGAATACGAAAAGGTCCAGAAAATGCTTCAACGACAGTAATTCAAGTGTGTAGTACGATTTATTTTACCATGGATTGTAACGTTTCTATCTGATGTGTGGCCTTTGATTCCAAGTGCGCAAGTTTTCCCCATTATTGCCTGCTGCTTGAACTCAAGCCATGTCGTCGGGTACCATGGGTGGCATCTGCCCATTTTGTGCCAACCAGTTCTTGACAGAACTTTTTGGAGTACCGGGACCCTGTTCCTTCGGAGAAAACAGTGATGTAGGAATGGATATAATCTTTTCAGATACCCTCCGAACGGCTCTTCCCATGGTTCCCATCTCCTCGGATGGCCTTTTGCTTGCGTGCTCAGGAATGGAGTCAAACGATGTCAATTCTCTCCCACTGCCCGATCGTGCGACGCTTTGCCTCAAGCTCAAACTCGGTCGAGCTCTGGCAGTTGGCTTTTCATTTACCCAAAACGTAAACATTTCCCCCTTACCCTTGATCTTAACCTTACCCCGAGGGTTCATTGGCAGCTCAGGCATTTGCTCAGCTAGTAGGTCATATGCACGTTTTGAGCATTGAATGCGATTCTTTTCACTGGTACTTTCCATTCTGCTGGCAGTGTTAACGGTGTCACCAAATAGACAGTAACGTGGATTTCGGTTTCCAACAACATCTGCAACAACGGGTCCACTGTGGAACCCAACACGAAGATTCACAGTCCCAAAGTCTGGATTGTCGACATCAATGAGAGTTGCAGAGGCAGCTTCAACAGCTTCAATGGCAAACATGGCAATTCTCTTTGCATGATCTTCCGATTGATCTTTTACCAAGTTTGTGCAAGCCATGTACGCATCACCAATTGTCTCTACCTTGAAAATGTCGTACTTATGTGAGAGATCGTCAAATGTGTTGTACAAACGGTCAAGTAGAGCTGCAACTTTTCCTGGCTCCAGCTGAGCACTCATGTCAGTAAATCCAACAATGTCAGAGAAAAACAGGGTAATGCAATCCTTGTGCTCTGGCTCGACAGTACGTCCATCTCGGAGTGCTTCGGCGACGTGTCTTGGAAAGATGTCAAACAAAGACACATTGGAGTTCTTTGGTCGGAGGGGACGGTTAGTTTCAGCCATTAGATCAGTATTGATTCTCTTCAAACGAGAGTCGATTTCCATAGCGGATGGACGCAAAACAGGATCTGCTTCCAAGCATTCATGCATCAGTGCTTGGAATGGACCCGGCATGTTGATAGGGAACGGAGGTCGCTTGTTAATTTCTGGGTCCATTACTTCTCGGAGAACGACCTGAAGTTTCTCTCCATCGTAGGGATCCTTGCGAGCATAGCATTCATACAAAAGGATTCCAAATGCGTAGATGTCAGACGAGTCAGTATTGAACGTACGTCCTGCGAGAAGTTCGGGAGCCATGAAATACGGAGAGCCACATGCTTGTCCGGTGGACTGCCCTTGTGTCAATCCGAAATCGGCAACCTTGGCTCGGAACTTGCGATCCACAAGAACGTTCTTTGCTTTGAGGTCACCATGAATGATCGGAGGGAGTGCAGAATGAAGGAACCGAAGTCCTTGTGAAACATCTTGAATAATAGGAATAATAATGTCTTCATCAAGCACCATGGTCTCGTTATGCAGGAGATCATGCAACGATCCATGTTCCATATACTCCATGACAAGCATAGGTTCATCTTTCATGTTCAAAACAGCACCCATTACAGTTGTAATACATGGATGTCGAAGCTTAGCCAAGATTCTCATCTCATGGATGAATGCTTTACGAGAATGCATCCTGGAACGGGTGCCTGTTTTGTTTCGGAGGGTAGCACCTCCTGCCGAACTGGATTGACCAGCTATCATAGCAGCAAGACTTCCATTGGCTAGCATCAAACTGTCCTTTCCTCCCATCAAAGCGGTCTGACTGGAAGGTTTGGGGGGCATTTTGTCGTCGTCGGTATCACAGGTATTATCCTCCGACGCCGTTTCAGCCGCATCGAATATAAGATTCAGCGACGAGCCGCCACTCCCCCGGTTTTTGTCGGAAGATTTAGCATTCGGTGGAAGAACGCGCTTAACAGCAACCTGAGTTCCACGATACTCTGCCAACAATACCAGACCGAAGGAACCACGGCCAATGATTTCGGGCGGTTCTGAGAAAAAAAGCTCATCCTTGTTCACCTTCCAGATGTTGTCACTGCCTCTTCGGTACATTTCAATAGCTCGGAGCAACAGCACAAGGGTAACAATGAAGGCCGCCGCCGTCGTTGTAGCAACCAATACAACGTCAATCTCCTTCTCGGTACGGTATGGCTTTGGGACGTAATCCAACGCAGCGATTACCGCCGGAGGATTAACTTCCGTATCGAGACATTGCACATCGCGGAGACGCTCGAGTACAATCTCCACCACGGATTCAGGCGGAACAATCCACCCGTACTGCAACGACAGTTCTGCAGCATGACTATCTGTATACGACCACTCCACGAACTTGCAGAGCAACCAGGCCTGATAGCAACTGGAATAATAGGTGTGGTTTTTCTTGACGTACCAGTAGGCGTAACCTGCAATTGGATAACCTCCAATCGGGGTAGGCGCTTGAGCAAGGTTGAGTTCCAAAGTGTCAGAATCCAAATTGTCGGCGAGCCCTCCCATGGTAACTTTGATTGCGTCTTCATATGGTCCAACAAAAGAATCAGCCTCTCCCTTTATTCCAATCTCGACAGGGGTCAAGAAATCAGAAAGTGTCTCTGCAAATCCGACCTCCATATATCCGACGGTGTAAGGAACTCGAAGCATACCGAGGGAAACTCCTAATTTTTGGGCTCCAGCGTAGTAAGTTGGGGTTTCATCGGTTCCGTTGGCAGCACACACTTCACTGATAGCTGCTGGATCATAGATCTCGCCATCGAAAGGCCAGTTTGGCAATTTGCCAACAGCATCATCGGGCCACAACGGAACATTATAATCGAGAGCGTCCGTGATAATGGAGGTCTGACCAGAGGAGTCTGACCGGACAACCACAGAAATGAGAGTGTGACTAAGGGAAACATCAGGGTTCAGTTCTTGAATCAACGGATGATCCCAATATTGAATGGTCGAATTGAAGATACCTCCCAGCACTTCAAACGTCAATTGCATGGCGACTCCCGAATATCCTCTCACTTCATTGGAATGCACCACAGCAACGGCTCCAGCACAAGCAGGGAACATTTGAAGTTCTTCCAAGGGATTGGCCTCATAAAAGCTAGATGCAATGGGTGCATCACCCATTCCCCACAAGGCTCTATCAATCTCATCTTGTGCACAAATGGCAGTCACAGGATTCCCATCACAGTCAATGTTGCCAACCATCGCCTTTTGAGCAGATCCGGAACCAACGCTGGATGCAGTAATCCTTGCTTCACGGTACAACGAAGAAAAAGCTGTAAGCCATGCATTGGCAACATCGTATGGACCGGATCCTGTTGCACCCGGAAGCCAAATCTGTTCGTCAGCCGCCTCGATCATCGTAGTGAAAAAGCTCAAGGCTGCAACCCATCGTAGCATTCGCTCACAGAACGACTTCATCCTATGAGTAGTCTGATGACGAGCTTGGTGAGTTTTTCTTTGCTGTTGTGGCCTCACCGTTGTTGCCACTACTCTATCGATAAGGAAAGGAAGATGGAGAGAATGTAAGTGGAACATTTTTAGAGAGAATGTTGCTGTCTCACATCATGTGCCAGCTACGTATAAAGACCGTACGATGGTACTACGTGTGCGAGTGCCTGGCACTGGGCGACGACACGACGTAACGTGGTGAGTGCCGCTGCCGTGCAATCACTTTCTTCGTGGTGGGCGGAATTTTGTTCTTTTTTGGAATCTTCAACGCGTTTTGTCTAAAACTCACGCAGTAGTACAAAAATGGCGCAATAGAACTGGAGTCATGTTTGAGAAGGGGCTCTTTGTAGAAGCAACCTATTTTTATAAGTAGTCCAAGCAGCAACCTACGACGGCTCAGAAACAAGCCCAATCTACCGGTATGGAAGAAATGACGCCATCGCATTCCCAATTCCCCCAAAGTGGGGGAATTCATAGGCTCTCGTGGGTTTTGAATATGCCGTTTTCCTGTAAGAGATCAAATCGCGGACTATTCTTTTGAATAGAGAACTTTGGGCTTGTTTCGCGCGTTAGTACCACTATGACTGAGACACTTCGTAGACTGCGACAACCAAAAAGGGCCCAACAATAGAACACTCAAAGTGCACGAAGCACTATGTTAGTCTATGCTTGTCGGGTGGGTGTCACTGCCGTAATAAAGGAACTTATTCTTCGTGAATAATGTGAAGGGTCAGTTGTTGGACTAATTTTTGAGCGAGGAAGGAGAAGAAAGAGAAATGGAAACAACAACACATCATTTTGGGATTACGAGTACGTATTGTGTTGCTACTACTGTACTGGTACCCTCATCACCACACGGTGACAGTAAAGTTCCAGAGAGGGATGGCATTGAATAGCAGTAAGCTGTTTTACATTAGTATGACTATGTTACTACCGGCAGTTCGATTGGCTTGGTACATCCTGTGTTCAACACGGCTGTCGGCTCAATCGCATGTTTACTGATAGCGCATCATTGTTCATTGACATCATTCCTGATGATCCAGGAATTTGTTGCTCCATCATTCGCATTTGCTGTAGCTGACGAAGTCTTTGAAGGTCCAAATCTCCCCCCATTCCATTAGTCGAAGCGCCAAAGGCCCCCGAGTCTCGAAGCGAATTCATCCCCATACTGGAGTTAATGGCATTCATACCTGCGAAACCATGTAGGCCATTCATGGCGCCAATTCCATTCATCATACCGTTCATCTGACCACCCATTCCGTTCATTGGTCCCATGCCGTTCATGGCAGCTCCCATGGATCCCATTCCATTCATTTGGCCCATCGATCCCATTGATCCCATGGTGCCCATAGAACCCATGCCATTCATACCCATACCGTTCATGCCCATGCCCATGCCGTTCATTCCCAGCGATGGGCCTCCTGCTCCTCTGGATTGACCCATCATGCCGATCAGCGAGTCCCTAGGTTCAAAGTCCTTTAGGTTCGTCATGCCTAGGTTGGGAGCTCCCGCTGGCATGGGAGGCATCATACTGCCCGGTGATAGCATACTCGATCCTGCCCCTCCAATGGCCTGTTGCTGTCTCATGGCTGGCATCATGGCTGTGGATGGAAGAGGTACTTCTTCAAGGGTGGGGAGTGGCTGTGATTTGTCCAAAGCATAAAAGTCAGGTTCATCCTCCTTCTTCATAGGTAGCTTCTTATGCGTCTTGGGCAATCGGCGCATGAACTTTTGCAAATGAGGTTTGCCTCGGAGGAACAACTAAAAAGAAATAGTGAGTGAGGTTTGGTCGGGAAACATGCCTGCACATGAGACAAGGAACTCGGTACTGCGTACCTCATGGTAGTAGGAACCTCGATCTGGGCCAGTGCTAATGCGACGGAAGCTCCAAGCATTGACAAGTCGGTTGAAGGAGTGGTAGTTGCTGTATTCAAAAAACAGAGGCATCACCAAGCTTTCGAACAAATTTGGCTTGAGTACCTTCCATGATCGGCCGTGTGGCATCCATGTGATGATATCATGAAACTCTTTTTGTGCAAGAATTGCATAAAGCTTAACAGGAAACTTCTGTACTCGGATTGAACTCTCTACCCCACGACCTCCTGGGGGTGGAGGCGATGCTGGGGAAGGAGAAGGTTGGTCGAATTCTTCATCGCCAACGTTACTGAAATCTCTGTACTTGTACATAGAATCCATCGAGCTGTTGGGTGCGACGTCTTCGGATTCAAGAAGTGATGCCATACCGGAAGTATCTGTTTCGATTGTGTTTGGGTCTGGACTCATATTGTGAGTGAAGATTAGAAACTCAGATGCTTTGTTGAGGATCCAGATTTTGATGAGCGGATTATATTGTGAGGAATTGTCTGCATGCGTTTTGGGACGGGGCAGCACATTTCTAATCGGACTACGTCTCTTTTCGATGTCCTCGAGGTTCTGAATTTACGCCACAAAGCTGCATTATTGCGGTACTGCGTGTCTACAACGGTGGTAGTACAGTACCGTACGCGTATTCGGACTCTACTCGTAAAAGGCCCTCGAGCCAGCCGTTTGAAATTGCCCTACTGCGGAGTTTTTTAAGAGGGCGACATCCTTGTTGCTTCGGCCCAATGACTGTGACTTAGTTCGTGCTATCAAGGCAATAGAAGTTTGATTATGGTCCGAAGCTATTGTGCTACAATAAACTTAGGAACGGCGCGACCCACCGGGACCAGAAGCGTCGTATGTTAAACACTATCTCACCTATTCGTACGAAGCATTCGCTTGGCAATAGTCACTTTCATCCGTACGCGCTCTGTCGACCCAATCGAGCGCGTATCATTTCACTGCCACATCGACTTTGAAAACACCATAAGCTCCAGTTCGGATGTTGACAGAGATTTATCTGGTGAGGACCGAAAAATGATAACAGAGCAATTGAAGGATTAGACTGAAAATCCCCGACAATTCCGATGTTCTCTATGGAGCACCAATCAAATGAGGCTGCCGAACATGCGAAGTTTTAAATCCTAACCTCAACAGATTTTACATTTATACGGCAGGATGCAATGGCCTTCGTTCAGGCTTCGCTAAAATGTCGGCTTATTGCCTATTTACAACTACGAGTAAAATAGTGAACTAATAAAACACGGTCGGTCCGTTGAAAAGCAATTCCTTCAGTTCATGACTAAAACAGGAACTGCAACCAACTTGCGTTAGCGAGGGAAGTGAAGACTGTCCTTTTTGTCATGCACTCATGACTTCGACGATTACGAAAACTAAACTTGATCGTAAACAATCTAGAACGTTGAAGCGATTGTCCGAATTTCGTCCTCTTCCGATGAAAAACATTCGTCTTCGTCATGGAGACCTGCCTCTACACATACACGGACAGTACCACCAGGACTCAACTGTCCTTTGATTGCAGCATCACCTTCATTGTCCCAGAAGGTAATATGTTGCTTCCTTGACTGTGGAATGCCCTTAAAGGGACGTTTGTTTGACTTCTTCATATCTCGTTTGACACGGTTGATGTATGTCTTGTAGCCTCTGTTGGTAGGACTTGATGTGGACGTGGTATCTGAAGGTGGTTTGGACACCTTGATGGCGCTCCCGAAGTCCATGTTCAAAAGAAATGACGCGGGGCCATTTCGCTCTTTCGTTGCACCATTCTTCGTAGGCAACTGGAACAGGGCTTTCATCGGAGTTGCATTAAATATATCATCGACAGCCCCCATGGGAGTGGCCCCTCTAGGAGACAGAACACTCTTCCCCTTCTTCGATTGCACCATTGGGGTCTTGGCAAGTGAAAACCATTTTTCCCTGCACTCTGAGGCAGTTTTGGATGAAACGTTTGTAGAAACTTGCTCCCAGAATAGCTGCGACGTGGGTTCTACGCTTTGGTGAGCATCACGAAGCAGAGTCAATTCGCGTTGATTCCAACCGTCTTCATCGATAGAAAGAGCTTTGCCCATAGATTTAGCTTCTTCCTTGGGGCTGCTAGCAACCTCTATGGCATTAGTAGGCAAGTTTTCGGCTTCGTTGTCGTACACCCCAAGTCTTTCTGGAGGTGCAGCGGTTCTTCGTGACCGCCGAGGTTGAATGCAAGAATCATCATGTCTTGTTGTATCAGTAGTTTTAGTTTTGGTATTCTTCTTCACACTTTGAGGCTTCTCGACAACCTTCGCAGGCTGGGTTTCAACTTCATTGTCGTAGACCCCAAGTCTTTCAGGTGGTGCAGTTGTTCTGCGTGAACGCCGAGGATGCTTCGATTCTTTGTTCGTACTTCTACTTGGGGTCCTATCGTCCGCCGGAATACCACCAGATTTTCTCTTTTTCCCTCTCTTCCCACTCGTCGATGTTTTCGTAGAACTTTTGACTTTGGATTCATCAGTGGTTTTCGGGGATCCTTCCACACTGGGGCTTTTCAATGGTTCAAGTCCCGTGTTCTTTGACTCTTGTGTACTCAGTCTCCTGGAACGACGAACAACCCTGTCTTGGGACTCTATCTTTGCATTTGACTCTTCCTGAACTGTGTTGTCGCAAACGGAGGTTGCAATGGAGGCACTAGTCGGAGTCATTGCTGTTTGGTCGGGTTGGTGTTTGGATTTTCGCCAGGACCCTCCCGACTTTCTCCTTTCTTTCCTGACCTCAATCGCTGGTACAATCCCCCTGTCTGGGTCTTCCAAATTTATTTTTTCAATAGGCGATAGCTGACCAACTTCTTGTGGCGGCACCACATGAGGACTCAGGGCAACCGGCATGGGTATGGAAAGATCATTAGAAATATCCCAATCAAAGTCAGTCTGTGTCACAGCTTCCCGCATTATAATAATCTTCGGCAACTTAATGGGAGGTGCCTCGTCCGTTGTTATTGTCTCAGTCATCACCTGTTTGCTTTCGTGGATTGGAAAATCCTCCAATGGCGGTTCCGATAGGCGAGGAGGAGAGTCGCACGCAAAAAGTTCTGGAATTGCAACAGAAAGTTCTTCCACCATTTCTGAGCTACGATCTTTCTCTATCGGCGACGGACTCTGTGTCGTCGTGACAGTTGTGTTTTGAGTTTCTTTGATATTTGTTGTAGTCTTTCTGCTGGGTACAACCTGAATCCCAAACATAGACGCCAATCCCCCGCCTACGGGGGTCGTGCTAGGCGGACGACTCGGTGCTACCGATCGGAGCCCTCTTCGACGCGGGTGCACGTTTTTGTCGACACTGTTTTTTTGAACATTTTTTGTAGCTTTGTCTCGTTTCGATCTTCTGGTCTTTTTCGCGACTGACTTTTTTCGGTCTGCAGACAGGGTCTTTTTCTTGGCAGGAAGACAGCTGATTGATGCCAGTGTATCCATGGAGTTTGACACCTCGGGCAATTCCTGAAAAACTACCTTTCTACCTTCATTTGGTATCTCTCTCGAACGTTTCGGTCTTCGTCCTGTTTTTGTAGCATGGATTGTCCCTAGATTTGCCAAACTATCCGCTCCAAGGCAGAGGACTTGGGAAGAAAGACCTGTCACCGTGTGCCCCCGTGATCGTTTTTGAACGACTTCTGGAAACAAAACCCGACTCAGTTCCACCATTTTCTTGATCCTTCAATACTTGAGAAGTTTTCAGTTCTCTGATTGCCTTGACTCGCAAAGACTTGCACCCTGATGGTCTTCCAAATCGTGAGCATCGATGACGAGAATCGGCAGTAGTCGTTATCGGACCGAAGGGGTAACGGCTCTCTCGGCAGACTCGCGTCGCAGCCGTGTCACGGTTGCCCGACGCACGTTCTTGCAGTCATGCACGTTTCGAATTTGTCTGTCTGTCTGTGATCGGTGATGCGCCTTCTCATGCCATCGCGAATCGCGACCGCTACCAAAATACCTGAAGCATCTGCAGCAACAAGGTGTTCATACCTTTACAACAACATCTCGCAATGTTTCGTTCTGGACTCCAACAATGTGTTCGGCTGCTGCAGTCAAAGTCAGTAGCTGTGAATCAGGCCATGTGGCGTCACACTCCATCGCGGGCTTTTTCTCCGTCTGGTAAGTCAACCGCCAATCCAGTTGAAGACTATCCATTTCCCTATGAATCCTCTCACAGTTTCCAGTATTGAGGGCATCCGAGGACACTATTCAAGTAATTTATGTTGAGCCCGATGGTACAGAGCGCTCTGTTACTGCAAAGGTTGGCCAGCACTTGTTGGAAATCGCCCATGAAAACAACGTTGAGTTGGAAGGTGCTTGTGGAGGGGAGTTGGCCTGTTCAACCTGCCACTTGATCTTTGAACAAGAAATTTTCGACACGCTACCAGAAATGGAAGAGGATGAAGAGGACATGTTGGATTTGGCTTTTGAAGTGACTGATACGTACGTGTTCGTGATTCCACAGTTTCTGATATTTCCAATGTGTTCTGATTTCTGATTTGTTTCCCGCCATATTGTGTTTCTATTATTACAGTTCGAGACTGGGTTGCCAGATTCAAGTGAGGCCAGATATGGATGGCATGAGAGTATGTTCCAATTGTGAATAGTCAACGTTTGGTCGGCGATGATGTACAATAGTCTCACTCTTTGTTTGTGCAATGGCAGGTGCAAATCCCTGACGACGGCTTCTAAGATTTGGTTGTTTATTGAGTTGCGAATCGAATGGAAGGGAACTGTCAAAGAGACAGCGCTGTTTCATGAAACTGAAGTAATCGTATTAGAAAGACTGATTACTATGTACGGTACATCTACTATGACTTGATACAGTGGAGGAGATGATAAAATCGTTTGCAATTCAAGATGGATGGGCACAACGCCTCTACGCCATCTTGCGCGATGAGTATTGATCAAACCATCCGCTTTGATCTATTTCCACTTCACCACTGGTCGCATCCAAATCAAGCCGCAATGGAGGCCAGATAGAACCTTCAACGATTACAACCCTGAGATTGTCAATGCCATCATAGGCTGTTGCAAGATCTGCCACATCACCGTTGACATTCCTGTGAACATACACGACAGGTACATCGTAGTCGTCCCGAACCCTTTCGAAAAAAGGCGTGAAGAATTTGGCGTTGGCTGCTACTCCAGGATCCGAATGACCGAAAACAACCATCATGCCGATGTCATTGACGTTAGCATTGTACTGACTGTTGATCCAGTTCAAGTTGGCAGTCTGTCGCTGTTCCCATTCATTCGAATCATGGAGAGCCCCTCCCACCAAGTTAATTCCAACTGCCAAAACCCTCTTGTGTACGAAAGCAAAGTTCTCAGCGTAGTTGGGCTCTTGTCTCGTCACAGTCCAGGCTTGCGGTTCGGGCCAATATGTGGACTCGAAGTCAATCAAGTAGTCTTCCCAGAAGCTGAATGCTTCCTCGGGATTTGGACAATCTATTCAAAGAAATCCACAATTAGCAAAGATAGAATAATCAGGACTTCGTACAAGGAATAAGAGAGGCTTACCATTGTATTCGTTGTCACCAGGAACAAAGTAGACCGGAACACTAGATGTACTGTAGAGATCAACGACAGTCTGGTAGGATTCTTCCGAGCACTCTGTCGCATATGGAGAATTCCAGTCTCCGAGGTGAATTAGAGCCGTGTTTCCGGCGTCAACCTCGGGAAGAGACGGTAAGTTATCCTGCAAGGTGGTAAGGGAATCCCCGATGAATCGCCCTCCGGTGACAAAGAAGGAAACTGTCGAAGGAGTGGGAGTATTCGTTGGAGCCGATGTCGGCGAGCTGGTGGGAGCTCCAGTAGGTTTGGCGGTAGGAGAAACAGTAGGGGAAGCTGTAGGAGATGCCGTGGGGTTTGATGTAGGTGACATTGGAGTTGACCCTACATCTTGTTTGGTGGGACTAGAGGTTGGCGACACGGGAGCTTCGGTCGAGGGCTCCGCTTTGGCAGCAGTAGGGGGTGATGTTGGATTCGCTGTGATGACAGTATTGTCGTGAGGCACTGAAACTGAAGTAGGTGCTTCTGTTACAGCAACTGGTGCCAACGTTGACACAGTAGGACTTTTTGTGGGGACTGCAAATGGAGGATTCACTTGCCCGCTGCTTGAACTCTTATCCAAGGCGAGGGTTGTTCCTACTCCAACCAGTGCAATGGCCCCCACAAGGAGAGAAAGAGCAAACCCAAGCAAGAACTTCAGCCATCGTGGTGCTTCGATTAGCCACATTGGACAACGTCCTCTCCGTTCGTCTTTCATGGCTCCTTTTGATGTGGCTGCCTTGTCCACAGTTTTTGCAGGAGAATCACTTTCACCCTTTCCATGTTCAACATCCTCCAAAGCATTGGAGGCTGCTCCGGCGGCCTTCATTTCTTGGATATATCCAAAAGTGTGAATACTAGACAAGTCATCGAATTCGAGCTCCATTGGAACAAGCAATGTCTTGTCCTTCAAGCTGCTGCCAGAACCTCTTCGCCAGTAACCGGGAGGCCGTTGCATTGTTTCGATCTCCAGTTGATCTTTTGGAGACTGGGGTTCATCTTGCCGAGCACTTTCAACAGTAGAAGGAGGAAGGCTTCGATCAGCAAACATGTTTCGTAGTTCTTGCTCTACATCGTCGCCTGACCCCACAGATGCATTGGACGTATATGAGTTGGTTTCATCGAACGGCAACGATTTGCTTCCTTGGGAAGCAGAAGCTTCATTCTCTTTGTTTCCTGCCATGTCGTCCAACAAAAGTGCAACTAGAACTCGCAGCTCAAAGTGGAATTGTGCGAGTGTAATGCGGTGCCGACAGAGTACAGTGATGCTTTGGACCAACAATGTGAGCATCATGTCGAGCTGTGATCGAATCTTGCTGTTTTGCCGAACTTTGGTGAGGGCATAGCCGGGAGTGTTAATTGATTTGTCACACACATGTCGTATTTCACTCGTTTATCGGCGAAGGGACTCCTGTTAGGAAGAGAGTCCCGCGAAACTCCCGAGGCGCATTCTTGTCTACAGTTTGTCAGTAGTCGAGTGAGTCGCCGTCTTGGCCAATTTCTACTACCGTCACTACTAAAGTTTGTCTTATTCGTTCATTAGGAATGACAACAAATTTCAAGAATCTCCGTAGCACATTTTCCATCTAGCTAGCGATGAACAGAAATGGTAGCCACTTGTAGTAGAAAAGAACGTTGCATTCTATTATTCCTCCTTGGCCACTTGGAGTCTTAGTTCTGGCGGAAGTTGATCCTCTCCTTGTTCATCCAACCACTTTCCAAAGTCATCGTGTCGTTTCTCTTCTTCTTCTGGATTGACATTAGCCGAGTCCGTGTAATCGGTCACACCATCCCAATACAATGCTTCCATCTTTACGTTGGCAACCTCATTCATCTTCCCATTCCAAGCGTCGACGGCATCCGAGGCTGCAGTGGGTTCCACGAATTTAACGATAACCACCTTCGTTTTGGAGATACAAGTAATTTTCTCCACCGCGGCACCTAGCTCGTCACAGTATCCCTGGATCGCCTCTTCCCATTTGGATTCTTCGACCCCGTCCAACATGTGCTTTACAACGACAATCCGTAGTCCCTTGAGACCACCAGCTAAACGTTCCCCAAATCCTTCATCCTGTGCTTGTCGAAGTGCCAAACGAGCTACCTTCCGTTGTGCTTGTGATACATTGCGTTTACGCTTGTTGGAGAGATCGGCTGACGTTGCTGCATCGGTCGGTTTGGCTTCAAATTTGGCCCGTTCCACTCGTATCGTATGATGTTGATCCCACAACGACTCATCCAATATCTGAATAGCCAAATCGACAGATTCTGAGCGAGCATAACAAATACTGGCATCTCCTTTGAGTGTACCGTCGTCATGTTGATAGAGTTTTATTTTGGGTTGCATCGTTTGTGGATCCAAATCCAAGAGCCCCGCCTTGCCAAACATTTTGTGCAAGTCTTGGACGGTCACAGGAGGACCCGTAGTAGGAAGGCCTGTGACATACACCCATTGTCGGGCGTTCCGTTTTGCAAACTGTGCCTTTTTCTTTTTGGGCTTGTTGGATGCTGACGATGCATTGTTTGTTTTCGTCGACACTGTATTAGTGGGGATCGCTTTGGTTGATGTTGCGGTAGAAACTGGAGTAGTGGAAGGAGGTGCCAATGCTTCATGAATCCAACGATCCGACAAGGGATCCTTGACATATCTCGTTCCACCATCACTTTCAAACGAATGATCGTCGTCATCATCGCCGGGATGATTGTTTCTTCCACTGCTCTCCACATGGTTGTCATCTTCTGTATTGGACGTCAAGAAAGCCTCCAGTTGGGCCTGAATGTCGTCTTCGGAGGCTTCTGTTGTTTCTTTTTGGGATTGTAATGTGGTGGTTGTATCGGTACTATTTGCAGCTTGTGCTCCTGTTTTTACTGCACGACCGGCTGCATTTGTTTCGGTTTCATCGTGTTCTCCTCCATTGGCTTCCACTTGTCTTGCAGCAGGTTTCAATGCATCCAACGCACCTTGTAAATGCTCTATTTTTTCCAATGACGTCCATTCTGGAGTCACGTTGGGAGCATAGACCAAAAGTGGCGATCCGCTTGGACTCGTTGTCGCAGCCGTCACAACCTCCAACAAGCCTCGACATGTCATGGGCCCCTTGGTTTGTCCCTTTTCGGCATGTCCCGTCACATACCATTGATGACAAGCAGCTTCACGGAGAACGTCTATCGTTGATACCGGTGTCCATGTACCAAACGAATCTTGCTGCTGTGCATCATGGCTTGGGGGAACAGTGGAGGAGGACGTCCCTTGGCCATCCTCGTTCAGTTGTTGTTGTAGTTGCATTTGTAGTTGGAGCGGTAGACATTGCGTCTGAGGCGAAAGAATTGGATTCATACCCTCCCGAACGGGAACAAGCAATTTGACAAGTTGTACTAAAGACAAGGGAGTATTGGAGACATCTCCTGATTGGGGATTTTGATAGTAATACAACGTGTTGTTGTTCGTGTCAGGATGAGACTGCGGAACCGCCGAGACAGGTTTCATACTACTACTTGAGTCCATAGAAGCCTCGCGTTCCATCGGAATGTTCTCGTTGTTGTTGTTGTTGTTGAAGATAGCAATAAAGCCAAATTCCTCTTCTCCACCCTCTTGTGTAGCAACGAGTTTGTTTTGGTTGTGGTGGTTGTATCTTGACACGTTCGATTCATCAAGCAAGTGGATTTTCCAACCCTGTTGGGATTCCGCATTCCCGTGCACGATTCAAAAGAGTGACGTCATGGGATCTTTCCAGAGGGTGGGAGTATCATAGCGACATACACACGCGACGACAACGACAAGGGTTTCAAGAACAAGAAAGTAAAACGCTTACACATTCTTCTTGCTGCTGCGTTGGAAGTTGACCCGGACCCTTCGCATACGAAACCACTACTACTCTCATCAACAAAAGCTTGAGTAGCAGACATACTTTTTGGGCTTGTGCATTCATTGTACCGATATTCGTCAACAGAATTTCCGTCATGATGATGAAGCAATCGGTTGTTGGTGTCACGCGGGCGTTGGCCCGTCGAAGGCTCCTCCGACAAGAAGCCTCCCTTCTTCGAACCTTTACCAGCACCCAAAATCCAAAGCAGGATTATTCTGAATCCATCAGTGCCGATCGAGCCCACGTTTGGCATCACTTGTTGCAACACAAGCCTTTGGAAACCGGAAACCCCCGCGTCATCGTCAAGGGAAAAGGAATCAAGGTCTGGGACGCCGCTGGCAACGAGTTTATTGACGCCGTCTCGGGCGCTGTCTGGACCGTCAATGTTGGATACGGCCGCGAACGCATCTCGGACGCGGTACACAAACACATTACTGACATGTGCTACTTTGCCGGCGCTGCCGGTTCTGTTCCAGGAGCTTTGTTTGCTCAAAAGCTAATTGAGAAAATGCCAGGTTTGTCCCGTGTGTATTACTGCAACTCGGGATCCGAAGCCAATGAAAAAGTCTTCAAGTTGGTCCGACAATTGGCCCACAAGCAGACTCCAGAAGGCAGCCCATTGCAAAAGTACAAGATTTTGTATCGCGAGCGTGACTATCATGGATCTTCGATCGGAACCATGTCGGCTGGAGGACAAGACGAAAGGAACCATCAATATGGACCCTTCACTCCTGGATTTGTTCGTGTCCCTCATTGTATGGAATACCGCAAGGAAGAGTTGGGATTGGGACACTTGTCGGGCCGTGAATTTGGAATTGCCGCCGCCAATCTTATTGAAGACGTCATTCTAAAGGAAGGTCCTGAGACTGTCGGTTTGCTTTGTTTGGAGACCGTCACGGCTGGTGGAGGTGTCATTCCTCCCCCAGAGGGATATTGGGAGCGAGTCCAAGAGATTTGCAAGCAATACGATGTGCTTCTTCATGTTGATGAAGTGGTTTGTGGTATTGGTCGTACCGGTGACCAGTGGTTCGGATACCAACACTATGACATTAAGCCCGACTTTGTGACCATGGCCAAGGGAGTCGCTTCGGGATACGCTGCCATTGCTTGCATGGTTACTACCGAGGATGTCTTTGACCGCTTCAAGACCAACCCTGGAGACAAGTACGATTATTTCCGAGACATTTCCACCTTTGGTGGATGCACGGCTGGTCCCGCCGCAGCCCTGGAGAACATGGCCATTATTGAAGAGGAGGGTTTGTTGGAAAACTCTAGCATCATGGGCCACCGCCTCCATTCCAACTTTCAACGCCTCCAATTCAAGCACCCTGTCATTGGAGATGTCCGTGGAAAGGGACTTTTCCAAGGCATTGAATTGGTCAAGGACCGCACCACCAAGGAACCTGTCGACGAGAGTGATATTGGCGCCGTTGTGGCCGAGTGTGCTCGGTTGGGTGTCATTATTGGTTCGTCCAACCGTAACGTTCCTGGACGCAACAATGTGTTGTTGTTTGCTCCCGCCTTGATTGCGACCGAAGAAGACATTGATGCCATTTCGAACGCCGTCAGCGATGCTCTCACCAAAGTGTTTGGATAAGGACATCATTAGACCGAGTAGCAGAATGAAAAATATTTAAAATGGATATATGTATGGACCGTGCAGTGCAGTACAACAATACGACAGAATACATTTTGTATTGTCGATGTCTATCTTGTTTTTTCCCTCCGACCTAGTGATTGGTGGGGGAAATGATCCCCTAAATGCATCGGTTCCCCCACTTTTTGGCTTCGGATGGCTTCATCCATGCGTGTGATCGGTAGTCATCACGTCTGGCCGTCCACCACTTCTTTGGAAGGATTCCTTTCTGCTCTTTCGGGACGTTGGAAGGCTGTTGCCACAGTACTTATTTGTACGTACCGTACCGTACACGGCACTACTAGCGAAAGTACGGTAAAACTACGACAACCTGGCACTACTGGTACGAGTATCGTACTACTGACTACTGACGAGTGTGTCTCCATTGGATGCTCGCTCCGAAAGTCCACGGCACCAACAAAACACCATAACGTCTTGGTTGAGGGAGTTGCATTCGTGTGTTGTTTGCCAAACTTGCTTGCCAATTCACCCAACCATTCATTCTTGCTACTACTACTCTTACTACTACTAACAACAACAACTCTTCTTTGTTGTTGTCGTTTTGTCTTTTTTGTTCGGAAGGCTTCTTGTGCAGCCTTTCATTTGGATCCTAGCAGCTGCTGCTCTAGGAATCTATCTACTCCTCATACTCCGACGAGGCTCCATTCTTGTCCTCGTGCTTCCAATCGTCGTCGTCGTCCGACTGACCAGTCAACCAACCAGTCAACCAGTCAACCCTTTAGTCGTTATTCACCATGGACGCGGGTCAACTCGCTCAAGTGGAAGCCCTCTGTGAAACACTTTACACTGGAGTTCCCACCCAAAGCAACGGAGAAACAATAAATCGTAATGAAGCGCAACAACGCTTGCTCAGTCTGCAGAGCAGCGCCGAGTACATTCCGCAGTGCCAGTACATCCTCGACAAGTCCAATTCGCAGTATGCCAGGTTGGTGGCTACCAACTCTCTAACGGAACTCATCTCCACTCATTGGAACAGTTTCACCGTTCCCCAACGGATCGATATTCGAAACTACGTTCTCGGATACCTCGCCAACAAGGGGCCGCAGCTACAAGACTTTGTCACCACCGCTCTCATCAAGCTGGTCTGTAGAATTACCAAGTTGGGCTGGTTTGATGATGCCGTGCATCGGGAGCTGGCGGAGGATGTCACCAAGTTTCTCCAGGCATCCATTGATCACTGCATATTGGGTCTCAAGATTCTCAATCAACTCGTCGATGAGCTCAACATCCCCACGTCGGGAAGGACTCTTACGCAGCACCGAAAGACCTCGGTTAGTTTCAGGGATTTTTGTCTTCTCAAGGTCTTTCAGTTGGGTTTGACTACCTTGAAGCAGCTGCACACCCGATCCATCAGTGAGTACTACTCTCCTATTCGTAGCGTTCCTTTTTTGTCCTTGTTTGCCCATTGAAAAATCTAACTTGTTTCTTGCTGCTGCTATTCTGTTACCCTTCCTCAGCTGCCAAGCCTGAACAAGAGGCTTCCATTGGGGAACTGGCTCTCTCCTTGACCGTCCGCTGTCTCACCTTTGACTTTATTGGCACCAACCCGGACGAGTCCACCGAAGACGTGGGCACGATTCAAGCCCCCACATCTTGGCGACCTCTCCTTCAAGACCCTGCCACTACGGAGCTTCTCTTTGACTTTTATGCAAACACGGAACCTCCACGCTCCTCTACCGCCATGGAAGCCATTATTCTTCTTGTTTCTGTCCGACGATCGCTCTTTCCGACAGAAAAAGACAGAGCAGCCTTTTTGGGTCGCCTCATTAATGGAATCCGAGAGATGCTTTCCAAGCAAACGGGACTGCAACACCAAGATAACTACCATCAATTCTGCCGTTTGCTAGGTCGTCTCAAGGCCAATTACCAACTCAGTGAGCTCGTCAAAGCAGAGGGTTACATGGAATGGCTCGAACTTGCAGCCTCCTTTACCGTACAATCCATCCGAAACTGGCAGTACAGCACCAACTCCATCCATTACCTGTTGTCGCTCTGGGGACGTTTGGTAGCTGCCGTCCCATACGTCCGACCTGACACGGGAGCCCAAGGTCATGTGCAGCATTTGGAAAAGCAAGTCTTGACGGTCCTCGAAACCTACATTGAGAGTATGCTCGGTTCCGTCGAAGCTGTCTTGCGCAGTGATGGAGCGCTCGAAAATCCCCTGGATGATGACGGTTCCTTGAAGGAGCAAATGGATCGACTTCCAGTTATTTGTCGATTCCAATACAGCTCTGTGGCACAAATGATTCTCAACAAGTTTGATCCGCTTTTGGCTAGGTACCAAGAGATTATTGGAAGACTGGGATCCAATCCAACAAGCTCGGCGCCATCCGATATTCAAGAACAAATGGCCATCATGGAAGGCCAATTGACCTGGTTGACTTACATGGTGGGCGCCATTGTGGGTGGACATTCCTGGTCGTCGGCCCACATGGGTGAAGGCGAAGAAACGATTGATGCTAGTCTGAGTCGCCGAGCGCTTCAACTTTCGCAGTATCTCGACTACCGATTGACCTCTTCCAATGGAGTTGGTCGGGCGGACCCACAACTGGAAATGGCCTTGCTGTATTACTTCCAAAACTTCCGTCGGGTCTATATGTTCATGTGGGACCAAATGTCTGGTGGCTCCAATTCGAATTCTGGGGACAATCTTTCTGTCGGTATGATTGTTGCGAAGCTAGACAACGCTCCCTCCACGCGTCAGAAGATCTACCAAAGAATGTTCGAACACTTGGGTTTGGGAGACCATACGGTCGTTGCCAACATCATTGTGACCAAGATGGGAAACAACTTGAAGTTCTGGCCGGAAGAACAAGAAATCGTAGGATCTACCTTGGAGCTTTTCCACGACATGGCTGGGGGGTACAGCAGTTCGAAGTTGTTGCTGACGTTGGATACTGTGCGATTCCTTGCGATGAGACACACTGAAGATCATTTCCCCTTTTTGGCTCTGGCTGCTAATACACGATACCGAACGACGTTCCATGCAACATTGACTCGGCTTTTGTTGTCTCCCAACGGTGAAGAGAAACTTGGATTGACCTTTGAACAGTTCTTGGAGCCAATGATCACTACTTTGGGGAAGCTGAGCTCGTTGTCTCCACAGGACCTGCGAAATGAAAATTGTCGACGACCTTTGATTGGTGTCTTTCGGGATTTGCGTGGTGTGACTTCCAGCTTGCACAACAGGAAGACATTTGGGCAATTGTTTGATGTTTTGCATCCCAACCACTTTCCATTGTTTGCCAAGGTTGCTGACGTGTGGTATGATCAAACCGATGTGATTATTAGTTTGCTGCGATTCTTGCAAGAGTTCTGCCACAACAAGGCCAACCGAGTCAATTTCGATCAGAGCAGTCCCAACGGAATCCTTCTATTCAGATACACCAGTGAAGTTGTTTGTGCCTTTGGTCGCCGACTCTTGGCTACGCCACAGCCTTCTCCAGGGGATCCAGATATTTACAAGAAGCGATACAAGGGACTTGCGTTGTCGTTGCATGTACTGAATTCTGCTTTGGGTGGAAACTATGTTTGTTTCGGAGTCTTTGAGTTGTACAATGACAAGGCACTTGAAAACGCTTTGGAAGTTTCCCTTCAGATGGTTCTCTCTGTTCCTATCGATGATGTGAATGCCTATCCCAAGCTCAGCAAGGCGTACTACAGCTTTGTGGAAATTCTTTTCCGTAGTCACCGCGAGACTGTGTTCCAATTGGATACGAACATTTTCATGCAAATCATGACTACAGTGCATGATGGGCTCCAGTCCAGCGACGCAACGATTAGCAGTTTCTGTGCCAACTCGGTGGATCATTTGACGACGTACTACTTCAACAACCAAGGGAAAGACAAGGTTGGAATGCGTCATCTCAACAAGGTATGTGTTTGGCTGGGTTCGTTTGTTTGATATTCTTATACGTGTCTATGGCTCACCTGTTTTTCAATCCACAGCACTTGACTGCTCATCCCAACTTGTTTTCGAGCCTCACAGCAACGCTATTCAACCTCTTGTTGTTCGGTCCCCCACAGAATCACTGGGCCATCACTCGTCCAATGTTGAGTTTGATGTTGGCCAGCGAGTCTAGTTTCAGGGCATACCAAGATCATCTCCTCAGCACTCAATCTCCTGAGAATCAAGTCAAATTGAACGAAACACTCAACAAATTGTTGGCAGACGTGAGCCGCAGTCTGGACAGTGCAAACCGGGACAAATTCACTCAAAAGTTGACTGCCTTCCGTGTCACTGCCCGTGCTTTCTTGACCCTATAGCAAGGTAACCATACTTGTATGGGTCAGATCGAGCATTTAGACAATAGCATAGAACTACTCTGTAATAGGCGCGGTCGACGGCTCGTGGTGATTTTATAGATCGTCTTGTGTCGGTCCACTAGGTCATTTAACTACTTCTTGGAAAGCGCTCCGATACCTGACTGCTCAAGGAAATCTTCCCAATTTTGACCATCAAATTCCTTAATTTCAACTTCAGGTTTGACAATCGCAGCATCCAGGTCAATGCAATTCAATGTGATGCCATAGCCGTCCGGGTTGGAGCGTGGTCGATACCAAGGCAAAATGCCACACGTTTTACAGAAAGGTCGTTTGGCAGTTTGAGTGCCCCACAAATACAAGATCGTTGCCTCTTCCAAAGTCTCTTCGCTCATGTCCAATTGAAAGTGGCCTTCTGGAATGATGACATGAATGTTGCCTCGCATTTTGCAGTCGGAACAATTGCATTTCCAAGCGATGAGTTTTTCCTTGGCGGCCAGGAATTTCCCACGAACTCGGCGACAATGGCAATGCACCTTGTACTCTTGGAGCATGTCGCTGGTGCTAGTAGAAGTTGCCATGATGATGGTAGTATGCTACTTCTTGCGTGAAGTTTGGAAGAGCTTTCGTCGCTCCCTCTTTTCTCTTGAGAAGAGGATTCAAACGTGCAACTCATTGAAAACTTGGGGCGTTGTTTGACGGCAATTGGTTCACCAATAGGCATTGTGACAGTCCGAGAGACATTGCGTATACGTCAGGAAATGATCTGCGACTACTGCTTCCTTTCAGGGCGCATTACGACTCCGAGAATCCAGAAGGCATTCTCAAACGACACGATCGATTCAGTCCTCCTCCTTGGCAATCCTCCACCAAAGTTCGAACTCCTGTCATACTCTTCTGACACTCTTGAGGCAACCACCCTCAGCATGTTGGTACGATTGACATCTCGTTCCATCCTCAACAAAGCTTCCATCCGCCCACTCCCAATCTCCTCGTCTCTCTCCAAGACAGCTTTGAAGTCCCAACAAGTCATGTCCTTCCATTTTGCATCCTCCGAGTACGCAAGTTGCTTCCAGAATCTTCCAGTCCCTGACGTTCCCAAAATTCGTCAAAGTGCTATTGACTACATTGACAATTTCGATGCTCAATCTTGGTACACAGATCCGGTATGTACACTAATTGTTTTGGGTTGGTTCCCTTGTTGTGATGTGAAATAAGCTAACGAGACTTGGTATCTTTTTAGATTGTATCTTTGCTCAAAGGGCAGAGCCTCGGAGGCGGTCAAGTCGTCGACACTGTCAATGCTTTGGGGGTTGTCAACGGAAAGCAAGTTTTCGCTACTCCTGATCAAATCTCTGCTTTGAAGGAGCACATCCGAACCTTTCAGTCGCCCTCCAAGGATTATCGTGAGGCTATTCGCAAAGTCGAACAAGCCTTTCTCAACGAATATGCAGGATTCTTGGTAGGCAACCAATGCATCGACTTTGAGAAGCAAGATGGTGTCACCGAAATTGAGGAATCTGTCATGGCCAATCATGTTGAGAGGAATTTGAACGATATTTTGTTGCGTGAAGAGCAGGCTGGTAGGATTGTTGTGAATCGCAAACCCATTTACATTTCCTGTGTCAGTAACTTTTCCAACTTTTTGGATCTCTTCCGTAAAACGCTTCGCAGTCTAGAAGTGGGAACCCCCTGTGTTGTGCTTGGTCGTAGCAATACGGTCCAACATTCTTACCGATGGACAAAGCTCCTCATGGATTTGGTGATTCAAGAAGGAATCGACCCAGGAATGGTGACCTATCTCTCCTGTCCCTTGGAGGATATCAAAGATATCACTCAAGGCTTGCAGGAGCATACGGGCAACCTCTACTCGACCTGTTCTCGCGAGTTGGCAGCAAGCATCAAGTCGGGGTACCCAAACACAATTGCTTCCACCGGTGGTCCCAACACCTTGATTGCCATGGATTGGACAGAGGCAATTCAGGATGCCATTCGCATGAGTGCCACGATTGAATCGTCTGGACAATGCACTGCCCTGCGCCATGCGATTGTACCCCCTTCTGTTACGGAAGGGGAGGTATTGGAAATGATTGGCAAGTGCCAAGCAACTCCCAGCGCTGCAGAGTCATTGAAATGCTCCGGATTTGATGGCATTTTTGCCCATCACAAGGGGTCCCCTCCAGGGCCAAGTGGCAATGGATATCAACGCCATGACTCTGTCGATGCTTCCTATCGCGTATCCGAACAACTTCCACCAAATGGTATCGAAGAACATTGGCGCAAGGTCGTTGTAGATGTTTCGAAAATCAGCACCGAGGATCACCTAACCGACATCGCCAACTGGCTCAACACCAATCAGCCCATTTCCATGGCTGTCAATGGCAAGACTAAAGAGCAGTCAATGGAGGTTGGATTTGCCTTGTGGTCTAGCACTGGGCTTGTAGTGAATACCATTGGAACACCAGAGTCACCAGCCATGACTTGCCAGGCGCGTCCCCAGGAAGGTGAGGTTTTTGGAGAGTTTCCTCCACGACGAGAATTGACCAAGTATACCAAATTCCCGGTCGTTGTTCCCAGCTCCACGCCTGGATACGATAGCTCGTATACGGCAGACTACCTCAAGGATCAAGCATCCAAGGTTTTGCCTGGAAGGGTGGGTTCTTTTGTCCAAGATATTGCTGACGAGCAGGTAAGGGGGTACACCGTCACTCTGTTCGAATACCTGGAGGATGCCACTCGCGAGAATCCAAAGCGTGGATTTGGCACTTCACGTACAGCCATGTGGGGACTTCAGCGTCCACCATTGCAGACAAAGACTTACCTCGAATGCAATACCACTTTCGACGATTTGGCTCCGTCGTTGTTGCCGTTCTTTGCCACGAACGCCAAGGGACAAGTTGTTGTTGTCACTGACGATTCTGGTATCTCGGAGTTGTGCAAGAAGCACGGGGTTGCGACTCAGAACAGCATCTCGGAGGATTCGTTGTCTCCTGGTGACAACTCGAAGAAGATCTCTGGCAAGATGGAGACGTTCGCAATGGTGGGTCATTTCTTGGCAACCTTGTTGCCTGTTGGTCACATCAAGAGCACGGCTCCAAATGATGAAGAATTCATCGAAAAGGTTCGAGGACTTGAGAAGTGGCTCCAAGTAACTCCTAGCGCCTAAAGGTATAGCAGTGTAGAAACACAGATATCTCTACTCTAATTTCTCGCCATTTAGCTATTCGATTGCACCACTCAAAATCGGGCATTGTTCATGGGTAGGTCTGCTAGAGCTCCTCGGTCCCATATGCGGTGGTGAGGGTATTGGCGCCTCACTGGCTAGAACAATGCTAAAACGTATTCATGTAGACCGCTGCTTCTCTGACGGCGTTTGTGTTGAGCTGCATTCCGAGGCATCTCCGGGGGCATGGGACTTGGATCGAGAAGACTCAAGTGGTGGCAGGTGGCTCATTGACACTCGGAAGCTACTGCTTCCTGCTGGATCCCTACAAGTAATGACCCCATGTGTCCCATCTTCCGTCTGGTCAAACTGGAAACTGCTCGACCTGTTCGCTATGCTGTTCCTTTCCTTTTGTTTGACTGAAAACGTTCTAATGGCGCTTCCGACAATCGAATGCTCCCTGCATTCCTCACAGAAATGTACCTGATATACCAAGTTTCCGAAAATCAGGATGACTACGACAAAATCATTGATCCATACCATCAACGTCCGTACAAAGAAGCTGGAATCTGAATCAGAGCCCAAAATGATTAGCATAGGAACTCCGACCACAAAAATTTGCAAGTTAGAGAACATTGCAATGGAAACGTATTTTCCCTCCGAGAACCTTGTTGGGATATCACGTGAAACATAGCATAGATAGCAAGCAAATCCCAGCAAACACAGGTGAATGGATGCAATAGCGCCAACCCAAGTTTCCCAGTGATCACAAGTGCAATGCCCCTCAGACTCCAAAGGCACATCGTACGCGTCAGCACGTGTAACCACCCGTTCCCACTTCAAAGGATCGGTGGCAGTCCAAACTGACAGCACAATAACATCAAGGGCGAGAACTGCACCTATCACTGCAAATGTCTCCTTGACAGTGATATTGTGTCGGCGCATGTCCGCAGCAGAGCGGAAAATTAGGTAGATGCGACGAATCTTCGCAAACAATGTCCCAAAAGTGATACAGAAACCGACAGAATACAGCCATGGAATAGCAGCACATGCTGGGACTGGGTCGTAGCCCTCACTCTCCCGTGACATAGCAAGAATGGTACTTGTACTGATCAAGCACCCAACCAGGATCAAACTAAGAAATAACGGTTGACTCAGTTTCACAGCTGACGCCTTTCGGTTCCATAAGAGCCATAGTGCAAATGCCAAGATAACCAAAGAATTCGTTCCCACCAAACTGTACGAAAGCCTCTTGACTGAGTCGTTGATGAGGTTCTTGTTCTCGGGTACCTCAATGGAACAGTCACTGCCGGTCCACTTGAGCGACGTGCAAACACACAGTCCCCGTGAATCGGCTTCACCGTGGTCTGGATCACATGGTAGTTCACATGATTCCCCTGCGGTTCCAACAGGGCAAAGTTCTTTTTGAAAGTACATGTGATATAGCTCGTCCATGGTCGCATTCGCAATAGCATCGTACATCCACTTCTTGACCCATCGGGCATGTTCAAAGTTGTCCCGGAACGCCCACACAATGTATTGTGTATTGAAACTTTCACGGGTTACCTGCAAACTGATGTCATGTGCAGCACGGTATCGAAGTTGAAGTTCATCGCTGGCATAGAGAGCACATTGTTCTTCTTTTAAGCGATTCAGACAATCATCTTGGTCGTTGCAAAACAAGTACTCCACGTCTGGGAACAGGGCCTTGACAACTCCAGCATAATATGTTCCATCCTTGAGGCACACGGGTGTCTGTGCTTCAGTGGCTTGCTTCATGGTTGTAACATCTTGTAGTACCTGCTTGTCCAAATATTTTATGGTAGAGATGGTTGACCGAAGCCAGGCAGGAGAAAGATCCGATCGCATAGATCTCTGCGGTGTCGCATAAAAGTTGGCAAACATAATGTCGTAGAGAGCACAATCATCGATCGTGTTCGGATTCTCGGTGGTGTTGCAATCGTTTGCAATGAGATCGAATGCATCGCCGTATTGTGCTGGAGCTGGGCTCAAGTCGACTGTAAGTGCTAAACCATCTTGCTCAGCAAATATTTTGAGCCTCTCAATGAGATCAGCCTGGAACCCGCCATACACAGCAGTTCCATTTTCATTGTATTCAACTGTGGCAAATGGAGGGGCGTGGAGGACTGCCCCACTAATGTAGACCTCTGTAAGTGCCGTCTCCTCTGCGGAACACCTCACCAAATTCCTGTCAATGATGAAACTATAGAGTAGGGCGAGAAAGATCAAAGGCCATCTCTGTAGCGCAAATGGCTGATAGATCATGATGGTATCCAAGTGAGACCTTTTGATCTCTTTTGTTGTTGTTGTGGCAAAGTGAAAGGCTGCCCGATACGTGGCCAGTTGCTTGCCGTCGTTGTTTTGTTGTTGGTGGAGGTCACTTCCATTTTCGGAGACTTCAACACGACGCAACCTCCGCACAAGTTCTGTACTGTTCCTATAGCCGTGCGAGCGAGGAAACCAAGCATATGCGTCCGCCTTAATTGATTTGCCTTTTCGCGCACGAATCTGCCGCTATAAAGTCCCCTGACATTAAGTCTACTAAAGAGTTTCTTCTACTTGGGCAATATAGTTCCAGTACGATGATACTTCCATCCCCCAGCGACGAGAAGTCGACGTAAGAGTCAATTCTACGGAGGAGGGCAGCCGTGCAAAGTTCGCCAAAGGCATAGTTTTGTGAGTGCAGGTTTTCCCCCGAGACGCTCGAAGTGCTACTACACGACCAGAATGGCAGTCATTGTACCAATAGACGATGAGGGCCTTCGTTCCTCCACTTCTCGAAGGCATGACTCGGCGGAACTTTGACAGAAAGAACGAGATGCTTGCAAGATATTATTGTCTCTGGTGTATGAGATGCATGATTCATCATGATATTGTAGTTTATAGCTATGACGATACCACTTGCTTGTAGTAACGTAGTTAGTACTTTTTCGTCGCTGGGTATCGAAAGGGTATCTAAAAGGGAGCACCTCCCGCCATCACTAAAGAGCTGGCGATTTCCTTGAACAGATGATGTTCATTCGGCGCCGCTACGGTTTTGAAAGA
The DNA here is from genome assembly GCA_016586335.1 of Nitzschia putrida. Taxonomy (NCBI): domain Eukaryota; phylum Bacillariophyta; class Bacillariophyceae; order Bacillariales; family Bacillariaceae; genus Nitzschia; species Nitzschia putrida. Next base: position 1,787,131 of record BLYE01000002.1, read on the forward strand.
AGCTACTAATAAAAATAGGTAGTAGTAGTATCTTTCTTTTCGGTTGCAAACAAAAGAGATTTCCATGATGAGATCTAGTAAACAGTAATAGGATTCTTAAATAGAGCATTGTAGAATATCGGCCAAGACTCCAGTGGCAGTGACATCTCCTCCAGCTCCAGCTCCTTGGACAACAAGGGGACGAGTGTAGAAGTTAGTAGTGATGGCAACCAAGTTATCAGGTCCGGCGTTGTTGAAAGGGTGGGCAGCCTCGCACGACAAGAGACCAACTCCAACTTTTCCGGCGCTGCAATCGACCTTGGCGGCATAGTGCAAGCGTCCACCCTTGGCTTCCACGGCAGCGACACGCTCCGTCATGGCAGCATCGTAATCGCTCAACTTTTCCATGAACTCTTCCACGCTGCAGTCTCGAAGGGCTTCAGGGACCAAGGATTCAATCTCCATATCCGCCAACTCGACTCCCTTGAGGCCAGCCAATCGGCCGAGAATGACAGCCTTGCGGGCAACGTCCATTCCATTAAGATCATCACGAGGATCAGGCTCTGTGTATCCCAACTCCTTGGCTTGCTTGACAGCAGCACTCAAGGTTTGCTTTCCTCCAGCCACTTGTCCCAAGACGTACGCCAGAGTTCCGGACAAAACACCCTCGACTTGGACAATATCATGGGAACTAGCCTTGAGAGCTTGAAGTGTGCCCAAAACGGGAAGTCCAGCTCCTACAGTGGTCTCATGAAGCAATCGGCCTCCACCAACGGACTTGGAAGCATCCAAAAGAGCTTGGTAATCCGATTCCGGTCCAGCAAAGATCCCCTTGTTGGCAGCCACTACATGAATACCAGCTGCAAGCCAGTCCTTGTAATGTTGTTGAACCACAGACGAGGCAGTAACATCCGCAATAACTGGGACTCCACTCTCTGCCAACAACTTTTCTCCCAACAACTTGAAATCAACAGGAATCTCCTCGTCACTGGCTCCAACCCTCATGGTTTTGGAGCGCACCAACGCAAAGGGCTTGAGTTGGATCTTCTCCATGGCCTTCAACAAGCATGATCCAACACCTCCCGTGTATCCAATCACGGCGACAGTAAGTTCTTTGGGGGGAGACATGATGACGATTGTATGCTTATTATTTGTTGGTTTGTTGTTGTACAAAACTGTTATAACAGTCGTAGTATCGTGTGGATATTCTGAGAAAGGTGGTCGTTGTTGTGGTCGGTCCGGCGTCGGAAGATTGCGACCTCATCATATCTTTTGTGTGGCTGGAATCCACCAATCAGAAGAAGGCATGCGGAAGGCTCAGGACGAGCGGTCGAATAAGTCCAACATTTCATGGTCCACTGCCACCAAACATTCAACAGCATCGGCAGCAACGCGCTTGCCAAAGAACAGTTCACGTGGAGTACAACTACTACGAGTACGAGTACTTGACTGTGAACTAATCACTCATACACAAGCAACTTTGTATCTTCTACTTCGATAGTGAGGAAGCATTGCTAAGAGGTCGTCAGTCTTTGATTTCAGCCCCATTCTTCCATTGCCCCTTTTCCAAATTCTCCTAAACATTCCTATTCATCTCATTATGACACAACGCATTGTCGGCCCACGTGCCATTGACACATTCTCTCTCATCATGGCTGCTGGATACGTTCTTTCGGGTTGTTTCCAACCTCTTTTGGTTCAACTGTTACGAGATGCTGGCTTGGCTGATGCCAAGGCACAATTGTACATGCTCTTTTATTATCTCGGACCAGCCTTGGTCGTCATTCCCATGTTGCAACGTCAAGCCTATCCCAAATCCTCACGCATGATCTGGTCGGCGGTAGGAATTGCACTGTTTGATACAGTTGCGGCGAGTTTGAATTATGCAGGGGCCAGTATGGCGGGTCCTACCATTTTTGCGGTTGTCTACTCCAGTGTGACGGTATGGACCGCTGTCTTTTCCAAACTAGTGTTGGGACGCACATTGACGCTCCGGCATTGGCTCAGTATTGCTCTAGTATTTGGAGGACTCACATTGACGGCAACGGATTCTATGCAATTGGGAGATTCTGTTTGGAAGGGGTGTCTCTTGGTTTTGGTGGGATCTGCGGCCCATGCCATGACGTATATTCTATGCGAAGCGGTCATGACGATTGGAGAAGATAAATTGACGGTGGAACAAAATTGTGGAATCCAAGCAACCGTGGCTGTGATTGCATTGACGTTCTGGCAACTTGTTTATACGGTGCCTCATTGGTCGGATGCAGTTGCGGATCCTGTGGCCACGGCAGGGACAGGATTGTGGTTTGCGTTGATTCTTTTGATCTTGTTTGCCTTTTGCAACTGGGTTCATACCATCACCTTTTATGAAACTCTACTGTACTTTCCTGGTGGTGCGACGACGGCAGGAGTACTCAAGGGTCTTCAGGCCGTTTTGGTTTTTGTGGCAACCGATTGGGCGTTTTGTGGAAGAACTGGAGGCGAGGAACTTTGTATTACCAAGGCAAAGGTGGCATCGCTGGTGACTGTTGTTGGGGGAGTGATTGCCTATGGCATGGCGACACAGTATCAAGACAATATCATTGCCGAAGGCAACAATCCTTCCAAACCAAGTGCTGGTCGCGATGGCTACGACAGCATCTCCACTCATAACTATGATATTGAATCGGTCAAGTGACAATGAACCTGGTCATGCATTGTGTGACTTTCTTTTGCTGCGGTGCTTGACCATTGTTCTTCTGTTGTACAACACAACCTTCTTGACTCACAGTGAGAGAAAAGTAGTGATCGCATGGTGTGATGGCGATATATGCCTGCCGACCGAAAACGTCTGCCCACCAACCGGCTTCTGTTCTTCCCCCAAGTTCAGTTTTCTGGAGGGAAGAAGATGCCAACCACAACAACCTTCGAAACATATCCATCCTTAACTTTATTGCGGTAGAGTTCGAGAACAAGTACTTAGTAGCCACAACGACTATCTTTTCCCACCCTTTGGTTAACATCGATTCTTTCGTAGAGGTGACCTTGAAATTTTTATCCTCAAGCGCTGACCTTTTCTGAGGTGTAAAGTGCATTGCCATTTTGCGTCATGAAGCGAGCTCTGCCCAACGCATTTCGAATTCTTTCCGAGAAACCAATGGTGGTTTCTTGCCGCCTCCGATGTACAAGTATACTTGTGCCGTCAATATCAACCTCATCAAGGCAACTGCGAAGTTTCTCTGGGTTCCGAGCTCGGTTTTCAACCAATCAAGTAGATTTTATTTCTGCATTATCCGAAGAGGCGCAAGGTTCCGAGCAGCGACTGGCCCTCAGTGGGATGCAAGCCGGCAACGATGAAACATTCAAAGTGGCAGAGGTCCATTATCGATCGGGTGTTATCAGTACCATCAACTTACCCCCAGGTGATATCTTGAAACGAACCAGTATTTTGCCGCGGGATTTGGTGTCGCTTCATTTGACTTCCAAAGACAACCAAAAGGTGAATGGGTTCAACAGGCGATACAAACCGGCGAGGCCTCCTACAGCCATCATGCCAAGGACTGACTGTATTTTGTTAAGTTTTGGAAATATCCGAGCCGTGGCTGGGAGGGATGCTGCTTACGTTTTTGATGCTCATTCGAGGGTGGCGGCTTCCTTTTCCCATGACCTTTCCCATTTGTTTCGGACTGATCTCACCAACGATCCACCCGAACTGATTTTTTTGGAAGCCGTTCTCCGTGATACTGTGGATAGTTATACCCGAAGAGTCCGAATCTTTGAGCCTATTGTGGACAACTTTTTGGACAAAGTTTCCAATGAAGTCTTTAGTGATTCTGGTGTAAACCAATTGGTCCCGCTCAAGGATTCGTTACAAAGCTTTGAGTTGCAAATTAAGCAAAGTCTCGAGTGTTTAACGGATATTCTGAATGACGATGACTTGATGCTTGATCTCTTGCTAACAGAGCAAGCCGAGGCGAGGAAATCTGGTGTTGCCGTTGACTTTGATCGCCACGAAGACGTTGAGCTCATGTTGAGCGTTTATTCTCGACAAATCCAAAGTTTGCAGCAGGATATTCAGTATTTGCTGGCACGTATTCAGTCAAAACAGGAATTTGTGGCCTTGGCTTTGGCAGCCTACAGAAATCGTTTGATTCGGATCAACGTCAATATTGGAATCATGGGAGTGTCTTTGGGAATCATGACTGCAACAACAGGATTGTTCGGAATGAACTTGGTCAGCGGCCTTGAGGAATCTACTGTCGCATTTGCGGTCGTCACTGCATGCAGTGCTACTTTGGCTTCGTCTGTTGCAACCATCTATTTCTCATTTATTCGAGGAAGCTACATGCAGGCTCGCGCTGAAAAAAGTCAGGCTGAGATTGAAACATTCATCGGGGCCATTTCTGATATGTCTGCCTTGGACTACACCATCAAAAAGATGATCCGTGACGGATCATCGTTTGACAAGAAAACATTCCGAAAGGAATTGATCAAAGCCCGTGAATCACATTATATCTCGGAAGCGGAAGTGGACTTTTTATTCACAATTCTGGATTCAACCAAAGACAACAACCTAAACGCTGACGACTTTGTCCCACATGACGATCCACACATCAGCAAACATTACTGATCGATTTAAAGTAGATGGGGATACCTAGAATGAGGTTTTACAAATTTTTTGGAAAGGAAACAAGGACTGCAACATCAAACATTCCGAGTGGGGGCAGATCATTTACAGTCCTATCACGTTGTCTACCCAGAAGAGATAGTATTTACTTTTTCTTTTTCGCCATTTGCTCCAAATAAGATCCAAGCGCTTTCTGAACCGGATCCGAAATGGCAAACTCATAAAAGGTCTTATAGTCCTCCTCACGTGTATCCAACAATCGTTGCATTTGGCGGCTACGTGCGAACGACTTGTTGCCTGCAAATCCACTCGAAGGAAGCTTGATCATCTTCTTTGCCATTTCGGTAGCAGTAGCAATAAGCTGATCCTGTTCCACGACCTCGTCCACAAGTCCAACCTTGAGAGCAGAATCTACATCGAACAAAGTACCCATCTCCAAGGCCAACTCAGCTTGACGGTGTCCGATTGTGTCAATGTACAAATCTCCCAACCAGATTGGAACCTTGAGCCCCAACATGGACTCATTGAGGCCCATACGAAAATTCCCGTTTGCCATGACCCGATAATCACACGACATGGCCATCACGCAACCACCTGCAGGTGAATGACCAGTAATTGCAGCGACACAAGCCAGGCGACTGCCATACAAATCCAAATACAAATCCTGAAAAGCCGTCCAGAAGTTGCGGAAACGTTCAGTTTCTGGTTCATACATTTCATAAATATCCAATCCAGCCGAAAAAATCTTGTCGGAACTGCTCGTGAGAATTAGTGCTTTGATGTTGGGATTCGCTTCGGCCGTCTTGATGGCACTGGAGATAGACTGCATCCTGCAAACGTTGTGTTAGAATATTTCCCGCTTTCCCTGTAAGCCGATAGCATTCTTGCTTGAAACTTACAATTCCATGTTCAGGGAGTTGGCGGGCTTTCGGTTCATGGTGAGAGTGCCAATGGCCGTCTCTTCGTTCAAATCAAGGAGCACAAGATCATCCTTGGACTGCGATGAAAACGAGCGAGCGAAAGCGGACAACGAATATTGTCCTCCTCGTTTGGAAAGAAGACTTCTCGAAAGGCTGGCTAGGCTCATGGTCGTCACACGGTCTTCTTTGTTTCGCAGAAAATTGTGTTGTGAACACTGAACTGACACCCGACGACCCGCCACATGAGGCAAAGATTTTGATGCGCGTCATAGGGAGTCAGAAGATATGCCCCGAATCCTCCTTCGCGCTAATCCACCCCGCTAAGCCTATCATCTCGTGATTCCATGCATGGCTCATACACTTCACAGAGGACCTAACCGTCATACCCCAAACTCAAGAACTAAACCACTACTACTTGTGAAATCCGCTTCTGAAGAGGCAACCTTCACAAGAAAGAATATTTTACTACCCTAGTAACAGCAATGTACTACCGATGTACTAGTAGCTACCTTGTAGGAATTTGAGTGCTCCTTTGACTGGGACGGATTTTGGAGGCGTCTGAGGCTAACGCACTCCCTAGTACTACTAGTAATATTTACTTCTTTTTCTTTGCCAATTGCTCCAAATAAGATCCAAGCGCTTTCTGAACTGGCTCCGAACTGGCAAACCCAAAAAAATCTTTGTAGTCCTCCTCACGTGTGTCCAACAATCGCTGCATTTGACGGCTACGCGCGAACGACTTGTTGCCTGCAAATCCACTCGAGGGAAGCTTGATCATCTTCTTTGCCATTTCGGTAGCAGTAGCAATCAGCTGGTCCTGTTCCACGACCTCGTCCACAAGTCCAACCTTGAGAGCAGAATCTACATCGAACAAAGTTCCCATCTCCAAGGCCAACTCAGCTTGACGGTGTCCGATGGTGTCAACGTACAAATCTCCCATCCACAATGGAACCTTGAGTCCCAACATGGACTCATTGAGACCCATTCGCCCTTTGCCGTTTACCATGACTCGATAGTCACAAGACAAAGCCAACAAGCAGCCACCAGCTGGGGCATGTCCCGTCACGGCAGCGACACAAGCCAAACGACTGCCGTACACATTCAAGTACATATCCTGAAAGGCTGTCCAGAACTTGTAAAAACGTTCGGTATCTGGTTCATACATTTCGTAGATATCCACTCCTGCCGAAAAGATCTTGTCGGAACTGCTCGTGATAATAAGAGCCTTGATGTTGGAATTTGCCTCTGCCGTTTTGACAGCGTCTGAAATGGAGGTCAACCTATAACCAACACTCGTCACATAAGGTTCATTTAGCTGTGGAATCCAAATGCACAAAGCATTTCTTTTTGCACTTACAATTCCAAGCTGAGGGAGTTTGCAGGTTTTCGGTTCAACGTGAGAGTTCCGATGGCAGTTTCTTCATTCAGATCAAGGAGGACAAGATCATCCTTCGACTGAGTCGAAAGCGAACGAGCAAAGGTAGACAGAGAAACATGTCCTCCTCCTTTGGAGAGAAGGCTTCTTGACAGGAGGGAAAGACTCATGATGGTCGTCAATAGCGAGGTTGTTGGGTTGTTGTAGTTGACGAAACTATGACGAAAACAACAATTCTTGACACCAGTCCAAAGAAAGATCCCAATCAATTATTTATATAATATGCCCCATAGGAGGTTTCTAACCTTGAACGCTTGTGACAACAACTGTTGGGTTTGGAAAAATGAAGACAACCTTTTGTGAATAAAGGCTTTCACAATAATATCCGCAATAACATAGCACTTCTCCTGACAGAGCACTTCTCTACGACGGTGGTACATTGATCGAGCAGAACGTCATGGAACTACTGTTAGTACTAGCGTTAGTAGAAGAAGCTAATAACTACTACTAGTAGTACTAAGTACTAAAAAGCGTTAGTACTTTAGTACGTTAGTACAGCCTACTAGTACCGTTTATTAGAGTGGGAGTTGCCCTTCTCCGATGTGTTCTTGTGGACTCCTTCGACTCATGGAAAAACTGCCAGCAGAAGTAGATTCGGCCATCCAATCTTTCGCCCCACACAAAATAAGTTTTCGGAAGCCCAACTAACGTTCAAGGTCACCCTCCCCACTACGAGTAGTTGATTTCAAGTCGGGACAAACACAACACAACACCATGAGTTATCAGGGGCTGGGTACACCCTCCGTAACTAGGACTTTGGTGCTGGCTCTTTTCTATGTGCTCTCTGGATGTTCGCAACCTCTCCTAATGACAATCTGCCGCGCTGTCGGAGTGGCCAACCCATCCAGTCAATTGTATATGCTCTTTTACTACATGGGGCCAGCCTCCGTGATAATACCACTACTATGGCGAAGTACCCCTTGGCCTTCGGACAATGCTATTTTGAAGGGTTGTGGAATCGCCCTGTTCGACCTGACGGCTCAAATGATGAATTGGCGAGGAGCTGCCTTGGCAGGGCCGACCATTTTCGCAATTGTCTACTCAAGTGTCACTGTGTGGGCTGCTGTGTTCTCGCGAGTATTGCTTTCTCGTCGTATGTCCCAATGGCAATGGTTGTCCATCTTTGTTGTCTTTGGCGGCCTCACCTTAACGACCACCAATTCCATGAAAATGGGCGATGAAGTCCTTGAGGGGTTTCTCCTCGTACTTTTGGGTTCAGCGGCTCATTCGTTGACCTATGTCTTCAGCGAAGGAATTATGACAGTTGGGGAAAGTCGATTGACCGTCCAGCAAAACTGTGCAATCCAAGGTTCCGTCGCCTCTGCGATCCTGTTCGTTTGGCAACTCATCTATACGGTTCCGCGTTGGGAGAAAAACATTGGGGAACCCATTGAAGAAGCTGGTTCGAGTTATGCGCAAGCCTTTGGAGTTCTTGTCTTGTTTGCCGTGGTTAGCTTCATCCATGCGGCAACTTTCTTTCACACCCTAAAGTACTTTCCAGCCGGTGCAACCAGTGCAGGCGTGATGAAGGGTTTGCAGGCAGTGTTGGTATTCGTCTTTACGCACATTGCATTTTGTGGTCGGCAGGGTGGGCAAGAGATGTGTTTTGACAAGAGCAAATTCCTTTCGTTGGTTACGGTCGTGACAGGAGTCACGGGATACGGTTTGGCGACATCCGACAAAGAAAAGGGTCACTGGACATCATTCGGTTATGAATCCAATGGATACGAATCTATCCAAGATACGGAGGAAGGATTTGAAGTCAACCTGTAGAATCATCTATGAGTGGTCTGTTTCTTTGTCCGTTGTGCCAGTCTTGTTCATTGCTTGTCTCCATTCCAAAAATAGTAAGGGAGGAATCGAATGACCCACGGCTGGAAAAATCATGGACATCCATGACAATAGATCTATGGCCTGAGTCTGATTATCCTCTCCAACAGTTGCCATCAAAGTCAGTCGTTGGGCTGTCTGGCAAGGATGCAAAAAGAAAGTGGGATACCCAGTGTGTGGATGTTTCTCTTGTGATATGAAATCCCAACTATCCAATATAATGTCATCTTTCTTTAAAATTGTTGTTGATAGATAGGATGGTCTCAAGGAACGCAACACTTCTTCGCGGGAACAAGGTGTACCGGATGGGTCTTGAACCGAAAAGTACAAAACGGGAGCTTGGTATGTGTCACTATAAAGGATAGAAAATAGCCACAACAATTCCGTCCCTGAATTCTCGGCCACAGTATCACATACAATGTCCGAGTCAATCAGTATGGAATCACCTTGTAAATGGAAACTCTCATCGATTGGATCCTGCTCCTTTGTAGATTGTGCAATGTTCGAAGTCGTTGAAATTGGTGGATGAACCAAGTACAGCTCATTGTCAGATTTGCAAAGTTCCCACTGCCACAAAAGAAAGCTATGATTGGATCGAAGCTGATGACTACAACTACAGAGCAGTTTTGCTTGGTCATGAAACACCAACCGTCTAGAAGACATTGGGCTCATGGTAGATTTGTGAGTTTTGTGCCAGAGGATCTTGGAAGAAGCTAGAGTCAAATGAGTCGACATGTGTTCTACGAAATTCTGAAAGAATCTTATCTATAGCTATTCAAGGGAAAGCACCAACGTGGACAACTACTACGAGTACCGGTGGAAAAGCAACCTGTTCTAGTAGAGTACCATTGCAAGGCTACTAGTTGAAACAATACGGAACGCATTGCTGTCGTTGCTCAAACGACGTACGTATCGCACAGTCTAGCTGCAACGTTCCTTGACTGGAAAATGCTTCGCACAGTTCCTGTGGAAGGCTCCCGCTCAAACTTGTGTTTTCCAACCATACACGCGCTGAAGCAAGTACCAAGCAGAGATCACGTTAGAATATGCAAAAAAGACCACCGGCATGAGCTCACATCGTACGATTCCTCATTACCTAGTTTTTCCAATTTGCCAAGTTCGGATGGGATGGTCCCGTGGAGAGCCGTAGACGCCAGGAACAGCCACTCCAGATCGGTCAAATGGCCCATTTCGGTCGGGATGGTCCCAGATAAGTTCGTGTCCATCAAGTTCAACATGGTCAAGTGGGTCAACAAACCAATTTCGGTGGGCAAGGAACCATGAACGTCAGAACCAACAATATCAAAATGTTGTAGGGTAGATACACCGAAAAGTTCGGATGGAATAGTCCCAGTCAGGTGAACATGAGCTAGAGTGAAACCCTTGAGTTCCAAAGTGGCCAACTCGGATGGGATACTTCCACCAAGGTTTGTTTCGTACAAATCAAGGGAACTCAATCGAGGGAAACGTTTTGCCAACTCGGAAGGGATTGTACCTCCGACATCGTTTGTACCCAGGTCCATCATTGACAAGGGATGCTCCCCGCCATTGGCATTGGCCATCCAGTCTTGAAAGGGAAAGGTCCCAGAAAAATAGTTGCTGCCCCCCAGCAAAACTCGAAGGTTGGGAGGCAAGGATGTCGGCAAGGTACCTGACAATGAGTTGTCGCCAATGTCCAAAACATAAAGAGTGGACATCTGCGACATGTTGGCTGGGAGAGTTCCGGTGAATCTGTTATCCGACAAATCCAGGTTCTCGAGGTTGGTAAGTCTGGAGAAGAGGTGTCCGGGCAGTGGACCATACAGTCGATTGCTCCGAACTTCCAACTGCCCCAAGTGCACCAGCCACGTGAGTGTGTCTGGAATTGTACCAATCAACGAGCGTAGATTGAGGTTCAAGTTGATAACCTGAGCGTGTTCATTGCAAGTCAAACCGGACATTGTACATTCGCTAACCCCTGGGATCAGCCAGTCTTGTCCCCAAAAGTCAGCACCTGCCGTGGAAAAGAAGAGTTCCACCACGGCAAATCGCTGTTGAATGGCGGCAATGTCGCTCAGGGCCAATTGTTGAACAGCCCCGTCTTCAAAGGACATCCATTCCAGAGCTTCAAATGCGGCCGTACTTGGATCTTGTAGGCCTTGCACTCCAAGAGCTTTCAAAGTATGGTACAACTCTGAATAGTACTCTTGCAAGGAGCCATTAGATGTTGTTGCGGAAGGAGTGCGAGTGTTGGAAGAAGATGATCCATCATTCCATGGCTTGGAGAACAACACTACTGCGATTCCTACCACGCACAATACAGTCAGAAGTATTCCACAACCCCCCAAGAACCGAATCATTAGGGGTGACTTCCATTGGCACCGTTCTTCGTCTTCTTCCATGAAATCGACATCCACCACACCACATTCCAAAATTTGCGCATCCAAAACATTCGAGTGCAGTTCTCGGTCAAGAACGATATGGCTGCTACTCATGGTAGCATCATCATCATCATCACTTGTATCGGGTCGTTGTACAGTGAATTCGTTCATGTTTGTGTTTGGTTTTGGAGAGGGGGGCCGTGGTTTGCAAACCCCAAACAACATGGTTTGGTTCGTCCACGGGGAGAACGGCTAGACAGGTAGCGTACCGATTCTCGAAGAACTTTGCCTCACGTAAATGCTATACGAGCACTGTATTCTTCTGCTTGCATGGTGGGCGTTGTTCTAACTAGGCATAATCCTCACAGTCGCACGTGGGAGTCAACAAAGAAACTCAGACGGTGGGAGTCCATCGTCGAGTGGTTTTGTAGCAATCCTGTGGGAGTTCCAGTCCTCGGAAACTGTGACTCCATCGCACTGTATAGCACCACTGAGATCATCGTCGATCCCATGACCAGTTACTGGGTTTGAATCTATCTATTGGTAAGGTGTATTCTTGCTGTTGTCCAAGAAAGGGACGGGAGAGGAATTGAGGAGAGACAACGAAGCACCACATCAGTCCAATCATCTCTGCGCAAACAACATGATGTATAGACAAACATGAAAGGATGAATGAAGAGAGTCATGTACAACGGTGTGCCTGAGTCAAAGAGACCGACGATGGCAGTTGTTGGTCCATGGCGTTGTACTTGTACTGTACTGTAGTGGTGGCTTGTGGTGGTCCAGGTGATTCCAGTCGCGAATTGAACACAACTCGTGTCTCGAGTCTGACGTTTCCTCTTACAGCGGACAGACCATGTTGTTGGTGAGGCTATCAATTGCCAGCTATCTTACAACTATCATGTAATCATGTTACAATCAGCACTACAATACAAATGTCGACGAAAGAAAGGACAATAATGAACTCGGAGATGCAAGAAGCCCCACTCAAAGCAGAACCTGGTAGTCTATAATATATCGACCTCCCACATCTATCATTTTCCTGCGACTACAACACAAGCAACGGATCGTGATCGGGATTCTCCTCGATGATCCAATTTGAAAACAGTAAATTCTCGAACGGATCTTTACAAGTTCCCTTTCACGCAGGGAGTTATCAACCACTGGAACTGGATATGGAATGCAATGCGAAGTCATCAGTTTGAATTTATATTCCTTGCCTTCTTGGGGTATCATGATGCAAGCAGAATCGGAAAACGGAATCATATTCCTCTTGCGAAGTCTACCGGTAGAAGTTTGATCTACTATCCTAAAGACAATCCACCATCATCAGTGAAAGCAGAACTCCTAGGCGAAACAGAAGAGAGCAAAGAAGTTTTCTGAAATGCGAGTAGACTTACGGCTACCACAACAACAAAAATGTATGGAAGGAAACGTTGCCGGCGTGTTTGCTTTGGAATGTTCTGTAACAACTCATAGTATTCTGTGACCCGCAGCAACGGTGGGGTACATGAAAAAATGAGGCTGGTTGGAACCGCAACCCTCCAATATCCTGATGGATGCGAACGGCGTGATTGAAAGCGAATTGGGTTCTGGATCGAATCCCGAACGCAGAACCCCAAGATAGAACTAAATCTCTTCCATCATTCCAACAATCTTGCGGATGATAGTCTCATAATAAAATACATTTGTATTTCGTCAAACAGACAAAAGCAACTGAACTCTTTTCAATCAAAACAC